>JARDYH010000001.1:150695153-151287653 GCA_029215795.1 Anniella stebbinsi
GTAGCAGAGTGGCAGCAGCCGTTTTGGTCGCTCTTGTCACCTGCCTCTATGGGCTTGTGTTTTAACCCACTCACCACACGCCATTAACACACTCACCCCTCCACACAACACTTTAAACAACTGGCTTCGAATTAAACAACTTGCAAGCCAGTTGTTTCTCTCAGTTGCTTATTTGGGCGGAATAGTATACCGTCAGTAGTTTGTGAGCGGCGTGTTACCCTCCACACAACACACTAAGCAACACAACTGACAATTGTTTCCGTCCCTCAGTTGCTTAATGTGTTGTCCGAATTCAGCCATTGTGAGGTGCAGAATTTCCACAGACAGAACTGCAGTACTGTGATGGCTGCCTTTGTTGCTTCTTCCTTCCCTTCCCTCTCTACTTCTTTTCTGGCATTAAGACACAAAGACAATGGGGGGTGCGTGGGGATACTGGCAACTGTTGATAATGCCACATGAGAAAGCGTACAATAATGGCAGTTGCTGTAGTATGGCCTGTGTTTCCCCTATCACGGTTGCAGGGAGAGCGAGGCGTGTAAGTGAAGCCAACTGTCCCTGTCACACGTGTACGCAACTTTTATTTTACTGTTAAACTGCTGACCGTGCCAAACTTTGGGTGTCGAGTGGGAAATTAATAGACGTAAACAACGAACAGAATTTCCATTATGAAAAGATAACCTTTAAACATCTTTCCGTTGCTCGTGATAGGAAAATTTTACGTTCACATTTAATAATCTTTCCACAGGCATGAACCTGTCATTTGAGGGCAGCTTTCATTGCAGATTTTTGTTTAATTCTTAAAATATCAGTGGGATTTAGTGCAAATTCCTAGCATGCCTGCTGACTCACTAGATATGTTTCATTGCAGCTGGATCCAATTGCTTTCCTTTTTGTGACATAGCAGCCTCCCTGTGTTGGCACACAAACCACATCTGTAACTTCCAAGTGCTTTTAAAAGGAACTTGTAATGCAGGGAAAGTGCTGGTGCGGGGTGCAGGATGGGAGAGGTTGTTGTGTTGAAAATAAAGGAAATGGCTCTGTTTCATGTAGCTATATAGCAGGCATGCTCGGAATTATGACTGTTAAATCATAAAAGTTGCCAAGTTAAAGCCCTACTCTTGCCTAAAGTTCCATCAGAGATTCATGTTTTTCTTAGTTGGATTCACTTGATGAGATAATATAATCAGAGTGTATTAAATGGTTTATTTTTATTCTATACATCCCTATCTCTGAACCTAAAGTGCAGTGCTTGATTTATTTTTTACACTTAGGAGCCATTATATTGCATAAATATTTCAGATTGTTACATAACTAATAGCTTTTTAATTTTTTTAGCTGAAAGAGAGAAGTCAGGCTTCTGGAGGGAACATGGGATCCATAGAAGAACTGAGAGAGGCTATTTATTTAGCTGAAGAAGCATGTCCCGGCATTTCAGATACCATGGTGACAGAGCTTGTGCAGAGGCTTCAGAGGTATATTGTAAATAGAATTTGGACATAGAGGAAACTACTGCAGGAATGTGTACATTTTTCATAAAACTTTTATTTTTATGAAATTTAATAACTTCCAAGGGCATTCTATGTGGTGGTGGTGGTGGTGGTGGTGTGTGTGTGTGAGAGAGAGCGTGTGAAAGAGAGAGAGAGAGAGATTGAGATTTAATATAGAACCACCACGACCCTGAAAACCATGGTAAATAATATAGCCTAAAAACAATTGGAAATAGAGACCCGGTTTGTACGATCAGCCGAGGGAAAGAAACCATAATGGCTTCTTTTTCCTGATGATCATCTGAACTCAGCCATATTATAACAATCAAGTACTTGCATAACAGGAATGTTTAGAGAAGACCCGCATAAATAAAAAAAATGTTAAACTTGAATTCTGCTTGCCTGCAGTAGATGTGATTCACCTTTACATTCTCATGCATGTTTGGGAGTATTGTCTAATGATTTAGTTAGTAGGGCGACAGTTCTATGATCAAAGATGTTGCAGCGTACGAGTTATCAGTAGAACCAGTGACTATTTTATGTAATTTAAAGGGAATAGTCATACAACCTTGAGGGTTTCATTAATTTACTATGTGCTGCCACATTGGATATAGTGGCGGGTTAGAGAAATCTAGATGTTCCAGAGTTGTGCAGGGGAGAACAAAGATGGTAAAATTATTAGGCTATGGGAGCATTTGCACATAACTATAAGCCAGGAATCGTCATTTAATCAACCACAAGATGAACAAGGTATTGTGTTGGTGCAAGCCAAGAGGGGGAGAGCTTTCTGTGACATCAGAATCCAGGTTTATGGTTATGTGCTCAAACAAGGCAGGATTTGTTAGCCACCAACAAACTCTGGTTTAAAGCTGGTTTGTTGGCCATGCTTCACCATGATCCTAGGTATGGATGTTACTCAAAGTTAATACTTGGTTTGTTTACCCACTTGTGCAAAGCAGAAGTTAAGTGGGAGCATGTAGCTCATTCACATAATGGTTTATTAAGCCAGAATTCCTGGATTATTGTTACATGTGAATATGGACAGTGTGAGGATTAGAGAAGGCCAATGGTACCCTTGATAAATTTCTAGAATGACACACTGGCCCAGTTTGCCTCCTGCCCTCTTGCTGTTTCCATTTTGCATCCAGTAGCTCAAACAACGCAGGAATGCCTCATTTTGTGTTGTTTGGTGTGATGCTCAAACCCAGCACTCTGGGGTGTTGTGGGACAAGCAACACAAGTGTTTTAACCCATGTTTTGTTGTTAGGTTAAAACTCTTGGTTGTTCGTCCCTTAACATCCTAGAGTGCCGGTTTTGGATGTCATGCTGAACAACCCAGAAACCCTGCACGGAAATGGATGAAAAACAGAAGAGGCCAACAGGCAGCATGCTCACTTGTTCTGATGTGGTCCCACCAATTCATGGGTTAAACAACTCATGAATTAGCATTACGTCTGAACCAGGTCACTGAATGACAATGTTCAAAACTTATAATTTTGCATTGATATGGCGTAAGTTTAGATGTTAACTTGTCTGTATTCATCTTAAACCTCACGGTGCATTTTAATATTTGTCTATCTTATAAATAAAGACCTCAAATCCCCTACATTTCAGAATTGGTTGTTACACAGCAGTTCCAGTTGATGGTAGTTACACAATTTCCCCATTGCACTATAAAGAATATCTTCATTCAGAATCGGCTTATAATTGGAGCACTCTCGCAATGAACAAAGAACTTCTTGCAAAATGCTAGAATGTTTTTTTACATCTGAGAAAATACCCCAACATAAAAACAGTATCCTAAGAATTTTATTACAGACATATATTTACAAATGCCAGATTAAAAGCAATCATGTAGGACAACTTGTATCCTGTGGTAAATGCAACAAAACTATGGTATATTCACATTGGACCCATAATGAATGATCACTGCTTTCTGAATGGGGTCAGCTTTTTGTAGTGGTTATTTTCACATATGGGAACATTTGTCCTTTTGATTTAAAGCTAGTAGAATTAGGTTAGAATCCCTGCCCAGTATCACACTTCCTTATATCTACTCGAAACATATTTTATTTCCCCTGTCTGCATTTCAAATAACATACAATCAGTATTACACTTCTGATTTAAAATTATCTACCTGTGCTAGAGGCTTCAAGTGCATTTAGTTGAAAATTCAGACAATTATTAGAGGGAATTATGTAGTGGAAAGCTTGTTTTCACTGGTGATTATTATGTTCAAATGATAGGAAAACTAATGGCAGAAATATGGTGAGCATTTCACACAGTTCTTCCATTGTAATAGTGGCAGCTATGTGAACAGGCCCTTAATATTTTAATATTGCATATCCAGGCCCTCCATGTGAAGAGGCCCTTAATATTGCATATCCAGGAGCAGTACAAGTCTTAACATACCTGTTTGGTCTTTTAAGCATGCTTTTTAAAAACCTGTGACAGGATTAAGGGTAGATTTTAGGATCTTCTACGATGGCATCCAGTCTTACTTGAAGTACTCCTTATAAAACTGCCCAACTACAGCAGTTGAAACAGCTGCCTTATTGACTTACAAAATATTTTGATCATGGTTTTTGATTTTAAGACACTTCTTTTTTTCTCCACTCAGGTATTCAGTAACTGGAGGAAGCACATCATCCCACTGAAGTCCTTATCGTGACATTTTCTGCTTCAGTGGGGCTCCTGTCTGCACCTGTTCTAATGTTGGTCTCCCACTGTTGGACAGTGGGGTGCTTCAGTATATGGACATTCCTGAAGGTGCAGCAACAGAAGTGGATGTCTTAGCAAGGGCATTGTTTCCAGCTCTGTATAGTTTTTTTAAAAAAACAATAATGCACATATTCAAAGGAGGTATCTTTTTAAATTTCTGAGATGTATATTTAGGATTGCAGTTAGGAAACTAAAGCTATTGTGAAATCTCAGGTATCTTGCTTTAAGTCATTGGCCTTCACCTAATGGGTCCGGATCCATAAGTGGGTTGCGTCTCAACCTAAAGTGGGTGCACTGGTGGCACTGCCACCAATTTTTTTTTATTATTTTAGGGTTTTATTTTAAGAAAAAGAGAAAGATGGGAGGAGAAATGGAAGAGGAAATTAACTGGGTACCATATTTCAGGTTAGGATTTAAGATGGATCTTGGGTCTGCAAAGGTTGAAGGCAACTGCTTTAAGTCGATGAATCTGTGACTTGGAAAATGTACTATTGGCTCTCTGTACAGATTTGTGTATAGTCTCTTTTTTTTTACTGAAATCTGCTCAATGTGCATATGGAATCCTTCTGTACAAATTGCCAAGTGCTTCTGTAGATGATACTAGTGAGGTAAATATTTTGGCAGATCACCATTGATTATGGGCTTGCCTTTGTTATATGAAAATTTTGAATTGTATGACAACAGGTTTGACTTGACCTCGTATTTACAGGTCAAAATAATTAAAGCTGTGCTATAAAATCTTGTTTGTACCTCAGATGCAGAATTTCCTCTTTCGTTACACAGTGGTATTCTTTGTATTAATCTAGTGTTGGGTCTGTAATCATGGTACGACTTTGATTATTTGAATTTACTGCATCATCTTGTTTGAAGTTCTCTAATTTTTGTTTTCTTTAGTAGTTTTATATGTGTTTAAAATTGTGCCAATCCAAAGTTTGAATTCACTTTTGCTAGTTTTATTTGAAACTACTTTGTAAAATCTTAACATCTCATATAACTAAATTAAAGAACAATTCTCTTCTGAAATACCTCCTAGAAATCCTGGCTGAATAATGGCAATTAAAAAAAATCTGGTCTTTAAAATGATTGAAAAGATACCATACTGTTATGTATATGAAAACCTTTAATCACAATCATTGAGATAAAATTTTGGTTTTAACTTGATATCCAATATCCTTTGTTGGGTTGAGGTGGAGGGGAGAAATACATAAAATGTCATAAACATTTAAAATGGAAATTCTCGCTGTTGTGGTTTTAGTTAAATATTTGTGTATTTGGTTGTTGCATCTCTTTGTGGTTCATCATTTGAACTTAGTCTCTCTCTTCTATTGGAAGGAATTAGCTTTTCTAATGGCAGGAACTAGAACAACATTTTATTATTAATATGGTATAATTATCTGATTGGTATCCCATTTGGGTTTTTCTCAAAGAAACTCCTGGAGGTGAATGCGGTATACAATTGAGAATGTATAGTTAAAGATAAAATTTACCTTGAGTTATTAAAAGGGGCTTGTTCTTTCTCATAGAAGAGCACATTTTGTTCATTTACACATTGAGTGAACGGAAAATCTTTATTTACGTTTTCAAAAAAATCAAACACAACTTAAAAGTCCAGCTTGGTCTGGAGATCCCTTTTGAGCCAAAACATTCATGATGAAACCTTGCGTGAGGACATTCTTTCTTGGTGACATTCTTTTGCTAAAAGCATAGAAATGGGCTAAGGGTGTGTAGACATATACTTTCAGTGGTCAGATGTGCTGCCAGTACTTGTATCAATCAATACCTTCCTTGGAGCAGAGCATAATGTTGATTGGAGGGACCTTGTGTCAGTCATGAGGCTATCCACCCTCGCAGTTTTTAAGGTTTTAAGAAGACAAGAAATCCACTTTTTAAAAGTGCTAAATACATGTTTAAGCTGGCAATTATGCAGCTGCCTGGGGAGGAAATCTCAAAGTATATGGATGGGGTACATAATGACATGAACAGCTTTCAGTCCACTGACTGGATGTACAAGAGTGAGGGAGTACTTACCAATGCAAATCCACCCCATTCTTGTTTTCAGATATGTCTATACAGTATGTAGCCTAATGGCATGTTCCAAACAGATTATAGGAATTCTTTAGTAATGATCAATTGCTGTAAGAATAAAAATGGGAATTCACTTCAGTTTGAGATTTCTTACATGAGAGGCAGAAAGCTCCATTTTGAGGATTTGTCCATAAGTTCACAAGACATAACTTTGCTCTAAAATTTAAATTTGAATTATTATGTTTTTGGTGCTATTTACATAATTCAACAGATTTTAGATATATCTTGTATAAAGGTAGGTTTTAAGAAATGTTGTTGAGTTGGTTAAAAGAGGCAACAAATTTGCGTTCTTATCCTGTGTATGCTTACTCAAGCCTCACATTGAATTCAATTTACTCCCAAGTAAACATACATAGGATTGCAGAACAATTCATTGTTTGTTATAGGGAATTATATAAATGACTTTCTGAGAGTAAAATTACCATTCTTTCCTACTGTAAATTCCAAACACTTATTCAAATCCAAATCACTTCGCTCCAAAACATCTTTTTTCTTTAGAGATTTTTATTTTGGCCTTTTAAAATTAGTGTTTATGATCCTTTAAACATTATTTTAGAACTGTCCTCTTCTAGGCAAATGCATAATTGTGCATAATGTAGCTAATGCAGATTTTTGTCCCTTGACTAAGATGAGGGTTCTGTCTTAAATATCCTTGCTAGAGAGCACCAAACCTTTCCGCACAGATTTGGAGACATTTCCCATATCCCATATTTTTCGAGATTTACCATAACGAAGGTGCTAAGTAAGCTATAAAAATAAACCATGTCTTTCAAATTAGAAAGGCTTCCTATTTATGTGTGTCAGGTCACCTTTCAAGTGTTTAGTTAGAAATCTATTTCTATTGCAGCTACACTTGTGTAATTGAACTAGAAGGTAGATGGCTGTTGTGTTGGTTCACAGAACATGTGCTGAAATAGTGAAAGTTGCTTCTGTTTTCTCCTCATTAGGTGCCATGGACTTTTTAGTTCCTCAGTGGTTGGTTGTCTTGGGAGTTGCACTTGGTCTTGTTTTGTTCTTGATCTTCATGTAGCATTTTGTATTTTTGGTACCTTGCAGCACTGATATTTTTGTAACAGTTTTAGGACTGCAGTTCAAAGGTTCGTGTTTTCCGCAATACCTTACATTCACCCTAGCAGACAGTGGGATTCTACACCCATCTCTGCATATAGGTAAGGAATATACAAATGGATAAATGCTTGACCTGATTTCCACTTCTGTTCTGCCCCCTCCCATTTTGAAAAGGAAGGATCATGGCAGCTGGGTTGGTGCATGACGCCCTGAGATCTGCTCCTGCACCTGGCCATGTGTAGGTAGTTGGCAGAAGCAGAAACATCTGAACTGGCCCTTGTAGTTTTCTTCCAAGAATTGTTACAAATGCACAATAAAGTGGTAAAAGCAACATCTTATGGCATCTTAGATTTATTGTCACATAGGTTTTATGGCATAGAGTCCACTTCATTTATATGATGAAATGTTATTAGTTAGCAGATCCACATGCCATATGAAAAACTGTAACCAGTGGGGCTGAAAGGCCATGAAATATAAGAGGTAGATATAGCTTGCAAAAGAAGTAGCAGGACTTCTAGCTTTTTAGATTATGCACAAATACACCTGCCTCTGATGTGTAATGGCCTTTTGGGCCTGTTGGTTAGTTTTTCCTTCTGTACCCATGTGTGCATGCACATGTATGCCCCCCCCCCCCCCCCCGGGATAACAATTCATGCATCTAATGAAGTGGAAGGCCAATGATGTGAGGTGGAAATCTTTCCACTTCTAAAAATGCATTCTTTCATAAAATTAATTAACAATGTAATTGTTACGTGTTTTTAGTGGCTATCCCTAGTTAAGGATGCGTGTATATATAATACATAGCTCTTTGGATGCTTTCAGTGCCTTCATTTCCCCCAGTTAAATGTAAACAATATAAGATGCTTTATGCTATTAAGTTATGTTTTTAAAATGTATATTTATTGGAATACTTATTAATATTTTAAGTAAAGCTTTGCATTTGTTTGAATATAACATTTAAACCCTGTCATGTTTCCTCCTCCTCCCCCCATCAAATATTTCAGTTCAAATATATTTGGCTAATGGAATTTTTTGGGGATATTTTTAAAGCCTCTAGGGTTGGATACAGGATCTGCCTTCTGTGGATGCAGGGGCTCCACTCTCAGAAAGTGTGTCTGCCTGATATTTAGGAATTCCTCTCCACTCACACTGCACTACAGTTTACCCCTTTAAGCAGGGTCTCCCAACCCTCTTTGTAACTTTTTCAGCAGGCTGAAGGGGGGGGGTCCATGGGGAGGAGGCAGATAAGTGCTTTCATCAGCCCAGTTGCACATGCCTAAAACTCAATACAATCCTATAGAGTGAATCAAGTAAAAAGCGGATCCTAATAAATTTAGGGCATTGGAACGTTCTCCAGAACCCTAACTTTCCAATTTAGCTTCCAGTAAATCACATCACTGATATAGTCCACAATACATCTATTTAGATGCCACAAGACTGTTTTTGCTGTAATACGTTAAGATAGCTTTCTAATGCAGTCTATTACCATGAAGTAGAAATATCGTGTTTTCTTAAGGAAAAGTATAATTAAACATTAACAGTACAGTTCTATATGTGTCTACTCAGAAGTACATGTATAGGATTTCAACCTCAAAGTCTTTTAATGTAAATTTATTTTATATCTGTTATGAGGAAGGCAGACCTTAACATATCAGTCTATGCGTATAATTTAGTATCATATACTAAGGACATACTGCCTAGAAGGAGCAACCACTTATCTGAGGAATTTGCAGTAACTTGGTCAAATATAATGGGGTTGCTGTCCTCCTAAATGTATACTGGATTATTTTTACAGGTAATGAAAGCCCAGAATTTCCTTGCTGGATCAGACTAAATGTCAATTTAGTACTGCACTCTGCTTTAAGCAGTGGCCAACCAACTGCCTTTAATGAATGCCCAAACATAGCATTCTGGTGATAACTAGCCTATCCCCCCCCCCCCCCCCCCCCCGCATCTGGTAATTGGGTATATTTTGGCTCGGTACATGGAGGCTCCATTTTTAGCTGTCATAAGAAATACCCAATGAAAGATCTTTCCTTTTATCAAGCTCTGTTTGTTTTTCCTGTAATATTGATCTCTATTTACAAACCTGTATAAAATTTGCTTATGTCACACATCAAGCTATTCTCAATTCCTTGTACGTTACATGACACAGAAATAAAGAAATGCAACAATTTTGTTGTGTGGTCTGTGAGAGTATTTATGAGAGATATTTTGCAGAAAAACATTTCCAGAATTTAACAAAACTTGGGAGGGAAGGAACAATAATAGTTCTCTTAAACAGACTTTTGCAGTTGAGATTGTCCTATTGTAAGTTTAATATCATTTCTATAAAATAAAAACCATCTTCCATTAAGATTGATCGAAAATATCTAATCAAAGTTGCCCAATTATGTATGGCCAGCTAAAAGTTTTGAAACTTGCAGTCCTGCTAAGGCCAGATGCCTGGGTATTTGAAATACACTTTTTCATCACTGACTACAGGTAAATTCAAGGGGATGGATCCAGGCTTAGTCATAATTCAATTGCCCCTACTGAAATCACACATTGAGTAGACCTATAGAAATAAATGGGTCTACTTATACATCTGGGTCCAACTCGTATTCATTTGTTTTTCTGCTCCTGGTCATTTTATGGATATTTCATGCTTGCAAGTTATTAATTACCATATGGCAAGTTGGAAGGGATCATTGCCCTAAGGGATGGGAGGTTGTAATGCTAGCAAAAGATGGTGAGAGTTCATGCATAGCAAAATCACATATTGTAACCAGGTTTCCTTGTTTTGTACCTCTGAGCTAGAGGTTAACTTTTTGTTTTATTAAAATATAATGCTAACAGTCTCTTATCAGCTAACAGAAATGTGTTCACCTAATCTGTTACCTAACTGAAAAATACTGGGGATAAGGAAATGAGCATATCCTAATTAAGATGGGAGTGGAGGTAACTTCACTAAGCACAGAAAGAGAACGTGAGTGGAATACCGAGTAGATAGGGATGTCACCAATTATACCTCTTGCATAAACTGGAGACTGCTTAAACTTTTCAGGTACAGGTGAGGAAGCTTTTTAGGGTACCCTCAGAACCGCCAGGGATTTGTAACATTGTTGCAATAATTGTTCTTAAAACAAAAGTAACTGTCCTGGTGCTGCAAGCTTCTAAATGTAGCAATGAAGAAATTATTTGTTATATTTTTAATCCGCCCAGTAACCAATGTTCTTTGCAGAAGATCTTATTCCAAATTCTAGTATATTAATTTACAAACGTGTCAGGTGGTTTGCCTTATGTATCTGTGTGTGACAAAATGAGGGATTGTTTGCCAGTGGATACTGGTATAATACCAGCAATGTTTCCAGCCTATCCTATGTGGTCTAACCATATCCCCTTTGCCATAGTATTGCAGTTACTAATTTGGGAACCACTAACATAGCATTAACAAGGGGTGGGTGTTGGTGAATTTTCATAAAGTGAAGTAACAACTTAACTTTCCTCTATTGCTCTAAACACATTGTTAGTCTTAAATGGTTTGGGCCCAAGCTACTTAGAGGACTTCCTTCTCCTCACCAGCCTGCCCACACTCTTGCAGTCATCCACAGAGGCCCTTCTCACTTGCCTGCCACCAAGGGCTGTTAGGCTGGTGAACACAAAGGAGAGGGCCTTCTCAGAGTGACCCCACATCTCTGGAATCAATTTCCATTAGGGGTTCAAGCCCCTTCTTTGCAGATCTTCAGAAAAACACTGAAAACGTACCTGTTTTCACTGGCCTTCCCTTAAGTTTGGGCCCTTGGCTTTTACTGTAAAGTTTTGTTTTAATTGATTTTAATTGGCAATCTTGTTTTTTTATGTAATTTTAGATAGAAGGATGTAGCTGGTAGTTTATAGAAAACACCGAGGATTGGATCCAGGTTCTGCCTTCCATTGATGGCAGGGCTCTACTCACAGAAGGTGTCTCTGCCTGAATTTGGCTCACTCCATTCAGCAGGTCTGACCCTTGGGTAGCATTTTCAGGGGCTAGAGGTGTTGCTGTAGGCAGGTGAAGGCAGGAAAGTCTGCTTCCAACAGCTCAGTTGCACACACCTAAATCTGGATGTGATCCTGAATATCCAGACTTGTGGCATACATACATCCCTACCTATGAAAATCCTGTTTAACATGGCACGAATGACATATAATATGGCAGGGGGTTGGTTACCAATAGTTTTGTGCATGCAGAAACATTTGGAATGGCTGCTGTTGGGTGGGGGGGCAGTCACAAAACAGTCATAACAGATGGATGTAAACCCCTTCTGCATAGAAAAGATAAATATTTGCTCTACTAAAGGATTTGCCACGAATTTTCATGATTTTTTTTAAAACATGGAATCCCTTCAAACCACCAAATTAAAAGTTGCTTGCCAGTGCCACCAAAGCTGGAGGTGTGTTTTTTTTAAACACAGGATGCCAACAAAATTACCATCAAATCAGAACACTGGATAGAGATGTGACCTATGATTTGATGTGGTTTTGTACTAGGGCAGTCCTGACAGCCACCAAATGCTGGTTGAGAGGAAGGGGGTATGTAAAAAGCATGCAAATTCAGTAGAAGGCATTTTAATTCTATGGAATTAATTCCCTTGCTGTGTTTTTCCATGCCATGGGAAAACACAGCAAGGGAACACACAGGCTTGCTTTCATGTCTATGCTTTCCCTCTGTGTGTTTGGAAGGGGGGGGGGGGGAAGAAGCTTGCTTTCCTTGGCATTGGGATGTTCTTTCTTTTAATGCAACCTTGGAAGCGCAGGAGCAAACTCTCAGCCAAGGAACTTTTAGTTCCTTACTGCTGCAGCCCTGCGCAGGGCAAGCCAAAAAGTAATTAAAATGGACGGAAGCGGCATGAACCACTGCTACACTGATAAAGGAGGCAATGGGAGTGCAGGGGTGGAAGAATTTGCCAAATTGTAATCCCTGCCGAGACTGGCTCCAACACCGGACTGCACATGGGGCAGAGGCTGGAAGGTTCCTATGATGAGCTTGTGGTTTCACCAGAGTTAGAGGGTTGGGCAGCAGCACTGAGTAACCCCAATGCAAGGCAGGCAGCTGGAAATACATATGTCTCTCAGGCATTCCCAGCTCTGATATTTTCTTCTTTCCTTCCCAACCTCCTTCCTCTCTGCCTACTCCCCCTACTCTCCCGGTCCTCTCACTTTGTCTGCCGGCAGCTTTTGCAGAGGCAACCCTCAACCACCAAGTAGATCACCCTCGCCCCCCGTTTCTCCGCCACATCCCAAACTTAAGATCTCATGGCCACTCCGCAGAAACGAGGCTCTCTGGTCTCGTCCCACTTTTGAATGAAGTCCGTAACTTAAAACCTAGCAAGCAGCAGGCTCGTTGGGCCGGAGCGAGAATCCTTTCCTGTGTGCCTGAGCCAATCCTGGACTGCAGAAATCAAAGTGCATCCTGGGGAATATAGGCCCAAGGAAGGGAAATGAACATCCCTGTGACTTTCAACAGATGGTGCGGGAAGAAGAATAAAAGAGCAAGTGTCTTCCTCTTCATAAAAACTTTGAAGACTCTGCATGAGGTCCCAGGAGTGTCCTGTAAGGGACCTCGGAGCAAGGGTACAGGATATTAAGACCCTAAACTTCTATAAATTCATGCAGAAGTTGAGCAATTGAACTTATGGTCGCATGTACACATACAACACAAGGGGTGAATTTGGATGACACTTTAGGCAATGGAGGGAGAGCCGCCACACGACACGTTGCCCCTCCCCCTGCCGCATAGCTAAAAGTCCCAGCATCCTTCTGGGCTGCTGCATCTCCTCCCTCCCGCCTCCTTCAGTCCTCTGGCTCTATCCTAGCATGGACTGCAAATTCTGCCGACTGTATCGGAGTAGCTGGTTTTTTTTTGTCTGCTCCAGCAGATAAACTCTATGACCAAACGGAATAGTACACAAAGAGAGGGGGGTTCCCTATACACTACACGTTAAACAACAGAGTTCGGGATAAACAACCTGCAAGCCCGTTGTTTTTC
This sequence comes from Anniella stebbinsi, assembly GCA_029215795.1. Classification (NCBI taxonomy): domain Eukaryota; kingdom Metazoa; phylum Chordata; class Lepidosauria; order Squamata; family Anniellidae; genus Anniella; species Anniella stebbinsi. The sequence goes on from JARDYH010000001.1 coordinate 150,708,522, forward strand.
TCCGTTGTTTAAGTGCCCAAAATAGTGTACTGTCAGTTGTGTGTGCGTTGTGTGTTGCCCTCCACACAGCACCATAAGCAACACAAATGACAATTGTTTCCACCTCCCTCTGTTGACTATCGTGTCGTCCGAACCAGGCCAGAATAGGTAATAGCAAAATTCAAACTTTGTCTTACCCCATAGAGATAGCATTTGTAATTCATGTAATTTGACATATTGAAATCCTGAAGAGGAAAAAAATTGTTTCTAAGAAACGCAAACTTCTTTTTTAAACAAAGGAAAAGAGACAAGTGACAAAAGTTTTATTACCTTAAAAGTAGGGTGTTTTTAAAGACGTTGAGGTATTTTATTTCCTGTTTAATAAGCAAATTTAAAACCATTTTACACATTGTAGAAAGGGGAAATCCTCCATGACTGACAAATCAGCTACTAAAGCAAGATGGTGGTGGTTATTCAAGAGCCTTACAGTGTAATCCTATACAGACCTACTCATAAGTAACTCCCACTGGGTTCAATGGGGCTTACTCCCAGGTAAGTGGGTAAAGAATTGTGCTGTTATTCTCGTTGCATGATGTTTAATGGCTATGCTTTCTTCAGTTTTTCCTAAATGACTGAGTGGTAAATGTGGTTGAAGTCATACTGTAGATAATAAGTTCACAAGAAATTTATTTCAGCTACTAGAATGAAACCCTGTATTCTCAGTCAAATTCTCTTTACAGTATTGAGTTTTCTGACTGGGCTAATCTTGATTCCAACATAGCAAATTTCAATTTCTTAAGGATGTATCTAATTGCTTCCAAATTTACACACACAAATGAATTGATTTGTAGTACCACTGGTAATAAAGGTGCAGGAACATACTGTATATTGTGACAAAATATTAAAGAAAAAAGAAGCAATTCCTCAAAACACAGATGCATGATGTCTGCACCTGAAACACTAATTTACTGGACCACAAATTAGCTCCACAATTCTTGTTACACACAGGTGTCGATAGTTTGTTAGACCAGTTCCCACAGGTTTTGAATTTCCCTTCTCAACCTTCAGAAGTCATCAGTATTCTAAATATTGCACGGGGTAATTGTGTAAACTGTTCACTTTGCAGGTTTTAATGTTTCAGGACATAACTTTCACCTCGGAAGAGTAGGGAAAACCTGACAATATTTGAAGTAAATACTTTCGGCTTCTAACAGAGAGATGAAATGAGCAAACTACACATTTGGTCGGTAGTTTTAATTTTTAGAAGCAAAATGTGTCGAAACACCAAGAATTCAAGAATAAGGTATGAAAGATAACCTCCTTGATTTCAGACTGCTTCTTATGCATGTTTAGGTTGAAAGGTCTTAATGCAATACACAGGAAGTACATTTTTTAAAAAAATCAGCAGTCTACTCCTTAATTTTGACGGTTTGACTCTTAAAGAAAAGGCATTTTGCTTTCCAGGGAAATACCAAATACGAAGTTACTACAAAAATTGTACTCTATTTCTGGTGCAAATCTTTGAGGCAAGGAAATGTCTTTTGGCATTTGGCACTCCAAGGACAATATTTTAATACTGCACAAGCTAAAAAACCACACCGAAGGACAAATACAAGACATGAAACTGTCACTTGGCCGATAATAGTAAACAATCCTGCTGAGGCAATATTACAAAAAGCTGCTCCAAAACAATTTTTTAAAAACAAATTTCTTTTTGTTTGTGTTTTTTTTTTTTACTAAACTTTAAAAGGAGAAAATAAATTCAAATGTCCTCTAGAAAAGCAGCAACTGCTGGAATGAAAATCTGGAATTCAGTCATCAATAAACATGTGATTCTTCATGACTTAAAACACGGATTCGTGAGGCAGGGCTAGTGGCACTTCGGATCACCTCCATCCACCTACGGAACAGAAAGACCAAAGGCCAATGAATACTAATACTGCACACGTGGGCAACTTGGGGCCTTTCCAGCCCACAGCAGGTCCCCGAATCCCAGCCTGCCACTCAGGTGTTCAGTGGGTGGATTGGGATGGGGAGGAGGTACATGGGGAAAATGTTCTCAAAGATGTTTATTGGGCTGAGTGCAATTCAGTTTTTGCACTTCCTCCCCATCATGCCTGGACAGCCTGTAGGATGTGTTGAGGGTGGTCCGACTGAGCAAAAATGACATTCAAATTGCGCGCTCCTCTCCTCCAACCACCTAATTGGTCCTGGTAAAAAGCTGTTCCCTAAGCCAATCACCTGGGCAGGAGGCAGGGGTGGGGTGAGATCTCAGCATGTAGAGAGGAGATGTTTAACCTTATCTTCACACGCTGAGATGGGGCTGGGAGAGAGTCTAGTCTCGTCAGTCGGTGTGTGCATGAGAGATAGTTTGAGACTGTGCGTGTGAGTGGGGGGAAGGCTGTTTATATCTGTGTGTGAGAGAGAAGTCTGAGTGGGTCCATGGGCATGCATTTGTGTGAGACTGGAAGGCAAAGGAGATGCGAGACCTGGCCATGCCCACCGTCACCTTTGGCCATGCCTAGCAAATGCATGTGGCCCCTGTGGCAAAAAGGGAATACCACAATGTTATACTCATTATACTGCAATGTACATTTGAATCACTGTTTTCAATTTATTTTGCTGCAGAAAGATTCCTGTTTCTCTCTTTATATGTTGTGTGTCATATGTTTGCTTCATGGAATGACTGATGTGGGTAATCGGTATGTTTAACCACCAACATACCTACATCGATCTGTGGCCTGATTCACACATTCATTCTTATCACTTTATTACAGAATGTTTCCCATTTCAATTGTGCACTCCCATTTCCCACGCCTACTTAATGGTGCTGGGGGAGGCATGAGTAATCACAAATGAAATGCCACAGACAGAACTATCATTTCTTCTGAAATGCAATGCTTTTCAATTGAGCCAGTTCACACATTTAGCTATGAGAAATCAGCGTCTAAATCATCAAATAGTTCACATGCATGTGTGACCTGGCCCTCTCTCTGGATTGCGCAACGGAGTCATCAAAATCACAATGGAATCACTTCTGGATTCTACCAGCTTGCTGAAAGTGCATTTCAAGGACTTGTTACTTAATAGGAAAAAATCAGTGCTGCTAGCCACACCACAGTCCCTTTTCCCCAGAGAATTCAACATATCACAGAAAATGGACATACCTTTCAAATGTATATTCACTCTCCGCCCTGAAATAGTACACGTGGGATTTGAAGTGTAGCTTAAAGACATAGTCTTTGTGAATGTTCTCAGATTCAGAAGGAATGGTAAGAGAATAACCCAGCAGGGGAAGGCTAGCTAGAGGATGATTGTCCTAAAAACAGAAGATGAAAGTGGGTGTAAGAACAGCATTCCATGCAACGGTCCCTGCTCTGCAAACTGACAAGCGGCATGTAGGGACATTTAAAACAGCCTTCGTCCTCTTAAGCAGTCTTCTTTTTAAAGACCCAAAAGGTCCAGCAAACTGAGTGCTGCAGAAGGCTGTTCTCAATTTTCACTGGACTCTTGGGGTCTTGACAGCAGAAACCTCTCATATCTCCAGTGAGCTCTCGGGTGGGATGGGAGCTAGGGGAAACGGGGTGCCTGGATGCAACCCAAGGGACCTCCAGATCTCTTCTACCATGTCAGATCGGAAATGTGAGGGGTGTCTCTCAAGGCTACCTTGAGCTCTTCAGTGGGCCCCAAGCTGCACCCCCTGTTGCTGGAGATGTTTCTTCCCCTGCTCCCAGGAGTCTGTCAAAACCATATTAGAGAAGATAGGCAAGTGGTGTAAGCAGTTGCTCTCACTGAATGGGGCAACTGAACCAAAATAATGAGGGATGCATTGCTAGCCTCTCTTCTATGCCCCACAGTTGATTTATTGTGGAGTGTCTACTGCGAGCCTGCTAATTCCCTCAATTGTCCATACCTTACTCTTTCTGCACCAATTTTAACTTGGGCATGAAATTTCAACTGATCCTTCATTCTTGTAAGCCTACCTTTTTTCCCCTCAACAAAATACACCTTCAAAAATAGCTTTGGAGAGGAGGCCTGGTTTTTAAAACCCTGAGACTCAGCAGAGGTTCGGATTGCAAGCTTTCATTTTGTTGTCACCCTCTGCAACCAAGAGATGGAGTAGAGAATATTAAGCACGCATTTTCCACTTAAAGGGTCTAGTGGTTCTGAAATACTGCAGCATTTAATGCCCCCCCAAACACCCATCAAGTGCCTTTGAAACAAGCAGTAGAATTCAGCATTAAGCTTTTCTCTCCAAGTTAAAGTAACAGGCAGTGGTTATATTAATGAGATTCCACCCTCGCCCCCCGTCGTTAACCCATACACAGCTGACCTTTCTGCAAATGACACTGGAGTGGTTCATTTGCTGCAGGGGTGCCCAGGTGTCTCTGGGCTCCTATTTGCCTGGAGAACTGAAGGGCATGGACCAAAAATTCTGCTGATACAGTAACAGCTTCCAGACTGCAAACATGGCAGTGCATTTCCCACCTCTGTTTGTCTGCAGCCCAAAAGTTGCGTCTGTATCCACAGTGGCTACGATTCACAGGCTTCAATACTCTCCATAGATGCATCCTTGGGATCAGTCAAGGTGCATCGCAAGGATGTCAGAAAATCAGTTACCTGGTGGGATTTGTAGAAAAACATGCAGAAGTTGGTGAACACCACCCAGAGCTTCTGCCACCCATTGCTGTTTTTGAACTTTCTCAAAAGGTTTCCCGAGAGTTGGTTCTGAAAATGAGAGAAACAAACAAGCTAATGCAACAAACGAAGTAAATCGCACGCAGACGGTAAAACTGGCTGATGGAAAGCAGGCAAGCCTCATGTAAAACAGTAGTTTCGTGTTCAAACTAGGCGACTTTTCCCTCTTTTGGTAATTTTAATATTTCATTTCCAGATTCGGAATTCCCTGTCGTTCTTTAAATGAGACTTGCTTGTAAATCGATTCTTCCAGGAAAAAACAAATCTGCTGTTACCTCAATTAGATGGAGAACTTATATTGGGATAGAAATATTACCCTAAACTAACAACCTCGTCATGGGGCCAGGTTTCTGCGTAATGTTTTAAAACTATACAATGGCCCTCCAGTTGTTGCTGGGCTGCAACTTCTATCATCCCTCACCTCTGACTATGCTGGCTAGGGGATGATGGGAATTGCAGTCCAATGACATCTGATTTAAATCTTATATACAAAGCAGCTGTTTAAAACTGCTAGTGAAAAAATAGAAGAGGAGCTTCCTTTAAACAATGTATTTGGCTTTCCCGCTCAACAGGCCTAAAAGAGGTGTGTGAGCTGGCATTTTTACCATCAGATGGTCTCCACATCTACCTGCAGCTCCTTCTGCCCCCCCTCCCCAAATTTCTCAAGGAAAGAGCTTGGAAACTGTGCCAGGTCATAAACTGTCAGGGTTGCATACCCCTAGATCCCAATGTCTTGGGTTGGATCCAGATTTAAGCTGTATCAACTGCACTGGCAGAAGTAAGCTTCCCCGCACCCTCCTTCCCACCATGGCAGCCCTTTCAGCCCCCTGAAAATGCTATATGGAGTCGGGAAACCCTACGGAATGGGGCGCGCTGTAGTGTGTGGGGGGGGGGAGAGAGAAATGAGGGAATCCCAAAGAGTTGGGTGGAAAGACTTTTTGCAAGCTGAGTCTTTCCTCTTGCAGAATGTCCCAACCTCTTGCGGAAGGCAGATCCCGGATCCAACCTCTTGTATTTGGGGTTTTTAATTTTAAGTGGTTTTGGGAGCTGCTTCTGGCTGAAAAGTGAGTTATAAATATAATAAATGTGCAAGTGTGGTAGATTATCCCTCAAATATAAGCACATGAACTCCCTTTTTTGGTGAAGGAATGAAGGAAATGACAACTAATTTGAGGTGTCTTGGATTAAAAGCTGGCATATAGTAATTTTGGAGGGATGATGTCTCGTCAGATGCTGAAACATATGCTTTATTTGATGTATTATGACAAAGGAGCGATAAACACATTTAACTTGAAGAGCCTGCACTGTCTCTGCTCACCTAGTGGAAAGTATTAATCATTCAGCTATTTGCATGTTTTATTCTGCTTGTAGTTTAACAACATAGTAAGCTGTCTCCAATGGAAGAAGTGAAAGGCATATCCATTTGCCCTTATCATCAACGATTAGCAGTGGACTAATAAGCTCTTTTATTTTTATATTTTTATGCCTTCACTTTAAACAAGCCCAATTTTGAAAACCAGACAGGATGTGTCTGTTTTGGAGTAAAACAGCACACGTGTGTATTCCTTTGATTTTTTAAAATTTATCTTGTGGTTACCTCATCACTCTGGAAGATATCATAAAAGGACAGGCTTTGCATTCGGTACCAGCAGACATATGAAATGGAAACAGACCGCTGATCACTGATCAGTCCAGCAGGTACAGAAGGACAGTCACTGATAGCAAGAGGATCTTCTACCGTAAGAAAGAAGGTGGGAGTGAGAAAGACAGAGGGAGAAAGAAAGAAAGGAGGGAGAGACACAGAGAGAAGGTATAAACTATAATGCCCATGTGACATTACCCACAGAATTAGGAAAATATGATTGTACTTTGCCTGCCAATGGGACAGCTGTGGAACTGAAGACAGATGTGTAAAGTGTGGGATCTGCTTCTAGGTTGCTTAATAGTTCGCTCCGATTATTTAAACCCAGAAGAGTTTATGCACAGTGGAAAGCTTGCTTCAAAAAATTTAGCAGTGCTTCCGAGGTAAGTATGTATAGGATCGCAGTCTAAGAGGAATATTTTTGTACATAAAAGGTTTAGTTGATTAGCTCTGTTGAACCAGTAAAGTTGCACTGCAGTTAAGGCATAAATCTCTTCAGTGTTCCTAGTAGTCTCATTACACATATAACTAAAGCAACCTAGAGGCATTTTCTGAGGAAATGGGTGTCTGCAGGTACCTTGAAGAAGCTAAACCAATTTACAGTTTACTTGAAGTTCCATATTATCCTTTCCTTTATAACAACTTTTATTGAAGATATATTTGTTTTACAAGAACTGTTTGCTCATTTCATTTTTTTAAACCACATCGATATGGTCTTATTTTATGGAGAAGGCCTAACAACAGGCCCTTAATTACCATCTCTTCAATTAGCCTTTTAAAGTGGTGGAATTAATTGTTGCAGTTCCACATGACAGCTGAAATTAGCTGTTATTAAAATGTAATATTGTTGCATGTATTGTGCATTTCAATGAGCTAGAGATGGAGCATTTTGACTCAACATCCCACTGATTTCTGTAAAATTAGTTTAGCTGTAGTTAAATGCATCATTAAAAATACACACAGGCATTTCCTATGATAGAGAAAACACAAGTGAGGAAGGCAGATAAGACTGAGAAGAGAATATCCTAAGATTTCAAAGAAAAATAAACAGCCTCAAAGAAAACAAAGTTGCAGTAAAATGCAGATTCCAAACTGCAGCAGCCAGACTCAGGGTCAACATCCTTCCAAATATACTGAGGTAAAAGACAGCTAATAGCAATAAAATTCTTGCAGGAAACTCTTATCTTAAAATATGGAAAGTAATTTAGATGTGTAAAAAAGCCACACAGTGAACAAAATGATTCACATATTGCTAAGTAAAGATTTTTTTTAAAATGGTCTCATGATTAATATATCATTTGAGCCAGCTTAATGCCATCACCCAGTGATTGATAGTTCCTTCCTGACATAGAGGAGGCAGAAAAGAAATTGCCCCTGAAGAACACGTCTTTCTGGAGCTGCAGTCCAGGTTGTTCTGAGGCAGATACCTCCACAGCAATACTAAAGTCGACCATGGAAACGCTGGTATTTCGGTGCCAGCAGACGTGCACCGTAGTGTTGCCACGGTGAGGAGTTTGACGTTCAAGCGAGGTGCGGGATGCATTGAGATCGTCTTCCGATTCCTGGTCTACAGTGGATTCCTCAGGGGACTCTATGAAACGCAGGGAAAAACCGTCTCTTTTTTCCCCTTGAATAAAATATAGACTATGAAAATATTAAGCAAAAGGCTATCTCTGATTAGTTTTCCAAACCCGTGAAGTAGCACTGCTTTGTGTGTGGGTAGGTTGGTGCGAGAAGGAAACGAGTTGGATATTTCAATATTCAATAGCAAGAGACAAATTATGCCACAATCCAGCACTGAATTTCCGATAAACCTGCCAGATCCTGTATGGACCACGATTGATTCTGTTATTTTGACAGAATAAGATCCTACATGGACCTTATTCTGTACTTACTAGTGCTATATGGGCTAATCACTAGGATATAAGGCACTGGGCCATTATAGCTCTGTATCAAATTTTATTTTGGAGCATTCAAAGTATCTTAGATCTGGTTCACACAATACAACAAGCCAGAGTTTGGATTGAGTGTGGGATGTCATTTAACCATGAGTTGTTGGGTCATGTGAATCCAGCCATGCTAACAAACCATGTTTTGTTAACCATGAACAACCCAACCGAAACCAGGAATTATTTTAATGTGTCGTTCCTGGTTAACAAACCGTAGTTTGTTAGCACTGTTGGGTTCACACACAACAACCCATGATTTAATGACAACCCACACTCAACCCATACTCTGACTTGTCATGTTGTGTGAATCCAGCCATCCTCTAACTGTAGTACCTTACTTCTCTCAAATGCACATTGCTAGAATGGTTACAGCTGAATATAAACTGATTTACTGCATCGAAAAACAATTGCCACACACTCTTTGGCCCAGTTGACATATGTCGACAACCTGTGGGTTGTTAAAACCATGGGTTGTCAGGGACATGAGGAACAAATGCACTGACTCCCACATGCTTGCCACTTCTGTTTTGAATCAACTTTAATCAACAACCTAGGAATGCTCCATTCCTGGGATAGATGTGATGTCCATGTTTTTTTGCTGGGTTAACTCTTGGTTGTTTTAACCCTACACTGGGTTCTGACATCACATCAAACAACCCAGGAATGGGGTTGTTCCTGAATTGTTGATTAAAGCTGGGTGAAAGTGAAAGTGACAAGTGCATGTGAGGTAGAATGCTTGCTCCCTTGCCCTGCCAATTTGTGGATTAAATAGCCCACAAATTGGCAATATATGAGAACAAGGTCTAAATGAACTGAAATCAAATACAAAAAAGATAATGCCAAGAATACTTTTTTTAAAATGACAGTCGAAAGATTTATTCATAACTATATTGTTATGTGGTAAGATTTTATTCCAGTTAATTACATTTTCTGCATCCCACAGCCTTTACTTATTCTGTACTTACTAGTATCAGGTGGACTACTCCCTAGGAATTCAGGAGCTGGGCCATTACAATTCTCTGCCAAATCAATTGCCATCTGTATGTCCTCAGTCCACTTGTCCATTTCTGTACGGCTGCTAGAAAAAGGAAAGATCTTGTTCATTTTACTGAAGCAGCAATGAGCTTCCGGAGCCTTTCCCAATCAAGCCAGATCTATTTATCAGCCCATTTTCTTGTGCCATACTTTAATCGGGTTAAATAAAGTTGCATGGAAAAATACAGCCACATTCCTTTATGATACCTAGTTCTCATACGTTGAAAAAAGAAATTTAAAAGTGCACCCAGAATAATCTGGATCATCTAATCTGAAGTAATTGTTTCAGGGCACCTCTTCTACGGTGTGTGCGCCATTCTCCCAAATCTGTAAAAAGGTGTACACAGTACAAAGTACTTACCTTGCAGCAACGACAATGGACTGGTGCTGACCTCTCAGTGTAAAGCAGTGAGGAACCCCCCATTCTTCTTCACTTTCTTCTATCTGGGGATACAATCACGATAGGGAAGGAAATTAGCTGACACCCCTATGACAAGAGTCTTTGAAGGAATATAAGCCACGGAATGCTGCACTCGATGAAGACAGCAGCGGGCAACGTTGGAAAAACTAGGCTTGAAGCTCCATTGCAATACTAAGGAAATTATGGTACATTGTTATCTTTTCAGCGCCAGGTCAAGACTTTCCTCTTCTCCCAGGCATTTAACAGCATATGATGAGAGTTTTTGTGTTTTTGTGTTGTTGTTGTGCTTTGACCCAGAAGGATATTGTAATTTTAACTTGTTTTTATGCTTTATGCTTTTAAATTTTGTATATCAGTGTTTTAATTGTTCAATGTTTTTAATTGTTGTAAACCGCCCAGAGAGCTTCGGCTATGGGGCGGTATATGAATGGAATAAAAATAAATAAATGGTAAGAAATAGAACAGGATCAGAGCAATCCTTTTTCAGAGCCATGTTGTTTCGTGGTTCTTAGCCAATTCCTGGTAACTTTACAATTCCAGAGATTCAGGGTTACCCCAAATGGGAGGAAACACATACTTCACAACTGCTGCTGCTGTAGGAAATACTACATTTAGATCTAAGTAAGTCCATGAGAATTGAAAATCACAATTAAAAACAAACAATAAAAAAAATATTAATATGAGTTTGTGCACTACAAAATCATATTAGTAGACCCTTGGTAGTGCCACAAGTCATTTCCAAAATTATAATGTATTGTTGAAGAATTCTCTAGTTCAGGGATGGGCAATGTGTGAACCTCCATATGTTTTGGCTTACATCTCCCATCAGCCCTAGGCAGCATAACCAATGGTGAGGATGATGGGAGTCCTAGGCCAAAACATCTGGATGGTCACAAACTGCTCACCCAAGCTGGTGCCCTCCAGATGTTTGGCCATCTACTCCCATCAGCCCAAGCAACACAGCCACTGGTCACGAATGCTGCGAGTTGCCATTCAGAACTTCTGGAGGGCACCAGGTTGGGGAAAGCTGTCCTGGGCTTCGCTAGGCCTTTTTCATCAACAAATTCCATATGGTTCCCAGTTGATGGAGCCACTGTCTGCAAACAGATTCCTACAAATGAAGAGGATGGCTCTGATTTAACTCAAATCCACTAAAGTTTCAAGCCACTCAATCTCCCAGAGCAGCACGTTAGATTTATTTATTTGTTCGAATTTCTAACTTGCCTCTCAGAAATGGTTGAGGCATCTTATGCTTCAAAAACCAAAAACAAACAAACAAACAAAAATTAACTACACCCTCTTCAATTTCAGAGTGAACAGCAATAGTAACCAATCAACTTACCATCATACCATATAGGGGAAGCTGCCCATGGACTTTAAACTGATTTGATGCTGTTAGGCCTCTGCTGGTATACAACAAGACATCATTGAACTAAAAGACAAAAAGCAAGAATTAATTCAACTTGGTTGAAACCACAGATCTAAAGGCCAGTTCTTAGGTTTAAGGCCAAAACAGACATGATCTTAAATATTTATCTAGCAGCTACATCTTTTTTTCCTTTAATTTTTAATCTAGACTAGGGGCAGGAGCATTGATCTGGATCGGGACCCTAACCTGTGGGTTAGGGGGAGCATTTAAGATCCAGATTGGGCCTCCTGCATCTTCTTCAGAGTAAAAATGGGGAAAAAGGCAATGCTGGTAGATACGGAATTAAAATAACATCTAGACATAGCATACAGGCCATACAAATATGTTCACCACTCTGCATATAATGCAATGTATAGTAGATCATTTGTATATGACCTACTATACATTCCTGCAATCCTTCAATCATTTATGCTCAATGTGTGAAAAAACATCCAAACAAATAGATCTAACATTGAGGTGTCTTCCCCTTTCCTTGCCTACAATAGCCCAAATGTCTCTCAGCTTCTGAAATGGTGATATTTGTTAGTATGATGCCTCAAACTTTATGAAAGAAATATTTAGAAAGAGCCCTATCAGCACTCACTAGAGCCTTAAGAGCTCGTCTCCAAAGGAAGAGTTTTGTTTTATTTAAGTATTGCATAGTAGCTATGTAGCATATTCTAGTATTATTGGAGTTGGCTTTCTTCTATTCTCATCCAGGGTACAAACTCTTCAAATCGTACATACATCATTTGCATTTTGGACTCAAAGCTGAAACACCAAAAGATGAAAGTATTAGTGCGTATATTTTAACAGATATTTGATCAGAGGGAACAGGGAATGCTGAGGGGGGGTGGGGTGGCAGATGATGCCAGCATCACTGATAATGAAAATGTGCCAGTGCTGCATCCCTGTGAGCCCTGGTTCCACTACACCACTGCTCACATGAAGAAGAAAAAAGCCCCAACAGGACTAGCTTAAACCGGGTTTCCAATTCCGATTTGGAGGGAAACTATGTTTTGCACAAACAGTGGTTGTTCTGATTCAGTCAGCATGGCAAACTATGACACTCTCAAACCAGGAAATGAGGACAGGAATCTGAGCCTGCAATGGGAGGAGGGAGTGCACAAGCAGGGCCCTTATGGCCACAAAGCAGCCAGCCGCAACTCAGATCACAACCCTGATTCTAAGAAGCCCAGAGACCAGCTGATCTTTAAAACTGTTTGTTATTTTTATGTATATGCTCAAGATTGTTTTGGGCATGGGCATGTGTAATGACTTACGGCACCTTTAGTGCGTGCAGAATGGGAGGGTCTTGGAAATGTTGTTAATAGTCACCTAAGAATCTCCTGCAAGCAACAACCAGGCAGGGAAAAGTCAGTACTGAAATAGTGAAGCAGATCCTTTTTCCTCTTTTGGCCAACGTAGTCAAAATTTCTATGGGCCAGTAACTTTTCCAGATTTATTTGCCAAAATAAATAAAAAATCTTTATCATCTGTGATGTTCATAGTATCATGCACAGCCTCTGTTTTCAAGTATCATGAAAGGATTGCCCATAGCTAGAAGATGGTGATCTTAACTACGGTAATCAAAGATCCTGGATTTAAGCTAATTTCATTTACTGAAATCTAAGAATTTCGCCATCATCACTCTTAACCACATACACCGGACTGCACGTATTCCACAATTCTGTAGAAGTGCAGAAAAAGTGCATAATGTGACGTCAGGGACATAATTTAGCTTCTGGAGAATCTCAGATTTGCATGTCGTATATTTAATCCAATGCTAGGTGCAATTTATTTATTTTTAATTTGGCCAGGCCTGTATTTTATTCCATGAGGAATAGAACACATCACACTTTTTCTTGGATTATTTAACAATGCACACCAAGCTCTTTCGGTGGATTTCTTTCTTCCCATCACTTGGCATTTATTGCACAGTTGTATTTAATTACCCACAATATAAGCCATTCCTGTCACTTACCAGGAAGAACATCCGCTGCTGTAAGCCTTTTCCAGACAACTTACTAAGGCTACCCAGTCTAATAAATTCCTGTGTATGAAAAAGAACAAAACATGAAACATCAGTGCTCTATTCAAAAATCTGGCTGGAAGTCTGTGAGTAATTAATGAGGCATCACTGGCTTAACTATGTTAGGGCTGCCGGCATGTATAATTCAGCTACATTCAGGTGACATCCACTAAGGTATTTTTGCTTTTCTGTCCACCCAAGGCTGCTTCTGACGTTGCTACTGCAGTATCCATCTTCTCCACACCACTCTGGCAATGTTGAAAACCCAAGTTCAAATGGTAGGAGGCTATATGATATGGATGCTACCCACAACAGCATAGTCTCAATTTTTGGGAGGGGAGATAGTGGTGTGGGAAGCAACCCTGTTGCCGGGTCCTTGGAGGAACACAGGACATCAGAAGCTGCCTTAAGCCAAATCAGGGCATTGGTCCATCTAGCTCTGATGCTATTAAACTGGCACAAGAACGGCTGCAATATTTTAAGGGCAGTGGATAACATTTGACTTAATTCCAAGAAATCATATAAAGAGGGGTATCCACTTTCTAGCAAGAAACACACGCATGCACACAGCCTCCTCTCGCTAACAAGGTATGAACTGACATGGAGCAATTCATAGTTTGATCAACCTTTCCTGCAGCCACGTTTGCCTTTTGCATCACACATTTCTGCCATGCAGGGCCTGGGGAAGGCTACACAATGGAGGGAGATACCTGCCCCCTCACGGTAGGAGGATCCTATTCTCTGGTGGCTCAACCTGTGGTTCCTATGACCACGGCCTACTTTTTCAAAAAATAAATAAGGAAATAAATTATGATCTGGATCAGGCTCATAGAATATTGGGCATTTCTCTTTTGCAAAGCTAACTCTGGTGCCATATCATACATGGCTTATGCAGTTTGCCATGCAGCAAACAGCTTGTGCAGGACAAGTCTACGAGTCTTGGGCTCATGGAACTAGTTCTTTGGATCCAGGCCTCCTGTATTACAGAGCGGGCAGCTAAAGTATTTTGCAACTAACCCTTGCCAATAAAGTTTTGTTTTACAAATATAATTATGCCCCCAGTGGGAAAAGTTTGCTTTGGGCTAGTTCTGTCGCCACAAACCATTGAGGCAGAGGATTTCAAACTTTCTGCCTTCGGGGAACACGTCCCACACGGAGCTCCTATGAGCCTGCTACAGAACTTCTGAGTGTGTTGCAGACAGTTCTAAGGGGTGTGCACCTAGGTCCATGGGGCTTTATTATTGGCACAGTGCAGGGGAAGATCAGTAATGGTGGGCAACATTTGTCCACTATTGGGACCATCTAATTGAGGACCCCCTGGCAAAATACCCCAGTTTCTTGGAACACTGTCTGAAAATCACTGCCTTAAAATATCTCTTTGCTGAAAGCAATGGAAGATGACTGGGGAGGTTGGACTGGCTAAGAAACTGGTGTAGGGAATACAGAGTAAGAGCCAATGTAAGTCTTACTTAGAGTAGGCCCATTGAAATGAATGGGACTTAAGTTCGTTTTATCCCATTCATTTCAATGGATCTTCTCTAAGTAGGGCTTATGATGGAGTTTGCTCACAGTGTTGTATTTAAATTTATGTACAGGTATAAGAAGGTAGAACAAGTTTTCTGTCTCTACGTGGACAGAAAATATCAAGATGATAATAGTCTGAAAGCACATGAAGCCATTCTTCTGCTGAAGGTCTTGTCCTGGAAGCTCCCTGGGAACCATATGCAAACTGCTCTGAGTGTGGGGTTTAAATGCAATGAATAAATCAAAGAGAGCCAGTGTGGTGTAGTCAACAGAGTCTTGGACCAAGGAGACTTTGGGGTTCATAACAGCATAAAGTTATGAAAGGGACGTTCGGATATGGTTAGGGAAGAGGAGCAGAAGGTTGCAGAGCACAGAGCCAGCAAGTGGAACTGCAAATTCTTACTCCAGGCACTGAGCAAGACGGGGGGGGGGGGGGGGAACCCTCAAAGACAGGATGCAATTAAAATATAAGAGAGATCGTAATGAGCAATAAACAAAAGCCGGGAACAGAGTTAATACCACATAACAAAATGTAACAAACTAAGTCAGCGGGGAACCAAGTATCCCGTAATTCCTTCGATACCTCTGTGAAAGAATGGCAATAAAGTAGCTGGGAAGGCTACATAGGAAGCCTTGTTGAATAAATGCCAGCTCAACGTGGTGACAAGCACAACCAGCTCATACTCAAGGTGTGCATTTGCAGCAGAAGCGCTTCTGTGCGATATTCCCAGAAGCACAAAGACGGGACGCAAAACAGGAAGAATTGTGTTTAAAAGGTACTTCGTGATGCAGGGGTTTAGAGCTACTAGGGCAGCCTTCCCCAACCTCGTGCCCTCCAGGTGTGTTGGATGACAATTCCCATCAGCCCCAGCCAGCATGACCCATTCAGAGGGCACCAGATTGGGGAAGGTTGTATGAAGATGATGGTAGCCAGCTCTGCCTTCTGTGCGGATTCTGATGGCCAATCTCGGCTAGCAATGGATCAGTACAGAACCCGCCTCCTCCCATTATTTATTCCGCCAGTCCAACCTTCCTTTTAATGTTGTAGGTGACTGGGTTTCTAATTCAGAGTGCCAATCCACTGCAAAACTTGGCATGGATACATCCTGTCAGTCTCAACCTCTGACATCATTTCAGGGAATCCTTGGACCAAGAACATCAAAGTAGGAGGCACTACCAAACAAGCAACATTACTTTCATTGGGGGATTCAAAAGGAATTCAAAAGAAAGATTTTGTAGCTGGGCTGGGCAGCCTGCACTAAGCTTCACTGGGATCTCCAGCCCAATTTATTTGCGACGCGATTGCTGCCCTGCTGCGGTTAAAATTGCTTCAACCCTATGGGGCCCCACATGCACACACATGAAGTTCATTCATTCATTACATTTCTGTACCAACAGCCAAAGCTCTCTGGGCAGTTTACAAAGATGAAAAACCATGAAAAAACAACATTTTCACATAATATCAAAACCATTTACATACAACATATGAACAAACATCCAGACCCTTGTCAGTTGTTAAGTATTACACGTCAATAAGTGAACGGCTGCAGTCTTTTTTGTTTTTCTTTTGGTTGCCCCTGGGAGAGTTTTGAAGTTGTGGTTTGACAAGCCAGCTGCCTTCCCATCCTAGCTATGTTCTAAAATCAGTAGCTAAGGGGGCCATCAAAAAAGGTAAGGGTGCCAGGCCCCCACTAGCCCCACCCCTGGGCTGAATACCCCCTTTAGCTTCCCACCTCTGTCCTGCCACTTCTTAGTAGAGCTGTATTCAAATTGCTTTACAATATTCCAAGTCCATATAATTTCATTTTCACATTTCTTAGTGAAAGACCTTAGTTATTCCATCCCACACCAAAAAAGCAGTGTTTTGTTTTTAAAAACAAATTCTCCTATATCTATCCTGAATGTGTTTCATCCCAAGGGTTATTCTGTCACTTACCCTTCCTGGAGTCACCAGATTGTCAATACCTATCAGATCTTTTTTCAGTTCATGCAGCTTCTGGAAGTTTTCCATTTTTAACATGCTGCTGTGAAGCTGAGCCACCATTTCTGAAATTTCTGCCAGAGCAGCTGTGAAATGAAAACAAACAAATATAAAAAGGCAACAAAGAAATGCAAATTGCCTGCCTGCATCCAATTGGTCCCACTCTACCAGATGTCTGAAGAACTGCATATAAAAGTCGATGTTACAATTCTGGTTGCTGATTAATTTTTTGCCAACTCAATAATGGGATACAAATCCACAGGGTTTCCAGGTTTAGGTTGGAAGTATTGCAACTAGAATAAATTGCAACTAGAAATTAATTTTATTTATTACATTTCCATGCCAACCAATAGCAAAAGCTCTCTGGGTGGTTCACAAAACAGAAAACCATGAAATGCATTAGCATAATTAAAACATTAAAAAGTTTTAAAACAGAACAACGCTAGCATATAAAACAAAGGAAAAGTCAGCAGCAGTGCAAGATTCGTAAAACACACTAACACATTAAAAAACAACAACCCTGAAAGACTAAAAAGCCTGAGAAAATAAAAAAGGCCTTCCCCTGGTGCTGAAAAGGCCACAGGGTAGGAGAGCATTCCACAATTGCGGTGCCACCACTGAAAAGGCCCTGAAAAGCATCACAGCATGGAGACAGGATGAAATGATGGCACCTCCTGATACTGGTCTGCTATTCCCTTTGCCTGCTCACCCGCTCCAGCTGTTTTGGGACAAAGCTGAAGGCCTGCATGCTTAGCAAGTGGGACAGGAAGTGGGCAAAGGGACCAATGAAATAGCATGGCATGAGGTTCAGTGGCTGCGCACAGTCCCCATATGAAGCTGAAGACCTAGCAGCGAATTGGTACAGCAAATAATTTCAGACTCTGCTTTAGCCTCACCTCCTCAATGGCACTACAGCTTTCAAGTATATCCTTTTATCGTGCTAGAACTTTCTGCTTTTCAAAGAGAGTTAATTCCTGGAGCTGATTAAAGTGCAGTTCCTTCAAGTTTCAAGGTTGTAAAATAACCTTACTGTCCCCAACATGTGATTTTTAGCTTGCAGGTCTGCACTTCATATTGTAAAAGGAAAAAAAAAATAGCACACACATTTCCTAGCAATTAAAAAAAAAAACCCTGATGCAGCATTTTGGGCATGTTTTAAAATTGGACACATGGCTTCTATATTTAAAATCTCGCATTCCAGCTTTTCCACCCACCAGCAGCCACGTTATTCTGGATGGCTGCCTAGAAATATCATTAAGGTGCTTGAAAGCCTGAACTGATAATGCCTGTAAACAATGATCTGGGGTGTTTTTGTTTTTTAAATCTCTTTGTAGAGGCTGTACCTATAGGACTGCTATGGTGGAGGCATCACGGACACCAATGAAGCCCAAGGCATAATCCTGCTGTGTTCAAGTAGAAATTACTTGACATATTTACCCTTATTTTTGCCTGACCAATTGTTTTCAAAATATGACAAAACGAGAGACTTAAGCTAACATCTGATGCACACTTACCTGGGAGTAACTCCCACTGAGCTATCTGGGGATTATCTCTGAGTAGAAATGCATAGCATTGTTCTGTTAAGGACTTAACTATATTGCATGCAAATACATGCAATCAGACTGCCCCCACCCCCAAGTCCTTTTTCCAGGAAAAACAGCTTCAGAAGTCAATTTAGAGTGAAGACGTAGTGCAGAAAGTTGTGTTTAACCCTTACCCCCACTCCGGATCACCCCCTTCTGAAGTAGCTTTCCTTGAAAGCAAGAAGAAGAGGCTGTTGGGGTTCAGTTACACACATTTGCATGTAACATGTGCATCGGACCTAAGAGGTTTGGCTCAACTGCCAGAGAGACACAGAGAAAGACCTCCCATCCCAAAAGTTCCCTTACCTCTAGAGTCCCTGAAGTCCACGTGATTCGGTGGATAATGTTTACAGAGCCTTTCCATTATCTGCTTGTAGTGCATCAGTCTGTGCAGAGGCCTAAGGAGGAAGGTATTGAGGGGCAGGTAACAGACTTTCTGCATCTCAAAGTCCCTGCATAAGGTTTCCAGCTTGCGAGAGTTCTTGATCCCATTCTCCAACTCAAAAATAACCTCACTGTGCTTCCGCAAATGAATTGTCAGTTGCTGGAGAGAGAAATAGAGATGAGCACACATGGGAAAGTATTGTTTATTGATTCCATGTTTAACCCCACACCAGGGTGGCTTACAGTAAAAACGATGAAGACAGCACAAATCGACCATAAAAAGAAACACCACCACAACATAGAAAGACAAGCAGATCCAATGGCAGCTGTGTTCATATCTACTACAAAGTGGGTTCCAGGGGATTTAAAAGCCTGGGAGAATAAAAAGGCAATTGCCTGCCTCCAAAATGGAATCAAAGTGGACACTGGGCGAGCCTCCCTGGGGAGAGAGTTCTAGCAGTGGGTGCCATAAGTGAGAAGGCTCCGTCCCTGGTTGCTATCTGCCTTAGCTCAGAAGGTGGGGGCATCTGGAGCTGAGCTTCCAATGATGATGACCACAGTGATTGTGCTGCCTGGCAATAAACTGTTTATGAGATTCCAAAAGAGTAGGACCATGTCACCATCTTATTGAACAAGGTCACTTCCTTTTTGCTGTCATATCTGTACATATACAATAGCTATTAACTCACTTAAATGCTCCAGATATCCTAGGGAGCTCCTTCCCTATATCATGCATGGAGAACCTGTGACCCTCCAGATGTTGTTTGACTCCAATTCCCATCAGCCCCATCAAGCATGGCCAATGGTCAGGGATGATGAAATTTGTAGTCCAACATCATCTGGAGGGCCACTCCTATCCTATATGAATCTTCCTCCTGCTGGCACTCTTGAAACATTGGATGAGGTCCTACTTCCCGTGTCTCAAGCCTCAAAGGTTTGGCTGATCAAATAACAAGGAGACATCCTGTCCCCACACATCTGTCCCCACACAAGGCTCCTATTCTATAGGCGTTTACAAAATCTATGAAGAAATGGTCCAAATGCTTGACTATCTTTGATGCTTTGTGGTTTTTGCCCAACTCTGGGTTAAGAAGCTGTTAAACAATAACCCTACCACATGTAGGTGCTTTACAGCAGCCACCATATGAGGCAGTGGTTCCAATCATTCCCAGCCAGCATGGCCAATGATCAGGAATAATGGGAGTTGTAGCCCAAAAACATCTGGGTACTCAAGACTGGAAAACCACTGCCTTAGCACCAGCCTTAAGAAAGGGCAATCTTTGTACACATTCTATGTTATGGTCTGAGCACAGGCCAAGAGAAAGGAGAGCTTGGAGTCAGAGTAAGGGAGAAGAAAACACTCCATGCTTCCACTGGAGCATGCCCAGACTGGAATATCATCCCAGTTGCTCTCCCTGCCCAGTCAAATTCCTTGAGATCTTAACTGGGTTTTGCTCCAGTTGACTACTAGCCTACTGACCCCAGTTTCATGTGTGTGGCTCAGAAGCACAAATAAATTGCTGCTTTCATATAAGCATATCTATTCTGCATGTAAAAAATAAACACCTTATGGCAGGAAGGTGACCTATACATTTTAATAATATTATTTCTATGACATCTTGGACACTTAGACAATCCAGAGTTTTGTAACTGCAAAGTCCAATCTGACTGATTGTTCAGAAATTGATTGATTTGTTTTCATCTGAGTGAGCAAATGCAGCAGAGGGTGGACTATGATCATTCAAAGAGAGAACATGCATATGCATGCATGCACCCACTGTTCCCATTCAATCTACACCAGGATTGAAATCTGTATGTTTAAATTTGTATGTGTAATTCGTACCTTCATACTCTGAATGTTCTTCAGCATAACATCCCCAATTCTTTGGTAATCTCCTTTCAAATGGGCATTAGAGCGGCCTTCCCTGATAGCAACAGAATTATCCACATCAGTCAAGCATTGTAACTCATCACGAGAGAGAGACAGAGAGACAGACAGAGAGAGACAGAGAGACAGACTATCTATCTATCTACACAGATTTTAAACAAGGATTGCTATGTGCTGCAACTTAAAATGAATTTACTTAATATCCTGTTAATTCCCACATGAAGTGCATGTTTTTGTCATAATAGCTTACACTTGCAACAACCATGAATTTCACAAACCAATTACATTTTGAAGACAAAAAATGGCACTAAGAGCAACATTTTGAAAGCTACAAGTGCAGAGAAGCGAAGGCGGCTGGAGAGAGAAATAATGAATCGCATAATCTTCTGTGGACTAGAGAGTGGACGAGAGTGCAGAAAAGGAAAACAGGAAGAAAACTTAGGTCCCCTCTACAAGGATTCGCTTTTGCGCCTGGTTAGGCGATTATGCGCATAATCGCAGAAGCGCATTTACACCTAATCCCTCTGCACGAGAGGCGGCGAGAGGTGGCAAAGCGCATTAACAGATGTCCAAAATGCGCTTTACAAGTAGTTAATGCGCATAAGCGCTTATTCACACAGTCAAAATGCGCTTTAACGGACGGAGCAAAATAAAACTCGCGATTTAACACGCATTCGATACTGCGCATAATCAGGGACATAACGCGCCTCTACGCCCGATTTGCACTCCGTTCTTGTAGAGGTAATTTTTTTAATGCGCCTTGAAAGAGCTTTAAATGCCTCTTGTAGAGGCACCCTTAAACAGAGCAGGACAGGAAACACACCTATTTCAGGAGTATTTTTAATATTTGTTCCAAAGCTCCAGTCTTTACAGTATCCTGGGATAAGAATCAAATTGAAACAAAGATGGGTGAACTCCCTCAGGCTCCCTTCAGACCTACCTAGAAATGAACTGATTTGTCCTCACCTCAAAAAAAAAAAAACACCTTTCCCCTATTTCTGCTAAACCTGCTGTTTTCTCATGCAAGTAAGTAAAGGACAGTGATTTTGGTGCTGGTAGAGAAAAGGGGGAGCAGGGAAGCCCAGCAGGAGCCGTTATCTTGATCAGATATTGATGAAAGCCAAAAAAGGGTCAGTTCCCCTCACATAGGAGTGTAGTGGTAAATTGTAGGTACTCATCACGATGAAAGTCACCCTAGCCAAGACTCAAGGAGAAGCCAAAATGGCAGGCAGCTGTGTTGATCCATTATCAACAAACTAGTTCTAGCAGTTTCCATTTCCACAAGGAGCAGGTTGTTTGTAAGGCTAATGGGTCTTAGTTGTTCATTCAATATGAAGCCCCCCCACAGGGCACAATATAGTGTTCCTGAGGAAATGCATCCCCCACCCCAGCTACAGTGAGGATTGCAGCTAAGGCTGGAGGGAAAAAGGAAGGCTGAGTGTGGGTGGCAGATGACGTCAGCGCCCCTACTGATAAAGTGCCAGCGCTGTGTCCCTGTGAGTCCTGGTTCTACTACACCATCGTCCTGTCCTGGTCCCTTCACATCCTGGGGATTCTTAAAAGCTTGCCATTCCTTTGAGGCTCCCATTTAAAAACCCCAGAGGTTAGTTTGAACCAGACTTGGGTGAACGTCCAAACCATCTCTAATTGAAACCTATGGGAATACTCCAAGACAACTCCAAATTAGCAAGTGGAGTTCAGTTCATGTACCACATTATGTTGTGTAGACCATTACTTTCAGATTCTTTTAACAAATGCTTGGACCTTTCCACTGGCCCATTCATTCAGCACCAGAAATTCCTCAAGCAAGCCATTCATGCATTTTAAGACACTGGTCTCTTCTGAAAAGCCTACAACTTCATGTCAGCGAACACCAATAACTCAAATGCAAGAGGTTGGGATCTTCCTTCATTACACCATTGCCAAATTCAAGGCCTGCTGTAAAAGACCTCAATCCCACAGAAGATGAGGCACTTCCTTACTGCAGAGCAAACTGCTGTCCAAACTCTAAATTAACAAAGAAAACTCAAAACAGAAAACTCAAGGGGTAATTTGCTTTAAAGTTATTTGCTTTAGAATTCATATTTCTGTAGCTGTCATTCAAGATTTTAGGAAATGCCCTTTTGCAATAAAAATGAAAGCCAGGTCTGGTTAAATTCCTTCCTTCTTTTAGTTTACAGCCCAATTGTTGTCTTTTAGCAAAACACCCTCATGGCCAACCTTAAATTGCTATTGCAGCTCCTAGTTGTTTTGAAAGTTATTTGGGAACACAGGAAGCTGCTTTATATCAACTCAGACCATGGGTCCATCTAGCCCAGCATTGTCAACACTGACTGGCAGAGGCTCTCTGGCATTTCAGGCTGGAGTTCTTCCTGCCCTACCTGGAGATACTGAGATTGAACCTGAGATCTTCTATATGCCAAATGGATGCTTTACCATTCCCTTTGTTATGTGGTATTATGGAGGGGGAAGGGGGAGGCTGCTGTCCAAGATACAGCAAGTCCAAGCTCTCTTGGGCAAGTTGATCGAGCTGTGTGGTTCTTTGGACCCTGGCTGATTTATTTCCCACTCATTTCAACAGAGGCACTTTCCAAACAAATGCTCTTGTGACTGTAGTGCAAGCAAACCTTCTGAATCTGCAAGGCTTTAGATACCGAATAAGGATATCCATGCACTACTTCTTGATGAACATAAACACAATTGTATTCAGCATCATCCTATTGTGTATTATTTTGTAGCTGGAGAAACACAAGCGGAAAAACAATTATCCCAAATAGAATAAGCTACTGAATTATCTCTGCACAATACATATTTTCAAAAGTCCAGAAATAAATCATGGTGCCAAACTGTTTTATGATCATTCTAAGTGGACCAGAGAAGTCAACCAGCTCTTTCTTATGTTGTCTTATAATTACATCCCAGAACGCTGCATCTTCCATTAAATAATCTCAGATCTGAGTAAGCAGAACAAAGCAAAGGATTTCCTCCCTACCCAAAATCAAAAGTGATGCCTGTACTACAAACGAGGTATTAATCTTGTGTGAATGTTTTAATGGGAAAAAAAATGTCACAAGCTTGGCATTGGGTTCCGTTCCACTTATAAACATGTGAGGTGGAACTGCCTACAGATGTTGAGTGAAGCAATTGAAAAGCAATTGAAAACTTCCCTGTTTGGGGGATGAGATTTTATTTCTGCCATGTTCTTTAGGGGCTTTCAAGATCACCATACACTCTCTCTTTTCCATCCATTTGTCTTCCTCTTTGAAGGAAAACACGTGTTTCCTGCCAGTGGATTTATTTTATGGGTATGCATAAAGATGAAAGTTACTTGAACAACAAAGGAATGTCTCAGGAAGCTGTAATAGCCCCTATTGCCTGGGCGTATAGTGGTGAGTTGTTAGATTTCAACTAGATTCAGTGGTGAGGCCAGAGTTGAGGGGGACAGGATGTCCTCTGGGTCCCATCCGCACACTCTTGGTGCTCACTTCCCCCCTGATGCTCACTCTATCTTTGGTGGCAACTTCTTCTCCTTCTAAAATTTGCAGAGGAATGTGGGTGCATTCCAGAGCAAAGCTGGAGTCACAACTGGCATCATGATTTTCCCAGAAGGCCTGTAGAGACCCTTGGGGGGGGGACAAGATACTGGATACAATTGGAGTTTCACTCTGCAACACTTTTGACTTCTTTTGTAAATTAAAAAATGAACCAACCCGAACACTACGTTCAACATCTAAGGTTCTCCTCTGGGTGCCTACTCCGAGGGAAGCTCGGAGGACGGCAACAATGGAGAGGGCCATCTCTGTGGTGGCCCCCCAATTATGGAATGATCTCCTCGATGAGGCCCACCTGGCGCCAACACTGTTATCCTTTCGGTGCCAGGCCAAAACTTTTCTTTTCTCCTAGGCATTTTAACAGCTTAAGTTGAGTTTTTAAACTGAATTTTTGGCCAGGCGTAAAAGTTTAAAATGTTTTAAATATCAACTGTTTTTATGTTTTATAGTTTTAAATTTTGTCTATTGACTTTTTAATATTCTATCTTTTAAAATTTTGTAAACTGCCCAGAGAGCTATGGCTATGGGGCAGTATATAAATGTAGTTAGAAATAAATAACGGGTTAGATAATATCCAAAGTCAAAATGACAAAACATCTGATCACCATTTGTTTGCTACAGGTGATATGAAGCCTATAGAATCTTTACAAGAAAATTGATTTTCAAACACAGGAAGAAGTCTGCCAAGGCAAAGATCTTCAGAGTTTAGAAAAACAGTTTTTAAATGCCTTCCTCAATTTCCCTAACAGATTAAAAAGAAAAAAAAACTTCCAAAAACTTTCTAGCTTATAATTTGCCCTTGAGATAAAATAAGCTGAAATTGGTAGGAATACTACTAACCCATTTCTTACATTGATATTCAGCTTTTTTCCCGAGGAGCTCAGAATAGCTTGCTCATAGTGCTCAGCTGGTCTCCCATCTAATCAGCACTCAGGGGCAGACACTTTAGGTTCAGCAGACCAAGTGCTTTGATGCCTTCAGACTATTCTTTGAGTGTAATTCACAGGATTTTGTAAGGACTACTGAGATAATGTGAAGTGCTTTCAGCATTATAAATACAAATGACAGCTAAAAACGTTTTCTGATCCAGAGGAAAGTTAACTTAAGGAAGTTAATGGAAGGAGGGAAACTTATCTTCCTTGAACTTCTCTAACTTAACTTGCCTGATTTGGGGCAATCTTCTCTCCCCCAGCAGTCCCCTGTGCGCCATCCCACACTGTTCAGAAGGGTTGCCTGACTGTCCAGAGAGGCTTTTGGGGGGCACGGGGGGCTGCAAGGGATGAAAAATTTCCCTTCCATGAAATTTCTGAAGTTAACCAATCTTAGGATCCAAGCTAACATAAGTAACTGTAGGATAGCCAGCCCAGATTACCCACTTAACTCTACAGGTACCCCAAATCAGATAAGCCACATACGTCAGTAACCAAATTCTTCTGTCTCCCTTCTTGTGATATCATTTTATCACATAACTGTCCCATTCTGTGGTCCCTTGAGGCTTGTAGGGAAAGATAGCAAGATCTGGCAGCAAGATCAAGGCATGAAGGTGGATCAAGGCAGGGAGGAAGTAGACCCTTGGATAGAACCAAGTGGGTCATGCTGGCTGGATCTGTCTCCTACTAGGACAAAAGGAAGATGCTGACTGGGTTCAGACAACATGATAACCAGTGGTGGTTTAAATAGTCAATAGTTGGTTATTTAACCCACCACGGGTTATCATGTTGTGTGGTTATTTCCTTGGCCATCATTGGTTATTTCGTCAGCCACAGAGGCTCCATGCAAGAGCGGTCAAAGTGGTGGTTGCTGTTCTAGTCCAGCCGGCAGGACAGATTTTCGGCAGCAATGGCTGATGAGATATTACAAGAGAACTGAGGGGGGCGAGAGGGCAGGGGATGAATTAGTCTACTCAGCATGGTCTAATAGTCAGTTCAACACTGATCCTAATCCACACCACAGTTGATTATTATCATGTCATGTGGGGAGTACCCCCTACATAAAAAAATGTTGAGTTGATTATTACCCTACCATTGACTATTGTGTTGTCTGAATGCAGCCACTGTCTCAGCAGGGAGCTTAAGTCAACTGAAGCCTTATAGAGGCTGACAAGGCTTGTAGGGTGGTCAACTCTGCCCCTCCTGGAAGAGCTGACTGGATTGTTAAAGTGCCCTTGCCTGATTTTGTAGCCTGAAACTTCTTGAGGCTGGGGAGATGCAAGTTCTCCCAGGAAATCATCTTCTGAGCCAGAGGATGATGGCAAGGCTGTGTCCTCTGGCTGGGAGGGAACCTGAATAAGACATTGGTTGTCCTACCCATAAGGAAGAAGCCTGTGCCTCATCCTCATCAGACTCCTCCACTGCTGGGGGGTCATGGTAATAAACACTAGAACTACTGTTACAACAGCACTTCCTTTCAACATCAAAATATTATGTTATGGATGGAGATCTGAAGTTGTGTGAAAATAATCATGGGCCACACAGGATGTTTGTGAGATATCATGCCAAAGGTCTCAGCTCTCAGACTATGAAATCAAAAGATACATACTCTCAGTTAAATTAAAACATGAAAGTAATGTCCTCAGGGGGAAAAACATACACAACTCCATCTGAGACAAATAATTAACATTTCAAATTGAGCTGTCAGTTTAAGGGATCCCCTAAATAGGGAATAAAGAGAAACAGAACCGAGTCTGTTAGTTGAAATAGCATATGCAAAGACAAGAAGCATTTCAAGGCTACATTTTGTCGTACATGAGACCTTATCAAAGGAGAAATAGCCCACAGCCAGCCTAGATTTACTAGCTTATGGCCTAAAAATTAAGCACATTCTGTCTTTTCAACAGTGGAAACAATATCCTTGCCTCCTTTCTTAGCTGGTGTCATATGTTTGACTTGGTAGTGCTTCTTTTTTTACTGTGCAATCCAAAGGAAGTGAAGCTCTTTCGTAGTATTATTCATTAAACAAAAAACCTACGGTTTACAAAAACAATGTGAAGGCTCTACAGATTCCAACCAAGCACCAAAAAGCAGGGAAATTGGGAGTTAAGGCTCACAAGCCTTAACGCCACATCCTCCCTAAGGAGGCAGAAAGTGCAAGTGAAATTCTCATTCTCCCAAAGCAGATAAACCATGAGGACAGGGTGGAGAATATGATATGCAGAGGTGACTGTGGGGTTGTGGAAAACTGATCACGAACAACTTAGGGCCACCTACTTCTCTTTTTTTGTTTAGAGCAGCCCTTCCCCAACCTGGTGTCCTCCAAAGGTGTTGGACTACAACTCCCATCATTGCAAGTCAGTATGTCCCATGGTCAGGAATGCTGGGACTTGTCATCTCAAAAATCTAGATATGCAATTTGATATGCAGAGGTGACTGTGGGGTTGTGGAAAACTGATCACGAACAACTTAGGGCCACCTACTTCTCTTTTTTTGTTTAGAGCAGCCCTTCCCCAACCTGGTGCCCTCCAAAGGTGTTGGACTACAACTCCCATCATTGCAAGTCAGTATGTCCCATGGTCAGGAATGCTGGGACTTGTCATCTCAAAAATCTAGATATGCAATTTGATATGCAGAGGTGACTGTGAGGTTGTGGGAAATGATGATGAACAACTTAGGACCAGCTACTTCTCATTTCTTAGAGCATCTCCTTATGTTGAGAGTTGCAACCCAACACATCTGACAGGCACCAGGTTGGGGAATGTTGTTCAAGAACAAGGGAAGGCAGAAAGTAGATCTCCAGATGTTTTGGAATTCAACTTGTAAAAGCCCCTATCAGCATGGGCAGTTATCAGGAATGCCGCGAGTTGATGTCCAAATCATCAGGACAGAACTATTTTCTGCCCACATCTGTACTAAAGTATGATGTTTTCCAGCATTAAGATATGTGATCAATCAAGGAACTACAAAAGAGCTGCATCACTTTAAATAAACTGTCAAAACCAAATGAAACAACAATGAATGAATCTTGAACACCTAATCCAGATGGCATAGGATGTCTGTTTCTTGAATATCAGATAAAGGATTTCTCTTACTTGTTCAGCAGTGTGAGATCAAAGGCAGAGCTACCACCTAATACTTTCATGCGTGAGTATTATTTTAAAATTAAGTATGAATTGATTTTTGTCTGCCCCATAACACATAACATGGGAGTTACAGTGCAACACATCTGGGGAGCACCAGGCCGGAGAAGGTTGACTCCTATACATGTCTTCTCAGAAGCCAGTGCCACTGAATTCACTAGGGCTTTCTCCCAAGAGGTATAGGATTGCAAACTAATCTCATCTGAAAGGTGTTCAAGACAGCCAAACTAAACCTCTTCTGCTCCGCTGTTGCTTTGATGAGATGATGTATTGTGCAGGGATTGTGGGGAGTGAACAGTATATTTTTTATAAATACATTTTAAGAAAAAAAACATTGGCTCTTTGAAAGGCAGGATATTGACCAAAAGTTGGAAGTGCCTGGCACATGCTCTGGTTCTAGATCTGTAATGAATAGTGCCCCTTTTGTTATCAAGAGTGCTGCTATATGCGAGATGTGTGTGAGAGAAAAGTATTGGGCAGACCCTGTATTTGGTAAGGGTATGGAACAGCATTCCCCATCCTGCTGCCCTCCAGGTGTTTGAGATGACAAGTCCCAGCATTCCTGACCATGGGACATACTGACTTGCAATGATGGGAGTTGTAGTCCAACACCTTTGGAGGGCACCAGGTTGGGGAAGGGCTGCTCTAAACAAAAAAAAGAGAAGTAGGTGGCCCTAAGTTGTTCGTGATCAGTTTTCCACAAACTCACAGTCACCTCTGCATATCATATTCTCCACCCTGTCCTCATGGTTTATCTGCTTTGGGAGAATGAGAATTTCACTTGCACTTTCTGCCTCTTTAGGGAGGATGTGGCATTGAGGCTTGTGAGCCTTAACTCCCAATTTCCTTGCTTTTTGGTGCTTGGTTGGAATCTGTAGAGCCTTCACATTGTTTTTGTAAACCGTAGGTTTTTTGTTTAATGAATTTCATGGCTTTGTGTAACGGATGACTGGATATTATACAGTTGACAACCAAGCCGGCATCAGCCAGAATGTTATACCATCTTGACATCCAATATAAAATCAATGCTAGTGTTATGTGTTGAACTCACTTTTAACATTAATAAATCAACCAAAATGCTTGCATCTCCCTCATTTTTAAAGATAAAGAGATGAAACCTGGCATCATGGTAGCTCTTAAGTAGGGATATAGCTATGCCAAGTATGAAGCAGATCTGTTCATGCCTTGATTTTTAGGAATTTTTAAAAGTTCAAACAGAAATCTCTTTGGGGTCCAGGACCTTGAGCAGTACAAGTTTAAAAAATGAAATTAAAGATAAAGAGATGAAACTTGGCACCATGGTAGCTCTGAAGTAGAGATTTAGCCATGCCAAGTTGGAAGCAGATCCGTTCATCCCTTGATTTTTAGAAATGTTTAAAACTTCAATTTAATTTTTTTCATTAACTAAAATGCTTACAATTCCATCATTTTTAAAGATAAAGGGATGAAACTTGACAGCATGGTAGCTCTTAAGTAGGGATTGAGCCATGCCAAGTTGGAAGCAGATCTGTTTATGCCTTGAGTTTTAGGAATTTTTAAAACTTCAAACCCAATACTCCTCTTTGGAGTCTAGGGCCTTGAGCAGTACATTAAAAAAAAGAAAGAAAGTAAAGATGAAGAGATGAAACTTGGCACCATGGTACCTCTTAAGTAAGGCTTTAGCCATGCCATGTTGAAAGCAGATTGGTTCATGCCTTGAATTTTAGAAAAAAATTGAAGTCAAACTTAAAAAAAAAAAAAATCCTAAAAATCAAGGCACAAATCGATCTGCTTCCAACTTGGCATGGCTCAATTCTAGGGTGACCACTAGGGTGTGGCCTAGTGGCTAAAGTGTTGGACTGGGAGCTGGGAGATCTGGGTTCTACTCCCCACTTAGCCATGGAAACCCATTGGGTGACTTTGGGCCGGTTGCAGACTCTCAGCCCAACCCATCTCACAGGGTTGCTATTGTGAGGATAAAATGGAGAGGAGGAGGATTATGTATGCCGCCTTGGGTTTCTTGGCGGAAAAAAGGTGGGATATAAATGCAATAATAAATAATAAAAAACTGTCAGGATTTCCACAGATTTCTCCTGGTTTTTGTTCTATCCTCAGTGTCAGGGGGGATTTTATGCAATAGTCTATAATGACCTGGAATTACACACTTTCCCTTTTAAGGCCACCATTAGCGTGGCAGGGGGGAGTGACATGCTTTCTGGAGGTGTGTCATTCTCTCCCACTGCTCCAATCAAGGCCTTAAAAGGGAAAAACGTATCATTTCCAGGCATTATAGAAAAGGGCCTGATTGGAGCGGTGGGGTGGGGTGAGAATGACATGCTTTCCCCTCCTCCGCTCCAATTGGGGACTTTAAGGTGGCCCCAGAAAGCCATTTTCCTGCCCCCCCACTAGGTGTCCTCTTTTTTGGTTTCCCAAATATGGTCACCCTACTCAGTTCTTGCACAGGCTGCATATCCATCCCTAGATATATACTCAAAAGTAAGACCCATTGAATTTCCTTGGTTCTTGGAAAGCAACACACTTGCTTTTAGATTTGCCAGTCTCAGCATTCTATGTGTGCTATGAATGCCTGCTCTGTCTCTCCCTATAGTTTCCTGCAAGGTCCAGCCAGGGGAAGCCAGTAAATTAAACCCAGCGGTGGAGGGTGGGATTCCCTCAGGTTCATCTGACAGCAGGTGCTATAGAACATGGACCTTCCAGGAGTGTTGAGGCTGGATTTCTGGCAGACCCAGCCAGGCAACTTTATGGCCTGTTAGTCCCTCCATTTGGTAGCCCGCAGAGCACCTGCCTCATAAGGCAAATGGCCACATGAGAACTGTTATTATGGCCTGCTACTTTGTTTGTCTTTAGTAGTCTGTGGTCCAGATCTCTTCAGAAGGGGGAATAGTGTTTTGTGGTTGGGGTCAGTCTAAATTATCTCCAGGAGTCCCTTACTCAGTGCTTCTGATAGCAAAGAGATTGAGGATTTCCCCCAACTCTGTTACTCTTCAAGTTACTAGGCCTGTTGAAAATAGATTTTATAACATAAGCATGAAAACAGTGAATATCCCTTTTAACTTGTTAAACCAATGAAAACATGCCACACAAGAAGTCTTAAGATATGAATGGTTTATAAAGAAAAGTAAATGCAAAAGAACATCAGATGCAGAAGTGAAATCTGAAACATTACTATTAGTAGTAGTAGTAGGAGGAGGAGGATCCTGCCTTTTGCCCAATGCTGGGCCTCAGGGCAGCCTTACAAAACTAAAACATATACAGCTAAAACCTATAAATAGGAATATACTAGACTGACCATATGAAAAGGAGGACAGGGCTCATGTAACTTTAACAGTTGTAGGGAAAAGGGGATTTCAGCCAGTGTCATTTGTATGCAATTAGTTCCTGGTGAAATTCCCTCTTCATCACACCAGTTAAAGTTGCAGAGGCCCTGCCTTCTTTTGTATATGGTCACTCTAGTATAGTGCCTGCAACTTTAACTGTTGTGATGAAGAGGGAATTTCACCAGGGACTAATTGCATACAAATGACACTGGCTGAAATTCCCTTTTCTCTACAACTGTTAAAGTTACATGAGCCCTGTCCTCCTTTTCATATGGTCAGCCTAAATATACAAAAGTTAAAAATATAATTAAATACTTTTCAATATTAAAGCATTTTAAACATTTTAAATACATAACAATTTAAAAGTCAAAGGTATAGACAGAGGTCCAGATTATTTGCCAAAGGCCTGCTGGAACAAAAAAGGGTTTGTCTGCATCCAAAAACACATCAAGGAGGGAGCCAGTGTAGACTGCAAGGATGAGAAAGAAAATCCATGTGTGTACACTATGCAAAATAAATGACAGCTCAACTGTTTCTAAACCTTATTAGAAAAACAGGGTGACTAGGCCGAAACCAGCGTTGTAGGCCCAGAAGCACTTTGAAAGGTTTCAATATTGTACTTAAAACTTAACACTGGCCCAAACTAATTAAACGAAGTGTTTGAAGCTTTCAACTTATAGCAGTATGGACCAAACTCTTAGAAAAGAGGGAAGGAGCACTGTGTGTGAGTGGGGTGGGGGAAATTAAAAGAAAGGTATACCTACCTATTCCCAGGAGAGATCTGAAGATCAGGTTACCATGGATCCAGAGGAACCACACCCTGCTTCACCAGGGAGCAAAACAGCAAACTGGCCTCATGAAGATAGCCCAAAATACTCTCAGAGCCAAAGGAATGCATGTTCCAGAAGAGAAAAGAGAAACTCTTCTTCTTCTTCTTCACTCAAAAGGTCTGTGCTAGAGGCAGCGGCCATTTCACTCACCCACCCCACATTCTAAGGCAGGAGGGAGGGGGGAGAGCGACGCTACTGAGCGTGTGTCAGTGTCGCGTTATGAGGGAAGATGGCCGCCTCATTGACTTGAATGAGAGGTTAAAATAGTCCTTAAAAGTCAACCGAAGGGAATTTTTAAAAAACGAAAAGCTTTCCATCAACTACAGTCAAGGAGGAAGAAGACCCCACCACTGGATTACTTAATAAGGCTCTAGAAATTATGCAAATTGTGAGCACAAAAAGTAGCAACCCGGAAGTAAATTTTACAAAAGCAGGCAGACAGGTTTGTATTCCTTTTCTCACTTAAACTGCTCTCCTTCCCTCAATCTTTCACCAATCTTTTTGAAATTTTCAGGTAATGTAAAACAAACATTTCTTTCTGGCACCTGTAAATTTCAGAAAGGTTGATGAAACATTTTCGATTTTATGGCTGTTAGAATGACCCCCCCCAATTATCACTTTAACATGGCGGAATGTGTTTTTTACTGACGGCCCTTAACAATGGAGGCACGGCTGTGCCTCCATTAATAATACTTAGTAAGTAGGCCACTGGGAAGCTTCACAGGAAGAAGTGCTTGCAAACCTTTGTTTAT
Organism: Anniella stebbinsi; assembly: GCA_029215795.1. Taxonomy (NCBI): domain Eukaryota; kingdom Metazoa; phylum Chordata; class Lepidosauria; order Squamata; family Anniellidae; genus Anniella; species Anniella stebbinsi. Next base: position 150,741,568 of record JARDYH010000001.1, read on the forward strand.
TGTTTACTGGCAAACTGTACTAGTTCAGGGGAATGTATTAACCCAAAGTTCATTGCACTGAATAGGCCTTTCTTGGAAAAATTTGATTGCAAGCAGGGACTTGAGGATTTTCTGTTTACTTCAAGAAATCTTGTGAGTTAAGATTTACCCTGGTTATTTTTCCTTTAGCAAATACCTTTTTCCAATGCAATCTTTCCCAAACTGATTCTTTCCCTGATGCTGGATATGCCAGCTGGGGATGATGGGAAATTGTAGTAAAACGCACTGGAGAGCTTCTGGTTGAGGAGGGCTGTTCTAATGTCACAGTTTTTGCAGGAAGCCTAAAACTAGCAGGGATGGGCCCTCCAGATGTTTGGGCCTATTACTCACATTATCCTGTCACCATCAGCTATGCTGGCGAGGGCTCATGGGAGTTCTAAGCCTAAACATCTGGAAGGCCTCAAGCTGCCATCCCTACACTACAGGGTCTTTTACTCGTTTTCAGCCTTTGCTCTGAACTGGTGAGCTGGCTGAAAATAGAGGCAAGCAGAATATGGAGAGTGACATCATCTTCTTGTAAAAGCTTTCATAAACAGATGCTGCTCCTTGTTTTCAGCATCCTCTTATGTCAAATTTGTTCATTGGGTAAAATAAGTAGAATTACTCCTATTTTTACACTGCATTCTTATATGCATCTACTCAGAAGTAAGCCCCACTGAGTTCAATGGGAAGTTACTGCCAGGCAATTTCATATACATATTTATCTGGGCCTAAGTCCCACTGAACTCAGTGGAACTTACTTCTGAGCAAACATGTATAGGATTGCACCATTTGCTGTGTTAGGCATGAACCCTGCCACTTTCTGTATAATTGTTTTTCATAATCCAAAACTGCGACAGTTAATTGAAGAGCAGCCTTCCCTCTGCACTTCTTCGTTCCTTCTTCATTTAGACAGACTTGATAGCAATGACTGTTCTCATTTTCATACTTGCATTCATCAGACAACCTGTTTATTTGCTTCTGCTTAAGAGTTTATCCTCAACATGCAATATGTTGTTGTGCTAAAAAGATGTCTCAAATGTCTGGGCTGGAAAAGAAACTACACGTTCAACAAGCTAATTTTCAAACCAGCCTCTATATTGTGTAAAGTGAATTAAGCCCTTCCATAACTATGGGTTAGCCCCTTGGGTTGTCATAGGAACATAGGAATCTGCCTTATACTGAGTCAGACCATCTGTCCATCCAGCCCAGTACTGTTGACGCTCACTGGCAGCTGCTCTCCAAGTTTTCAGGCAGGACCCTGGAAATGTCAGGGATTGAACCTGGGACCTTCTGCATGCAAAACGTGCTCTACCACTGAGCTACCTAAACGATGAAAAAAAAAAGCACCCGATGACCCTATTTCCAGATCAGTTGGGATAAATCGATATCACACCCATTTCCCATTTAGAATCATTTCGGTTATAAGCAGAAGTTGGGAATGGCTTCTGTAGGCCAAACTGCCCATTCTGTAGCCACCCTGAGTCACTAGGGCTTCATCTCTTGCCATTTTTAAGGAATTTTCAAAGGGAACCTTAGGTGGCAATGCTATTCACTGACATGGGATTGTTTGGCATGGCATATTATTACAGCACAGGTTTAAAACCAGTTTTAAGAGAGAATAACATAATGGCCTACAGAACTATGGAAAGAAATGTATTCTTGACCCCCTTTAAAAAAAACTGTTAAATTTCATTCCTAGCAACAGAGATATTTTAGTGTGGTGGGAAACCTATGGCCCTAGGAATGCATGTGGCCCTCAACCTCATTTCAAAAGCTCTCTGCAAGCAATCAGCTCAGACTTTTGGCCAGAGCAATCTGTCCTTCCTTGGAACCCCATTGGGTGGGGGGCAAGGAGACAGGAGGGAAAGAGGTAGAGAGAAGGAGGGTGGCAGAATGAGAGAAAAAGAAAGAAATGAGGGGGTGGCCTGCCTGCTTTTGTCTCTGGCCTTGCTCATAACCAGCATTCACCTCTTGCACCAAGCTGAATTTAAGCCAGCCCATATATTTGTGAAAAGCAAATCAAGCCCTAGAAAAAGAACCATTAAATATTTCCGAATTACCCATGTAGGAAGCACACACACCACGCATACACACACCCAAAAAAAATGGTGTTTAAATGGTCAGTTTATTCTGAGAAGTCACCAGATCTGCCTCTTACAGACTCTGTTTTTTTATAAGTCACGATTAGCTGGAATCACTCAGTGGGGGATAAGCTCATAAAAACCATGAGCTCCTTCTGGCAGTAGTCCACCTCTCTTTTTAAAAGGCCTTCTAAGATCTTGCAACTCAATCTCTTTTGCGAAGCGGATCCCACACACACTTAGGCTTAAATATACAACAACTGCCCACATTAAAGGTCCAAATGGGTTTTAAGAAGTACATGAGGTGATCCGGTTGCTTAAGCAAAGTGTCCAAGGCACAAGGGGAGGAAGTTGCAGACTTGATTGCTGAATTGTAGGTGTTACCTTGGAGTAACATTTATGCTTTGAGTGCATAACATTCCAGGTTTAGTCTCTGGCAGATGTGAAATGGCAACGGCACATGCCTGGTGTACACTGTGGCAAACCTTGGGTTAAGTACCCCACAATTTGCCACCATTACATGTGAACCCGCTCTATGTTTAAAGGATCTCATGTTGCAGCAAATAATCTTTCCCAGACAGCTTGGAAAGCAGCTGCCAATATTGGGATAGAAGATGGAGCAATCATCTAACGAGAAGCAGAACATTAATGCAACAGCTACAATAGTCTACATTAAAAGTCCAAATGGGTTTTAAGAAGTACATGTGTTGATCCAGTTGCTTAAGCAAAGTGTGTTTTCCCATGAGTCAATGTTTTTACCTACTTCTAAAACTATTGTTTATGGTCATGATTTTCTAACATTCTGCCGTCAGGGTAATATCTTCTGATTCATCTGCCTTAGCCTCCAAGCACGTGCTGTGTAATATCTGCATATTGCAAACAATAACCTTCTAGGGTGCACACTGTTTATTCAGAGGGCACTGGGTTTCCCTGTTGCCTAATGTGAAATGAACAGAACCCCATAAACCACGCAGACCTCCCCTGTAGCTGCATCCTACAGTGGAAGATTGGAAATGGTGGATAAGCAGTAGTCTAAGCAGCTTGTCCAACATTATTGAGTCTCTAATTGAGAAACCCCGATAAGCAACCAGGAAGTCCAGGTTTCCTAGGGAACAGAGTTTAAAAACACTGACTTAAGGTTACTTGACAGCTAGAATGGAAGCTTTAAATACAGTTTGGTTTTCAATGGGCTCTTTCAGCATGTCGCACAGCATGCTTTTGGAAAGATTACAAGCTGCTTCTTGGCAATCAGATTCACATTGTTCAAGCATAACATGCCAATAAAAATACTTCCACAGGCAATTTTTATCTAGCCATATTGCCAGAATGTAGAATTGTTCCGTGAGTCTATGTAATGCAAAATATTATTTCTGGATACGTATTTAACATACTGCAGCAAAAACTGCAACAGTTGGTGGTATTACCCAGGCATGCCCTCTTCAACCACGTAAAGGACTGAATTGTATTTCATGTTCTCACAGGAGAATCCAACCAGGTCTCAGCAGGATTAGCCTTGCACTGCCCCAGAAGAGGATGCTTGCTCCTAACTGCAGGCTCCTCCTTTATATCAATGTAATGTAAACCACACGGCCCAGTTAATCTAAATCAAACCCTCATCAATAACCTGACTTCTTAAGACTTGGAAAATCCTTTGTGAGCTTTGAGAACTCACTCACTGGAAAACAGAGCTTCAGCTATTGGGCGGCACAGAAATGCAATAAATAAATAAATAAAACAATGCCACCGCTACATGAAATTAAACCTATGTACAACTGACACAATGAGGCAGACGTTGATAAGTTTTCCTTTGACAAAATTGGACATTCTTGCCAGGAAGGGGTGCATGCGGCATTTGAGAACAATCTTGTCCCAAGATAACTGGATGAGCCACGCTAACCCTTTCCTTGCCAGTGGAACAAACCCCACCCCTGCAAAAACACTTTGTAGAATCACTTTCCTTAAAAATCTTTCAAGAATATGTTGGATAAATATTTGGCAGAAATTACTGATATACAATTAAATCATCTTTTTTTGTTAACTTATGGCAGTGCAGGATATTTTGGAGCATTGTCACGCAGGTCAGATTTCTCTTGCAAAATTCTTTGCAAAGGTCTAGCTAACTTGCAAAGGGCTTGTCTGAGAGCAGTTGAAAGTGTTTTCCTTTGATCTAGTAAAGTAGACTATGACATATAAAAGCAAATGCCACAAGATCAACAGGAGGCCTTACCCATGCTTACATTCCTTAGGAAACTTCAGTTAAGCAAGAAAATAAGCAATGTCTGGAGTTCAGCAAAGTGGGGAGGGAGGAAGACACATCTTCAGATTGGGAAAGTGGACAGGACTGAATCTGGCCACAATACAGGAAGTTGGGATAAATTAACCTTGGAGAGCTAGGGGCATTACACACACACACACACACACTTTCTTTAACTGTCTTACAGCAGAAGACCATATTAAGATGATAACACTCCCCTCTCCAGCCCCTGGATTCTAAACTCATGGTCTACACTCTAACTCCACACTCCGCATCACAGAGAAGTGAATGACCACACTGGGATTGGGATTAATTTTGCAGTATTAAGCAAGCAACCATTTTGGTTGCTCACGTCCTTGACGTTAAGGGAGCAAGGGCAGAGTGGGCGAGTCTTCTCAGGACCACTTCTGATCTATCCTTGGGTACAACAGCACCAGTTCGCATGACATGATGACCCACACATAACCCTAAAGCAGACTGGATTATGCGAGGGTTGTTAAACCCTCAACTAACCCCCGCTGGCTGGGTCTGCCCAACATGACAAACCATGTCATATTAATAACGGCGGTGGGCACACACCATGGCTCCTCCAGTGTAAATTAACCCATAATGGCCTTTGTGTTATGTGAATCAGGTCATTATCTGAGCAGGACCTAAACAGCATCCAGGATGGAGGACAGAGTTAGTGCTCCGTATTGTACTTAATTTTCAGTTGAGCTGAAGGATCATATAATTATCTACTTTTATTAAAGGAGGCACGAGAGTTAAGTGCGATGAGTAAAATTTATTAACATTTATATATCAACTTATTTGCTAAAAATAAATAAAGGATTTTATCCTTTAAAGCAGTATTGTAGTGTAGAAATGCTTAGAAGAAATATTTTCTTAAAATGCAAAGCCCCTAAAAATGTTAAAGATATTTAACACCTCTATTCAGTCTCTTAATGTTTTACTTCCATCCCTTTGTTTGTTTGCTTTTGTTTTGAATGACTGATTAAAGCAGAATTAAATTGATTAGCATTTGTCAGGTCTGATTGCATAATAATCGGCTCATATGACAGTTCATTTCCAAAATGAAGGAATCCAGCCTTTCCTATTTCATGGCCACACCAGAGGCAAAAAAATAAAGGTTACAAAGAATGATGGGATTCTAAACAAGTTCATGGTAATTGATTAGATTTCTGCCAGCAAAGAAATGTCTCCTTTGATAAATGTTTCCTACAAGTAGGATGTCTTTCTGGATAAATATTCTTTTATTCCCATGAGAGCTAATGCTCCCCTACATACCCCGTTGATTAACTGCCTTGCTTTTAATCAATACAATAAATAAATAATTGAAACAGATCCCCTTTATAAAGGCTAATTTGAAGATCTGCACAAAGATAACTGTTTTGGTTGGTTTATCAACAATGGAGGTAAATAATATACTCCTTGGAGGGGCAGATTCAATACAAGCCAGAATGTGAAAATATTTAGCACCAAAGAGTCATTTTAATAAAATAACCACTGGCATTCTTACCACAGGGAGAGGCGCTGCTCTATTTCCTTTAGAAAGTTGGTGTGAAATTTGTGCAAAGGTTCAAAGTTGGGAAAGATGAGATTCTTCAGTGTTTCTGGCATGCAGTCATCTTTATTTACTGTGCTCTGGAACCACTACAAAGACCAAGCAAAGTAATAAGGCAGGCCCTTAGGACCATTCTCTGGATTAGCATATACTTACATGCGACTAAAAGGGCATGCATCCTGCTTAGTCTTTCTCCCTGGCAATATATTAACATCACAAATTTGCATCTCATTTTGTTGAGCTTAATGCCAAAAGGTGCCATATATAATGGATAAACAGACACAGTGTTCCTCAAAGAAAAAGTAAACAAGCTTCTACAGTTGGGACATCCTATGCTTCAGTTTAGATCACCCTCAAAAATGGAAAACACCAAATGGCCTAAATTATCCATCATGCTTCCGTGTACCAAGGATATAGTCTTTGGCTTCTAGATTTCTTGGCTAGAGTGATTGTCGTCAAGCCCAAAAATGATCCAGAGCCCAATTTTACCTGCCTTATACATGCAAAACCCCAACTATGTTCTCAGGAATTCTGTGTATGCATGACAAGCTAGATAGGGAAAGTTCCATGCTACATGCAGACATTCCAAAATGGGGGTAACACAGAGGAAAGCAAGGTTTGTCATCATTTTATTTATACCAGGGTCACAGGAAGCTGTGGCCCTCCAAAGGCTGATAGACTACAACTTCCATGTGCCCCAGCCAGATGAACAATTGTGGGAGCTGAAGTGCCATGACTTTTGGAAGGCTGCAGGTTCCTAAGCTCTGGTTTAAACCATCTCCTTGGGGAGTCTGGAAGCCATGAATATTTATAACTACTGCAGGTACCCTCAGTTCCACTTCACGGTAAAGCTGCTAAGTTTACCTCAAGAAACTTGTTAAAGTGTCACTGTACTGTGTTGGCCTACTGAGATAATAGTTTACAGTGGGATTCCATGAGGTGTGTGTTTGTGAGATCAGGAACAGGCCTTTGGCTCTCACATTGCCGTTCCAGTGTGGAGAAAGTAATGAGCAAATGAATAATTTAATCTGGCAGTTTTCCTCTGCAAGGATAGCGTAGAGAAGGCACAAGCCCATAGAATCCTGTGTAAAAAGTATTGTCTGAACAACCCCTATGGCTCTTGGCTACAAGCAGGCTAAACATCTTGGAGCCATTAAGGTTTGGGAAGTCATTGTTCAATCAATTCATCTGTTGACATTCTTCAATATCCAAATGTTTCAAAAACTGGCTGAAGTTTTCCTGATAGAAGAGTTGGCAGGTGAACCAGTGTCATTGGAGGAGAATGTTACAAAGACTGCCCATTTGACCAAAATCCAAGGTTCAAAGTATTAAGCAACAACATCACCATTCATGAACAAAAAATGAACAGGAATTAAAGCAGGCCATCTGCGCAGAGACATGCGCGCACACACAATGAAGCATTTGTCTCTTGCTGCTTAGGGAGCTGAAATTCCTACATCACCACAAGCTGTTTCTGGCCGCAATGCTCATGATCACTGTAAGACAAATGGACCACTACACAACCAACTACTATTTTGTGTGTAATTGAAAAACAAACATACCGACGTGATTACTTCAAGATCTTTCAGGTAAGTTCGTTCTGTGGTGGAAACTTCTTTAGCAATGAAATATGCTTTGTCAGTTGGAAACCTCTGAAACGGCAAGAAAGGAAAATAAATAGTGTTGATCTTGATTCAAAGGGCAAGGTCTCACTTGAACATTAAGGGATGGTTTTTGCAAAGTTCTGGAGAATGAAGAAAAACCTTGTCCAATATTGACTAATAATTAGTCGCTTTATTTTTCCATAAATATGAAATCTTACAGAGCAGTCTTAATTGGGGTTGGGGAAAAGGAGTGCTTCCTGAAGCCCTACCGGATCACGCTATCCAGGGGACTTTGTGGGGCTTTTCAGCATGGCAGATCTTTTTAAACAATTTCTCCCATTGAAAACAGTGTGAGGAGAGAAATTAGCAATGGCAGTTCTAGGATGGTTTCCCTGAGGGTCCCAATCTGAATGTCTCTTGGAGGCCAACTCTACTCTGATATGCTCCCCACTGGCAGTAGATTGACTAAGGCCAAATTCTCATGACTTTATGGTCCAGTCCAGATACAATGCTAAATCATGGTTTAGTGTTAATAATAATAATAATATATTTTTTTCTTATCCGCCTCTCCATTTGGATCGAGGCGGGGAACAACAATATGATAAAATACATAAAACTGATTAAAACATCCTAAAAACATTCTAAAATTCCACTGGCTATGCCTGCTGGAAGAGAACAGTCTTTATAGCTTTCTTAAATTCTAAAAGAGTGTTAAGTTGATGAGTCTCCTCCGGCCGGTCATTCCACAGTCTGGGAGTGGCAGAAGAAAAGGTCCTCTGGGTAACGGTTGTCAGCCTAGTCTTGGCCAACTGTAGTAAGTTCTTCCCAGAGGACCTGAGTGTGCGGGGCGGATTGTATAGGAGAAGGCGATCCCGCAGGTAACCTGGACCCAAACCATGTAGGGCTTTAAAGGTAATGACCAATATTTTGTACTTCGCCCGGAAACTAATTGGCAGGCAGTGGAGCGATTTTAAAGCTGGTGTGATATGGTCACCCCTAGATGTACCGGTGATCAACCTGGCTGCCATATTTTGAACTAGTTGAATTTCTGGACTAGGCCCAGAGGTAGCCCTATGTACAGTGCATTGCAGAAGTCGAGCCTCGAAGTTACCAGCGAGTGCACTACCGTCTTTAGGTCTTCCAACTCTAGGAACACATATGAGTCTTGGGCACATGTGCTTCTTCCTCCCCTTCCTTGTTTTGTGCACCAGAGGAGGAAGTTCAAAGCTTTTAGTCATGGTAATTAACATACTGGAAGCAGGCTACTGAGTTTCTTTCAGGTAGATTGGGTTTATTCTAGTAGCAGTAATAAAAAGGTTTTATAGCTGAGACAACATTCCCTAGTGGTGCGGTCTAATTCAGAATTTATTAAAACTGTGGCAGTGAATTCTATAGACTGAAGCCTCAAAGTTATTTATTTAAAAAGAAAGAAACATAGGTGTTCTATTGCATCTGATGACTGAGGTAGGATAAATTACAGTGATTTTTTTCATGTGTGGGTTTTAATTAGGACTACATTAATTGATTGCTACAGCATCTAACCAGAATAAGACCAGAAACACAAGACTCTAGAATAAAACCCAAATTGTCAAGAATGCCTATTTTCTTTCATATTATAATATGGTGACTCCACTGGGAAACTGAGCATGATTTAGAGAATTCCTAAATGTCTATCAGTAATTTTGATAAGGAATGGAAGAAATAACTATGTTGGGAATCTTACAGAGAGAATTTTAAAAATCCCCATGGTGTCATTATTTCCAGACATTTTACATTTCTAGTCTTTCTATAAAGGTATTTTTATTTGAAATCATTTTGTGGGAGTAAAGACGAGGTAACAGTATATAAACAACTTGCTTTAAATTCTAAAAGAAAGTATTTCATAATCCAAAGCTGTTCAATTTTCCAGAAAAGAACAAAAAATGGCCCTTGGAAAACCTATGGTTCCCAAATTTTTCTGGGCCTTCACATCTCTTCCCAGCCCTTGTGTAAAATAAGAGCCAAGGTTTCAATGGCCAAGCACATACATCAGATCAACGGCCCTGTCCTGAGAAGCCCATTTTAAACAAGCTCCGACCTTTGAAACGTCACTGCTTGAACCCCTTAAAAGATATTAAGTTTGAAAGACAACAGTGGACACTGGTATGTGTTCTTAGTAAACATCAGCTCCTGATAACAAATTGACGTTGAACGGAGTCTGTCAGGAAAAGAAAGAATTGCTAGAGATAAAATCCTAGATATTCTATGCATATCAACTATCATAACCAAAACGGTAGAACCAGCATCTGTACCTTTCTCCTGACCTCCTCTTCATCATCAGTTCGAACACCAGTTTGGTCATTCAGCAGAGGGCTAACCAATGGAGAAGCTTGCCTGTTATCAGGGCTCAGGTTAGGAGATAAGGTCGTATTTGCCATGGCTGGTCCACCTTGAGAATTGATTGACAGTTCTGAAAGGTGAGGGCTGCCAGCAAGAGAACCTGCTGAAGGAACAACACAGTGAAATTCAGAAATATTACTCTTACCATATATGAAAATTATATCCCAAGTTTCTGAGCCTATTCAACTGGACATGGTTCCATCAAGTTCAATGGTGCCATTGCCACTTAAATGGCTTAAGCCCGTTTTGAGACTGATTATTTAAAAGCTAACTTGCATAATCATTGATGTGCATGGAGAGCTGGCTTGAATAAGATCCACATTGCATGTGGCGATGGAAAAAAAACATCGTCTGCTTGTTTCATCAACTGCTGCCTTCCCAGCATATGATGAATTGAATCAGAGCAGCTTTAGACACTATGGAGAAGCAGCTATGGAGGATGCATGAGCTTTTATTACTAGATCTTATTCAACTCACATTTTGTTCTAGACAGAGACCCAGTTCAGACATCACAACAAACTATGTTTGCTCCTACCTCCCCCTTTCCCTCCTCCATGCACAACAGAAAAGTTTAAAGCTTCTGGTTGTGAGTTTGAACAAACCAGCATTTCCTGTTATGTCTGAATATGGAAACTGATTTACCCTAATCAAAAACTAGGATCAAATTATGCTTTCAGATCCTGGTTTGTTAATTAACTGTGGTTAGTACGAATTGTAGTTTTGCATATTTGGACTTAACGGGAAAATGTATTTTGATAAAAACCATGACTAAAAACCTTAAACTTCCGCCTCTGCTGCACAAAACAGCGAAGGGAAGGAGGGAGCACATGAGCTCAAGGCTCACAACTGTTAATTCTCATTAACACTAAACCATGGTTTAGCATTGTATCTGAACTGGACCATATAGTTGTGAGAATTTGGCCTTAGTTCCATGAGGTAATAACTCTGGCTGGTCTGCAACCAGTTCAAAATTAGTAAGCTTTAGCTACAAATGGATTCAAAATGGTATAGTATTATCATCAGTTAATATTAATGTCCAAGTTACAATACCCCCAAAAAACAGAGACTGTGTCTCTTTTTGGACTTTACTACGCTCCCACCCCATCACTACGCATTGAGAGATTGGCAAAGCGTCAAAGACTTTAACACTTCCTCATGGCTCTACTCTCTCCCCACATCTGCTTTCCTTTATTTGACAATGCAGGATCTCCCTCAACACCTGATCTATCCCTGGAAAGAAGGGGGCAGGGACTCAGTTCAGATGGTCAAGGAAATCCCATAGTCAGCTAAAATGGGATGTTTAGTTTCAGGCAATAACTTCTATGCATTGTGAGAAGGGCACAGAAGAAGTACTGGCTTGGCCTGCGTAAAGTTATGTGGGAGGGAGGAATAATGTCCAAAGAGGACCTCTGCCAAAGCTGTTAATTTTCTCAGCTCTACTATTAGTTTTAGTACATAATAAGTATCAAAACAAAGAGACTTACAATATAGTTACTGGGATTTTTTTTTTTCACCCTCCTACAAACTTAAACTCTAGAAATGAAACTCATTAAGATTACTTCCCAGGGTGCTAAAGAAGAGGCATTAGAAAGAACAGAGTCTAGGGGAGGGGGGAAGTGATTTGCTATGTCAAGTCACATCTAGAACGAAGGGAGGAAACTACTCAGGCCTTCTTGCTACGTACAACAGAAGTAAGTACAGTGTACCTTGTCGAGTTACTCCATGCTCCTCTGATTGTTTGGGGTGGAAATGCTAGCATTACATTCACACAAAAGGTGTTATTTTTTTAAAAAAAGCATGTAATAGGACAACTTCAAATGTTCATAATTTTCAAGCCTCATTCAATTCATAAGACAAGCGCACAATAGCCACCAAAGTGTACTATGTAAAATACAATGTTGAAAAATGCTTTAAACTCTATCCCCCTTTCTTAGAAGACAGCTGGGTTACTGACTCTGCAAAAGCAGAACATATGGCTCACTGTTGTCATAATGAAATTAAGCCTATGTGCCCTATATATTTTAAGCCATGTATTTCTACCCTTTGTTTTTTCTCCATACTTTCCAAAATGGTTTCAATTTAGAAGAATGCACATGCTTTCAGCAAGTGCAGCTAACAACGCCCAGAGTTAAAATGCATGTGACATGCCTGCAATGTTATTTGCTAAAAATGGCAGGTCCCGTTTTGCTGCAAACACATTAGGCGTTTCATCTGCAATTGATCTGGGAAAGACAAGTAAAAGTGGCACAGTACCTAACATCTACACAAACAGTGTGAATTCCATTTATTTTTCTGTAAGTGTATAGATCTGAGTAACCTCAGCAAGGAGTCATATTTATCTCATCTTCATCAGCACTGAATGTTATATGCTTACCAAACTATGTCAATACTGCTTCTTAAGATTATGTAGAGCAAACAAGATACTTGCCTGAAGGTTGTTGGGTTTGTGTTTTTTTTGGCCCTTAATGAAATAAATTTACCCACAGTCCCATGCTAAATAGATGCTCAGGAAAATCTGAGAGAAAAGTCACAGCTTGTTACACAAATGTCAATTTTATTGACACTAGTACACAACTGTATACAATAATTTCATAATAAAATGAATGCAATTGTAAGAAAAAAAGAGGAAGGACCCTTAGTCATGAAACTGTACTTTCTAAGTTTATAACTGGTACGTTTTCAAACTATGTTTACAAAAGTTCTATAGGAATTCTGTTGTAATCTCAAAATATGAAGTAAAACAAATTCTGGCACTGTGCCTGTCCCATGACAGAAGAGGAGAAGAGGAGCACCCTTGTGCGAATAATGCTTTGATAATCAAAAGCATTTGGAGCCAAAGTCCCTAAGCTTTACAAACTTGCCAAAGCTAATTAAAAGGAAGTGGGAGATATAGGTGGCCAAAACCACTTCTTATTTATCTAGACTGTGATCAAGATTTGTAGCAGTGTATGTGCCATAGATTCAGGAACGGGTCCACTTTGCAACTTGGTTCAGATGCTTGTCATGTCTCACGTAATCACCTCCAGGTGAAATTCAAGACCCAGCTGTGACAGCACAGAGGATTCAGATGAATGAATTACCAGCTCCAGGGAGAGCCTTTCTCACAATTTACAACCCTAGATGAAGTAGAATTAAGGCTAGGTGTTTAGTAGCTATCTGAATCAAAGGTCTACTGAGATTTGGGGAGAGCTCATAACAAGCTGAGTCAGTAGATGCAATTCTCTTGAGAACATTTAATTAATAGTACCCAGTGAACACTAGATGTATCCAACCTGTGTTTCTAGATGCTCAATATAATATTTATCGCATGTTAAAATATCAGAAGAGAATATAAAACTCAAAGCTAAGATTAATGCATCTATGAGCAGAATGAAACTTTATAAGAATCCTGAAGGACAAAGGCTAGAAATTAACATAGATAAAGGTGTTCAACAGATTTTCTTCTGCACTGTACATCATGATCCAGGTTAAAATCAGCCTTGCCTTTTAAGCAATTTTATCTTCTTGTTCTTTTCTCTGTGCTAATCAAAACTGCCAAAATGCCATTTCCACACATACTAATATAACTGCAAGGGCAGATGTGAGAAGTGAACTGGGAGGCTCCTATGTTTAACAACAACATTTGTCAAACTTTGACATTTCCTACATGGCATTCATCACTACGTAGGAAAATTAATATTATAGTACATTATATTGTATAATTTGGAGGTTACATCATTTCCCCCCTCCTGGTTAGGTTGTGAAATGCTTCATATGATGTGCATTATTTTTATACACACATATGTAATCTTCCTGTAGAAAACAATTAACATTTCAAGTAGCCCTAAGAATTATAGATATATTTTCAACTCCGGTCTTGAAATGATTTGAATGCAAGATTTTTCTTACAAGCCATGTAGAGAACTTATCTGCCAAGGAACTCCTCTCCCTCAAGCTTCATTTCTCTACATAAGCAAAAACTCTGCTGGTACCTTGAAGAGATAAACATTCCTGCATTGAGCAGGGGAGGGGGTTGGATTCCATGGCCTTACAGGGCCCTTCCAACTCTATCATTCTATGATCATGATCTTTATACAAATTAACATTTAACTCCAAGCAGTTCAGAAGGTTAACCTACATGTCATTACACACAGGATTGCAAACTCATTTAATACACTACCCAAAATCTGTTTGATGTCCAGCTGAATAAAATAGGTGATGTGTAATGCATAACTACTCCTTAGCAGGATTCTTAGCAAGTTTATAAAAAAGTTCCAAATAAGGTTAAGATTTCCTTTAAGCATCTATAACTAAGGAATTTACACCATTCCAACTGAACTGGGTTTTTCTCAAACTTTCCTAGACTGCACTTCTTTGGATCTCATAAACATTTAAATTCAGTTTATGTCAAATTTTACTTGGCATTTGCTAGAATCAGAAATGGAAATGCTTCAAATCAGATCAATGCATTCCACTTTTCTCATACTATTAAATGGAGGGTGAAGCGTAATTTTAGCTGCCAGTTAAGCATTCAGTTTGGTCTAGAACCTGAAAATCAAGCTGTATTCTCATCATTCCTTGTATCATCATCAATATATTTGGATTTTTTTTCCAACCGAAATTTGAAGTGTCCGTGTTGGGAGGCTAAGAAAAGGATCCAGCTTTCCATGACTATCTATTATTGTCTTAAGCATGTTTATTGTTAAAGAACAACCATTCCAAACATTTTTTAAAATGTTGAAAACAGACAACATACTCAAAGACTAATGGAAAGCAGAAACATTCAATAAGAATGTGTTAGAAAACTGCAGATGCAAAACCAGCACTTGAAAATGGAGAAGTACAGAATATAAATGTACCCTCGATGGTTGTAGCCAATAAGAAAGTTATGCTCATAGACTCTTCGTGGATCTATGCACGAATGAATGAATTCTGAGTGTCTATTTATTTCACAGAGCCCGTTTTCCCAATATATAAAATATGACTCTGCAGGAGTTATAATAGAAGAGAGGGAGGGATCATGGTTGACATGTGTGCTCCCGCTCAAATCCCTTCCTGGGTCTCATGCAAAGGTGGAGATGGGGCAAGAAGGGACATAGATGCACATGCATCTGGGGCAGATATGTATTCTGTCCCTGAATCAGGAGGATATATGTATCTTCCCACCTTTACGAGAGCCAGAAGATGTAAGAGAAGAGAAAGTCTAGGTCACTCATGCTTCCTTTCTCACCACTTCCAAGGAACATACAGTGACACAGCTTCCTCTTGGGCAAATCTATTGGGCAATATGCTATCAAAAGGGAGATGGAGTAAATTGTTCCTAGCTAACACCCCTCACTGTAACGAGAAGTAACGATAAAAACAATTAATGCAATTCCAGCAAAGGTAAGGGATACCTTGCCCTGAGAAAAAGAAGAGGGAGGAAGAAAATGTTTGCTTGGATTCTTAAGAAATGGATATATATGACAGTGGTGATCGTGAGTGAATTTGTGAGAATGGATAATTATACCAACGAACATATTTCCCTGTACTTGGATCAAACATTTTAGCCAGCAGCTGGATAACACAATTAAGCAAGGGAGAGTTTTACAGCAAGGTACCAGTCAGAAAGGATAAAAGCCTTCAGTACAGGTAATAAAAAAAAGCAAAACAAAATTAAGTCATGCATACATAGGTAAATAAATAACTTTGGCTTGACATGCTTACAAACAGTCACCAAATTCAGCATTAGATTTAGAAGCCAGGAACCCCTCCTCTTGGGTACAAAGTCCATGCTAAAGTGATATAGAATAGTATTAGACAGTGGCAAGTACAAAACTGGACAGTAACTGCAGCAGTACCTTTTGGTGGAAAAAAAAGAGAGAGGATATTACAGATGCTGAAATAGCAGGATAAGGGTGGGAGGAATGTTAAAAGTATGGGGTGTTGCTCTTTCCTATCTTTGTTCTTTCCATCACTTTGAATACAGTTTCCTAACACACATATGCATATAAAAAGTTACTTTTTCCTAAATAAAATGCATATTAAACAATGCTAAATATAATTGCCTACATATCCTGGAACACTGGCTCGATCCAGACTCAAGTTCATGCTACAGCTACTGTCCATTTTGGCTTAACATCTCCCCAAGATAGCAGTGATCCTGCTTAAAAGCAATTTTGTAATTGATTCAATTGTCCTAGTTGTTTCCATCACTGGAAAGCAAAGGGCAGAGTACTTCCGTATCAGCACTGTGTGGTCCAAATATTCCTGTTGAAAGTCACCTTTTTGCCCATCAGTTTCTCCATACTTGTTTCTATTTTTGAGATTTGCAAAGTTGGGTCCTTGCAGTAGGTGACCACGAAATAAGAATTTGTACAGATGAATGAAGGATTACAGTAACAGGAAATCTTTCCATTTCCAACTGGGTTATTGCCTCCCCTTAGTAAAGGTACATTGGGGTGGTGTGGCAAACAATGCAAGGAACAGAAGATACACCATGCTTTGAGAATAAAGACAGAACAGTGGGGGGGGAAAAAGCCTTTTTCCTCCCATAGAGGTACATGCTGACAAAACAGTGCATACAGTGAAGGGAAAAATTCTTTATAATATTGTTAAACAAATGACAAGAATGAGAATGAAGATCCCAGCAATTTTTGAATGGGTCTATTTCTAATTTTTGCACGTACAGACCTCTATTTTAAATGTATAATACACACCAGAAAAGTGCTGGATAATAGAAATGTAGCCAAAGTTTGTATATTAGACGTTTGTAAGTGGTTTGACTTATTATCAGGGCTACATCTGCTACAAAATAAATAAATAAAAATGTTTTTTAAAAATGGTGCAGCATTGTGGGGGAATTGTAGTGAAATGTTTCCTGCCCTTTCTGAAGAAGCAAGAGCTCTGTCATAGAGGGCTGCTTCCCACATTGCTCTTTCTTTTCAAGCCAAGGATTAATACTTATGTTAGAAGTTCTGCATAACATGTAATAACATGTAATGTATGAATGGTGGTATGAGCATTTTGTTACAGGTACTACAGCAGTAAATAGCCATGAAAATCTGCTTCCTGATGTCCTCAAAGGGATAAAACAGAATTTTTACTGCCATTCCCATATGCTCTTCTATATGTACTTCCAACATGAGTTTTATTTTCACCTTGTTAGAAAAAGTAGTGTGTTAAAGCTACTTTAACTGTTATAGGATACAATGATCTTTCTATAAGGCCTAAGAGGCAATGCATGAACCAGCCTTTTCTCATCAGAGAGATTAGAAACAAGGGTGGGGTATAACTACTTGCTTTGCAAAACCAGAAAAACAGAACATTATCAGGAGATACCCTTAAGCTTTTCAGGCATTTTATTTTACACTTTGTGAAAAACAAGGTACAGAACAAATGATTGATGCTGGGGTGGGGTCAATTTAAAAATGCTGCTATGTGAAGAAAAGAAACCCTCTCCCAAAAATCTGAGGCATAACATATCTTGATCTCCACATACTATCGCGATGATTTTTAAGAGGAATCTCAAAAGGAAGTGCCATTTTTGACAAAATAAGCTGGAGAGTAAGGTATGGACAGCTAAGGAGAAAGGAAATAAATGTGCAGGAGGAAATAAACGTGCAGGAGATTCTTTGTCCAAGGACCACAGAACATGCCAGAGATTCAAGGGGGAAATCATGGCCCTGTTTCAAAAGCCTAATTTACCATGGTTAAAGCCACGTTTTAAGTTGTCTTTTGAAATTTAGGAAATTATATTTGACTGAGGGCCACTTTGTATGTTCCACAGAAGCAGTGAGACAAAAATTGTTGATCTCATGTGACAGGTCAAGAATGTGCATCTCTCTCCAGGGTATGCCTGCATCTGTCCTTGACACACAAGGCCCAGAAGACTGAGGACAGGAACTGCCACTCACTCATTCTTCTCCTCTCCTGCCACTTCCATAGAATAGTTGAAATGGCCTTCAGTTTAGAATTAGTCCTATCATCAAATATTATTTCTAGTTTGCTTTAGTAGTAAATTTCAATTTGACCCTCATCTAATGCACGTCACAGAAATACAGACAAGAAGAATTACAATTGTCAATATGCTGTCATTTTCAGATTTAAAAGTTACAATTACGGATCTGATGTGCTTCAGTGGGTACAATTCATAATTTTATGTAGGCTGTAAAGTTTAATGTGATGGCATATTTAAGTAAACATGGGCATGATGAAAAGGCAGCTGCTTTTCTCCATAGCCAAGTACCCAGGTCTGCTACATGCTTCACTTCCCCAAGTGTTGTTCCCAAGATGAGCCACATACTTGGCCATCATTCATACATTACACAATACCATGTTTTTATGCATTTCCTTATCAAGAAAATGTATAAAGTAACTAACATGTCAGAGACCCAAGACAAAGAAGTAGACTGTTAAATAATTAACTGCCCTTTACTGTGCTGATTAGAGCTGAGGTTTTAAAAAGCCCTGACCACAGCATGTGTGAAGGAAGGGAAAACTGATATATCAACAATACATTGGAATTAATGGCTCTTGAATGAAGAAAGTGCATAAACACTTATCATTGTGCATGAAGATGGAGAATGTGTACCAATTCTGGTCAATCATGAACAGGGAACTGTGCACATTGTCTGGTCAATATTCACCACCTCCAAATGATGTCATAATTATCTATTTCACACATTTACTAGTCAATGTGCATAGCCTCCAATTGGAAAATATGCCTAGTAACTGGATGATATATGAAATATCCCATTTATGTTGTCAAGTTCGTCACATCCCCACAACACCATTTGCACTCTATGCACATAGATAAGGCAATATGTAAAATCCCGTTTATACTGCTCATTTCTGCACATACTCTACAAAATTTGGGTTGGGGAATGCGCACAATGTCTGACACTTACGCACATTCTCCATTCAGCTCACATTAACCACAACATATACATTTCACAGACTAATGACCACTTCTACTCATTAAACAGCATTTTTGTAAGAAGGAAATCACTATATAATCTCGAGGAGAAGACACGGACGCAACCAGTCCTAATGTGAGCCATCAAAAGGCTAATGCTTTTCTCTACAACACACTATATACATTCTATCTACACTTCCTAAAGTAGGTTTCTTCTTAGCTACATTTTAAATTAAACATTTAGAAGTTAAAGGCAATGATTTGACAAACTATTTAAAATCCAAAATACAGATCACCTTCGCAGCACAAATGAAATTAAAAACTTCCCAGAAATTAAAACCTATTAGCCCATGTGGCTGTCTAACCAGAGTCACAGATTTGATTACTTATTATCTTGTCTTCTGTCTAAATATGTATCTGATTTACATTCATGTCTACATGGAAGCACGCATTAGTATAATAGATATTGGGGTTGGGGTGGGGAGAAGAGACCAGATTAAATCTGGGCAGGTTAAATCTTCCTGTGAATATGTGGATCTTCCAAAGGGGTTGAGAGCATGTGGCCACGGCCTTACCAGAACCACAGCACCAATCCTTTTGGATTTTGTTAGAAACATGAAAATCCCAGCTCCCATGAAATAAAAGCAGCTTTCTAGCCCTCATAGTTACAGGGATAAGTTTGCTTATGCAATAGTAAACATTTCTGGTGCAGTCTTTAGTGCAAACAAGTTGCCTGTCCTTCATCTATCCTGTTCCAAGAACATCTGAAATAATGAAGAGCACTAGGCAACGATAGATTAAGTTTGTTCCAAATATCCGTACCCTCAGATTTACCACTTAACATGTCTTGAGTCAAGGCATCAGAAGAAGTTATAGACATTTCTCTATTTGTTCTATAAAAATCTAAAATCATTAAATATAGAACTGTTCAGCTTTAATGTCCTGTAAATGCTTTCATGTGGATAAACAAATGGTTAGAATCAACTGTGTTCAGCCAAAGTCTCCTCTCCTTTGAGCATCCTTGCTTACACCGTTACCTCTATCCCAATAAACACATTTTGTGATAGCAGTAAAGCTACTGGGTATATCTTGTTGCCTGGGTATAATCCTTTACTTTAAGAAAGCTCCTGAAAAACACAGGCTTTCGCTTTAAAATTGCTGCTAATTTTGCTAATTAGAGACCAAGGTTCCACATCTATTATTCTGTTGATGAGAATTCCAATCGGAATATTTCACACCTTGGTATATACGTAGGCTGACCATATACAAAAGAAGGCAGGGCCCCTGCAACTTTAACTGTTGTGATGAAGAGGGAATTTCACCAGGAACTAATTGCATACAAATGATACTGGCTGAGATTCCCTTTTCTCTACAATTTTATCTGGATTTTATCTGGTCACCCTATGCAAGAATATCTCACTGTGCTCCTTTCAAAGGGTTGGTTCCATCAACCCCCCCCCCCCCCCTTCAATCTTCTTCAACCTTTCAGCATGCCCAAATTGGGGGGGGGGAATGTTCAGCCTACAGAACAAAATGCATCTTTTTAAATACTTCCAACATATTAATAATCTGTGGTGTTGATGAGCAAAATATAGAATTAGTACTTCCAAAAAGGTGTCACTAAACTTCTTCGTTTCTTTTGTTCTTTTTTTTAAAAAAAGGATTTGCCTGGATTTGATATTGAATATCAAATTTCTTGCATTATGGTGGCAGTGTAAAACTTTAACTCTAAACTGAGGCACTGATAGAAAGCTCTCCCTTGGAAGGAGAGAAAAGCACATATTTATACCATGATTTCAATCAGATTGCTTTGCAAATGAAGGCTGCAATGCTAAGCACACAGACTTGGGTGTGAATCCAACTGAAAACAGTGGCATTTACTTCTAAGTAAAAACTGAAAGGATTACACTTCAAGTCATCTGTCTATGTATCTATGCTGACTACATTTCATTGAATATATAACATACAACTAGGGTATTTTTTTTCTTAATGAAAAATCTACTCCCAAGGTTATCAGGTCAGGAATCAGATTTCCTGTCTTCGAAAAGTGACATGCCACCATTAGATTTCACTGCAAATTGCCATTACCACCACCACTACCTCTGGCAATAGCTCCTTTTATCTTTTTCATTGGATAATTTTGATTTTAAAAGGCTGACATGTCATTTTGTTTTGTTGGTATTCAATGAACAACCCTCTAACAAGTGACCTGACGGGAAGAGTCCTTAACTCTATTCTTGGAAGTGCTTCTCATATTTCTCAGCAACTGAAGACATGAACACCATCTTCGTCACTGAGGCCCAAAGGCACACCTTCCACCTCCTCTTCTAGCTGGAGACTGCCCAAGGAATACTTGTTCCTAGACATAGGAGATGAATTCACCACTATGGGATTCCCAAACACAAGAGGGTGGGTGAAAGGATTAACCATTTCTGAATCTGAGTCACTAGACTCTGTCCCGCTACTTGTAGATCCTTCCATCATTTGGATGGTAGACATGTGTTCCATCATGCCCCTAGCATACAAGGATTGGATAACTGGACTTTGCTTTGACTGACTAGCAGCTGGCACACCATTTGACATACTTTTTCCTTCCAAAGGGACCATTTTGATCATTCCTCCTTTGTAATACTTATCAGATACATGTTCTTGACTTGGAGTGGAAGAAACTTGGCTCAAGATAAATGGATCTGTTTCGGATCTGTTACATGCATTCTGAATCTTTTGCAATCGTGGCTTTTGCAAGATAGGGGAACACTTGCTATAACCATGGCAGCTGAATGAATGAGTATCATCATCTTCACCTCTAGGCCTGCAGTCATGCCCATTTTCAGAGATATAGCTTTGAGAACCTGCTCTACCAAAACTCAAGTGAGGACTTGATCCTTTGCCACTGGAAAGCAAGGGGGTAGCCAATGGACTGCGGGTATCTGGACCCTTAAACATTTCATCAACCAGAGTGCTGTGCCGTGGGGTTCTGGGACTCCCACCCACATAGAAGGTCATACTGGTTGGGCTGCCATCATTATAGTCTTCAGTGATACTGTAGGATGCCTTTATAGAGGAGATGGAGGAATCCCTATATCTATTTCTATTATGATTCCCACCTCTATAATCAATATAGGCACCACTGGTCAAATCACCCTCATAATTGTCATTTGTTTGGGAATGTGACCGGGTTATTTGCCCCCTGAGGAGGTCGTACTCGCTATCTACATCACTGCAGTCAATGAAAGGAATTGATGTGCTACTGCCACAAGCAGCTCGGGATGCAGGACCTGTGCTCGGTTGCTGCGTCTGAGATCTACTGTGTTGTGTCCTGTCCTTTACGACCTCCTCTTCTTCCTCCATTGCTGCCATCACGGCACCATCCAGCCTCCTGCCTTCCTTGGGGCTCTTTTTCAGGGAAGGGGTTGTGCGCTGTCCACCATCTTCCACTGAAAGTTTCAATTCCTTTCCCTGTCGGCAGCTTTGCACTACCTGGGAATCAGCACCATCTCCATATGTAAAACTACAGCTCTGGAAAGAAAAAGGAAGACAGAGGAAAGTGATGAGATGTAAGACTGGAAGGAGACAAATCAGCACCAGACATCAGGGGTTCTACAAATGCATCATAAGGAGGGGGCGATCAACCTTGAAAGCACTATAAATTGAAGATTACAAGTCAAAGCCAACTTCCTATACAGCATGGTGGGCTTCTTGAAGCGAAAATGAGAGAGAGGGACCATAGTTTATTGGTACAGAACATGCTTTGCAATTGAATGCAGATGGTACCAGGTTCAGTCATTGCCATCTCCAGTTAGGAGATCAGGTAGCATGTGATGTGGAATAACTCTTGACAGGGACCACAGAGAGCCACTTCTGTGCAGCATAAACAATACTGGGCTAGACAGACAAATAGTCTGCCTTGGTATGAGGCAGCTTCCTACATTTCTATAAGGAAACATACTAAAACGTCCCATTATGGATTATGATCCATAATCAAAAGAACTTTCATACTAATTTGTTTGCATATAAGAGGTTGCAAATTTGATCCGGTTGTTCTAATATGAAACTCCAAGTCACTTAGTAGAACTAAACCTAATATGATGCTTAGAACACTATGATGTGCAAGAAATGGAGCACATGAAGGGCAAATCTCTGCCAAAGCTACTAGTCCCTGCAATAGCAATGCAATAATTTATGTGAGATATAATTGAAGGATTCAAACCAACATTACAAAAATGAATTACATGTCGCTGGAAATGCTGAAGCACTATATCAGGCAGCTCAACTCAAGATTATTATTTTTTTGTTCTGAATTGAGACTTTTTAGCCAAAATACTTAGAAAGGCCATTACTGGTCCTTGTCTCAGATATTCTATTTTTCATCTAGAGGTAACTGGAATTTCACCTGCAACTCCTTCTGTTCCTTTGAGCTGCTGCTTCTAGGCATCAGATCTAACTACCCCCAGAAGGAGGTCTTGACTACAAATTGTTAACAGGTTGGCCTTCCTGGTTTTATTCCCCCCCTTATTTCTATCCCTTATGGTTGGTTGAGAAAAACTGGACAAATTTCAGCTATTCGGCTATTGGGCAGTATATAAATATAATAAATAAATAAATAAATAAATAAAGATCAATTACTTCAACTTCCTCCGAAACTAAAATGGGACTGCTTAAATGGATCATAAATACCACATTCAGTCCAGAAAGCTTCCTGCTCCCGCTCCTCTCCATTCACTTCCCCTGCTTCTAACTATGTGTTGTTTCCCTATGTGTAAACCATAGCCCTTTCCCCAAAACCCTGGAGGGAAGAAACCTAACTCTGATCTAATTTGCTCAAAGTATGCAGATTATTTGCACCAATGGAATTATATATCCGTATAATTTATTTACAGTGAAATTCGATGCATATCTACTCCAAAATAAGTCCCACTGGCTTCACCAGGGCTTGCTCCCAGGTAAGTGTATATAGGATTTCAGCCTTAAATCTTCAATGAGTAACATATGAATTTGCTGGGTACACAGCTTCAATTTTGTTTTTGGAGAGCTTGCCTAAGTCAAATCTTTCTCCACCTCTTGCACTTTCTATTCATTGGGGAGCATTCCAAACCAGAGGAAAAGAGAAGGTTGCTTAAAGCCACAGCATTGATATTCATTTGGCCTCTCCTGGCTGTGAGTTATGGCATACAATATTGAACAAGGCCTGGCAAAGACAAAAAGGGCTATTGGACCTTTTGCTTGCAAAAGCATGAAATATAACTGACTTGTTTTGGCACCTCTGAATGCTGTTCTGAAGGCTTTGCAGTCAGGCTCCTAATAGAGTGGATCTTGCTGTGTTTCCTGGAGAGGGGGGAAAAACACAATTTGTCAAAAGTAATAAATAAATAAATCCATTTAACATTTCCCAGCCTCATTAATAAACCAATGGCAGACAATTGTGTATCTAACCAAAAGCTCCAGCTTCAAAAGTCTTCTTGCTCAGAAACAGATTTTCTGTTTCATTGCATCAGCGTGTGATATCTCAGTAAACATGTTATATAAACTTCGTAAAAGGAAAGGACAGAGCACTAAAGAAGTCCTCCAAAAGATGACTCAGAAGACAAACCTGTTGCTAGGATCATTATACAGCTTTGCAAAAACACAGAACTCACCATGTCACAGATGGGTTTAGAAACAGATCTGGCAATAGCATGCAAGAATCCATGCTTGCATCGCCTAACATTTCACTACCACCAGTCAGCTGTGCCAACTAACATTATAAATTCACCCTTCTTTGCTTTTTTTTTTTAAGTAAGAAAAAAGTATATATAATTAACTACGTGTAATTATCATCTTCCTCCATATAGGACTTGAAAATTAAAAGTGTGTGTGTGTGGTGGTGGTGGGGAATAGCTGCGCACTGGGAAGTGCTATGCTACCGCTACCACATCTGCTGTATTTTCACAACCATAAGAGCAACAATTTGAACAGATTTCTTGGAACTTTGACAAAGCTAAAGCAGGCCCTGGCATATGTCACAGCTAGTTTTAAAGCGCTTCAACTGGAACCCAACAAGAAACTAGCAAGTACGAGTAATTCTGCTGACTTTGAGTTATTGACATAACCCAAACAGAAGGGGAAACGGGGAAACATAATTTGTTTTCTTAAACTAAAAAAACAAACACCCTTAGCATATAACTGGAAGAGCAGGAAGAAGCAGATCAATGGGGGGGGGGGGGGAGGAGGAGTACACAGCACACTGGTTTTCCAGGCATACTCTGCTATTTTCCTCTTATACATTGCGCAGGCCAAGTTCATCCCCCCAATTTCCTGCAGCTGACCTTCGGCTTAACTGAGCTGAACGAGGATACTCGAGACCCAAGAAAACCCTTAAAAGCAAATAGACCAAATTATTATTATAGCAAAGTCTCTCTAACCTTTCAAACTGCACCTTTTTGTGTCCTCCTTCTTTAACGTAATCAAGAACCTGCTTCTGAGTTCGGCCGCTGGAAGGGAGAAAAAACAAACAAAATTAAAACAGCCCAAAGAGGGTTAATAAAAATGCATTTCTCTTGCAGACTACTTCTAATACCAGGCATGATCATTTGATACCGGAGACAGTGAATAAAAGCCGCAGCACCTGTTATGATCACTATGGGAATGCTCCTGAAAATGCTCCTTCTGATGCCTAGATGTTTTCAGTACTTGTAGAGGTGGGGCTGGGGACCACTCAAGATGGGGAGATGGTTTGGGTTGCATCCCCTTGGCAACCATAATACATGACCTGGCACTGAAGTTATTTCTTATATTACACAGGACAAAACTGAATTTGCATCTTTATGCCTGGTGTAACAACAACCCACAATTAGATCTGAATTTTGTTACACTATATTAGGCATTCACAGTCCCTGGCCATGTTTGGTGGCTCACTGAGATGGGGTTGAAGGGACTCAATAAACCTTGTTTTTGTTATCTGTCTGAAAAGGCAAAAAAACAAGATGGCCATCAAAATACATGAGTGGTGAGAGTAGTTTTTTCAACAGCATGCATTAGTATTGCACAACGTATATATCTTTTACTGCATTCATGACGCTGTAAGTTAATTCAGAAGATCAAATAGTCTGTTACCACAAACCAAGGCAGGGTATATTTCACACAGTCCAAGCTTTTACGGAGATATAATCTGCCATCTCTGAAACAGTGAGAGTGAAACTTCGAGTGTTGCCCAGCCACTCCTAAAAGCTGAAAGATTTAAATCACACTTCCAGAAAAAGGATAGGTTGCTTACCTGTAACTATAGTTCTTTGAGTGTTAGTCACACATTTTGGGTTAAGTGCCTGCACAGAACAGCCAATCAGATCATTCTAGAACTGAGCAGAACTTTAGGTGGAAACTCTGTCCACCCACTATGCACCCGCTCCAGGGTGCTGGTCCTGCTTCCCATTCAGTTCCCAGTCCTCTGCAGCAGAGGATTAAGAGCGAGACATTGAAGTGGGGAGGAGGGTGGGTTGTGTGAGTTCACAGATGACCAAAGAATTACTGGCTCAATTCGGACGACACGATAGTCAATGGTGGGTTGACTAACCCTAACCCTAGGGGATACTCCCCACACAACATGGTAATAAATAATCAACTGTGGTGTGGATGAGGATCAGAGCTGAGTTGACTATGGCAGCATTCGGATGACACAATAGTCAAAACAACTGACGATTGTTTCCCCCACACCAGTTGTTTATTGTGTCGTCCGAATTGAGCCACTGTTACAGGTAAGCAACCTGTCCTTCTTTGTGTCTCTGTGACTCACACATATAGGTGACTGATAAGCAAAAGAAACTTTCCAGAGGAGGGACATGTCACACCAGAATAACCAGTACAGCTGTCTCTTGTCTGGTTTTGGGTTGGAGGTGGGCAATAACTTGTGGTGAGAACAAGATCGGCATTAATGGGAATAGTACTGTGGAGCATCTCTCTCCCTATAGCCATGGTGCCATAGTGAAGACAGGTGGTGCCATAATGATGATGACCTGTCATCATAGTAGTAGGGTGGAGATTGTCATATGGGTGCCATTGATTGTCCCACGGAAGGTCATAGCAGTGACAGAGAAAACTTCCAGAGGAAGTTTATTATGCTTTCAAAGTTTCTTGGTATCAAGGAAATCAAGGCCAGTGACTATTGTCTCCAAGGAGACGTGTGACTGGGAGTGGGTCTGGAAGACGGGCATAAGAGACATTGATGGGGATCTGCCCTTGGATTCATCCTTCGATACCCATCCCATGTGTTTGATACCCATCCCATGTGCTGGATATCACTGGAGGAATGTTGATCCAGGTAGGAGGGTGGCTTGTAATTCCTCCAGAATAGGAGTAGGTGACCTCAGACAAGGTGGTTTGGAGACCATTGGTAACAGGACTGATAGTGTCAGCAAAGGTGATGCCATAGGTTCGGCATTGGACTTGAACCTACAGGTGTTCTTCTTGGTCTTTTGTTCCATTGCCTAGGAATTTCTGGGGTGTTCATTTCAGGATTTGGCTGGCTTGAATGTCTTGGTCCTTGGTACTGAAGTTTTGGGAGTCTGCAACCTTTAGGGTTTGCTCCCACAATATGACGTGGAGATAAGCTGTTCTGTTCCTTCAGGCCTGCTTGGCAGAGGCCTGGCAGTGGGTACAGGACTCTTTGCGCCTCTCCCAGACACAAAAGACGCAGCAAGTCATTTTTGAAAAAAGCCTTAGAGGCCATGCACCTCCAAGGGGAGACGACGAGGACAAATAGAAACAACTGTAGTTATTTTACTAGAAAAAAACATGAGATATGGAGAATGTTCCAAACATGGCTAGTCATTGCAGCAGACAAAAAGGAACTGAACAGGAGGCAGAAGACATGCCCTGGAGTATGTGCAGAGGAGGAGGTTGGCACTCTGGCCTAAAGCACCGCTCTAGACTGTTCCGAATGGTTGTTCTTGAGCAAGCACATAACCCATATGTGTGAATCACAAAGACCACGAAGAAGTAGTCATGGTTCTTGCCGTTCAACTCCCCTGTTAAGTTAGGAGTGTACTTAAAGTGAAGTACAATGCTAGCTAGAATCATATACACAATGTTCTGTGGCCACAAAGTGTTGGGTATGAACCTAAGAGATCTAGACTCAAACATTTGCTGAGGATTGCTTCACATATGGGCCACTTCAGACATGACAAATTTCTTATAAGAATACAAATTCAATGCAAGAAATGGTATTACCTTGAATTGATCATCATCATGAAAGATGAGTGCACAGGTGCCCAGTTTACATGGCAACCCAGATTTTTTCAAACCTTGGGTTGTTGTAAATAAGTTATCATGCTAGTTCACCCAATTCAATTACTCCTGCTTGGCTCCTTCTACCAGTGGGAGCAGCTAAACAACCCAGGTCATTCTATCCCTGTGTTGTTTAGCGTGAGTCCAAACTCCGGCTTTTCTCGCAACAGGCCAGAGTTGGAACCTGAGAATAAATCTGTGTTCCAATTCTGGCTTGTTGGGGGAGAGACAAACTAGAGTTCTGGATTTGGATGTCACAATAAACAACCCAGAGATGCAGTGCCCCCAGATTGTTCAGGTCCTCCTGCTGGCATGAGAGGCCAGCCTAAGCAACTGAGCCACATAAATTAGTACGTTGGCTTGTTCATGGTAAACCTGGGTTGTCACGATGTGTTTACTAGGCCATTGTGTTAGTGGGATAGGAAAAAAACAATTTTCTATTTGTATTGTTTTAAAAGGCACCAGGAGCACTGCTAGTCTCAGGCTCTTATGAACCTCTTCATAATATTTAAAATGAGTACAGTACTGTTTAAATTAATTGTCTTAAAGACAATGCAAATACATGGACTAAAATAATTTCATTAGGCAAGTCGCTTAAGGCAAATATATGATCAGATATTAACACATGGTGCTGTCTTGGGAGCTAACTAGTGGGCTGATCCCTAAGCAGCTCCTGAACTAGCAATGGTCTTCAAGGTCTTAGGAGGAATCTTTGGCAGGCTTGCAAAATCTCCTTTAACTGGGGATGCCACTGAGTTAAAGCCTCTCCCCTATGGCCTATCAAAACAACACAGAACTTTGAGTTTCAGAATACTTCTCTGAGACGTAAAATTATCTAGCAGCCAATGAAACAGTCCCTACTTATTAAAGATGCTTCAGGCAGACCTTGATTATGAGACGGAATAATTTCTAGGATATTCAGTAAGAAGTGTGGAGATCAGCATAAATGGCTACCACAAATTACATGGTTGGGAAACTGCATTCTCAGCTATCCTGAAAATAAGCATGAAAAGCACAGTTTGCAGAGGAAACATCACATACAAGTCATGCTGCAGATATAGCAGTAGAGAGGAAAGCAATATATATGTGATGACCCACAGAGCTGAGATAGCAAAACTGACAAAGAGAAGTGACGATTTTATTTTTAATTAGAATTTTTATTATGACTCTTATCTAGGGCATAGGCTAATTATTTTTTTAAGACCTAAAGCATAAAAATAACTCTTAAATATACTATACCTAGCACATAAACTCTCCTTAATAAATGAAGTCCAACCGTAAATGGAAGCCTAAAGTAAACAGTCTCATATATGTTCAGGAACTCAGGCAAATTTTAGTGGGAGAGAATAGCTTTTGTTATTACATATATTTACTGTGTTAGTCTATTGCAACAGTCTTGTGGCACCTTAAAGATTCTTTTTAAAAACTGAATTTTATTATCCATATCAAAATTATAAACATTAGCCAAAGATGGATTAAATCTTATCGTTTCAACCTTTGATAATGTGTCTAATGAAATATAAATATCAATACTGAAATTGATCTTATATTTTCAACATATTTTATTCCATCTCTAATTCAGATCAAAATGATTGGTTTAAGACCTTTTATTGATGACTAACATTTCACTTCCCATATTAACACCACTGGAGTTTCTTCCCCCCACCCCAAAGGTAGGCAATTAGTAGGTAATAAACTATATCTCAGTATCTTGTGGCAACTTAAAAATGATCCTAGGTGCCAAAAACTCTTGTTGTATGAAGAAGGTGCTAGGTTTGAGATGGTGATCAAATGACCATTCAATTGTCAATTGGCTGGTCATCTAATTGCCAATCATAGCCTTAAATCCCTTGGATTTGACTCTGCCTGCATCCTAATTCTCCCTTCCACTGCTGCCAAAAATGTGACCCAATTCCCATTCCAGTGTTGAAAACTGGAAAAGGTTCCTGATATAATATCTTTGAGATACTAAGTCTGATGAACTCCTGGGCCAGCATCGCTCATGACTGCCATTTCTGATGTGGCTATTTGTGTGAGCACACCAGTATTCCATAGGTTAGAACACATGATGCCAGTCCTTAGCTCAAAACTTCTGGTTGGTGGGGGTGCCAAAAGCAAGTTGAATCAATCAATTAATCAATTAATCAATTAATCAATCTCTCAGTGGCTCTCTTCAGACCATGGTTTGTTGCAGTGGGAACATAAAGTGGCTGAATTCGGACGACACAATAAGCAACTTTGGGGGGGGGACAATCGTCAGTTGTATTGACTATCATGTCATCCAAATGCTGCCATAGTCAACTCAGCGCTGATCCTAATCCACACCACATTTGATTATTTATTACCATGTTGTGTGGGGAGTACCCCCTAGATGAACAACTGTAAAGTTTATTATTACCCCACCATTGACTATCGTGTTGTCTGAATTCAGCCAGTGAATTCAAGCACTACTGTACCTGGCTTCAGTCAAGATTTCCTGGTTTATCTCCTGCCTACCAATGTGTAGGTAGCTAGGTTTGAGCCCTTAAACCACTGTTTCTGGGTTTGGCTATCATGGCAAACTCTGGTTTAATCTTTGCTAAAGCCAGACACATGGGGGGAGGAGAGTTTTCAACCTCATCACTGGTTTCCACTTTGACAAACCATGATTTCTTGGAGCAAGAGCATGATGTTTGAACCAAGCCAGTTACCTCAGGATCAGTAAACACATTCCTCTCATGGATTACTAAAGTGAAGAAAGCTATATCCTACCTGAACCTAAAAGATGAGCCTCTGGTAAAGAGAACAGGTTTAGGCTTTGGTTTGGGTTCCTCAAATAGTCTGAAGAAGGCATGGTGTTCTACACAGATCTTCCAAAAGGCCTTGCAAAAATCCCGACTGGCCATCAGGAATTCTAGTGTGTCTTGGAAGTTACTCTGAAAAAGAATGCTGGTAGGTTTCACATTGGAAAAAGGAGTGGAAATACAGACTCGTACATAGTTATAGCAAAAACGTGGACATTTCCTTCCAGGCTTTCTGGCCTATCCAGATTCTCTCATATACACAACCTTCTTGAACAAAAGAAGAACATTCATATTGCATAAAGTACAGACAAGCAATGAAGGCTAGATCTACACTACTGATTCATAGTGGTATTGAAGAGCACTGATAACTGTTGGGGCACAATCCACATTCCATATACTGCTTTCGTAGTGTTATTTACTGCTTTTTATTCCACATTCGTAACGATTTGACACAAGGTGTAGATCTGAATGAAGTTGAAGCATATGTATTTTATATTATTTGTTTTTAAGAATTAAATAGACTTTGAATATACTTTTATTCTCCACTGCCTCTTCTAGACTGTGCAGCATCCAGACAAAATAAATAAATATTCCACTGAAAAGTTGAATTATTAGTTTAATTCTTTAGGGTGTAAAACAAGAACACATAATGGGCAGTAACTTTCTTGTCGTGCTACTATAATGGGAATATCTTATATGAAGCCCTTAAACGATAACAACTATCTCCGTTTCCATAAAGAAGTGCTTAATCATTTCTATTGTTGACCTACTTCAGTCTTTCCCAAACCCTTTAATCAGATTTGATGCTAGCCTGAAAACATTTGTTTTGTGGAGCGCTACAGGAGAAATGACAGGCGATATTTTAGAATGGTGAGAATGCCATAAGTCATGAAGGCTGACTGGAAATATCTGCTGAAGAATCAATTCGCCATATTAAAAACTAAGGGGAAAATACAGTCTAGTTCTTACTGAAGTAATAAAGCTGTGCCTGGGCTATTCCATTTTGGAGTACAAGTGGGAATTATTGTGATCAAAAAATTACCTCAGAATACAAAGGTAGACACCAGAGTTCTAGGTTATCTTTCACCTAGATACATCTAGTTTTATTATGCAGAGATATTTTTTATGGACGCATATTCAATCACGTGAGTTCCCATCTGTAGTCTGAAGTGGTACAACCCAAACACAGGTTTACCAATTCAGTGAAAACTAGGTCTAAGTAAGTGCACAGTATTGAGTATTTGTAGTCTGATTTTGGTGGTGGGGGAGTAGTTCAGTACTAACAGGGGAAATGTTAACCTACTTTGGGATCTCATAGATAGGGATCTGAAGTTGAGAGACAGTGATTTACCCAAAGCTACTGAAGTGAATTTTCATAGCCAAGTGGTGACTTAAAACCCAGATCTCTTGGAGCACCAAGTAGAAGTACTATATAATACAAACAAAAATAATAATGAATGAACGTGTCATTGGGTTAAACGGTGCCTTTTCTCCACTGAAACGGGAATATCACCTCGCCACTGCACTTCTACTTCCTCTTCACCCATTAATCAAGTTTATTCCTTCCATATCTTCCTGCCTCTCCCTTCAGTCATCCCTCTCCTGAATTTATCATTGCCAATGTGCTCCCCTCACCAGGAAACATTTTGCAAGAGGGAGTAAAAGCAACGGGCTTAAAAGAACCATCTGAGGGAGAGGACACTAATATTACAGGGACAACTAAGATCACTTTGAGATGAATGGAAGCAGCACATCCAGCCCAGCAAATGTGATTTCAGTAGCACAGAAAAGGAGGCGCCCAGGGTAAGTGGTGCTGAGGGGAATGGCTTTTTGGTGAGAAGACAATTATCTGGCTCCTGTTACAGTCTAGATGCAAGTTCATATTTGTCTGCAGAAATGAAGGGAACATGGTTTAAAGCACCAGTAGAAAAAGCTAAATGGTAAACATCCATTTAAAAATTCTGTCAAGTATTCTGAACAGTGAGGAGTTTTTCCAAGGGGCACTGCCATTTTGAAATTGACTTGTGTCATTCCAGAGACTTACATTTACATCTTGCCGCAGCTTAATAAGAAAACGCTTCCTCTTAAAGCTCAGTTTTCGAACTTTAGCCCAGTTGAAGGCATTGATCTTGGTGTGACCCTAAAGGTGACGAATAATAAAGAAAAAGAAGATATATTATTTTTCCTCCCAAGCACATACTCATCTGTAAAATTAATTTGCACTTTTATGTGCATTCCATTACTAGTATACTTTTATTGTGTCTGCCCGCTTAGCTGACCAAGACAAAGTAGACATTTCCACTTTCAGTGGTACAATAAAGGAAACTCTAGTTGTAACGACTTATTTCCACTTTTTGCTCAACTAGGCAATAATAAGGCAATGATCTGTCCAATCTAGCCACTAGCTTTAAAAACACACAAGAACACCCAGAGATGACCAGGAGCAGAATGTTCATTTGAACCCCCACCCATTAATTCCTTCTATGTCAATGTAAGTTTTTGGAGTATATACTGTTTGCCAATGCAGATGTGGCCTCTCTATGTGCTAGTCCCAGGGCAACTGTTTCCATTGCCCCCCCCCCCCCACAAATGTTTAGATGGTACACTTGCAGATGGACACAGGATCTCCAGGTTGCCTCAATCACCTCCAAGTTAACCAGGAGGTAGTTTATAAAACCTTTGCAACAAGAGAGAAATGTATTCCATGCCATGAAAATTTATTATAGAGTTCTAGCAGTCAGGATCTCATGAGACAGCAGGTATGAGCCAAGCTCTGTTGTTTGAAATTTACAATGAACTATAATTAAAGCCACATACCTGAAACACCAGGATGCCTGTATGAGCAACTGCCAAGTTGATCTTGGTTCCTTCTCTGTCCTTGGCCGGATGCAATCGGATTCCATACATTTCCAAACGACGGGCAATCTCAAGCAGCTGGAAATCTGATTCTGCTGGTGTTTGTCCACTGAAGGAATACAAACTGATTTTACACAGAGGATGAAGCAGTTTTGAAGAACCACTAGGGCATTTCAAGGCAGATGTTGTTTCCTGCTCAAGCTTGTATACTTGACTGTTCACTGTAAAACCATGAACTGCCCAGAGAGCTGCGGCTATTGGGTGGTATAGAAATTCAATAATGAAATAAATAAAAGAAATAATGGAAAAGAGAACAGATTCTAGCAGTGACTTTATTATTTATGTCAGGGGAGGGCAACCACTTTTGGTCCAGGGGTTGGGCTATCCCTTGGATAAAGCTGGCAGACCAGATGACATCAAGGGGGCAGGACCCCATGCTTAAGCCCCACCCCTCTTATGACATCATCCATCCATTCCAACCTCTCTTTAAAAAACATTTTTTTTAATCTCCATGCAGAAAGAGGCACAGAACTCCATACCTTTCTCCGCATGGAGAAAGGGACTTGGCCAGGGTGTGAAGGAGCCAGTTCCTGCAGGCCCTGATTGAGTTGGGCTGCTCCTTGCCATACCACTCACATCTTGATTGGGGCGCAAGTGGCATGGGAAGGCACTTGGCTGAGTGTGCCAACTTATCTCCCATTTCTGATAACACAGATCTTCCCCTTTGTGCTGTTCATTCTCTGATGGAAGGAGAGAGGTGCAAAGGGGAATCCTTTTGTTATCCTCCAATGAGGATTCCAGGGTGTGGGGATTAGCAAGGGCAGGATGCAGGAAATTGGGGAGGGCAGGGTGTGGGGCTCATGGAGAGTGCTCAACCCTCTGTGGGATGACTGGGCCTCTGCACAGGCCAGATTAGGTCCGCGTACCAAAGGTTGCCCTCCCTTGATTTACCTGACTTGGTGGGGGGGAAAAAATCAAAAACAAATCCCAAACCAAAAACCTTATTGCATCTCCCTGCATGTTTTTAACTATATACTAGTGCAGCAACTGGCATACCTTTGTGCTTCTTCCCAAACCTGGAAGTTGTGCAATCTCCACCTTGGGAAATGAGCACTCTCCCAATGGCAATTATTATTTTTTATGTGATGCCACACCTAAATATGATTTCTCCAAACGGATGAGCACCTCTGAACCAATATAGAAATGGGTGCACTATGGTTTGTTGGGGTTTGAAACATGAGTAGTTAAATTCACACAAGCATAGCTGCCTTAAAAGTCCATTTATAAAACAGGTAATTTTTTTTTAAAAAAATAAACAAAAGAAACAGAATCAAGTAAGCCAAGGATAAACAGACTCACCTTCCTTTCATTCTCTGCTCCAAATCCAACTTTTGCACCTTCTATCTTGCAGGTCCTGTCACCACCAACACTGTCTTCCTTCCTATTAATCCTATTTTATCTGTCCCCCAAATCCATTTCTGCAAAGACTTACTGGAATCTCTAAAGCTTCCTTTTCCTGTGAAGGCACTTAACCTTCCTTGTCTCAACTTTGCTATTCCATTATAAAGCCCTGGCCTTTCCCTTCACTTTTTCTCCTAGCTTTCTCTGATGATAAGTCCTCTGGACAAAAATCCTACTTTATATTCCCTACAGCACTGGGCATGTCATTGGTATTTAAGCATTAAATGGTAACACTTACATATGATTACGATGAAATTCCATGATTTTGTCTTCTAATGCTTCTTGCTGAGGTATATACTTGTTCTTTGCTAAGTGTTCACGATCAATGGTTTCATCAAAATCCCCAATCTCAGCTAGGGAGGAAAAGAAATGTGTGTGCTCAGTGGGGTGGGTGCAATCCAGACACAGAAAGGCAGACTAAAGTTCCTCTAAAAGGTAGGAGACGGACTATTGTTTTGCATAATTATTCAGCAGTAGGTTCTACTGCCTTCAATAAGATGCACTTCTAGGTTGTTGGTGTTCTCATTCTCATTGTGGGGGGACAAGACCATTGGAAGGTGATAGTGAGTGGCAGAGCAATTTATTCATGAAATGAACTTTTCATGGGAAGGATCCAAAGCCTGGAGGCTAGATAATGGGCTACAGGAGCTGCTGCAAACTAATAAGGTTGCTTATGTTTTGTTTTTACAAACCTATAAAGGTATCTCATGAGCATCAATCTATAACACTGAGCTGTCCAAAGATTTAGTAAATGATACAGTCACCTCTTGGTAATAGGTAAAGTTTTCCTATTTATTACAAAGCAGGCTCTTTCATATGGCTGCTTCTCTCAAATCTCCTATGTTTCTTCTTTTTAATGATTGGTACAGAGATAGCAAAATATATTTTGGTGCCTGAGATAGATATGCTGAAAGGCAATCCCTCCCTGACCCTGGTTTATTGGTGGCAAAACTATAATAATGAACTAAGTAATTGACTATGTGGTGCCATGGAATAGTACCCCAAAACCTGCTGACAGTAGGACTGGTCTGGATCTCTATCCCTGCCTACATCATCTTACACAGCAGACACTGAACATGTTGAGGAAAAAATGAGCCTTATTGGGGAGCCAAAGATAATCTAAGGAAAAGAAAGAAACACTTTGAGAAATACAAGAACTTCGATGAAAAAAAATAGTGACTTGTGGCTCTCAATGTAGTTGTCTTGCAGGGACATGTCACTATTACACTAATAAGACAAGAAACATATACCATTCTAGTCACACGTAGGAGAGTACAGACGGTCTCAAATTCAACTCCATAAAAGCCATATGGGTTCAGTTCAGTTTATTTCTTTCAGTCACGGACCAGTACAGCAGAAAACATCACTAATAATAATAATAATAATAATAATAACCCCCAATAAGATATGTATGATAAAATACATACATAAAATCCATAAAATAACTGTATTAAACACAGCAGTCTCAACCTAAATCTGAAATACTATTGTTCATCAATAAAACCCTTCAACATCAATTTCCATTTGCTGATGGCAGCCACACAAAATCTGGCCACTTTTAAAGTAACCTGAGGATTCTGATCCAACAAGAGATGTTTTAGATAATATTCATCTGATCTACCGGGGGTTTGTCGTAAAATAGGGATTATAAATGTTTGGAGCAAATTCTGGTAAAAGGAGCAATACAACAAAACATGGCCTACTGTTTCCACTTTACCCATCTCACAGGGGCATACCCTTCCTTGGTGGGGTATATTTCCAAACCTTCCATCCAATAGGGCTGAAGGCAGAACACTGAATGTGGCCAGAGTGAAAGCTTTCCTGAATTTATTCAAGTCCACCAGATATTTTGCATATGCAAATGTCATCCCATTGTCTCTAAATTCAGGGTACATTGAGGCCATATTCAAATGATATTGCAATTCCATATCTCAAATACGTTGTTGAACTGTTATTTTTGTTTTTTTGTAACCAAGAGCAACTACGGCATTTGGTGAGAATCCCAGATTTCTCAATTTCTCATATAGCATAGACTTTCATTTTGTCTGACATGTATCAATCAGTGTCAATGGAGCCAAATCCATTGGGGAAAAAATCAGCTTCAGCCAGTAATGAATCCTAAGGATCCATGCACGGGCCTCAACAGAGACTTGCCCCGCCTCTAAACGAGCAATTGCATTGGGAACACCACTTGGGACTCCCAACACTGCATGCAGAAACTTAGTCTGAGTGACTTCAAAGGGGCAAAGCTTTTATATGCACACAATTGAGATCCATATAACATCTGGGAGATGGCCGTTGTCTTTAAAACTTGAATAGCTGAGGGAATATATTGGCCTCCTTTCGTATAAAAAAGTGGAGGAGAGCCTTGATGCTTCTCTGTGCATTCTCAATGGCCTTTTTAGTTTGTAAACTCCATGAGCCAGAAGAATCAAAGGTTATACCCAAGTATCTAAAAGATGAAACTTGTTTGATAAGGTAGTTGTTAATCTGCCATTTATGCTTTAACCTTCTTCTGAGAAAAAAAATCATAACCTTAGATTTAAGATAGTTAATCATCAATAGTTTGTTTTGCAGTAGAGGTCTAGATCTCTTAAGAGACATCTTAAACCTATGCTTGTTAAAGAAAGCAACACAGCATCATTGGTATACAGGAGTAACTGACAGGGGCTTGTTTGCCAGATTTGGGGTGTGTGAACATACCACCAGACTTTTAACTAATGAATTGATGTAACAATTAAATAAAGTGGGAGCAAGTATACAACCTTGCTTTACTCTATTAAATGCTGGAATCTGACCAGTTAGGTGTCCCATCCGATAACAACTTATCCAAAGATGAATGTTCTCATATAAATACCATAAGAGAATTAAGAGGCGTCTATCGATATTTGTATTCTCAAATTTTTTCCCCATAACCTCTCTCTTGAAATTAGGTCAAAGACCGATTTAAAATTGATAAAGGTTGCATAGAGAGCTCCTCTAGTTTTTAATGCATATTTTTCAACCAGATGTTGAGAGAACCAAGCCTGTTCATCTTCTAGAATATTTTCTTGTTCCGGCCACGTAACTAGTTTTTCATAAAGATGGCTGGGATATAATTTACTAATAATATTTAAAAGGCTGATAGGCCTGTATTTTGAGGGGTCCAATCTTTTCCCTTTTTTGTATATTGGGATGATAATCGCAAGCCCCCAATCCTCTGGTATGTATGAAGAATGGTCAATGCAGGTGAACAGGGCTGCCAGAACTTGCGCCCACCACTCTATATTTGCTTTAAGCAGTTCTGGAGGGATGTTGTCTCCACCTAGTGCTTTACTCTGTTCAAGTTTCAGGATAAGGTTATTAATTTCAGAAATAGATACAGGGGCCACTTGGGAACACTATTAATTAAAGCCATTGAAAACTGGCCCACTTGCATACATGGTACGGAAATGGGATTCCCAAACTTTAGCAGGGATAAGATACTCCGGTCCAGTTGTTGTATTTTGCCAGCCCCTTGAGATGACTTTCCAAAAAGTGGATGAGTCACCCATCCTTGAAGCATCTATTAAGCACTGTCATGCTTCCCTTTGAGCTTTGCTTCTTTTTCTCTTTAGTCAGAGCTTTGTATCTCCTTTTGTTCTCAAACCACTCCTCAGGAAGTACTGACAGATTCTGTTCCATATACTGCCTGTATTTTTCAACTAAGGAATCATGATCAAACCATCTTTTAGACTTGCTAGATGGGGGAAACTGTCCTACACCCTTTTTATGCTTCAAGCAGTTTTGACAGGAGCAGATCACAGTACTTGAAATAATGATACTGCTGTTTCAGGGGAAACCGCATTTAGCAAAGCATCTCTACGACAGAGAATGCAATACCAGTATAACATCTCAGACGTTGCTTTGTCCAGTTTAGTAGACCACCTAATCCGTGAGGATTTCATTTCTGCCTCTGCAATCATTGGAAAATCATGATCAGTGTGCACATTGTTTCCCAGATTTAGGGACAGTGTTAAGGGTAGATGGTCACTCTCAACATGGTTACCCACCTTACAACCAATCACCCTACTTAACAAATTGTAAGAGACTATGATGTAATCAATCATTGATGCATCCAAACCGGACAGGAAAGTAAATTCCCCATTCATATCACACCCCCTACCTGCCATTCATAATTATTAGGTCAAGTCTATTTATCATTTTCATAAGGCATAAACCAGCATAACTACAACCCTTATCCCTAGATTGCCTATCAGGCAGGGAGTGGGACTCCTCTTTTACAGGTGGGTGTTTATGGAAATGGGCATACAAGGCAGCATCATTCTGACCAAAAGCCACATGGGAGCACAAAGTGAAATGCCTCAAATCAGACATCAGAATGAATCAGCTGGAAATCTAACAAATAAATTATGAAGGATGGAAACTGGGGGGGGGGGGGGGAACTACCCACACCAATCTTCCCCAACCTGGTGCCCTCAGGTGTTTGGGTCAACAAATTCCATCATCCTAGACTATGTCATGATAGCTGGGGCTTATGGGAATTGTAGTCCAAGCATCTGGAGGGCACCAGGTTGGGGAAAGGCTGACCTACACCAATCAGCACCTGTGTCAAATTGAAAGGGAGAGGAAAGTAAAGAAGGTTCTAAATAGAAGAGTATTAGAATAGCAATGAATATTGAAAATAAACAAATGGCAAGTTGCTCCTACTGCTGTTTGAACCCTGACATTTTGAAATACAATCTCTGAAGAAGAGGCGGACAGAAAATAGGAGGCACTTATTGACCCCTTCCAGTTGGAGCCCTTGTTTCAATTCCTGGTTAAGCAGCCTTAACTGCAGTTAATGCTATTGCTGGGGGCCAAACAAAATGTTGCTTTGCTTTTATTTACTCTCCTGCCAGCCTGCATGGCCCCAACGCAGATCAGGACTGTGGTGTTTCAGGTTTAAATTCCCCAACCCACCCATTTTTGTCCTGGTAACGAATACCCCATCAGCATTCTATTATAACCTGGCAACAAATACCCCATTCTTCAAAATGCAGAAGAGGTTAGGGGATGAAAAAATGTTACTTACACTGTACAATGTGCGAGATTAAGAGAGCAGCACTGGTGTCGTTACAGGTGAGTCTTCCTTGTGCTAAATCCTGCTTTACTTGCAATGCAAATAAGTACCTAAAAAGACACAACAAAGAAGAGGATGGAGTGGGGGGAGGGAGGGACATCTGGACAATCAAAATGTTTACTCATTACTTATGAATATGCTTCCATGAGGACTGGGAACTTGCATGCATTAAGATCTTCAAAAGAGGCTCTTCTCAGAATACCATCAGTAGGAGAAATACATTATATACATACAAAGGAGGGAGCCTTTCTGTGCTGGTGTATCATCTCTGTAATCCCCTCCATAAAGAAATTTGACTAGTACCGACATTTCGATCTTTGGGTCAAGAAGGGTTTAAAAAAAAATACCTAGGCATTTTAATTTAATGTATTGCCTCCGTGTGTGGTATTGCTTTATGGTTTGTTGCCTCTATGCTTTTACTGCTTGTAGGATGGGTATTGTTACTGTGTTTCTTTTTGTAATTCTGAACTTTTTATGTATTTTTCACCACCCTAGAATCCGTTTTGGAAGAAAGATGGTTTAATTTTTTTAAAAAAAATCAATCCAACAAAACTAGAAGATCTGATCCTGCCTGTCCCTCCAGTACTGCCTGCCTCTCTTTCTGTGTACAGAAGTCAGTATCCATAGGCCAATTGGGCACAGTTGTTCACCTGGAAACATCCATGTGGGGTTGGTGGGGCTTGCTGGAGGGACACGTTAGCAAAATCCTGATCCCCCCACCATTGTAGGCTCTCCAGAGTTAGAGAAAGGGTTACGGTCTCCACAACTGAACTATTGCACTCAAAGGAGTAAAAATGCTAAGATTGTGATAGTACAAATGATGGGATCTAATCTTTTCTACCTTGCTGAGTAATCAAACCAAACATTTTAATATTTGCTGTAAGGCCGCTAAAGATAAGCAAACATCACTGTTGTTAAATGGGTCGCTTTTATTGCCTTTCTTGAATAGAAGTGCCCAAAATAGCTGTTCTTCAGTCATCAAGCCACTGCCACCACCTTCCCACATCTCTTAGTAAGTTAGTTTACTTAACAGGGGGTTATTTTAAGAAGTGAGAAATCACAAGTGGGAAATCAGAAGAGGAAATTCAGGGCGCACAGAACTGCAGGAGATGCATACAGGTAAGAGAATGCAAATTACTAATGCACAACGATGGCTCAAGATTAGATGATATCAAAATTCACAACGGTAAGGAGCACTGACATCGCACTGTCTAGGATAAAGCAATTTTTAAAACCACTAAAATATGGAATTTACACACTAATTGGGATCTTTGCTTGAATACCTTCACACAGATTTTTTTTATTTTAAAAAAAACTCAGCATAGAAACAGAATGCACCAAGAGAAGTGCAAACAAACTACTAGGGGGTTAAGTTGCTTGCACATACTACTGTGGCAGATTCTGAATCTAAGATCTGTCTAAGGTGGAGGTTGCAAACAGGGCTTGAAGTATGGCATGAAGACCATGAAGAGTACAGTAGGGTCTGAGGTTTCTAGACCCAATCAAGTGGCAATGATAGCACAGCTTTGTAGCAGGGGCAGAGCCTAGAGATACCAGCCAACGGCCTGACCCAGATCAGTTTCAGACCAGACACAGAACGGTCGACAATTGAATTCAAGAATAACCCCTAGTCCCCTACCATACTATGATCTGTGTTGTAATTCTACATTAAGTGTGGGCACTTTGTAGCCCTCCAGATGTTTTGGCCTACAATTCCCATCGGCCCTAGCCATTATAGCCAATGGTGAGGGATCATGGGAGTTGTAGGCCAAAGCATCACCCCCCC
This sequence comes from Anniella stebbinsi, assembly GCA_029215795.1. Lineage (NCBI taxonomy): Eukaryota > Metazoa > Chordata > Lepidosauria > Squamata > Anniellidae > Anniella > Anniella stebbinsi. The sequence continues at coordinate 150,783,591 of JARDYH010000001.1, forward strand.
CCCCCCGCTCTGCATGGATACTTGCAGCATTTGTTCATCTAATGAAATGGAAATGATGGCAATACCAACCTTGTTAACTCTTCTTGCAACTGAGCGCGATCAGGCGGGAAGAATTTCACCACAAATTTTAGAATGACATGCTTAGGTCCTAGATGAGGGGGGGAAAAGGGGGGAAACAACCCTTAAATATTCAAAATTAAATGTTTGCATACTGTAACATACAAATACTGTATTTCTTGGTCTGAATTCAGATGTCATCAGATACTCACACTTTGCTACTTTAAAGTCCACTGTGACTTTTTTAAAAGCCCAATAGTATTAAATGTAACAAAGAAACATCTTTTAACATTTTCTGATCTCTATGGAATGGCCACTGGCAAATGAATGCAGTCGTGTTAGGAAGATGGGAAGCCTCCTCCTACCGAGTCAGACCACTGGTCCATCGAATTCAACAATGTCTACACCAAAGGTGGGCATCTTCCGGGGGTTGGGGGGGGCAGATTGCTCCTTGGAACGCACCAGGGGCTGCACTCTACCCCTACTGAATTTGCCAGCAGCAGCAAAAATCATGCCAATTTGGCAGGAAAACAAGGCACGTAGGGAGCATGTCCTCATTTCCAATCAGAACCAGGCTTCCAGGAGTGAAACACTGCTTGGAAACAAGGGATGCTCTCCTGTGTGCCTTGTTCTTCAGCTAAATTGGCATGATTGTTGCTGCTATGGCAAATTTGGCAGCAGTGGAAGGAGAACATGGTGGGGGGCACAAAAATGACTGGGGCACCCCACAAAAATGGTTTGCATTGACTAATAACAGCTCTCAAGGGTTTCAAACAGGGGCTTTTCCCAGCCTTATTTAAAGGCGCCAAGGGTGAATCTGGGACCTTTTGCATGCAAAGCATGTGCTCTATTGCAGAGCTATGACCCTTCTTCATATGTTCTATAGTAGGTGTAGGCAACCGGTTTGGACCCATGGGCACACTGGGCAATTCGAAAAACTGTTCTGGACACTACCACAAAATGGCTGCCATAGGATGCATGGCTAGTCACAAAGGACAATCAACCTCCTCAGAAGACTGAATACAAGGCAGAAGTGAGGTCTGAGCCCTGACACACTAAACAAACCCTTTGAACCAAGAGAAAGAAAATGTATTAATCTAAATCTCTTCAGCCACAGATATCCACATACAGCTTAAGACAATGACAAAAGTAAAGTCTTGCTATAGTTTGACAAAGAATCACTTGCTTTAGTGGGCAATGAGCATTCATAACACCCTTACTCATTACAAGGTGCATGGTAAACACCCATACATCTCTCACACCACTTGCCTTTCATTCATTCGCTTATGATACCCATTTTGGATACCTGAAGACCAATTCACACAACCACTATCACCCACATGTGCATTTTGTTTGGCCTATTGCATGTGTGAGCCACACAGAACCTAAACAGTTTGTGGCGCTGAAAAATGTACTCATGGAGCTAAACAACTTTTGGATCCTTTACCTTCACCAGTTCTGATTTGATGTGGCTATTGCCCCAGGGTAAATGGGAAAAAGTCACCATGTTTTGGGAGACAACAAAAGCTCCCTCCCATGCTAGGGTCCCAGTCTCGATCGGGGCCCTTGTGCCTACTCAAGAGTAAAAATGAAAAAAAAAAAAGATGTAGCTGTTAAGACACACATATGAAGCAATATCTGTTTCAGTCCTCACTTAGGAGTAAGCAAGTGCTTTTATGTGTTACAGCATACTCAATTTTAAAGGCACATTGAAAGGACCTAAACCAGGACAAACTAATCATGAGAAATCAATGTGTCAGTATTCACAAGTAAATGTATAACTTGCTCGTAAAAAACCAAAAAAACCAAATACACATAAAGAAATAAATTTATGTGAAATGAATTTCTTTATGTGAAATGAATTTCTTTATGTGAAATGAATTTGGATAAGCAGCTTGTTCAACAAACTGAAACATGTCTGCAGGAAAGGTAGTATATCAAACATGTCACTATCTCAAAGGCAAGACAATGCATAGCATTCAAAAGAAACTGGAAGTCACTTTCTCCAAACCAAGCAAAATATGGTCCAGATCAGACAATACTTGTCCCTGGATCTGTCCTAATTAGTGGTGAAGAGTGAGAGTGCAGGCCTGTCCCACCTCCCACATCCCTGGACATTCACATGAAGTGCAACATTCAGATAGGGCCTACATATGTAAAATCCAATGTTGGTTATGCCCATTTAATATGGCCAATAACCCAGATAAAATTCTGGAATTGACCATGCAATCGATGCCTACATGAATTGGGATTTTATATATGTAAGTGCTTTTAGGAAGTTACCATGTGGATATCCAGGGAGGTAAGCCAGGTACCAGGGTGTGTGAAGAGAGAAGGCATGCTCTTGCTCCTTCTGGGACATAGTTGCGGGACAGGTATTATCAGATTTGAGCCCATTTTTACAGCAAAACAGTAACAACTCATCAGTACATACTTCTGATCTGTTTCACAATAGGCTTCAAAAGATCCAGCCACACCTGAAAACCAAAATGAAACAGCACATTATCATCATCTATGCAAATATAAGAAGAAATATAGCTATGCAGTGTGGACCGTGACTAAAATATTTAATATATGCAGCGTTCCCCACCCCATTAACAGCCTGTCTCTCTCCCAGTGATCTGCCACACACTACCAACTTTCATATTCTTGTTTCTTTGACAAGAGAAGCTAAATGCCTAAATTATCATTATGCCTCAACCAAAGGACTTTAACGTGTATACAGCAAGAAGCATTCAAAATGTGGAAACTTTAAAACGTAGCAAAACTAATAGTGGAATGAGCAGTCACCTAAGCCTACCGTTGAAAAAGGAATAAGGTGACTTGGGATGACACAGTTGCTGCTCTCCCATAGCTCCATTCTGCACTTCTTGGGTAATGTAAGAATTTAGAAACCATACGAAACGGATGCAATCAAAAGCCGCGTCAGACACCAGATTGGTGACATGGCAAAGGAAAGTGAATGTGGTTCTTCCCCCATGATCCTGCTCTTCCAATATGGCTTCTGCCATGGTAGCCAGCGCCTCACTTGCTGGCTGGATTTAATTGTGTGTGTGCCAATTAAATACACTGGGCCAGTTCGTACGTCACGATAAGCCACGCTGAAAACAAAGCCATGCTGGGCCGGTTAATCATATCCTAAGCCACAATGCTGCCAACAGATGATTAAGCACTCAGCAGCTTAACATGGTTTGTGTCCCGCTTTGTCCTCTCACCTTCTCTCAGCATGTACCTGAGGGGCCTTTGAAGCACAAGATACTCATGCTGTGATCAATTTTCCCCATCCCATCTTTTTTTTCCCTCGCGAAGCACCTGCATGGACATATATATGCCTTATCTTCGGAGTGGAAGGGGGCGTTCCCTTACTTTTTAGGATGAGGTGGCTGAGGATTTTATTTATTTTCTTTCATTAACACAGTTACTATATGTAGAATATATTGTAGAATACACATATAGTATCGCCATGTTCAGTTCTGCTTTGATACAACTTTTATAATTTCCAGAGGGATAGTCGGATTAAGTCTGTTGTAGCAAAAACAACAAAGAGTCTTGTGGCACCTTAAGGACTAACACATTTATTCTTTATAGTGCAATCCTATACATGTCTACTATGAATTAAGTCTGCTTATGCCCAGGTAAGTGGGTTTAGGATTGACACCTTAAGTGAGCATAGTAAAATAAAAGAACTTTTAAGCTTAAAATCTGTTTCTTACAAAGACAAAAATCACTTTTCTCCTGGAAACCAACAATGAACAATAGGTTTTGAAAAGGAGCACACGTGTGTATGTTTGACCTTGAGAAGATTTTAATTATGCAGAGAAAGAAAGATGTCCTTGTTACAGAAGCATAGTTCCAGGAGTTACAATTGAAGAAAACAAGAAAAAAGGAGCGAGATTTTAATTATTCTGTTTAAATTTAGGTCCCAGCAATGTGTCTTCATTATTATATTGTTAAAGAACTAAAATAGCAATTTAATGATAAACACTTTATTTTCAAGGTTCTCTACTTAAGCATGTGAAAATGTATAAATAAGTCCTTCAGGATGGAATTTAAAAAGCAAGTTTTAAAACTTTTTTCCTTGGCCAATAAAAATCTTTACGCCTTGGTCAATTATTTATTTTCTGAGTGTGGGAAAATAGAGTTTTTCAGACATTTTTTTAAAAAAAGGTCTTGATGTTTCTTGGCATTCCATTAACTCTATGTCTTGTTTTTGAACTTCACACTTGGCACAATGTAGGATCTATGCACTGCCAAATATCTGAAGAAAATGACTAAGGCATAACCAAGCTACAAATGGCTAGGCACCCAGCACAGGAGTAGGTGGCTCTACTCTGTTATTTTTGGCACAGAGATTATAACCTTAAGAGTGTAACAAGCAGCTCAGACCAGAGATTCTTCAACAGTAATTTGTGATTTTGCCCTAGTCAAAGGTCAATATATGGAGTAGTTGCTATGCTTGTCCAATTTTTTCCAGCAATACTGTGCTAGCAAAGATAAACTAAAGGGTGGAACTAATCCAAGATAATTTGCTGGCATGTAGCATGGACAAAAAACATTACAAATTTAATGGAGATCACTCAACCCACAGTACACCATCTCTGTATCAAAACAGGAGGCAAATGTATGTATATGTCTGTGTGGACATGCACAAACGCATCACACAATTATTGAGGCGGAAGGTAAAGAAAGGAAAATTGCAATTACATTGTTTCAGTTTTATGAACTCTGTATACAAATTATGTGTTCATCCTGAACTTCTGAAACATACAAAAGTATTCACTCGACTGCATAGGCCTAATTTTCAGTCAACACTTCTGGAAATAATTTTAAAAAAACCTGGGAAGCTAGCAACCTCTCTCCCCACACTATGTTTGCAAAATACAAGAGGGATGAAATCTGTCAGATGGAGAAAATGTGAATAAAACAATGAATTACATAAAATGCTTCTTCACATACCATTATCTTTTTATGATCCAGAAATTCAAGGCCAAAATAGTCACCTTCAACCAGATTCAGGTGATTGCAGACGGCATCCAACAAAACCTTCCCTGGAGCTCTTTGCTGTAACAAAAATCAGTGAAGGGTTATGCATTGTCTGCCCACACAAAAAAGCTGTATTTTAATTTTATATTTTTTTCTAAAGCCAAGCCATCCAAACTGCCTTGCGGTCTCCTCACACAGAGATAAGCACAAACCACCATGAATGCATAATTATGTTTTCATATAAAGGTAAAGTAGTATTCCTATTTTTATTTGGATGCGAAAATGTTGGGATACTGATTCAATTGTGGGTTTGTTCTAATTTATATTTGAAGGAGACTGTTAACAAAGTCATGGGGAAGGCAAAATATGTATTTTACATCCTTATGTCACACTTCATGAGTCACACTGCTAAGAAACGTGCAAGTTAAATGACATCTTAAATATACTGTATGGATGAACTAGCAAATCATGATGTACTCTACATTATTTAGCAATACTCATTTTAATTGAAGAAGGCAAGTCACTGACAATAGATTTTTAGGTCCATTCTTAGATAAAGTTTTCCTTTTAACTATTACTTTAAAAAATATCTTCACTTTTCTTAAGAAGTCCACATAGTTTTGCAGAATATAAAATACCAAGCTGGGGCTCCCCACGTGTAAATTATAGGAAAGTAAAGCTGATGACAGATAATACCAGCAGCATACCAACTCAATTCAGAAAGCAGTCTGGAAGTAGGTACATTAAATTATCTATTAGTGCATTACATTTCTCATAAATATACTGCATAATTAGGCCTATGTAAATGCTGCAATTCTGAGAGAACATACAAGAGTCACAAAAGATGGTACAGATTGCAGAATTCAGTTTCCCAACAATCACAAATCAAACGAGTAGCTGAATAAGGGGCACAATGGCTAGTTACAGCAGTTTTAGTCCTACCTTTCAATGACTAACAGAAGCAGAATAAATTATGCAAAATACTAAAAATGGCAGAGCAATTTGCAGAGATAAGAAAGTGCATTTATGTATGCATGCAAGTATGTATGTTTATATGAATTTGATGACTTCCCAACTCTGACTATAAAGAAAATTAACATTTTTTAAAAATCAAGTTAACACTAGGATTCCTGAGTTTGTCAGCCACTTTCCCATACACATTCCCATTGTTTGGTAGAGAAAGAACAGAAAATAGCATTTGTTGGACCTAGAAAGAATAGAAAATATTTTGTACACCAAAGAGCACTATGCAAATAAACAACAGTTTTATTCAACTCTAAAAGACATTTTAATTTTACTGCACTAAACATGAACTAAATTCTTTCAAGAGGCATATCTGCAATTAAGGATCCACAGTACAATTCTATGCTTGTTTACACAGACATAAGACCTGCTATGTTCGATTGTGCTTATTCCCTTGTAAATGTGTTTCGGATTGCAGCCTAAATTACACATTCAACATTCTTTATATATGATAGCCATTTCCACTATGCCCAGTTGCTGCCTCTGACTTCCGCTTGGAACAAGGATATGCATTCTTCTGTCACTGAGGAAAGTTTGGGGTCTCTTATTAGCTTTAACAGTTGCCTGAATGTAAAGAAATACCCAATCAATAAACAGATTATCTTCTTCTATAGTCAGAGTTGTGATTACATCATTCTTTAACATGACATTTTAATAAGGAAGTGGTTGAAGGAAAAAAGGGTTCTGTAATGTTTGCAGAACCCATGTCCTACAAGTTTATTTTTAATCTACTGTTTCTTCAAGCAAATAGAAGCATTTTTCTATATTAAACAGTCACTTTATCAACTCAGCTAGAATTAGCTATCAACAGTCAGATTTAATATTTCAGACCTTTTTAACTCACCAAAGTGAGTTCAGATCACGATTTTGTAAGCAAAGCTTTTCTTAAGCTAGTGAATCCCCTGTGCTTCAATTAAGCTTGGAAAACAAAATCAAACTTTCTTAAGAAAATTTTTAAAGTTTCCCAGTCACCTTTCTAAATGGCGATACAAGCTAATTTTATTTAATAATGGAAAGAATGTAAGCATTTACATTGCCTTCAAATATAGTGTTGTTTGTACTTTTAACATTCTTTTGTTACTTTATCATTCATTAATCACTTTTATATTTACAATCCGGAGCTTCTTCTACTTCTGATCTATCTTCATCCATTCTTTCTACTATCTGTTCTTGTCTTGAACTATGCCTTCTCATTATTAATGCTACTCAGGAATTCTCTAAGTGAGTAAACCAAACACCTGAGGAGAAGGAGTCTGCTAGCCCTGCTCACTCTGGTTGTTGTATTTATCACCCTCTGTTTGTGGAGGGCAACTTTCTGAAGAGGGCAGTCTCCTGTATCTGCGGAGGCTCTCCACATGATTGGAACACTGATTTTCCAGCTTATTTGTGTCGTACAAATGATGGTGCAGTGTGACAGTTGAATGTGGCAGTAGTGGGAAAGATCCAAAGGTATGCTACAGCTAGCACTATTGACACTGCACTAGCAGAAATCAAGACTTGTGCAATATTGTCAATAGTGCTTCCTAGTGCAACAGGTTCCCCAAGACACCTGTCATGCTATTGCATCTCAAGCTAGGTGTGTACCCACACCCACAAGTGGAGCTGTGTGGTGTAGTAGTTAGACACTTGGACTGGGACGTGGGAGAATGCTAGTTCTACTCCCCACTCAGCCATGAAGCCTACTGTTGACTTTGGGGAAATCACTGACTCTCAGCCTAACCTACCTCACATGTTTATTATGAGGACAAAATGGAGGAAGAGGATCATGTATGCTACTTTGGGCTCCTTGGAGGATATAAATGTATAACGGTAACAAGCAAACTAATTAATATAACAAAAACAAATGCTATCATGAACTATCAAGCAGCAGTGATTATTCCCATCTACCTGGCAGAACCAGAAAGTTTTCACACATCTTCTAAAACTACAGAGTTGTGGCTAAGTGGGCCACCTTTGGAGGCATAACCCTGAATTGACTGGATTTACATGAGCAAGCTTCAGTTGACATGAAATGGAAATCCACATAAAGGCACACGGATTGCCATGCCACATGGTATAGTACTCACGTGGACCTAGTTTCAGATGACAAGGCTGTTGTTTGTGGCCATTAGAACTAGTGATGACGGCAAAGTTTGAATTAGAGGAGTCTGGAAAGCCTAGTCCCATTAAAAGCTAAGACTCAAACCCCTCCAATGTTTTGGCCCATCTTTTAATGTGCTCCCAATTAGCTAATGTTCCCTTGCAAGCAACGAGGAGAAACAGCAACAGGAAAGGCCTTATAAGCTTCATCCTTAAGCGGGACAGCCATTTTTCAGGTATGCTTTAAGGTGGATTCCTGCATTGAGCAGGGGGTTAGACTCAATGGCCTTATAGGCCCCTTCCAACTCTACTATTCTATGATTCTGATTCCCGAGAAAGCTGAGAAAGCCTGAGCTAATTACAACCTGTATAATTCTGATGGTGCCACATGACCCTAAGGTTTGCCTCAGGAGTACCTGTAATACAGCATTTAGTATTCAAGTACCCATCCTCTGGAATGCGCTTCCCACTGAAATCAAGAAGGCATCTTGTATCTTGATTTTCAGCTGCCTGCATCAAGCATTTTGAGCTAAATATTATGGCCTAGCCTACTGTGTGGGCCATTGCTAACCATGATGGCTATATAACCACGTTTTAAACATGCTCACTAACCATTTGCTGCAAAAAGGTTAGCAACCTAACCATGACGTAGTGTGCCATCTGAACAGGCCCTATGTGTTTTTATTGTTATATTTTATGTTTTTATCATTTCTATAAACCACTTTGATAGCCCACTGGAAAGTGGTACATAAATCTATGTTGTAATGAAGATGACGATGTCGGTGATGATGTGAATTGGGGGAGTTTGCAAGGAAGTGAGGGACAAAGGAGACAAAAGACACTTTGATGTACCCTGTAGTAGTAAATATAATAATAAATTAAGTAACTGACAAATTTCTGTCCTTCAATGGGACATCCACAATGGGCACCTGGAGGCTTACTGTCTAACAGTAGGGCTGGCCCTGACAAGAAGAGCACAACAGCAAATACCAAGATGTTTTCTACAGAAACACGTAAAGTGATATTTGTGCATTTGAACAAGAGTGAAATTTGCTAACCTCCAGTAGGTCACCTGTATAATTTCACACAACTTAATTTTTGAAATTGGATTCTTTTCCCCCCAAAAAACTAATTTCTTAACAGGCATATACAAATTCAACAAAGAACTAATGTTATATTATTCCTCCCCAATATTTTATGCAAGCACTGAATGAAGTGTATTCCCCTGGCCTCCAAGCTATTCAGAAGCACACTATGTCCCCTTGTTTCTTCACAGGAGCTGAGACGAGCTTCAGAATGCTCATTAAAAATACTTCAGATTGAATTTCATAGACCACAACTTCTGGAGAGCAATATAATAGTGCCATTCAGATTAGTTTAGCTATGCAGCAAACACTGTGTGTAATGAGGTATGGGCAGCCCCACCCCTTCCTACCTCCGAGATGTGCCTCCAGTACTGGAAGGGAGTAATGTTCCAGCTTTATTGCTGTGGATTTATTTTATAGACAGTTTATAGCTGGACAAAATGTCCATAAATAATTGCTGCAGGTTTTGGTCTAAGCCTACCTTTCTCTCTCTCTCTCCTGCTTAACTCTCTCCTTTATTTGATTCCACTATGAGACTCGTCTTTATTGAAATCATCAAGACATACTAATTAAATTATCAAGGGAAAGCAGCAGAGCATTAATAGCAGAGAGACTAAAGCTAGACGTCCGGGAGATTGTGTAGCTGTTGCTGAAAGTAGACCCACAAAACTCCTCCTCTTCTTTTCCTTTTCCTCTCCTGCCTTAACAGCTAGTAAACCAAGATGCAAGATGTGATGCCTTTGCATTGTGCGTGGTTTTTTTGTTTTGTTTTGTTTTTCGCAAGCAGTAACTGATGAATTCCTGGGATGATATCACGTCACATGTTTTCTTTAATCTACAGATTGATTACAGGAGAGAAAAGTAAGAGATGTAGCACTGCCTAAAAAGGACCAGGGTGGGTGGGGGTGGCATACAGGTGGTGTATGTACATGATGGAGATAGGAGTGCATGGTTCCCCTCCCTTCCCATGTGCTTATGCAAACTCCAGTTATGGCGCTGGTCCTCTTCCCAAGTATCCATGTTCAGACTGGTGCAAAGGTGGAGGAAGGAATTTGTGTGTGTGTGTGTGTGTGTATTGTATCTTCTCCAAAACAGATGCTTTAAAGCAGCCTTCCCTAACCTGGTGCGGTCCAGACATTTTGGACTACAACTCTCATTATGCCTGACCACTGACCATGCTGGCTGGGGCTGATGGAAGATGGGAGTCCAACAATATTTGGATGGCCACTGATCCCCAGCTTGACTTAAGGATAAAGCTGCCATCTAGGCTGCAGTTCCAGCCTGAAGGCATTCAGCTAATCTTGCCACTTAAACACAGCTAGATGACACTTCAAGCCAACTAGGACACACCAAGTCCTTGCAGCCAAGCCAGATTAACAACCTGAGCCATTTGTCTTGACCATGATGACTCTTTCTGGAGTGCTGCCCTGGATTGTGGCCTCTGCCTGCCTTTGTCCTTGCATCTGCTTCTGGCCCTTCTAACCCTCTATTCTTGCCTTAGAACTTGCCTCTGGCCCTTTGATTTCCATTTGCCTGATCCAGTACCTGGCTACTGGCTCACCCATAACCACATCTACTGCCCTTCTGGTCCTAGTTTCCCTGCACCTAAACTGCTCCAGCCTGACATAAGCCAAGACTGAACACTCAGCATTTCATGTGTTATGTGACAGATAGAGTATGAAGCCTTGCTGGTTGGATCAGACCAAGATTCACCCAGTGATTTTATGCAAGAATCTCATAAAGAATGTAGTCTACCAGACGTTGCCCAGAATCACAGCTAGAAAACACTCCATTCTGTTCCCCCTGTGCTATTGCACAACTGAGTAAAACTGATCAAAAGATATTGCTTCAACCAACCAGTAATGAAACTTTTCATGCTTTTCCATCATAGCAAGTGAAATGGAAGAACCAAAATGTTGAGATTCGGTTTATGACAGTACACGAAAAAGTTATTCAAGAGAGAAAACTGAACAAAATGGAGAATTGTTTCCTGACAAGTATACATCTGCCCCATATTAAAAAAAAATACCATTTTATGATTAAAATAATAGCTTATGTTACAAAATGTTTATCTTTAAAATGTTTGTCCTTATTTTATTTTCCTTTTCTTTTAATTCATTCATATGAAATTAAGGGGTAAAAAGAACCGACAGCAGAACGACACTGGGAATTAATCAAATTATTTCTGACCTTTTCACACACACACACACACACCCCGAGTTTCATATGCCTGGAATTATACTTCAGAAATGACCTTTTACAGGCTGCAGACCACCAAACTAGAATTCCAACTTAAAACCTGTTTTTTAAAAAGAAAAGAAAAACACCGAGATGCCTGAAATATTTTTTCTCAAAGAGGCTCACAACTCACAAATTTTAAAATACCGCCTGCTAAAAAGGATGCAATAAATCCAATATATCTGGAGATCTTGTGCCCATCTCTGCCCAATGTGATGTTTCCCCATGCAGCCTCTTGTCCACCCCATCCCTCAGCTTCTGTTCTTCTAGCTGCAGTTCTGGATGAGTTCTCTATCAGGGAGAAGCAGCTGGGGTGAAGAGTAGAAGAGGGAAGTGGAAGGCAATTCATAGATTGTGCTCAGTGACAGCTGGTGCCTATTGAAACTTGTGGGGCAGAGAGAAGGGCAGCTAATGGTAGGCAGAGCTTATAGGCAGATTCAAAACACCTATTACGCCCCCCCCAAGCTTTCAAGATCAAATGCTGCTCCCCCACCCCAACTCTGAAGCATTGCTGGTGTTTACTGTCTCGTTTGGCTCATAGCTCTAAGTGGAAACAAGAGGCACAATGCTGCTTCCCAACAGCAGGTCTACCGTATTTCATCGATTCTAAGAAGCACTTTTTCTCCCATATTTACATCTATAAAAACGGGGTGTGTCCTAGAATCGATGGTGTCTTGCAATCGCCGGATTTCTCCTGCGCTTTGCATGCCCCCCCAGCGACTCGCCCTAGCAGGTCCTGAGGGACCCCACAAGGCCAGTCAGAAGTCCCCCCTTACCTTGATTGCTACCGCCTCGGCCTGGCAGCAAGGCATCGGTACTGGGAACTAGGCCGCGATCCCGCGAGAACTCCCGAGATCGCGGCCTACTTCCCAGTACTGATGCCTTGCCAGAGGGACTTGCGGGGCCCTAACCCTCCCCCCTCCCCTCCATCGCTGTTGCTTGTCCTCGCTGCCACCACTGCTGCTCCAAGCTGCTGGCAACACTCCCCTTGGCCTGGCAAGGCATCATTACTGGGAGGCCAAGGCAAGCACTGCCAGCGGCATGGAGCAGAGGGACCCCACAAGGCCAGTCAGAAGTCCCCCCCTTACCTTGATTGCTATCGCCTCGGCCTGGCAAGGCATCTTTACTGGGAACTAGGCCGTGATCCCACAAGAACTCCCGAGATCGCGGCCTACCTCCCAGTACTGATGCCTTGCCAGGCCGAGGCGGCAGCAATCAAGGTAAGGGGGGAGGGGGGACTTGCAGGGCCCTATCCCTCCTCCCTCCCCTCCATCGCTGTTGCCCGTCCTCGCTGCCGCCACTGCTGCTCCACGCTGCTGGCAGCACCCCCCTTGGCCTGGCAAGGCATCGTTACTGGGAGGCCGAGGCAAGCGCTGCCCAGCTTTATCACGACTGCTGCTAATGTTCCCACATTAGAAAAAGCTCTCATGTAAATGTAGGGAGAGCTAGCCTAGCTAGCCGGTGACTCGCACACATCCTAACAGCCTGAGGCTCCAAAGATGTTTCAGGCTGAAAATATGAGCTGTTGAAATAGTTTTCACAACATGCTGCAATTTAAAGAACAGGAAATCAGAAGCTGTTCCCCACCCTCCACCACATAGATTTTGGTAATGAACCAGACACAGGATACTAAACTCTGATTAATAAAAACTTGGGGTCTATGGAAGACAGAAAAATTATATTTTATCATGCTGAGAACCATCCAGACAGCTTTTTGGAGCAGAATAAAAATGTAATAGATGAATGAAGAGCATATTTATCTGCAGACAGCTTTAAAATCGCTCCACTGGCTGCCAATTAGTTTCCGGGCGAAGTATAAAGTGTTGGTCATTACCTTTAAAGCCCTACATGGTTTGGGTCCAGGTTACCTGCGGGATCGCCTTCTCCCGTACAATCCGCCCCGCACGCTCAGGTCCTCTGGGAAGAACTTACTGCGGTCGGCCAAGACTAGGCTGACAACTGTTACCCAGAGGACCTTCTCTTCTGCCGCTCCCAGACTGTGGAATGACCTGCCGGAGGAGACTCGTCAACTTAACAGTCTTTTAGAATTTAAGAAAGCTATAAAGACTGTTCTCTTCCGGCAGGCATATCCAGTGTAATTTTTAGAATGTTTTTAGGATGTTTTAGGATGTTTTAATGATGTTTTAGGATGTTTTAATGCAGTTTTAATAATATTTGTCATGTTTTAATTAGTTTTATGTATTTTATCATGCTGTTGTTCCCCGCCTCGATCTAGATGGAGAGGCGGGTAAGAAATAAATCGTTATTATTATTATTATTATGAAGAGCATATTTATCTGCAGACATCTATGCTCATTAATCATTCACTTTTGTTCAAATGTACACTTGTAATCCAGTTTCTCTCTTATTTCCTCCAACTCTAATAAAACAAACTATATTCCAGCAAAGACTCAGATCATTCTTCACGACTGGCTCTAAGAGTTACCTCAGAAATTGTTAATTCTAATCCCCTTCTGCATGGGTGGGCAACTTGTGACCCTCCAGATGTTTTGGCCATCATCCTTCAACATTGGCTATGCTGGCTGTGGCTGATGGGAGTTGTTGGGCACAACATCTGGAGGGCCACACATTGCCTACTTCTGCTCTTCTGGGTTCCTTTGTAGTCAACTTTTATATTGCGAGCCTATGCACACTTACCAGGGAGCAGGCCACATTGAACACAGTGGGGCTTATTTCTGAATAAACATGCATAGATAGGACCATGATATTAATGATTGAACTAGCTCTTAGTATTAAGCTTCAGTCTTTGACTGGGTTTTCAAAATAGCAAGCCATTTTGCAGTAGTGAGACAGAAGTGTATGTGAATTACATAGCAAAGTTGTGGAGTAGGATCTTACTCCCCACAGGTGTGTGGAAAACATTTCCACTCATGCAGGAAGGGGTGAGGAAGAGGCCGAATTTCCTGCTGGTGGCAGTCCCTTGTGCTTGACAGAGTGCTATTTGTTCTGGAGTACAGCTAACTTTCAATGTTCTGTAGAAGTGGTGAAGACATTGGGATTTAATACATATCCTCAATGTCCAGGATCCAACCTCCCTGTGCATTCAGCCTAACAAAAATTCTGCATAACTTGAAAACTTGGATTCCCCCCCCCCCCCCCAAGAACTAATGGTACATGGGTATCATAATTGCTTGCACAGGCTTGGCAAGTATTCTCTATTGCATGTGGTGAAGTAGGTTCTAACCTATGAAATCTCATGCCCAAAGTGTTACCATTTTCCATCCACCATTAATCTCTATAGGCTATCAATCACAAATGTGTGTGTGTGGGGGGGGGGGAAGGGGTTGTCATTAGCACTAGAGAGGATTATAAAATGTAATGCTATCACATTTTCTTTGGCTCAACAAGATGGCATGGTTTCTATGGGGCAGCCATATCCTTTCCTTACGATATTGTGAGTTTTTAATACTTGGCAAACACCTGGCAGCAGCAGTTATAGCCAGAACAACCATTTATTTATTTATTTACCGTATTTTCCGGCGTATAAGACGACTGGGCGTATAAGACGCCCCCCAACTTTTTCAGTTAAAATATAGCGTTTGGGATATACTCGCCATATAAGACTACCCCTCTTCCAACGCACACCAAATAAAAATTAAAAAAACATCAGCATATGGTAATTTTAATTCAAATGCTTATGACATGCAGGTACTTAGCAGGAAAACTGTCACTTATAAACATAAGGCTGTTTGTCATCAAACATGTAAACATAAAACAGTGCAAGTGGATTAAACTTTTCCTAATTCACTCAAAAGCTGAAAGGAAGGATAAAACAATAAACCCATGGGAGCTGCCATGCTGTTTGTTTTCTAAGCTGTCAACCAAACTGGAACTGATGATGATAGGAAGAAGATAGACTACCCCTCTTCCAACGCTAGGCTGACCATCTGAAAAGGAGGACAGGGCTCCTGTAACTTTAACAGTTGTAGAGAAAAGGGGATTTCAGCCAGGGTCATTTGTATGCAATTAGTTCCTGGTGAAATTCCCTCTTCATCACAACAGTTAAAGTTGCAGGGACCCTGCCTTCTTTTGTATATGGTAATTCTAGTATAGTGCCTGCTGTTGTGATGAAGAGGGAATTTCACCAGAAACTAATTGCATACAAATGACTCTGGCTGAAATTCCCTTTTCTCTACAACTGTTAAAGTTACATGAGTCCTGACCAGGATTTTATCTGGTCACCCTATGTATTTTTGTGCAATTGTTCAACATTGAAAATATGCTTTCTAATTATTCCTATTTATCAGGCACAGTGCTTGTCTTCTAGGTAATGTGTTTCTGTGTATGAGTGTGTATGCAGGAGAATATTAGGAATGGGGAAGAGAAGCAAGGAGGGAGGGACGGGCATGTGGGGCAGACTTTTTACCCGCTATGGTTACGGTACTTCAGAAGCATCTCTCCATCATCCATCAGTTGCTTCAGGGTAGCCTGAGTGACCCACTAGGCAATGTGGGAGTCAATTCATCACTGATGCAGCCCCTGAGTGACCTCTTGTAGGATAGGCCTGGGCAGACTTATGACTTGCCAAATCTAGGTTTTGTTTTACTAAAACCCCAAGACCCACCCCTTGGACTATGATGCAAAAGACATATGGCAGGAATAAAGGGATGCGGAACCCAGGAATGAGTTTGGAGGAGCAGAACTGAGTGAAGCAAAACCACCCCTGGTTCCTCCAACCTCTCTTCACATCAGTAGTCTAATTTAGGCTGTGCAGGTATATAGGGGAGGAGGTGATTTTGTTGCTGTTATTAAACAATCGGCAGTCACGCCTTGATGAATAAAACAAACATCTACTTGAGGCAGTACAAAGCCATGAGGTCTAGTAGCATTGATACGGTAACTTTCTCCTCCAGGAATTTAACTCACGCCCTTTTAGGGTCATCCAAAGCCTCCTCCCTTAAAGTGGCAACTATTGGGCACCCCCACCTCCTCTCCACGCCCCCCCTCCTCCCCTCCGTGCGCCCCCTCCTCCCCTCCGCGCACCCCCTCCTTACCTTTCCTGGACACCCGCTCCCGTCCTGCGCCAGCAGCTACTGCCAGTGGGCTTTGCGGCCTGCTCTAGAGTAGCGCGCCGGGTGATGCGATCACCCGGCGCGCCACCCTGGAGCAGGCCGCGAAGCCCGCTGGTAGTAGCCGCCGGCGCCGGACGGGAGCGGGCGTCCCGGAAAGGTAAAGGCCCCCCTCCTTCCCTCCGTGCGCCCCCCCTCCCCTCCGCGCGCCCCCTCCTTACCTTTCCAGGACGCCCGCTCCCGTCTGGCGCCGGCGGCTACTGCAGCCCCCCTCTGTCCGTCCTATACCCGGCGAATAAGACGACCCCCGACTTTAGAGACGATTTTCCAGGGTTAAAAGTTGTCTTATACGCCGGAAAATACGGTATATTTATTTATTACATTTGTATACCTCCCCATAGCAGAAGCTCTCTGGGCGGTTTACATAGGATTAAAACAATTAAAAACAATATACAAAAATTAAAACAGCAAGAACATACAACATACACACAATACACACATACATTTAAAACCACTACAACAGCCCAAAAAAGCTACAAAAACAAAAACAAAACCAGGCTTCTCAGATATTGCCAAATGCCTTAGAGAAGAGGAAAGTCTTGACCAGGCACTGAAAAGATAACCATTTTGGCGCCAGGCGGGCCTCGTCAGGGAGATTGTTCCACAATTGGGGGGCCACCACAGAGAAAGCCCTCTCCCTTGTTGCCAACCTCCGAGCTTCCCTCGGAAGCAGTTACGCATTTTAGTAGAGATCAGTAACAATTATCTATACAAAGTAGTCATTGGATTCTTTCTGTAAACTTCAAATGAAGATGCATCAGCATTATTATTATCATTATTATTATTATTATTATTATTGTTGTTATTATTATTTATTACATTTATATACCGCCCCATAGCTGAAGCTCTCTGGGCGGTTTACAAAGTACTGAAACTGAAGTATGTAACAAGCAAATTATTACTACTTACGTGTAGATTAGGCATCAAATCTACACAGCTGTCACTAAAATAGCAATATATGTTTCTCTACTTTTCTTCATCAAGAACAATATCTTATTCTGATTACAAGAGAATGGATTGTTTCTCTACTCCCGTCTCCCCTATCTTCTTCTAATAGTCATATAAAGATAAATTTAGCAACTAGATAGCCAACTTCTCATTTCATACAAGATATAAATAATCTTCTATATGTTTACTGTTTATACCTATGTGCACCAGAATCTATTTTAGATATGGAGCAGTATATAAATATTGTAAATTAATAAATAAATAGTTAGGCAATATTGGGCTTTTTAGGGTAGCATTCAGTGTTAGTCCTACATAGAGTAGACCGACTGAAATGAATAGAACTTAAGTTAGTTGTGATTCATCTGTTTCATCATTTCAATGGTTCTACTCTATGTAGGACTAACATTGGATACTACTATTAGTAGTCATTGGATACTACTAGTAGTAGTCAACATTGGATACTACTCTTAGTAGTGGTTCCAGATTGAACCACTGACTTAAAAGTGATGATTCTCAAGTACAGTTTGTTGATTCTATCAATCATTAATCAATGAACCTTGGACTAACCCTGGGTAATTTTCCACAACCATGATTAGTAATTGCCTTTGCCATGCTGAGAAAAGAGACAAGTAGAGTGATGGGTGAATTCAAGCAGCAGAATAGCCGTTACTCAAGTTCCAGTTACAGGAATAACATAAAAAGCAAGGATAAAGCAGTGAATAAAAAGTACTTGTAAAGTTCAGTCTAGTCAAGGTCAGTTCAAATATTACTTAGGCAGCATGGGAATTGCTTTGGAATGGCTGGCTCCCACACCCCGCAGTGGAACAGAATTATGTAGAAACTCATTAATTCCTTCTTACACTTGGGTTGCCACTAGTAGTATGGGAGGGCACTTCATCAACCACCCAGCCCACATAATTACCAGAGTGTGGTCTTGAATCTAGCCATGTATATGTGGCTTCCACACCACTCAGGCAATGTATGAATCTGCCCACAGTCATAACAGGGCAAACTAACATCCAGCAATGTCCTAACAAGGGAAGTGATGCAAAATCTGTTTACATCTTATGCTGTTGGGCTTTGTTTTGACTTGTAGTCCAGTGCCTCATACCAAAAGTTTCAAAATGCAGTTGATGTCTGGCACTCATACGATCTTTTTAAATAGATTTCCAAGCTATAAGTGTTAAGGAAATTGTAGCAAAAGAGAAATCTTACCAAGATTAACAATAACAACAACAACAACAACAACCAGTTAACCAAAACTATACAAGATATGAAAACTAGAGTTTATTTTCCCCACCCTCTAAACAGAAAACAAATGAATCTGGCAATGCTAGAAGCTATCAAGTGGAGATCCCTGAAAGCTGCCACATTTCCAGCTTTCTGAAAAGTCAGAAGGAGCTTGCCACTATATAGGGACTGCTGGGAATACTCAATATGTTGAGAAACATCTGTCAAGTTCCTTGCGCTCCTGGCCTTCGCCAATTCTCTGGTCTCTTTCCATGTTTTTATGATATTCTTTCAGGCTCCACAGCTTTATAGCATCTGTTTCATCTGTCGTAGCACTCTGTCCAATTAAAAATCCCAGTAGCTTCCTGTACACCACACATTGGCCTAGTTCAAGCACAAATGTAGCCCTGTTTTTAAATCCTGGATTACAGTGAGTGACCCAGCATGCAAGTGTACAAGGCTCGCTTGCACCAGCTTGGCTCCTCCTACCAACGAGAGCAGCTAAAGAACTCAGGGACAGTCTACCCCAGGGTTGTTCAGCCTGATGTCTGAACCTGAAACTCTAGCTTGTCTCCCCCCCTGACATGCTGAAGAAATACCCTACAGTTTGTTGTTGGTTCATTTCTCTGGTATGTTGAGGGAGAGAAAAGGCAGAGTTCTGGAGTCTCTCTTGGTTGTTTAGCTTCTCCTGCTTGCCTACTTCTTTGTACCACTACAGAACAGGGAGCTGTCCACACATCACATTAACCCATAGTGGCTTATAAACTACACACAGCACCTTATTTTGCAAATAGCCTAATCTGCCCTGACAAGATGATCAGACAAATATGTACTTTAATTCCCCCCCACAACACTCCTGTAGTCCTTCTGTCCAGCCAGGCAGGTATCCCAGCTTCCTTTGTGGATTTTCAAGCCTTTGCCAGGTCTCCTTTCTCCACCTGTGTGAAACAAAAAGGGGCTAGGCTTCCTTTAAAGTTTGCAGGAATGGGGCAAAATTTAATATACGGGTTCCCTTTATGGGGAGCCACCATGTGCATTAGTGCATAAATGTGGGACTTTGCATTTTCATGGAAAAGTGAGGATTTATCCACACGTAAAACAATTTCCTTCCCTTTCCTTCCCTCTGAGTTGAGAAAGGGTGGCCTGACTGGAACAGAGGGATGCTTACACTGCACCAAGAAAAAGGGGGCTCTAACTCCTTGAAAGTTTTCAGGAATGGGATGAAATTTAATATACAGGTTCCCCTTACAGGGAGCCACCACATGCACTACTGGATAAATCTGGGACTTTGCATTTTCATGGGAAAATAATTTATCCACATGTAAAGCAAACCGTTTGGGAACCGCACAGGAGTGGGGGGGGGCCCTTAATCTGGAGCCAGAGACACAGCTGACTGTGGCAGGAAAACAAGTTTGCTCAGAGATCACTTGATAGCAGAGCAGCAGCAGTGCTTTTGGCCACTATTGCTAAGCAGCTCTGTAAGCAATCCCTGTAATCCACGCTGGTACAACAGACAACTCACTAACCCACCATGGGTAAAATAACCCTTACAGCAGGCTGTGGTTTCCCGGGGTGGCTTATTTGGGGGAAATAACCCACCACAGGTGGGAGAACAGCTCAGAGATGAAACACTAAGCCATCATGGGTTAAATAAACCATTGTAGTTTATTTCAGCCATCGTGGTTAATGTGTCATCTGAACCCAGTCAGAGAGAAAGAAAAACTTTATCACTCCCATCCCATTCCTGTGACTTAGGCCCTTTCAACACCATAGCGTTGTAGAGGGCTCAGGGCAAGGGATCCTGGAAGTAGCTACTTCCGGGATTGGCGCACACAATACACATCAGAAATGCAATGGCCCGGGCTTCCCCCGGGCCGCCGCAACTGGCAGCTGCCATTTCCCCACCCCCCTTGACGGAGAACGCACAATCACTCCTCCACAAAGCAAAAAAAAATTTTTGTTTTTAAAAAACTGAATGCGATTGGGGGGGCCTCCCTCCCCGCCATCCTGGGGATGGCAAATTTGCTGTCCCCCTCTCTCCTAATGGCTTCGGAGCTGTGCAGTGCAGCTCCGTGGCCATCAGTGCTGCTGTGCTTACTCCCAAGTAAGTGCGGCAGCACCAGGGTGGAAAATGTGGGATTTTGTGGTTTCCTTTAACCCAGGAAAATCCCATCCCCCCCCCCACCCCCGGGACTCCCTGTGCGTCATTTGGACTCACAGGGAGCAGCCAGGGGCCATCCCAGGCATTTTGCCTGGTGTGGAAAGGGCCTTAGCATGCAACCCAATCTGTAGGACTCAATGCAGCATATAATATAAAAACTACCAGATAAAATGCTTAGTTAAAAAACAACAAAACCCTCTAAAAACTCCTTCTCAGTTAACAGATTAACCATAATCCCTTGGAAGCCAGCACAAATAGTTCTTCAACATGTTAAAAAGCTTCCCCAGCTTTGCCAGGAAAAAGAGTCCAATAATTAAGAAGTAATCATAACGAGAACCAATTGCATGCATGTCCTTACTGTGCACACAGATCTGTTAAGAAGGAAGAGCTAAAATGGACTCCCCCCAACCTACTAACCTACCAGCAATCCTGTGCACTGCCTATGCTGACTGGGACTGAAAGGAAATGAAGCCAAAATATCTGGGAGGTAGAGAAGGCTGAGCTCGGAAATCATGATAGGGCCCAAGCCAACCATAACTCTCCAGATGTCTTGGACTTCAATCCCATCATTCCCAGCCAGCATGGTCAGTGGTCAAGAATGCTGGAAGTTGTAGTCCAAAAGTTGTAGTCCAAACTAAGCAAGCATCCTCTATTGTAAGGGTGTTGAATCTTGGGCCCATAGGATAAATCTCCACCAGAGTTCCTCAGGTGGCCATGCTTCCTTCACCTGGTCCCACCCCCTTTCTCCACCTGTCGATCATTTGGTGGTTTCCTGGTAGTGGGCATAACTGCAAACCACCTTTTCTATCTCATCCTCCTGTCCTCCACCTACACAATGAGTGAGTAGCTCGCCAACCCAGTGGCTGGGATCAGATAGGCCTGCTTCCAATTGCATTGCTAACCATTAGGCCTATACTATTATACACTTTGGCCTTGTTCAGACAACATACTAAGTCATGGTGGTTAAACATTTTGAGCTAAATATAATGGCTTAGTATGTTGTATGAACCATTCCTAACCATGGTGCCTACATAACCATGGTTTAAACACGCTCACTAACCATTTGCTGCAAAAGGGTTAGCAGCCTAACCATGGCTTAGTATGCTGTCTGAACAGGCCCTTTGTAAAGTATACAGAAATGTTTGGTTAGAAATCAACAGTAAGGTAAACATACCTTTGGTCTTTCTCAATCTCACTACTCTTACATAATGTGAGCCCTCTTGGAATCTAAGGAAATTTACAGTCCATTGGTTTTACTATCATTCACTTCTTAAATCACTTTGAATTGGCTCAGTTCCAATTTGGCTGGATTGGCACAAGCAAATGAAGATACAGCTGGCTGAATGATTGGGCAGTCAGCAAAGCTTGTAAAATGTTCTTAAATGCTCTCTACAGAAAGCACAGTCCCTTTTAAATGAAATCGTTAATGCCTGAATTTGAAGCGCTATATAAAAGCCTTAAGTTACATCATTAAGATACTACAAAAGTTGCAAAGCAGCACTGCCCAAGATTTATAATTGAAATATATAAAATAGCCTCTCCCCATTTCCTGCTTATTAGAGCTATATGTGCAGCACAGTCCTATGTATGGTGTCTCAGAAATCACACTGGATTTCATGAGGAGCTCTCCCGAACAATTGTGTATAGGGTTGTTGTGTTAAAGTATTTTGTATACCAAGCTTTCCAAGTAACTAGCTGTCCTTATTGGAAGAGAAAACAGGATAATTTATTATTTAAGTGTATGGTCAAGATTAATATTTTTTTAAAGGCACATATAAGATCAGTCAGCACTAAATCATTTTGTTATCATTCTGCTTTCAATATTACTAGTGCACATTCATAGTACCACAAAAGTTGAGATCAGTCCTTGTTTGAGACTTCAAATCTACAACTAGTCTATATTAAAAATAAAAAATCCATTTACTCCAGACTTATCAACAGAACAGAAGCTCAGCTGCTAGGAATGTATTGATCCTATTTATATGTGGAAGTAAATTTCTTTCACACCAATTACATTTTCATCTCATTCAAGATTAGGGTGTTAATCCTAAATACTCTCCTGGGGCTTGTCTATACGATCAAAATACCCTGTTGTGGCTGCGCATTTGAGCCCCATTGTTTATACGATGCAGCCACCAACCCGCAGCCACGTCAAGCTTTTCATTGTGAAACTGCGGTTTTTCTAAGCGTCGATTTCCCACAACTTTTTCCATTGTTCTGATGTCACCACTGTTGTTTCTTCATCTGTCAGTAGTGGCTTCAGTTTGGGTTTAGAAAGTGGGTGTACCGGGGCAGATCCCAGTGCAGGGTAGGCATGGGAATACAGGGCAGGACGTGGGCTTGACAAGCCTAGAGGAATGGTTTCCATGGTTATGTGAAACTCCAGGAAAAGTAAGGGCAATAATGAAGAAAGTAAGACCGTAATTAAGAAATTAAATGAACTGCAGAAACGCATCTGCACTGCTACAGGCTTTCAAAATTGGGAAGAGTTGCCCCCCCCCAAAAAAAGTTTTGTGGTTTTCCGGTACCTCCATTTCCTCCGCATACCTACTGTCTAACAATGGCACTATGGTTTTTCCTGGCTGGATAGCCTGCACACCCTCCTGCCATGTAAATCTATTGATGTTGCCTCACAGCATCGATGCTGTGGGGTTTGGGGGAAATCAGTGGGCAAAGTGGCATCATACAGATGCCCCCTGGTATAGAGAACTCCATTGTGATAGTGTGGTTTTGTTGCTTAAGCGCAGCTGCCAGCTGTCATTTGATAATTTCAAAAGGTTTTCTAAAACAGCAAAAAGCCTGTTCTCTTAATCTCTTCAGATTCCTTAAGGTAGCCTTCCCCAATTTGGTGCCCTCCAAATGTTTTGGATTTCAACTCTCACCAGTCCCAGCCAGCATAGCCCATGGTCAGGAATTCTGGGAGTTGTATTTCAAAACATCTGGAGGACACCAGGTTGGGGAAGGCTACTTTAAAGCAATCTGTTTGGGCACATATGCACCATGATACAATTCTTAAAAAAAACAAAAACTCTTATCCTTTTTCTTTCTTTTCTTTCGCCATATTTCATACAAGATCCAAAAAGCATCAGATGTTTGAATGCTATGAATGTCAGAATTATTTTCTAATAGCACAGAAAATTAACAGACCAATTTACAACAACCTCTTGACACAAATTCAAATAAGTGAGCAACATTTGCTGTCAAACACCTAATACAGGGCTTTTTCTCACAATCACTCAAATGTAGGCACTCCATAACACTTGTTTTACATTGCATTTGTTCCCTCCTGTTACTGTTAAAAGCAATCTACTTTTACAATACACCTATGCTGCAGAGGTTTTCATTGATTGAATAAATGAATGTACCAATCTACTGTATGAATCTGACCATGTACTTTTACTAGGATGGACAGTTTATTTTTGCCACAGCTTTCATAATCCTTTTCCCTAAAAAGGAAGCCACGTTGAACTGAACATTATTTAGTAAAATGTTTTATCATCTCACCTTTTGACTTCGGTCCTCAAAGCCACGTACATTATTATTACAATACAATCATAAGCAGAACCATAAAAATCACATAAAAGCCATACAGACACACACTAAACAGCAACAAGATTTGCTTGGCACCTCCGTTGTACTCTTTCCAGCGTCAAGTGAAAACCTTTTTATTTTCCCAGTATTTTAGCAATTTCCTATCCTAGACTTTTAACTCTGCTGCATTTTAAATCTGTATTTTAAATCTCGGCATTGGTACTCAATTTTATTCTGGTTGTACTTTTGTACTGTGCTTTTCATATTGTGGTTTAAAGCTTTCATATTATATTTTATGCTGTACTTATAGTTTTAACTTTTGTGAACCACCCAGAGAGCTTCACCTATTGGGCAGTTCAGAAGTGAAATAAATAAATAAAATACAAAAGCAGAAGATGGAACTTCATTGGATCAACTCTATAGCTTTTATCTATTTACTCACAGCTAACATATGGGCCTTCACAGTTCTATAAAGTCCCTTATTTAAGGACATTATCATGGCAAACCCCCCCCACAAAAAACCCTTGTTGACAAAATAATTTTCCTGAGTGATGTTCGGTTTCTAGGAGGAGAAAATAGGGTAATAAGAAACCCTGCCCACTACCATGTTAACCCCGTGTTTAATGTTTAAAAAGGAGGCTTGACAGGTGGTTCATACAAATGAGAACGCAGCTCAGCAATATTTCATAAAGCAAATAAATGCCTATTTGGAGAGAGTTGCTGCCAGGGTTTTTTTTTTAAAAGAAACAAGGAAGGGAAAAAACAACTTGCTTGGAAAACACACACCTACATACGAAATATTTATTCAAAGCTTTTATCACAGTTTCACAAGGCAGAACAATAGAACTGTTATACCCACAACCAGCTTGGTGGCCTGAATTGCCCATCTTTTCATAATGAGCACAGTTTTCAACATCTGGATAACACAAGACACACTGATTACTTTCTTGCTGAAGGAATGTGTTTAGTTTAAAGGATAAGGGGGCTGCAGAAGTGTCAGATTATATGGGAATTGCATATTGTGTCTGACACCTACAACCCTGAAGTGTTATTTTTCTCTGGTATCTGGACTAGGCACTATAATCTAAAATCACTAGTGGTCTGACGGGCCCAAACCAGACAAAGGTTTGTCAGGTTCACAAAGAGATTTAAGAGCACAGTGGCATACAAGCATCACAGATGGGTGACCTGATGACGGAGGTTACAGAAAGATCAAGGAAGGAATGTGGGAGCAAATGGCAACAAGCTGAAACACAGAACGAGAACAGGGCAAACAAGATAAGAAGACGGAAGAAAAAGGGAGAGTTGAGGAGGACAGTCATGGAGCTAAGGCTGAGCCTTGAGGCCAAAATCCAGGGCCCCAACATCCAGGGGTCAGGGGAAATAACCACCCAGAGAGTGGGAGATGATAAGGGCAGGAAGGCAGCAGAAGCAAACTCCATTTTATTTCTGCAGTCACAATGGTGCTATGATTTAAGTGAGCTCAGAATGCAAAATTGCATATGTTCAGAGGTTGTGTTGTTGTTTTTTAATCAGGATTGGCAAACAGTTTTGTTATTGTTATTATTCTAATATATCAAGAATGCAGAAGGAGTTTTAAAGCATTGGAAGGGGAAAGACAAATGTTAGTTGTGTACTTCACAGCTGAAGTAATCCACATGACCGTCTAAAGCCCCTGTGCCCCAAAAGACCATTGAAGTGTAGGGTCTAAAATTACTTAGCTGCAGGTTCTAAAATTATATAGTGGGTGCATAGGTGGAGCATTTTTCATGTGTGAAGTCTGAATATCCATAATGGGATCTATAGCCCAATCCTCTGCCTATGGCCCTACGTGCAATTTGAATGACAGAATACAAGTCTAGATGTGTGTATTTTAGCACTGGTTTGAGTGGGCTGAAGTGAGTATGGTTGGTTTGGAGATACTTAGCGCAACATCAGAAGCTTCTGATTGTGCAGCTAATCGTATGCTGTGCTGGCAAAACAGCCTAGGTTGAGCTGCTTTAGTAAAATAAAACAAGCAGGGTTCTTTGCCCGCACAAATATTCTTAAGAAAACCTTAACAATACCATTCAGTTTTTGAAGCATGAATGTGAACAATATATCCACCAAGACGACTGAACTTTTTTTTTTTTTTTAAACTAAAAATGTCTGGAGATGTGAAGGCCTGGAAAAAAACTGGAAAGATTCAGAATAAAACACGGGTTTTTCCAGTTTTCCCGAAGCCTTTTTTTGTTTTTGGTTTCCCCCCCCAAAAATTGGGATTTTTTTAAAAAATGAAGACAATATGGATTATGGAATGTTTTATTTTAGAATGATAAATAAAATGTTTAAGACAAGGTGTTCATATATTTACTTCTCCAGATGATTTCTAAAAACTATGTACAGTATCAGATTATTACAATTTCTGTGCACTGAGGACAAACAAGTCCTAAATTGCAAACTGAGACTACAACTCCCAAATGCAAGAGCTCAGAAAATGAGTCTGATTAAATTTCATGCATATTCATTGAATCTTGGTCCTCCCTTTTTCTCAGTTCTTTTTATGGGAAAGTGTTTTTATGTCTGCTTGACACTATGGAGGACTAGCGGAGACATAAATATTTTCTTTGTTACTAATGTTGATGGTTTCTTCTGTTCGTTTTTTTTAATTGTTTTTTGCTTGCTCCTCATAAACAGTTCAGGAGCTTGTAGCTCCATTTGTTACAAAAAAAAGTAAAAATTTTAAAAAGTGAATTCAATTTGCAATAGTTGCTTGAATACACTGTACTTTTGATACACCAAATGTGATAATTTTATGCCAAACCATACATTTTATGTTCCTAATGTAACAAAGTGACTTTGAATCTGTGAAATGTGCTAATAATGCATTTTTTTTTCAATTTTTCTGAAAAATTCCATTTTTTTCGACCCCCCCCCCCCCGGAATGCGCCCCCCCCCCATGGCTTCAAAATTTCTGGAAATTTTACATCTCTAAAAATGTCTCCATAATGCAAAACCCTGCAGTAAAGCTATCACTTGAAGACTTGACTATGTTTTTATATATATATGTGTACACACACACACACACACACACACACACAAAGAGAGAGAAAGCAAGAGAGTGCTAGAGAATACAAGATGCCTAAGGCCTATGGTTCCACGGGAAGCCAACAATAAACAATTGTTTTAAATAATAATCTATAAAACAGAGCCTTCAAATAAACATATGCTCTCATTTTTTCCCCCAGAATGCCATGCTGCTACCACCAAGAATCCTGAAATCTTTAGGTGGGCTACTGGAGTACAAGCTCCTTGCTAAACTCTCCAAGATGATTTTACAGAAGAGTTCTAGCCAGGTCAGGCAGCTCCTCTATGCCAACCGGAGCTCTGTTTACATAATGGTGCCACTACTTGAATTCACTCTAGGCTTAGATCTGATTGCACATTAAGGAGCAAATTAGAAGTTGAACCAAGTTGAAAGAGAATCAATAAGCCCTTGCAAGATTAGGGGTTTTGAATTAACCTCTTTTTCACCCCGGGATAATATTGATAATGTAAACAATAGCAAAGTCATCTCTGGTGAGGAGAGTTCACTGTTCCACAGAGAAACATAGTGACCTCTGAAAGACCCAAGTCAGTCAGCAGACAGATGTAACTTTAACACCTTAGAATTCATTTGTATTAGGGTGACCAGATAAAATCCAGGTCAGGGCTCATGTAACTTTAACAGTTGTAGAGAAAAGGGAATTTCAGCCAGTGTCATTTGTATGCAATTAGTTCCTGGTGAAATTCCCTCTTCATCACAACTGTTAAAGTTGCAGGGGCCCTGCCTTCTTTTGTATACGGTCATTTTAGCATAGTGCATGCACCTTTAACTGTTGTGATGAAGAGGGAATTTCACCAAGAACTAATTGCATACAAATGACACTGGCTGAAATTTCCTTTTCTCTACAACTGTTAAAGTTACATGAGCCCTGACCTGGATTTTATCTGGTCACCCTAATTTGTATAAGGCAGGGGTAGTCACTGCAGAACTACCCTGAGTGAACTGAATCCTGAGTGTACACAAGTCCATATCAAAGATAATACTGTGTTCCTCCTCCAGTTTAAGAGTTCAGAGTATCAACTGATTTCCATAGGCACACTTGTGGGGTGGAGGGAGAAAGAATATAATGCTGTCTTCCCTCAATGTAGATTTTCTGTGCACAAGAATGGACTCTACATGACAGAATGTTTTCATTTCATGTTAGGATTGCATCCTAAACCTATGGGAGAAATCTGCATGGAACCTACATACAACTGGCCACAATTTTCCTTTCTGTCCTTCCAAATAGATATTCTTTAACACGTGAAGCAGCTAATGACAATTCTCAACTTATTTCTTAGCATGCAAAGATTCAGAGTGACTCCGTTTGATATGCCCTGGGGTTTAACCAATAAATTCTGCATAATTTTGCCCCCCCCCCAAAAGCAACAGAGAACAAGTGTTACCAGAAGAAGAGTGGAAAAAAGCATGGAAAGGCTGACTAAGCATGAAAGAAGACATCCATTATTCCAATCTCAAGGAACCATTATTCCAACATGAAGGAATTAAGTGCAAGAGGTAGTGATATTATCAATGGCAAGTAGTGTCACAGGAGGACACATTGCCTGCCGTTTATAGAAACCGAATCTTTAAATTAGGTAATTAACAATGCAATCTGATACATGTCTACTCAAAAAG
Source organism: Anniella stebbinsi (assembly GCA_029215795.1). Taxonomy (NCBI): domain Eukaryota; kingdom Metazoa; phylum Chordata; class Lepidosauria; order Squamata; family Anniellidae; genus Anniella; species Anniella stebbinsi. Next base: position 150,812,718 of record JARDYH010000001.1, read on the forward strand.
CAAATCCTATTGAGCTCAATGTGGTCTAGTCCCAGGTAAATGGGTATAGGATTGCAGCCTAAATTATTACACAAGGCTTGGTACTACTTCAATATTCAAGCAAGCAAATCTATCTATCCTCACTATATATAGTAAGCACACACTCCCAAATCCTTACAAATTCATAAGGCTCCTTTAAACTGACCATGTTATGACCCAGACTACCAACAGCAACTTGGACACTGATTCAGAGGGAGAGAAGCCAGCTGAGAAAAGAGGGTCAGTAGCACAAACCACATAGGCACTAACACAGCACTATGGCAACAAGGGACAGACCTTCAAGCCGGGACCCACAGAGACTCCAATTAGATGCCATCAAGGGGGCAGCATCCTTGCCCATCCTCCAAAGGCTTCACATTCTAATGAGTTTCTTTGCTACTGCTGGCAATTATGCCTAACAAGAGATTGCAAAGAGGTGGTGTAGTTCCATACTCCAGGCCAAAGGCGTGCTCCTCTAATGTTTCCCATGCCTCATCAAGGAGGTGGAATCTGGGATGGGAAGTCAGATCTTGCACTATATAAGGGTAGGCTTAGTTAACACCAAGCACTCCTTGGAACAAGTCATCTGCTCCATGGGACCACCCTTGTTTCCCGATTCGATGTTCTCAGCTTTTGAATGGACAGACAGGGCAGAATCCAACTGTGTCATTCCATTAGCACAAACAATACTGCTGTAGTGCAAACCAGGTTCTATGCGCAAGAGGAGGATCTATCTAAAGTTATGTTTGTGCAAACCATTGTGCAACCGGTTGCACATAACTCTTGTGCAAACCATTGTGCAAATGGTTGAACAATGGATTGCACAACTGGTTCTGCAAGCATAATGGACTTGCACAATGGAAAGTTTCAGCGAAGCTCCACTAGCGCTATTTGAGTTTACGGAATGACATTGTTGGTCCCATGGTCCCTGCACGCTGATCTCCTGCTCTTGCCGTAAGTTCTAGGGCCTTTTGCTTCTTCTTCGAATGAAGAGCTGCAAATTTCCAAACACATGCACGTGCACATATGCAAGGACTAGCTGCTAGGGGCTTTTGTCAAAAGATGCTCAACTTCCAAATAAGTAATAATTCTTTGTTACTAACAGAACAGCTGCAAAACAGTTTCAACTGGTCAACATACAGAAGTAAAACTCAAAGACCAGTGAGGTTAAACAGAATTATATACAAATCTGACATCTGATCTCCAGGGTTCTGGTTTGTAGCCAACTTCCTGTCCCAATATTCTTTGTGCTGCCAAATTCTAAAATACTTTCATGGGGCAAACATGTCATAATCCTGACAACAAATATAGACTTCTATTCCAATCTCCAAATTTCTAAGCACTGTTTTGACTTTTCTTCGAGATTAGGGTTACAGCAATTTCTCTTCTAGTTTTATACAGTTGTTGCCAGTTTTATTATAAGAACCCTAGCATGGAATTGCAACCATGCAACTGCAAGTCTGATCCCCTCCCAGCCGGAACGGCGGCGGGGGAGGGGGGTGTCAGATTTTGCGAGGGGAAGAAGAAAGAAAGAAGACTGTAGCTTGGTGCGGAGGGGGCGGAGCCAAGCCTTTAAAGGCTCGTCCTGCGCGGCCCCTCGGCCTCTTCTGTTCTGGCCGGGAGAAGAAAGATGTTGATGGAACAAAGAGACAGTGTATGGCCACGAGGCTTGCTCGGCGACTGCACACTCATTGAAGATCTGGGGCAGGGAGACTTTCCTGCCCCAACGGTTTGGAGGTTTTGAGAGCCGGGTTGGGAGGAGCTGCCTACCCGTCCACCGTCCTACTCACAGTGTTCAGGGCACCGCGTCCGGGACGAAGGGTGGTGAAGCTGCCTTCTCACCATCTTCCTCTGTTTCTCGGTATTTGAACAGGCTTTATTCCATGCAGTGACAATTACTACCTTTTTTGGTGCATTTAGAATTGGGGAAGTTCTCACCTGTTCGAAGTCAGATCAATCTGACAGAGCATTGCAGTTTGGAGATGTGCAGAGTTTTGAGGACAAGGTAGTCCTAGGGCTGCGATGGTCTAAGACAGACCAGAGAGGTGAAGGCTCCTTCATTACATTAGCTGAGGCTCTGCTTAAGGAGCTTTGCCCTGTCGCAGCCTTGAACTGCTACTTAGTCCTCAGGGGAAGCGAGCCTGGCTTCCTCTTCCATCATTTAAGCAAGTCCCCGTTAACTAAATATCAGTTCTGGACAGTTGCAAAAAAGGCATTAAAAGCATTGGGCTTGAGAAATCACCAATTTGGCACCCATTCGTTTAGGATTGGTGCCGCATCTACTACGGCCGCGATAGGGATAGGTCACGCTAAAATACGAGCCATAGGAAGATGGTGGTCAGGTGACTTCAAGGCTTATGTTTGGAAATAGACACTCAGGGTTACATTGTAAATAGTTATATTTTTTCTGCAGATCATTGGAGGAGAGCAGCACCTGTGAAGGTCCTCATCTGTGGACACAGTATGGTGTTCTGGGCCAGCTGTAGAGCGACGCGAGCAGCTGCCGTCACACAGCTGGGTCTTGGTCCATCAGCCTCCATCCAGTGGTTGGGGAGGCGCAGTTTGCGGTGGGGAGGTCTCCTCCATATCGTGTTCAGATCTGGTAATGTGCCCCGGCCGCCCAGGGTGTTGGTGTTACACTTGGGTGGGAATGACTTGGGCCTTCTAAAAGGGAAGGCCCAACTCATACAGGCTAAGTTAGATTTTGAGTTGATATGGAGCCAGTGGCCTGACACCTGTTTAGTGTGGTCAAACATGCTCCCTAGATGCCAATGGCCTGAAGGTTGGAATGCCCACAGTTTAAATAGGGCAGTTAAAAATGTTAATAGGGAAATTAGGCTCTTCTTTCATGACTGGCAGTGAATAGCCATCCCACACCCAGATATTATGATTGCCAGAAGGGATCTATACAGGGCAGATAGAGTTCACCTCTCCGATGTAGGGAATGACATTTTCCTGCAGGATCTGCATGGGGCCCTGATGGAATTCTTCCAGGTCAGGTGGGGGTAGGGAGCCAAAGCTGAGGATTGGCTCCCTTCTTTGGAGGATGGTGCGGGAATTTTTGGGGGGGATGAGAATAGGGACGGTGAGCACTCTGGCACCTTTATGGTGATTGGCAAGTCAGAGGTCCTACTCCTTGGGGGCTGTGCAGCTTCTGTGTCAGGAGATGGTTTACCTTTGAGGACCGGCTTATCTCATCTACCCAGAGCTGTGCAGCCCTGGGTGGGGATGATGCAGGTAGGTCTCACCAAATGCTCAAGTGTAGTTGGAAAAGGGGGATGGGTCACCCGACCCGTGTTCAACTGAATGCCCTGATTGGCAGGCTAGTTGCCTGAGATAAAAGAGCTAGATTCCCGAACGTTTACGCTCAGATCCATGGTGGGGAGAATCTCCATGTTAAATAAAGAGACTCTAGTTTATCCCAAGCTCTGGTGTCCATGTATTATTTCTTGTGATTTCTTTTCCGCTCGCAATTACTTTTCAGAACTTAAAGAGGTGATAGATGTCAATTTAGGCTATTCACTCCCAAAGTGTAAAATATACTAATCATGCAGCAAAGGCTTTTAAAGTGTAAATATAGCTAAGTCAAATTTCCTCTTGACATCAATTCAAACAGGTAAAAATGAACTTCACTTTCATAACAAAAAAGAGGACTGAACAAAATCAGAGAAATAAGAGACACTAGGAGATCAGAAATCAGAATGCACATTTCAGGTGATATACCTCTGCGTTACTGGTAAGAATTTTATTTCAGAGTTTTCTCTGAAGATGTCCAGAAAACAGCAGAAGACCACTTGTATTATTTGACATTGTATAAGTCACATTGATTTTATAAAGATGGAATAACATAGGTTTATCCAGGAACTCTTTGGAGAAACTTAATAGAAAAAGGCAATTTCTATTAATGGCAAGGTCATTTCTGAAAACAATTTGGTCCTTTACAGAGATTTGATAGATAAAGAAACAGCTTTGTTCTCATTGGTACAGCTAATGGAAGCAAGGGTTGTAGATGCAAGAGTACTCCCTCAGACTATACTGTGATTTTGTTCAAAACAAATTGGAGAAACAACAGGACAGAAGTTAGAGCATTATATCGATGACACTCCAATTTTCAGGGATCAAACACCACTAATGAAACAAAAGATATTCTGTGCCGTACGAAAGCAGTCTGAACACAGCTTTATTTACGCAACAGAATTACAAAGACTGGCAGGAACAGACACTGTTTTCTTGCTTCCTATCAACTAACAAACTTGAAAACTGTCAATGTGATATTCTTATCTTCACTTTTGACCTAGTACAAAAAATCAAGATAAATATTTACTAAGCTGTCCAAAGCTTGCAAAACTGTTTAAAAGGATGTTGCTGAAACAGGAGCGGCAATCCACTATCTATAAGCTGGGGAATTCTCAAGATAGCAAAAGTGCTTCAAATGTAGATTTTATTTTCTGCTAACAACAGGCAAAAGTAGGTTTCATCTCTTTACTTCACACAACATGCAACTAACCTACCTTTATTACAACCAAATGCAGAGGATGATAATAGAATATCATATAGGGATTCATTCATTTATTCTTTGTAAACCGCCCAGAGACCCTTGACTATGGGGCAGTATAGAAATGTAAAATAATAATAATAATAATAATAATAATACATTACATTTCTGTACTGTCCAATAGCCAAAACTCTCTGTGCAGTTCACAGCATGATGAAACATAATATAAACTCTTTAACATTCAAGAATTTAAACAGTCTAAAAACAAGTTAAAAACAATCAACAATAAAACTACAAGGACCGGATTTTTTAAAAAAACTAAAATGCCCCATCATATTCTGTCAAATGCCTGGGAGTAGAGGGAAGTCTTAACCTGGCAACAAAAAGATGACAATACTGGTGCCAGGATGGACCTCACTGGGGAGAGCATTCCACAGTCATGGGACCACTACAGAGAAGGCCCTCTCCCTAGTTGTCATCCTCTGAATGTCACTCGGAAGATGCTCCCACAGAAGGCCTCAGATATTGATCACAGCATATGGGTAGGTTCATAGGTAGCCAGTGTGGTGTAGTGGCTAAAGTGTTGGACTGGGAGCCGGGAGATCCAGGTTCTAGTCCCCACTTGGCCATGGAAACCCACTGGGTGACTTTGGGCCAGTCACAGACTCTCAGCCCAACCTATCTCACAGGGTTGTGTTGTGAGCATAAAATGGAGAGGAGGAGGATTGTGTATGCCGCCTTGGGTTCCTTGGAGGAAAAAAGACAGGATATAAATGTAATTAAATTAATAAATAAATATTGGGAGAGGCACTCCATCAGGGAGGGTGGTCCCCAGCTGTGTACAGCTTGATAGGTCATGTCCACCACCTTGAATTGGGCTCAGGTAGCCAGTGCAGTCAGGCCAGAATTGGTGTTATATGCTCAGACCTGCTGGTCCCCGCTATCAATCTGGCACTGCATATTGCACAAGCTGAAGCTTCCAAAGCATTTGCAAAGGCAGCCCTACATTGAGTGCATTGCAATAATCTAACCTGGATGTTACTAGAGCATAGAATATTGGATCCTAGTTATCTCTGTCCAGATACGGACATAGCTGAGCGGCTCTGTGCCCATTTTAGGACACGGGGTGGCGGAAAAATCAGGATATCCCCAGTTTCCGCTATCCCGGGGTCATCCCTAGGTTGTCCCTGGGATCCCCTGTGCGTCATTTAGGTGCAAAGGGATGACTCAGGGACAACACCAGGAAAAATCCCTGATGTAGACATGGCCAATGATGACTACAGGAGAAACGCCCAAGCAATGAAGCCCTCATTGAGGAGAAGTCTTAAAAAAATTAACAAGAATGACTCTCCATGTCATACAACTCAACCAATAATCTTTACATCACTTGTACATCTTTATAGATGAAAATTTATGGACTCTCTTTGAAGAGAGACCATAAATATTGTGGCATTATAACTTCTACCCAGTCTACATCCAGTCTCACCTTGCTTTTAATTTACATGTTAGTTTTATTTACTGTATTTTCTTGCCATATTAATCTACTGCCACATAACTATTTCTCAAGCGTCAAACTACTTCACAGTTCTTTCCAACTGCATCTTATCCCAAATGTTTCCTCTTTTGCTACTAGAGGAAAAGGATCAGTGCTTGAAAACCAGCCATCACAAAGGACTATATCATTAGTGATATCAATCTAAGCCTAGCATATAATGGTAGCACTAAAACCATACAGTGTTTTACAGTTTTTATCTTTTATTGTTCACAGGTCTTGAATTTGTTTAGATGTGGAGCAATATATAAATGTTGTAAATAAATAAAAATAAATAAATATATACACTGCAGAAGATCCTGCAATATGTTACAACTGAGATAGAAAATCAACATATTTATATAATAAAATGCATGGCAAAATGTAATATAATGTAAAAATATGCATGGCAAAAAAGAGGGCAACTTAGAAAATGGACATATATCCTTAAATCTCTGTTTGAAGTTGGAGAGAAGACAGGTGTGGCATGTCCTGACTAGTCATTGGTGCTCGGGATTTATGCTTCTAGGATATTGCTTTTTAGTTTACTTTGAACACTTCAAATCCCAGAAGCTTCATAAAAATAAGAGCCAATGTCATATAACCCTTACATATTTTTTTGAAGTTCCCATGTCCTCTCACCTCAAACAGTTGGGATTTTCCAGGAGACCTGCTCTAATGTAAATAGAATTGTGTTTTTGCACAGAATAACTGTTTTAGATTTTAATATGGCAAAAGCTGACTGAAGAGAATCATCCTACTAGTCATTTAAATTTTTAGTTAGCAGGTCTGCACAAAGAGAGCTCTTGCACGGGCTGGGCTAAAGTGATAGTACAGAAGTAATTGCACCTTTGAAGGATGCAAAAGAAACTGATATGGTTCCACTTATATGCATCATTGAATTCTAAATGTCATCTAATTGGTCTTTCTATTATTTTCCTAACAACAATAAGTCATTGATGCCATGTAGCTTACAATAGCACTGGTGGGCAAAACATAAAAGAGAGTACACTGTATCTTCTGTTTGGTTATTGCCTCACATTTGAGACGGCAACTGAATAACGATTTCCCTGCTAAATATAGCTCTTCAGCTATGTCAATTCTAAGCTTCAAGTTGAATTTTGGAACTTTAGAAAGCTGTTCTCAAAAGATGAAAGGAACAAAAGCTGCCCTATTTCATCTAAAATATGGAGACAGCATGAGAAATCTCTGGGTAAGGAATGAGAAACTATGACAATTGAATCTTCTAGGTTGTAGGCTTCCTTTCGGCCAAAATAGCTACCTGAAAACAAGATGCTTCCCTTATTTTATTTATTTATGTAGAAATTTCCATGCCACCCATCCAGAATCTATGCACTTCTATGAATATTATTCAACATATCTATGGAGAGCACATGGCAAGACACTCAAGATTTTAGTGAATCTCTCTTACTGATACTTTATAGTCTCTATAGTATGGTGTGTTAGCAGCCTTATGTTGTGTCCACACACCCCCTCCCCCCACCTCATGACTAAACATATATGGAGTGGGGAGTACTCAATGTAGAACTATCTATCATCTATCTATCTATATTATTGGAGGGTAGCTTGTTGCATAGTGAAGGTCTCCAGCATCATCTTTATTTGGATTCAAAAGACTGGTTTTCTGTTTTGCAGCTCAGAACCCAACTCTGTCTTATTATACTTAGGTTTTGGGGCAAGTTACTTTTCTTTCAGTTTCACCAGTTTTTCTTCTGGGAAATGAGTGTTTTGTGCCCAGCTATGTCCACTAAGCAGCCATTTTATGAATGGGCATGCCCCCCCCCCCCACAAGGCAGCCATTTTATTAAGTACCCATGACAGACTTTCAAAATTCTAAATGTGCTCACTGACCCAAAAATGTGCACTGGGTAATTTGAATGGCCTTGGGCCATATGACAGGAGTTCAGATTGGAACTCCTCCCAATAGTATGGGAGGAGCCACAGTGTGAGTTCCTCCCACATGGACTATGGCATCTCATGTTACCACTGGGACACAGGCAGAAACTGCACTGCATCAGTTCCTACACTACAAAGATAATGTAAGAAAAGGCCTCAGATAACCCTTATGTGGAAGCCCAAATGGGCTGTTAATTAAAACCTTTACTTTAAAAGTGGAAACTCAAAAGACAAAGTAGACCCATAAGCATATCAGGGTGTTAAAATATCATACTGTTAAAGGTTCTAGCTAGTTTTCCCCAATCACCAAGTGCTAACACTGATGTAATTAGTATCTTATGTGATAACATATTTGCAAGTAGCACTTTAAAATGCTTCTCTGTATCCAAAATCCTGGCATTCTCAATCTTTGTGGAAGGGACAAACATTCTGCAGAAAAAGGTTGAGAGACAAACATTCAGGGGTAAAATATTATCAATACTGAGCTTGGTCTTGGTGGGTCAGTCACTTCATGAAAGAAGTGTTACCTTTGTTATGTCCTATATTTATTTCCTATTTTCCCTGGGTTGAATCCAGACTAAGTTAGTTGCAGCTAGTTCACAGTAAAATCAATCATTAACTTGTTGTTTTCAATGAGACGTAAGTACAACTAACTTAGTTTGGATCCAAGCCATCCATTTATTCAGTAGCATCCTACACTACCTACGCACTAGCAACATCCAAACTAGCACTTCCAGAAACAAGTGGCAATGCTAACTTCCAGAACGAGGCAGGTCAGAGAAACTCCCAGAAGGGAGCTCCAGTGACCTGTCCCGTTCTGGAAATGAGTGTTTCTGCTCATTTCAGGAACTGCTAGTTCCTGTTGCACTAATGATTGCTTCTGCTTGTGCAAGGGAACTAGCAGAGACACAGTGGCAGCATAGGATACTGCCCATTGTGAAACTGAAACAGTTATACTTTGTGTTTATTCCATTTGCCCTATCTCACTTATTACTGATCTGCATTCTACTTCATTATATAACCAATTACATCTTAAACCTTTTAGCTGCCTCGAGCATAATTTCTGGCAGAAAGGTGGGATAAATAAATAAATAAATAAACAAACAAACAATAAAGTGAAAGGTAACACAGTGGTTGGCCACCATGTGAACAGAATGCTGGGCTAGGATCGATCCTTGGTCTGATCCAGCATAGCTCTTCTTATGTTCTAACCTTTTCCTACCTACACCATGTTTAGGTTGACCATCAATACCTAGTAATTAGAGACAACATCTAGATATTTTCAGTAGAGGTTTACTACTGAGAGTAGTGTAACAAACGGTCCCTACCACAGTAGTCTTTCATTCGTGTAGTAGCTACCATGATATCACCCAGCAGTAGGTGTGAATATCCCAGGGAAAATGGCATTAAGAAAAACAGTGAAGATGGTTCCAGATTCCAAGTAACTCGTTTAGTCCTCTCACATAATGTCCTTTACAAATGCTGCATCCCTTACCTACAGCTGCATTATAATTAGTTTTACAACATAAGGCATGGCATAAGAGAGCAAATCTAGGGAAAAGATACAAATGATACAAAAGACAAAGTAGCTCATAAAGGCTATTACTTCAAGAGAAGACTTGAAACCAAACTAGATGTGCACACAGCCTAGAATAGAGATGAGCAATGTCTCCAATGATTATAAGCAAGTGATATTTACAGTTATAATCTCTGTCATCAGTGTGAAGTAGTGTCCTGTAACTTACCCAAAACTGATTTGGAAGGCATGCTAAATATTTAGGTTAGGAATGGTCAATGTCTCTGTTTGTGGAAGGGTCCTTATTTTTTAAACAATGGTCCAAGGATGGGAAATGCATTTTGCCATACAAACCGAACCCCCCAAAACATTGCCGCCATCCAGCATGCAAATGCTTCAGAGTGGTGGAACATTTCCCACCCCTGGTATAGGCTTATGTAGAAAATCCCCCAATGAAAGTTGCAACGTTAAAGTGTGAAATACTTTTATTTTTTCACAGCCAGGGATGGCGTCAAGGGTAGGCACGGATGGGCACTTCCCAAGGGCCCCCACCCCAGCAGGGGCTCACTGACAAGGGCCTCACGGAGATGCTCCTCTTTTTCCTGCTTATTCACTGCCTCTTGCTCTGGCCCAGGCAACAGTGGTGATGAGAAGGAGGAGCAGTAGATGCCACTGCTCTCTGCCTCTCTCTGCCTGTCAAGCAAGAAGGTGGTAAAATTATGAGAAAGAAGAGGAGGAGCAATAGCAGCTAGTGGCAATGGTGTAAGAAGGTAGACTTACTGAGGGTACTGCATTGAGGGTGTCTTGCCCAAAGCTCCTGAAACACTTGGCTCCGTCACTCATCACAGTTCGCTCTTATGAGTGAATTCTTATAATTAACAATGTTACAAGTGACATTGTGGACAAAGATTTTACTGTGCCTGGTTTAACATGTGTGAGGTCTGCCAAGGGCCAGATAGCACTGCAATGGGCCAGATTCACCCTGCTGACTGCAAACTGGGTATCCCTAATTTATATTATTATAAATATTTTATATACACCAGTTATTTTGAATGGGATTACATGGAGAACATCAGATAAAATGAGCTTTTTGGAGCCCACATTTGGATAATGGGGACAAAATGGTTAACTGTTTTTACTCAAAGCTTTCCTCAACTTATATTAGAAACTGGGCTTCATAAATGTATTGCACTTTTAATCAGAAACCTATACCTACCATTTTGATTAAAACTAGAGAAACAGATGTTTGTAACCAGGTGTTTGGTTATTAGACACTGCTTTCAATACAACTGGTTGTAAAACTGGGCATGTTCACAGGAACAAACTTTTGAAAAGAACCATTTGAGTGCCTGGCATTCACTCAAGAGAGATGTTGAAGCCAGTAAAGCACTGGACCCAGCTCAGATTTCCAGCACATCTTGTTTATACAATACAATTTCGTGACAACAGCAATTAACCTAAGCCGAGGCTTGGCACCCTCCGGTGGCGGGATGTGTGGGAATTTGCTTAGCAGAATAGGAACAGTGACCACTCTGGCACCCACTTTGGGTGATTGGCATAGCCGGAGGTCCTGCTCCTTGCTAGTTTTACGGCTCCCAGGTCAGGATATGGTATGCCTTTGGAGATCCTCCTGCCTTATCCATCCAGAGTTTTACTGCTTTGAATGGGGATGATGTGGGGCGGTCTCCTCACACTTTCAAAGTGTTGCATAAGAGAGGGGCCAGGTTTACCCAACTCCTAGCTTAGGAGAGTGGCTCGCCCATAAAGACAGGCAAGTTGCCTGAGATAAGGACATACAGATTCCCGCACTTTCACATGCAGACCTAGGGAGGGGCTGAATCTCCCTTGTTGTTTAAATAAAGAGGCCCTAGTTTATCTCAAGCTCTGGTGTCTGTGTCCTTATTCCATGCTTCCTTTTCCACTCGCAACAGCAATAAACATTAGTCTTCAGAATGAGATCCTGACAATTTTTCTCATGTTCATGCCATTAAGGCAAATATAAAGAGCAGCTTACAGCCTGCACATTCTTCTCATTACGCTGTGAGAACATAATGAAATATGAAGGTTGCACCAGAGCTTCTCTACATGCAGTTTTACTTGTTTTCCATTTTTTAACTGCTGCCCAGAATTTGCTTTCAATACACTTTGCAGGTTCTCTCAGCTTGAAATACAAACTGTCATGAAAGATACATCCTGCCAGCTTAATTCACTCATGCAGCCAAGCTGAATAACCCTTTTGACTGCTTTTAAATAGTACTTTTCCACAGTATGAAAAGGTGGCCTTGTAGTTTCAGCTTGGCCGTTACTTCCAAGCTGCTGGGAGCATTTTACACAACCTCATCTCTCACCTGTAAGGTTACTTACATGTAAACACATGTAACATCTACCTCCTCTCTTCTCAGTTTATTTACATTTCCTAGTTCCTTCTACTAATAACAGAAAGAATGTGGTCTTTGAAAACACTTCAAGAGGAAAGCAGTGAATTGTGTTCTAACAAGTCACAGAATCACATAGTGGGGGGGGGGGGCTTTGTAGGCCATCTAAGTTCAACCCCTTGGTCAATGCAGGAAATCCAAAGCAGGAATGGAAAGCAAGTGAGTGAGGCTGTTGACGTGACACATATGCAACCCACAGTAGCCCCATTCAGACGACATTGAGGGCTTCATGGTGAGCTTAATCATGTTCAGCTGTGGTTAATGCTAACCACATGCAGAATGCTAGCAGATGACAATGTTAACCCTTTTGTGGTTAAGTTTTCCTGAACCACACGCTAACCACAAACTAGTTAGTGGCATACCTGAGTCCTCCAAGTGATCCATCCCATATCCCACCAGCCCTAGTGCTAGGAGCCCTGGCAGTTACGGCTGCCATTTTAGTGCGGGTACCAATACCTGCTATACCTCTACAGTCATCACAGGAGAGGCGGAAGCCTTCTGAGATGGCTGTTCTAGCCGCATCATCACACAGTGCTGCCAGAGTACTCGGAATCTGAAGGGTGTAATGGCGCTTCAATGAGCTAGGAGAAGCGGATGCTTTGTATGGGGAAATTGCAAGCGGGGATTACAAAAATTATACAGTATAAAGAGCAAAAATTGCTCCAAAAAACTAACACAAAAGCACAAAATGGGGGCCGCAGCAAACGTTTCAGTCAAGTGGCAGTCCCAAGCAGCAATAGAGTCCGCCAGCTAGAGCGGTCCCACCTAGTTCGGCCACTCTGTACTGGACGCTCTATGTCTTAATCTTTAATCCCTTAACCACAGCCCCTTAACCACAGACACATGTTAGACAACACTTTTAGCCATGGTTAGTGCCATTAACCATGTTGCACGATATGGTTAGTGAGGCTGACCACATACAATGTTGTTAACAGATGTGCATGGCTAGGGAAAACACTTGTCAGATGACACCATTAACTATGTTGCCCTAATGTCATGACTAGGCCTGTTTCCCTTAGGCTGGAAGGAGTTTCAGACCATCAATCAGAATCAGATTCTGAAGCAGAAGAGTCAGTGCCAGAAACATACCAGCCTATACGGGAAGTGTGGAAGGTGACTCTCATGGGCTCTTCACCAGCTGGGAATACACTTTCGCCAGATCTTATCTCTGAAAGTGTAAGCAAGCCACAAGCTCTGGGAATTGAGGATCCTTCCGAGGGGGAGGGCACTGAAAGGCTAGCTGGTCCTAGAGTGCACCGTAGACTAAAATGGGCAGAGCTAAAGAAAGGTGAGAGAAGGCTGGCCCAGCTAGCTTCTCACCAAGGGCTTCTTCAGAACCAGTCTCCCTGAAGTTAAAGCGTACTGGGAAAAGGCTTTCCCTTTTTCTTGAAAGGACAATTGCTTAGTTTGCATAATTTTGTCTAGAGAGAAGTTCCTAGAAGTTAGAGTCCCTTCAGATGGGAAGAGATGTTTATTGCCTGAATAAAGCTTTATGGATTACGTGCCAGACCTCTTTATTGTCTCCCAATAAAGTGAGAGGTTTTGAGAAACACAACACTTAACCACACTAACCACAAAAGGGTTAACAGCATGGTTAATGGTACTGTCTGAACGGGGCCAGTGGGACTGCATTGTGTGCAGGGTAAGTGTGACAACCATTTTGACTATGCAACACCTGCTTGGGTGTTGTGTTGTGTGAACCTGGTGAGCATGAGTTATGCAAAGGTTGTTTACCCCTCACATAACCCACACCTGCCAGGTTCGCACAACACGATTACCCGAGTTGTATTGCATATTCAACTCAGCACCCACAGTTATTATGGCTCAGTATGAGTAAAAGAAGGCATATCTTTTATGTGACAGTCTTTCACATATTTGAAGAGCATTCTCATGACCCCACCTTTCAAATTTCTCTTCTCCAATTTCTTCAACTTATCCCAATATAACCAGTTTCTTCAACCTTTCTTCATAGCATTTGTTTTTCATACCACAACCTTTAATATTACTTCAGGGCCATTTTAAGAGAAAGTAATTGTAAAACCATGTATATCCATATGGAGAAGCCAGTATCAAAAAATTGGCTCACATACTGCTATTTTATTTTTTCTATACAGATTTGCAAAGTTAATTACTCAATTATTATTATTCTCTCCCACAGTGGTATTCAGGTTTTCATGTGTCCTTTCTCTCTGCAGATGAGGGCAATCTGGTGTACAATTTTTCTAACAGCCTTTATATTACGTTTGTGGCATCTGAATATTTTATAAGGATTCCCTCCGCCTTTTTATGCAAGCTGTTTTTTTAAAAAAAGGCTGCTGAAGACAGATTTAACAGCCCAGGACAGAACCCTGCAGTACCCCCACTGAAAAACCCTCCAATCTGAAGAGGAAACATTGATAAGCAGTTCTTGAGAATAGTTTGTAAACCAGATGTGAATCCACCTGACAGTATTATCAATTATCCTGCATTTAATCAGTTTGCTAACCAAAATATCATGAGGAACTTTATTAAATGTTTTGCTGAAATCAAGACAAATCTCTTTCACAGCATTCCCACAATCCGCTATGCTAGTAACAGAATTAAAAAGAGAGAGATAACATCAGTCTGGCAAGATCTATTCTTGACAGATCTATGCTGGCTCAAACTAAATACTACAGTGTTATCAAGATTCTTATAAATATATGTGTGTGTGATGTGTGTGATGTGTATAGATCAAGGCATTCAGTAGTTTCCCTCCCTCAAAAAGTAAGAGAGAAAACTGAAAAGAACGTGAACCAAAGCCACATTTTGGGGGTGACAAACACTCAATACATTTTTTAAAAATCATATGATCCGTCATCATAAATTTGCTTTAACACGGCGATATCCCTTCATTTTACTCTTTTCAACTGCATTACCATCCAAGTGTACACGTGGGAAGCAGCCCTGAGACTCATGCCATGCCAATTATAATCAACTGAAAACTTTCAAAAATTGGGAAACTGTATTCAATAGTGAAAGCCTGCTCAATCTCTTTTGACCATCACATTGCCTGCAGTACTATCAAAGAAATAGGCTTTCCAACGAATGCTGAACACCAGTATATCCCAGTGTGAGGTATCAATGCACTAACAGGTGACTGGCTGGCTTTGGCTATAGGAGAACTTCCTCAATTTATAGGGGAATCCTAAACAAGTGAATGTTTCTTCGCAGTCTTCTATTTAAAATGCCATTAGAATTGAACAGACTAGCTAAATTTTGGGAAGCTCATACTGCTTAAACACACCCGTTTATTCCAGGGAGCTCCCAGAAACCATTTATCCTATTACCCATTTATTTCAGTGTTGCAGCCTTGGTATCCATGTTGCAAACACTCACTGTACAAGGTATAAGGGAACAGGAAAGTCTAGAGGATTCCTTGAGTTCAAGTTAAAGAGATGGAAAACAGCACTAGTTATCCCAGCCTGTTGATCACCTCCTAATATCTGCCCTTTCAAGATAAGTTCAAGTGATAATGATAGTAGGGAAAAGGAAGGAGTTATATCAATCTAGCAAGTTTGGTCCAGTATGCCTGTACTTCATCCTTCTGGATCCTATCCCCTGCATGCAAAAAGGTGCTGTTGGGAAGAGGATATGTATTCATCTCCTGGGTGTTGCTTGACTTGGTTTGACTTGGCTCAGTGTGAACAAGCATAGTTCAAGTAACATGTTGCGTACCATTGACCAAAGTTGAGAGATTATGTTTGGATCTGCTTAACATCACCAAACATCTTCAGAGGGTGAAACTCTTGCATGAAGCAATGGGTATGCAGCCCAGAGCTGAATGCAAGAATGTCTGAATTGGGACCAATGGACTTGGATTACAAGGAATTTCAGATTACCAAAATATGGACAATAGGATCTTCATGAACTTCAGAACCTCAGGATAATTACAGTATCCAGATCAAGGAGTATTTATTTATTTATTTTATTTATTTATTACATTTGTATACTGCCCGATAGCCGAAGCTCTCTGGGCGGTTTACATAGGATTAAAAACAATTAAAAACAATACACAAAAATTAAAACAGCAAAAACATACAACATACACACAATCTGTACATTTAAAAACCACTTCAACACTTCAAAAAACTACAAAAACAAAACAAAACAAAAGAAACCCAGGCTCCTCGGATATTGCCAAATGCCTGAGAGAAGAGGAAAGTCTTGACCTGGCGCCGAAAAGATAACAATGTTGGCGCCAGGCAGGCCTCGTCGGGGAGATCGTTCCACAATTGGGAAGCCATCACAGAGAAGGCCCTCTCTCTTGTTGCTGACCTCCGAGCCTCCCTCGGAGGAGGCACTCGGAGGAGGGCCTTAGATGTTGAACGTAGTGTTCGGGTGGTTTCATGTCGGGAAAGGCATTCCATCAGGTATTGTGGTCCCAAGCCCTGTAAGGCTTTATAGGTTAAAACCAGCACCTTGAACCGGGCTCGGAAACATACAGGCAGCCAATGCAAGAGGGCCAGAATCGGTCTTATATGTTCAAATCTTCTGGTTCCAGTTATCAATCTGGCCGCTGCATTTTGCACAAGCTGCAGCTTCCGAACCACCTTCAAAGGCAGCCCCACGTAGAGTGCATTGCAGTAATCTAACTTGGAGGTTACCAGAGCATGGACAACTGAAGCCAGGTTATCCCTGTCCAGATAGGGATGTAGCTGGGCCACCAACCGAAGTTGGTAGAAGGCACTCCGTGCCACTGAGGCCACCCGCGCCTCAAGTGACAGAGATGGTTCTAGGAGAACCCCCAAGCTACGAACCTGCTTCTTCAGGGGGAGTGCAACCCCATCCAGAACAAGTTGAACACCCTCCATTCGGTCAGCGAAACCACCCACTAACAGCGTCTCAGTCTTGTCTGGATTGAGTTTCAGTTTATTAGCCCTCATCCAGTCCATTGTTGCAGCCAGGCACTGGTTCAGCACATCCACAGCCTCACCTGATGAAGATGAAAAGGAGAAATAGAGCTGCGTGTCATCAGCGTACTGATGACAACGCACTCCAAAACTCCGGATGACTGCACTCAACGGTTTCATGTAGATGTTGAACAGCATGGGGGACAAAACTGACCCCTGCGGAACTCCATACTGGAGAATCCACGTACAACCATACATGCCTTTACAGTGCTCTGAGGAATAACAGCACCCTCACAGTTATGACATTGTATTTGAGAATTAGCCAGACAGACATCAAAGGGAAAACTGGAGCCCACTCAAGTCCACTAAATCCAAGCACAGATCTAATATTCTGCCAACTTTGTAACACTTCATTAGTTGTACAAAAGCTTAACCAGGATCAGTTCACAGAGTTTCCAAGTCCAGTTTTTCGGAAAAGAGGCTTAATGAGAAAAGTCTTCAAAGGAAACGCTCTGAGGGAGGCAGTCTTGGTTGGCTTTGGGAAGGAGAGATTACAATGCCCAAATGCTCTATTGCTAGTGTGGATCTTGCTGCCAAACGTCAGCATAACCCAGGCCTAATTTATACAAATCAGCAGACTCATAGTCAGACTTTTTTGGGGACTGCATCACTCCAGGTGGGAGCGGCACTCCATATGTTTGAATGCTCTCTCCCACAAAGGAAGAGGAGGAGAAAATCCATCACACAGACAGGAAAACAGTGTGTCAGGAAGAAATCTAGACTGAACACATCCCTACAAGGAGTTTTTATCTGGGGGAGTTTTAAAGGATGCTGCTGCGCACTAGCAGCCCGGTGTGGTAGAGTCCAGGAAATGTTACCATTCGCTTCTGCTAATTGGATAAACTCAATCTTACTCTCAGTGTTTGATCTTTAAACATGACAATCTGCACTGTGTATAAAACTGTACCCTTTTCACAATGTGTAGTTTTTAAATAGCTAACCATAACAGCAGCTTGGGTTGCAATCTGTGTTCAAAATAATATTAATGAAGACGTGAGCGCAATGCTTGTGTGTGATGGGTTTTGCAGTAACAAACAGAAAGATAGAGAAGCAGGGAATTTCCTATTTTAAAACTTGCAGTTGGGAATAGTATGACAACCCTTTAAACTCTCAGTACTAATATCTACATGAAAAAATAATATATGGGTCCGATCATGTGGCTGAAAACCCTTTAAAAATTGGATTAATCATTTATAGGCTATCTCCAAGTAACGGGATAGGCCACATATGACTCCATGAGAATTGAAGGACAGCCAACACAGATCTTTGCATTTCAACCCACAGCATGAGGTATGAGACAATTACAAAAAGAAGTGGAGCAATTTAGAAAGCAAATGGTTTCCTTGGTGAAGAAATCAGTGCAGCTTTTTTGAGTTAACTGTTTATATCTATAATGGATGCGATTTCTCTCTCAAGTGGTTATTTTTCAACAAGAGAGGCTACTTTAAAATGGATATTATTTGATTTGGCTTGCATATGTCCACACATGTCTGAACAAACACGCACACACACACACACACGTGCACATAAACACACAAGAACCAAGTTTTTGACTAATAAGGATAAGCATATATATATGCCCAACTCCAAGCAAAAAAAAAAAGAACTTGAGGGTAAGGATATAGAAAGAGTTCAAAAAGAATTAATATATTTGAAAAGTAATTTTTTTGAGTACAGTAACAGGAATTCTAAAATGCTGGCAAAGTCAACGCAATCAAAGAAGGAAAAAATATAGTAGGGACAATTAAAGATAAAATGGGGGGAAAGTGTAATTTAATGAAGGATAAATTTTAAAAATTTGAGGAATTTTACCAGGAATTGTATACCTCAGAAGCGAGTCCACAAATAAGAATACAGGAATATGTAGAGAAAAATTGGAAGATAAAATTAAAAGATAAGGATAGGGATTATATGGAAGCATTAGTGACGGAAAAAGAAATAGAGGGGATTATAGATAAATTGAAAGGAGGGAAATCTCCAGGAGTGGATGGATTGGGGCTGGAATATTATAAGATATTTAAAGAATTTTTATTATAAAAAATGGAGAAATTATATAATAATATAATAAAGGGAGAGAAGACCCCGCCATCGTGGGAACATTCGTCAATAATATTAATCCCGAAAGCTGATAAGGATTTGATGGATCCAGCTTCATATAGACCCATTTCTTTAATTAATCAAGATGCTAAGATATTTACTGCAATTATGGCAACAATATTAAATACTTTTATAAATGAGTATATAAAAAAGGATCAATGTGCATTTATTCTAGGAAGGCAAATGCCAAATTTAATAGGGAGGGTATTAAATATAATAAACATTATTAAAAGAAGGAATCTAAAAGCAGGATTGATAGCATTGGATATTTTTAAAGCCTTTGATTGCGTTGAATGGCCGGCGTTAAAAATTATTATAAAAATATTTGGTTTTGGAGAAAGGTTTATGGGAGTGATTAATCAGCTATATGTAAATAACAAGGCCGAGGTAATGGTAAATGATGGTTTAACACAACAAATTACCTTAGCCTGAGGTACTAGACAAGGGTGTCCTCTCTCCCCAATATTATTTGCAATTGTGATTGAAATGTTGGCAAATGTTATTAGGGAGGACGAGAGGTTGAGAGGGATAGGAGGGGAGGAAAAGATAAAAATTAATATGTTTGCGGGTGATACTTTATTGACATTAGAAAATCCGGGGGGAAGCATAGAAGAAATAAAACAACATTTGAGAGAATTTGGAGAGGTTACAGGGTTACAGGTAAATTGGGGGAAATCAATATGATGCTTTTTAATTATGATAAAGTAGAAAGGGAAGAGTGTAGTTTAAAATTAGATTTGAAGGTTAAAAATATAATATGTTATTTAGGAGTTTATATCACGAAAGAGTTAGAAAGCTTAGAGAAAATAAATTTTAGTAGGTTAAAAAAACAAATAATGGAAAAGTTAGAGGCTTATAGGAAATTAAAGCATTCATGGTTTGGCAGAATAGCGATAATTAAAATGAAGATATTACCAAAGATTAATTTTTTGTTTAGAATGTTACCAATTAAAATAACAGAAGTAGAAATAAAAAGTTGGCAAAGTATGATAAATAATTATTGTAGTGGGGATAAGAAATCAAGAATTAATAAAACAAAATGGTATAAGATTCAAAGGGAAGGAGGCTTAGGACTTCAGAATATAGAGATGTATTATATAGCTAATCAACTAAGATATGTTATAAATAGTATAGTAGGGGAACAGGATTTAGAATGGTTAAAGTCACAGACAAGAGAAATAGAGTTAAAGCTTCAAAATGTTTTTTTAGTAATATACAAAGGAGTCAATTGAAAGATATAGAAAATCCCATCTTAAGGAATATTAGAGAAATTTGGGAAAGATACAAGAAGAAATTAATGCCAGGAATTTCCCCTCTGGCCCCAGTTGTTTTGATGGAAAACTTCCCAGGTAATCTGAGAGGAGAATTGGAGGGGGGGGGGAAATTAAAGTGAAAGATTGGGTAAGGAGATTGAGTAGCTGTATGCTACATATTAAAGGTAATGTGTTGATTGGGACTGAGTAAATATTCTTTGAGTATCTTCACACAGGAAATATTCTTAAGTAAAGTGCAGACCAAACATTTTCTGTATGATGCCAATTTGTGGTGTTCAAACTTTGAATAGCAGCAATTATGCAAGGCTAGAGCCATTGTTCCACAGTGTACTGAGGACTCCTGGGTGTACCCTATTGATCAGGCAACTCCTCTTGATGCAATATGGAACTGCCTCATTTGCTTACCCCCACCCCTGCAGTTCTTTCATGGATAATAATATTAATGCATGCCTGCTGATCTTGCTACAGGCAAGCACCTTTTTGTATGCTATGGGCATGTACCACAGAGTTGTCATTCACAGCACCACCGCCCTTTACAAAACAAACACACCTGGGAACATGAGAGGTCCTTGAATCTAAATGGGGGTAGCAACCTATAAAATGCTTGCATGAAACAGAGTGAGATAATTGCTTCAAATATGCTCACTAAACAATAGACGTTTTGGGTAGGTGACTTGGTCACGGGAAATGATGACCACATCACTGAATAACGTTTAACATGAAATAACTTCTGTGCATGCAACCTACAAACAGCAGGTTTTGGGCACTGGGTTTGTTGACTGCTGATGTGCAGAATCTCATTTTACATTCCAAGCTGGAGAAGATATTGTGGTGGAAAGATTTATTTATTTATTTATTTATTTATTTTATTACATTTGTATACTGTCCCATAGCCAAAGCTCTCTGGGAGGTTTACATAAGATTAAAACAATTAAAAACAATATACAAGAATTAAAACAGCAAAAACATACAATATACACACAATACACATACATTTAAAACCACTATAATAACTTTAAAAAGCTATACACCTAAAAATAAAGCAAACCCAGGCTCATCAGATATTGCTAAATGCCTGAGAGAAGAGGAAAGTCTTGACCTGGCGCTGAAAAGATAACAATGTTGGCACCAGGCGGGCCTTGTCAGGTAGATCGTTCCACAATTGGGGGGCCACCACAGAGAAGGCTCTACCTTGTTGCCGACCTCCGAGCTTCCCTTGGAGTAGGCACTCGGAGGAGGGCCTTAGATGTTGAACATAGTGTTCGGGTAAGTTCATATCGGGAAAGGCGTTCCGTCAGGTATTGTGGTCCCAAGCTGTGTAAGGCTTTATAGGTCACTCAATTTGTAATACATCTGAGCTGAATTAATTTTTATTATGACCCAGGGAATTCAGAGATAAACCACTAACTGCACAATTTTATGCACGTTCATTTGGAAATTCCAGTGTTCAATGGGGTAGACTTCCAAATAAGAGTACACAGAAGTCTAAAACGTACCGTTAAAAACTTTTAGTATTTATGAGATTGATCTTGGGGACAGTCTTGTGTTGGTCTTAAGCAAGTTTACTCAGAAGTCCCACAAAGTGGAATTTACTACCTTGTATCAGTGCCAATAACTGCAGCCTTACTAGGGCTAACATCTATACCACTGAACTCTTATTATTTACTCTTGATGACAGGCAAACAGTAAAGCTGAATCATAACAGAAAAAGAAGTACTACTGTTACAATCTAGAGATATATTAGACCTAAGGAGGGGGTGGGGTATTTATCAGTAAGTTTCCAGTTAGTGGTGTGAACACAACACTGAATCAAGAGACTAAGTACATGTCAATATATTCATATGTTTTTAAATGCAATTTTACTGTATTTGTAGTTTTGAAGAGATGTAGAAAGGGCAACTAATCAGATGATATGACAAATGACCTAATAATAATGGTTAACATGAGAATCAAGTATACTTATCTCTCTACTTTTGGCACAAGCACTATTTTAAAAATGAACACTTCCTGTAACTTTGCCCTGAAGTTTGGGAACTTTGAAATTCAACCTTCATTCAGCAATTAATTTATCCATAGTCCTAGTAAGTCTGCAGTAGTAAGTACAGCTTCCAGGAAGTAAATCTCATTACAGTGGGAGTTCTTGGCAAATTTAATTTTGGCCAGTCTAAATACAGGCTCAGAAAATCTTTTGCCCATCCCCATCTCTTCCACCACCAAAACCTTACACAATAGTGCCGGAAGCAAGCAAGCTAATATTTTATGCACATCAAACCAGGTACGAATGGTAAAGTTTCAAACGGAGATCAGCTTGGTTACATTATTTAGACATCACAAATTATTTGTGTCATTAGTAGTTAAAAACCATCACTGCAACGAGACGACAACATTGCGATTGAATACAAACAAGTGTCGAATATAGAACTCTCTCTCTCTCTCTCTCTCTCTCTCTCTCACACACACACACACACACACACACACACAGAGAGAGAGAGAGAGAGAAAGAGAGACTGACTAACTGTTTTCTTAAAACTACCATGCATTCTCTACTCTCTAGTCACTGGTCTTTCCATGAGGGCTAGTGATAATTTTATCTCATCTGAACCTCTCTTTAATAACTGTTGACAGCCCCAGATGCCAGGCCCTTGGTGAGAGCATCTGTTTGCCTATTGAGGATTAAGTTAAACTACTTACTACTTAGCCTTCAGTAGAGTAAATCCATGACTCCTAAAGAATACTGTAAGTATGCTAATCATATAAAAAGAAGAAGACAGACACCCAAAATTGTAGTGAGATCATTTCAATACCGACCATTTCAGGACTATTCATGAACACACACACACACATACACCTTCAAGGCATGGGGGTAAGGGGAAGTTAAGCATTTCACCTATCTTCTAGACTCTGTCTCAAACCCTCAATGCTGCATTTTATCTTTTATAAATCTGTAAAAAAAGAAAAAAGTAAAAGCAAATTGGATTGTGATTCATGATAAAATGCCTTCATGTGGGAGTATCTCAGATCAGTCCAGCGCTGCCCAACATGGTCTATCCTCAGTTCTCAGGCATCTGAAGGGGTGAGAGTCAGGGCCACTTTACATGTTACATTTTTAGCAAATGCGGGGTAATATTTGAGGAAGAAACATGCTGGAAAACGTGTCTGATAATGTAAGAGACTGGTACACTTGCCAGGAAGATAGCAACTGGAAGAAACTCCCTGCAGCGTGCACAATTCTTTAAAAACAATCCTTTGCTTCCCATAATTTGTGAAACTGCCATTAGAAGCAAATATAATGTATACTGTTTGACCTATTTAACACCATTGCACCATTCTCGCAATCCAATTAGTGCAGATTCCTCCCTTGTCTTTGAATAAATAAGCATTCCAGAATTAAATTCCTAGGCCATAGAGAGGTAACTGGATCCAAAATAGCTCCCCCTGTTCCCCCACTGTTAATTAAAATGAATTAAACTCATTCAAATTGTATCTAACAACTCCCCTAGGACCCTCACCCGATACATTATTAGTGTAATTAAGGTAAACTTTATATTCAAGGAGGATTTGAACAATGAGCCCAGAAGGCTTTGTAATGAAGAATGCACATTTAAAAGAAAATGGCAGCACAGGCACCTAATTCCACCTTGAAAGATATTCACATGGCAAGTGCTGGAAGAACTGGTATAGCCTAGAGATTGGAAGAATGAGCTGCAAATCAAAAAGGGCAGTGTTGAGATCTCACCTCTGCCCTGAACTGACTAGGTGGCCTTACGCAAGTCAGTCTCAGCCTTATTTCCAGTATGGGGGTGATAATATTGACCTACTTTGTTATAAGTTGTTATAAGATCTACCCTCCAAAAAAGATTAAGTGCTTTGAATACCAAACGTGCTATTAACATCCAAAGTATTATTGCTACATTATCTGAAACAACTTCTCTAGCCACAACTGCTGCAAGAAAAGCTGATCTAAAACTCAAGCTCTCTCCACTGGCAATGTATATTGATTTAAAATCAAGGCAATTTAAATCACAAAGGAAAAGCACGGTTTTCCTTTCAAGTTCCGCATTTTGCAATTTATGCATTTCCTGAACAGGAGTGTATTCTAACTGGCCCTATTTCATGTAGTAGAGCTATGGACTACAATGTTTTCAGCATTGTAGATGTTTTCTTCCTTCCTTCCTTCCTTGATCTGGTGTTAAGATTTATCCATCCTCAAATCTGAAACAATACTCATATCTCCCTCTAATATCGCCTTCCCTCATCTAAACTTTGCAGAATGCCTTGAAAAAAAGCCTGCCTAGAGGTTTTATGCGTGAAAATTCTCATTCAATGTTTACATGTCGGGGCAGTGTAATGTAGTGGTTACAGTCTTGGACTAGGATTGAGGCTATTCTGTCATGAAGCTCACTGTGTGATCTTGGGCCAGTCAGCAACTCTCAACTTATCCTACCTCACAGGAGTGTTGTCAGGATAAAATTGGGAGGGCCAGAGAGAGAGAGAGAGAGAGATTTCAAGTGATATATCATTTTTTGCAATCTGTACAGACTGTATACAGTTTCTGTCCTATGACAATTCAGAAACTTTGTTTGAAGATGGTTTGGAAACTTCAGGTCGTGCAAAATATGGCTATGAGAGTTTTAATGGGGACCAGGCATTATGGCCATTTCTTTCTTGCCTTCACTGGCTTCCAATTAATTTCTTGGCCAATTCAAAGTACCTAAAAATCTCTTCAGAGTCTAAGGCCTTGGTACCTGAGGAAACATCTCTCCCCATATGTACCTGTCTGTGCTTTATCATCTATGGAAGTTCTTCTTTGAGTGTCCCCTAACTCTGAAGCTTGGAGGGTGGTGATGAGAGAGAGAGAGAGAGAGAGAGAGAGAGAGAGAGAGAGAGCTTTTTAATGTGGCCCCCCGACATGGGAATGCACTCCCTAGGGAAAAATCGGATTTCTCACTGAAATCAATGAGCCATTTTTTCCTGGTTTCTGCACATTTTTTTTTCTGTCTGGCAACCTGGAAAAAACTCTCATGGTCCTGTATGCACATTCTGGAAGGTAATTTTGACACAATAAGGAAAGTGGTGCATATCTGAGGTGTTCACAGCCCTTAACGAAGCCAAGAAGCGCAGTGTCCTGCCACTTGGCATGCATACTTCCCAGTTCCTCTCCTTGGGGTCTTCAGTTGAGTTTTCAGATTAATCACCAATTCCATATTTTCATTGCCTGAGGCATAAAACTTTGTTGAGTGTTCTTTTTCAGTCTTTAAAGCTATTTACATTGGCAAGGGGGAGAGGGGACCCTAAAGCTATGTTAAGCACCTTTGTATGTTTTTTTGTTGTTGCTCAAACCTGAATTTTATGTTTAAATGAAGAAATTCTCAAGCAATGGGTAGTGTATGGAATAAAGACGGTATCAAGATAATCTTGGTTTACAAGAGTTATATATCTTTTGTACCTGATTTGAACCTGCTCCTTTCCCACCCCAAACAAACAGAAGGTATGAACCCATACAGATATGGAGCAGGCAAGCATTAATGTTTAAAAGAGGATTTTATAGCAAAATTGATATCTTTATATATTTCCAGTTTGGGTATAGTGCTGTATGTTGCTCTTTGATTAACTTTTCAAATAGGGGGCTGTATATTATTATTATTATTATTATTATTATTATTATTATACATTTATATGCCGCCCCATAACTAAAGCTCTCTGGGTGGTTTATAAAAATTTAAAGATTGAACATTAAAAGTCAGTATAAAAAAATTAAAAAACATAAAACATAAAAAACAGCTAACATTTTAAACACCTTAAACTTTAAGCCAGGCCAAAGTTTTGTTTATATTATGCAGCACATTTAACTTGAGACATTACTTTCCAGTTTCTGAACTTTCACTTAAAATGTTTTAAGGCTTTTCCAGAATCATGGCAAAAACCTTTATTGGGGGGGCAGAGGGAGAGAAGAAGAGATTCACATATTTTCAGGATTTTAACATTTAAGAAAAAATATTTTGCAAGCCATTGCACTGCACCTACAAAGAACTGAAGTGAAGCAGAACTTACTGCCAGACAACAGATTTCCTGTCCAATTATTTCCTGACATGCGTAAATGGATGTCTTTCTATAGACAAACAATGATCGGCATTTCCTATGCATACTTCATAAATAGAAATCATTACAGGAAAAACGTGTTAGACTTTGCATCATAAATTGACACTGTCCCAACAGAAACCGTCTCTCCCTTGTTTCTATTCATAAATATTTATATATTGAAGTTTGGTTATTTTCAAACTTTGAAGGGCATGTCAACAGAAACCATGACACAGATTTAAGTCTCCACACATCAGGATTATAATAAAGTTATGAAATTGTCTGCATGAGAGATCATTGTACAGGACAAGATATGTTATGTGTGTCAGGGAAAATTTCTATTGAGATGAATAAAGGACTGGACAGTTTAGAGTGTCCAGAGGACTGACTAGAGCAGCTGCAGTCAATTATCTAGGAGAATAGTTTTTTCTATTCACTGTTAAAAAGGTCAGTGAGATAATGGGATTCTTTCTGGAAGGTTGCTTAATTGATTGAGTGCTGAGTCAGTGTACAGCCAAACTGTATATAAGTTAGGGACATTAGAATGGCTGTTGTTTAGGCTGAATGGTTATGCGGAGGAGAAGGCTGGTGTTATGAGAAATATGAAGGATGGACAAAAATGATTTATAAAATCTTCCTGGAAACCTGTATTGTTTGGAGAAACCAGTTTGCTGTATATATCTATATTGGAATCACAGTAAAGGACTTGTATTATACACTAATCCGCTGGAGTGTAAGTATTCTTTACTAACTGGACTTTGCTGGAAAACACGCTTGCTCTGCTGAAAGCGAATGGGGAGCGCTTCTTTCCCTAACAATATGGACAAGGCATTAAAACCAAGAGAGATTTCTAAGGCTAAATTACATACAAAATTCTTGAGTTTTATTCTTTCAAAGGTGACAAGAGGCCCACAGTCCAGACAAACAGAAAGGAATTTGATTAAGGATGTAATACAGGTAGATTTGTATCATTAAGGGGGGGGGGAGAAACATCTTAGGTGATGCTACCTAGAGATTCTAGACATAAGTCAGGAAGGTAGATCTCCAGAAGTTTTGTAATTCGATTGCCAGAAGCCCCTGCCATCATGTGGTCAGGAATTCTAGGAGCTGAAGTCCACAGCATCTGTATGAACATAACACATCTTCTTTGGTTCCTTTTTGTAACAGATTTTCATGTAGGAATGGTATAAGAAAAAGATGAACTTCAACTTTGCATCTCATTAAGAATAGGACAAACTTGACAGAGTTTCCAAATCAAATTACACTTGCGCAACTCCAACAAAACTATAGGTCATGCAAGTGGCTGTGCAGAGCAGTAAAGAGATGCGCAAGTGTAACCAAGACATGCTAGCAGATCTTGCATAAGCAGAGCGCATTATGCAAGAGGAGTGGAATGTGCTATAGCGTAACACATTCCTGGAGCAAGAAACGTGGAAGGAGATATGCTAGCAGAGTTTGCAGAAGTGGTAGATGTGCTAGTAAAGCTTGCACAAACAGAACTGTGATCCGTTAGTTGGAAATTTGTGCAACCAGTTGTGCATTATTATGCACCTAGTTTCCACCAGTACAATGTCACTTGTGCTGGTGAAATGACACTATTGAATACTGCCCCATGTACAATTCTTCTGTAATCATCCCACTACCATTAAAATCAGAATACTGACAAGAATTTACACAAATTAGATGCTCGTAAATGTAACATGTGAATTCACAAGCAAAAGTGTAAATATGACAAAAAGAAAATACTGTTAGTATATTATTATGACGGGGGAACCTTATCATTGGTCCTAATCATTCATTAATTAGAGAGGGGGCAATCAAGGTTTAAAGAGAAATATCCAAAAATATTACAATCACGATGCATAAATTAATGCTGCATTCTCATAAATTACAGATTTTACATCAAATGCAAGGATGACTTTTAAAATAAAATTGTGACCCCCTCTGTTGCAGCAATTTGATAATCTAGAGGACTACCTATGGTTGCAATAATAAATTATCACAGAGTGAAAATTGTTGATGGTAAAAATGTATATTTTATTATATTAAGTAATTATTTTAGATTGTATTGTCCAACAGGGATTATAAATGCCAGAAAACTGCTGTGATATTTTCTGGATTAGGATTAATTACAGTGATGAGAATTATCCTGGCTCACAGTTCTTTTCATCTCCCTTCCTCCCTCTCTTTCACACACATACATGACAACTTGGCAGTTCAATATATAATTATATGTTTCCTATACTTTTACCATTCATTACAATAATTCTGACCCCCAAGGTCAGGTTTTCTGTCATAGCAGCTAATGAACAGCTGAGTCCTTCTGCCCCATCTTTTTATCATCAACTCCTCTAGTTGGTCATTAACTGACAGGAAATTCTAGACTGGGAGGTTCTCTTTCAAACAGCCTGAGGAATTTCTGAACGAATTTTAATTGCTTTGGATTAACAGGGTAATTCATTCTGGTTGTGATAGCCTCAGAATTGTGAAACATTTGCCCAATCAAAAAGACCTATGATTACAATTTATATTTTCCCTAAACAAAATGTAGGATTTTGTGACATCAAACAACTCATGATATGGGAGATCATGATCAGATCTTCTTCACAACAACAACAACAGCAGCAGCAGCTGCTTTGAAACAGGTGCAGTGGCTTCTGAATTTGATTAGGGTAGCAGCAGCGGAGAAGGGGGCTGTTTAATGCTTCCCCTACATTTTTTCTGATCTAAGCTCCTAGCTGCTATTAACATGGGGTGGGGGAAGAGAGGATATATAGGTACAAATCCTTTACCAAAATTTTCTCTCATATTGCTAGTAGAAGGTTGGCCAGGTTTTTAGATAAGGGAGATGGCACTTGGAGGAAGGGTTAAACCAGGGGTAGGCAACCTTTTGCATCCATGGGCACATTTGGAAATTTAAGGAACGGCCCAGGTCACAGCCATAAAATGGCTGCCATGATTGGATATGGCTAGTCACAAAGGACAAGTAGCCTGCCCAGAGGCATTCATGGGAATTTAAGATGGCAGCAGCTAGAAGCAATCCCAACTGCAAGTAAGAAAATATTTTAAAATAAAAATTGGGAGGCATATGGCCCAAAGAAAGGATGCCTGGGAACATACTTTTACTATCCCTGGGTTAAACGTAACCCTACACACACACACACACTGCAGCCCAGATCAAATTCAAAGCTCCTTCCCTCCATTTTTCAAGTAACTCAACTGCACTCCCTCCCTCCCTCATCAGTGTTTTGGAGAACCTAAACCAAAAGACAGTATTTGGAGAGGAGACAGAATGTTTGCTCTCCAAGCATGAAAAGGCAATGAAGCCTCGTTATGGACTGGCTTCAGTTCTGGTTGCTTCGGAGAGAATACTACTTCACCTCAGGAAGTACCAGAAATGGTCTGAAGGGGCACAATTCTACTCAGACTTTGAGCATCATCTGAGTCATAGCCCTGTGCTTCTAACTTGATGTACTTTCCATTAGCAAATTCACATGAATTGTACAGTGTATCCTTTTTAAAAATTTATTTCATTTCATTGTATACTGCCCCATAGCCGAAGCTCTCTGGGCAATTTACAGCAATTCAAAGAGACACAATTTCCCCAACAAAAAAGACAAGATACAGAGGTAGGTGGTATCAGGACTCACTGTCAGCCCTCCACTGTCACATCTTTGCTGTCATGGCAACTAGATCCATCAGCAGCCTCGTTAGCTTGGTTTCAACTTCACAGTAACACTATATGATACTAGCAACGGGTCAGCAGTTGCTGTAAATGTGTGATCTTGCCTGTTCTGTTGCTGCTGATCTTGGACTGCTTCTTTGGACATGGATCTTTGTTTGTCCCAATTGGTGAGTTGCTTCTGATCAGCCAGCTCTGTTGGTTTAAACCTTGACTGGGTTCAGACAACACGATAACCAACGATGGTTTAAATAGTTGATGGTTGATTATTTAACCCACCATGGATTATCGTGTTGTGTAGTGGGACTTTTTTAAACCAAGGGTTGATTATTTGGCCGAAATAACCAATACAAATAACCAATGCAGTGCAGAGTTAATTATTTGAACCAGCATTGGTTATTGTGTTGTGGGGAGGGCACCGTTGGTTATTTCCTTGGCCACTATTGGTTATTTCATCAGCCATAGAGTCGCAAGGCAACAGCAGTCAAAGCAGTGGCTGCTGCTCTAGTCCAGCTGGCAGGATAGATAGAATAGAATTTATTACGGTCACAAGACCAGCAAAGGCAGGATAGATTTTTTGGCAGCAATGGCTGATACTAGCAGGAGGGCTGAAGAGGGGAGAGAGGGTGGGGGATGAGTGAGTTAACTCAGCGTGGACTAACAGTCAACTCAACGCTAATCCTAATCCACACAACAGTTGATTATTATCATGTGATGCGGGGAGTACCCCCTAAACAACTGTTGAGTTGATTATTACCCCACCGTTTCTTGTGTTGTCTGAACTTAGCCCTGTGAGCCAGTTTTTGATCTGTTCTAAGTTGTGTGGGAGCTTTTATTGGATACCCTATTTCTTCGATTCCAAGACGCACTTTTTTCCCCATATAAACATCTCTAAAAACGGGTTGCGTCTTAGAATCAATGGCGATTTTCCCATTCTAAATCAAAGCTTTTTTTCTGTTGGGGGTACTGAAATTAAGGTGCATCTTACAATCTATGCATCTTAGAATCAAATAAAAACTGTATCTTCTAAGCCTGATGGTCCACCATGGCTGATGCTGGCCTCCCTATTAACAACATTTTACATTGTCCCGAAATGTGGAATGAAGCATCAGTCCAGGCAATGGCAGCCACCGCCACTTTCCTTACCTTCAATGTCTCTGGGCCCCACCCCAAGAACCCTGGGGTAAATGAAGGTGGTGGCAATAGCTGGCCAGAGGGAGTACTGGGCAGCTGGCTCTGTGCCTCCTTTAGCACTGCCACCTGTCCCCACCACTGCCTGCCACTCTGCCATCTGCATCATAATAAAGTTTTGCGGGGCACCAGCGTGGTGCTGGGTCCCCCACTAGAAAACAACTTGCCTAGGGCCCCCTCAAATCTAATGCTGGCCCTGAAAAAAGACATTGGGTATTCAACCAACAACCTTTTGTCTACAAGTACATCTAACATACTGGCTAAGGGACTGGTCTAGGGATGAGGAAGTCCCAGGCTCAAATCTTGACTCTGTCATGAAGTCACTAGCAGGTATTAGACAAGCCTCATTATCTCAGCTTCCCCCGCCCCATCTGCAAAATGGGGATAATTATACTGACTTACCTTAAAAGACTAGAGTAAGGAAAACGGCAAGAACAACAGCAACACAGTGCATTTTAAGTGGTTTGAACATTTGAAGACAGAAGCAAAGCATTATTATCAACGAGGTTGTTAACATTTTAACTACTTGATATTTTACTGAGACAACAGGTGTGAAGTACCTGAGAGTAAGTTCCATTGAAATGGTTGGGGCTTACTTCTGAGTAAACATGGATAGGATGGTGCTATAAAGTAGTTTATATATTGTTGCTGTTTCATTTGTTTCTATTTTAATACCTGTTATGAAATATTTTATTTGTAGACTACATATTTTAACAGAGAAGCATCAGGAATGGGCAATGTTAGCCCTCCACATTTTTGGCCCACAATTCTAACATTCCTCACCACTGGCTATGCTGGCTAGGGCTGATGGGAGTTGTAGGAAAAAACGTCTGGAGGGCCACAAGTTGTCTACTCCTGGCATGTTTGGTTCCTTACCCCTTATTGTATTGTCAAAACAACCCTGTGAAAAAGCTAGGCTGAGTGTTTGTGATTGATCACCCTGCGAGCTGAATGGAAATTTGAAACTGGGTCACCCTACTCTAAGATTAACACTTGGGTATGGGGAACTATTTTGGGCCCAAGGGCCAAATTACTCCCCAAATTTGGCCCCAGAACTTCAGCGGCGACTGGACAAAGTGGGCAAAGCCACTTCTGGAATGCACCCACCCACCCACATTTTCACACACACACACAAACGTTTCTATATTCATTTAATCTGTCTTTTTCTATTGCGAATCTCAATTTAAATTATAGTAGGTTTTGTCACCTGGCTGAGATGTAGTTACTCAGCTCCAGTGTATGATGACATTCATGCCAAACTATAACAGACCAAGGAGGCATGGGTTTCTGATTTGGTTACTAGATGGGACCAGAAACTCATTCTCCCTCCTTCCCTCACTGGGAGTTGCTGGTTAGAGCCTTTCCAGGGCAAGGTGAGCCTAGAGACCATGCAGTCAATGCAATTTTTCACTTATGAGGTGCCTTAATTAAAGGACTTGTGAACTCTAAGGTCTGAACATTGCTTGGTGTTCCATCCAAGCCAAGCAGTGAATAAACTTATCAACCTTTATTTTGCTACCATTTTAGGTTATATTTTTCTAAATTAACTTATGTACTCATACAAAGGATTGCATTGCCCTTTTAAGAAGGTCTACAAATGACATTAGTAATCCATCCAAACTACATTACGCAGTTGCCCTTAACACTGGATTCCTTGGCTGCCTGTAGCAGCAGTTAGCAGAAAATGCAATTCTGAGCTATTCTACTGAGCTCCCCAGCTTTGTAGGTGATGCCATTTCAACTTGGTTATTTACATTCACATCTTGAGCAGGGCAGATTTGAATAATGGCATTAGGTCTAAGCAGCAGCTATTGATAGCTTTGCACCCAGTTGCGCATCTCACCTAATGTCTTCAGTGGGCCTACAACATAAAAGCAAGAAGCAGAATCAGAAGAGACAACAGAAAAGCAAGAGACTTTAAAAGATCGAGAGGGTACAAATTTTACTTGGAATTAGGTATAACCTTGAGAGATGTAAGTCTAGAATGTAAATGCCCTGCAGCACTACTCAAAATGCAAAGCAGACGTTTTAGTTCACCATGCAATTTTGGTGTGCTCAGAATGAAATTATTAGGAAGTGGGAAAGTTGTCTAGACCGTTAAGCTCTCTCTACTATAATCCCCATCCCATTTTCATTATGTACCTTTCTGTTAAACATATATATTTACATCATCTCTACTCTGCTATCACAAAACTCAGCTTTTGCAGAAATGTGATGCCAGCTAAGCTATTCTTTATTAGTGCAGAGTGGTTCATTAAACAGTACCTATAATCAAGACCTTCCCTT
The DNA here is from genome assembly GCA_029215795.1 of Anniella stebbinsi. Classification (NCBI taxonomy): domain Eukaryota; kingdom Metazoa; phylum Chordata; class Lepidosauria; order Squamata; family Anniellidae; genus Anniella; species Anniella stebbinsi. The sequence continues at coordinate 150,846,169 of JARDYH010000001.1, forward strand.
AGGTTTTTATACTACAGCTAAATCCAATCTTGATACCACATCCCTGCTGGCTTTTTTATCAGATAAAGACCCTTTTCATTTAACAAAATGTTTCCTTATCCATTGAGTTTCTTGCAAATTCTTGATGCTGATATTGGCTGTAAATGTTTTTTTAAAACTTTGTTTCACTTTAAAATTTAAACTAAAATTGAAATTTAAGAACTTTAACTTAAAAATTGTTTTGATAACTTGGCTTTTCTATTTTAATTTTATTGTAGCAGCCATTTGTTTATAAATACCAAAAGTTTTGACGTGGGTATAATTCTACCATATGCTAACATTTGTGGAAGGGTTTGTTTACCTCTCCCCCCTTGTATGACAATCAGTGATTATGTGTCATTATTTTTATGTAACTAATTTAAAATGTAACATTAATAAAACATTTTACAAAACTTTACATAGCTTGGACCTATAACAAGATTGTATGGACTTAGGTCTGACTTCTTTCCCTGCCATAAATGCACACTCTTGCTTACTATAAGTCCACAGAGTGTTTTCTCCTTTGTAGTGGACTCACTGACCCAGTTCACATGTCATGGCTAACTATGGGTTGTTTAACCCATAGTTAGTCTTGGCTGTACAACAGTGAGTGTGCACTCTGCCTTCCATGTGCTCCTCCCTTCCTGTTTCCTAAACAGTACAGGAACACTCCATTCCTGGGTTGTTATCATTAAGTCTGATCCCAGACACTCTCAGTTGTTTAGGGGTTAAACAACTCAGAGTTAACCCAACAAGAAACCATGGGGGCTCCTGGGTTGTTTAGGAAAGCAGAAGTGGGGGAATGGGTGGGTGGGAATCAGCACACCTGTGTACTCACAAACAAACCATGGTCACTGTGATTCATCTTCATGGTTAGAATACGATCATAATGGCTTTCACAACTAAGGGCTCCACTGCTTGTACATCCCAGGATAAGATATTGTTATGCAACTGCTTCATATCAGACCTTTTTTTCCTTGAAACTCTGTTATTGTGAGTTCTCCTGGCTCCCATGCACAGACCACAAATTATCCATTGGTTCTAACCTTTATGGACTGTCAACAGCAGAAATATATTCTACTGCAGCCTTCTTCAACAATAGTGCCATACAGATGTTTTGGACTACAGCTCCCATCATCCTTTACCATTTGAGCACATTGGCTGGGTGTTGATAGGTGATAGGTGTTGTCATCCAAAACACCAGGATGGCACCAGGTTTGGGAAGGCTGTCCTACTGCATGGCACTCACAACTGCTCCTGAGATCACACTAAGGCCCCATTCAGATGACATTCGGCTTTGTGGTTAGCTTAACCATGTTCAGCTGTGTTTAACGCTAACCACATGCAGAACGCTTGCAAATGACGCTGTTAAACCTTTTGTGGTTAAGTTTTCTTAAACCACACGCTAACCACAAAGTGGTTAGTGGAGCACTTGATTCCTCCAAGTGATCCACCCCGAATCCCAGCACCTCTATAGCGCTAGGGGCCCTGGCAGTTACGGTTGTCATTTTAGTGCAGGCACCAATGAAACCAGCAATTACATACATTCATCACCTCGTTTAGTGAGCGGTTCCTTTGCTTTCTGCATTGCCATGCCTGCTATACCTCTGCAGATGGCCGTGCTAGCTGTGTCATCAAGCTGCACTGTCACAGTAATTAGAACCTGAGGGGTGTAATGGCGCTTCAATGAGGTAGGAGAAACGGAGGCTTCATATGGGGAAATTGCAAGCGGGCATTGAAAAAGCTCTACTGTAAGCATTAGGCTGACCAGATAAAATCCAGGTCAGGGCTCATGTAACTTTAACAGTTGTAGAGAAAAGGGAATTTCAGCCAGTGTTATTTGTATGCAATTAGTTCCTGGTGAAATTCCCTCTTCGTCACAACAGTTAAAGTTGCAGGCACTATACTAGAGTGACCAGATACAAAAGAAGGCAGGGCCCCTGCAACTTTAACAGTTGTGATGAAGAGGGAATTTCACCAGGAACTAATTGCATACAAATGACACTGGCTGAAATTCCCTTTTCTTTACAAGTGTTAAAGTTACATGAGCCCTGACCTGGATTTTATCTGGTCACCCTAGTAAGCATGCTCCGCTAAGAAGAGCAAAAATCGCTCAAAAAAACTAATGTGAAACACGAAATGGCAGCCACAGCGAGCGTAATCAATCGGCAGTCTAGAGCAGCCATAGAACCTGCTGGCTAGAGCAGTCCTGCTTAGTTAGGCCACTCAGTACTGGAAGCTCTATGCCTTAACCCATAAAACCATTAACCACAGCCCGTTAACCACAGACACATGTCAGATGACATTTTTAGCCATGGTCAGTGCTGCTAACTACGTTGTACAATGTTTTTAGTGAGCCTAACCACAATGTGGTTAATGGGGCAGATGGTTAGGGAAAATGGGTGCTCAGACAACACCGTTAACCATGCTGCCCTAACCACACTAACCACAAACGGGTTAATGGAGTGGTTAACTGTGTCGTCTGAACGGGGCCACAGAGAGCTAAAAATTGGGGCAAACATTTCTATAAAAAAGCTGGTTGTGTCGCACTGACTGGGCAAGGGGAAGGGCTGTGGCTCACTGGTAATGCACACGCTTTGCATCTTGGGGTTCCCAGGTTCAAACCCCAGCATCTCCAGGTAGGACTGGGAAAAACACCTGCCTGAAACCCTGGGGAGCCACTGCCAGTCAGTGTCATTACTACTGGGTTAGATGGACCAATGGCCTAATGCAGTAAAAAAACCATTCACTATGACATTCTTCCTCCTTTCCAATTCATAAAAAGGGTCTGGAGGGATTACATGAAAGAAGGGGAACGGGGAAAATCATCTCTCATATTTTAATTGCATTATATTTGTGAGACAGTCAGAGAACAGATGTTATGGAGTACCCTTCTATAAACATGGTAAATAAATAAACTCCTCTGCAAATTCTTAAGAAGGCCCACATTTGAATTTAAAAGAAGGACCTATATTCTTGCCCACCAAATTTGGATGTAGATTCTGAAGTGCATTTCAGGCACACTTACAGTGAACATAAGAAGTAGCACAGAGATGCAGACACATCTTGCAGGGGAAATATTTTAAAACTTGACATTTTATACAGTACAGCCCTTGTCAATGATACAACTGAAACTGAGCAATGCAGAGTCCAGCTGTGGTTAATGCATGACCTGAGTTTCTGCATTCCAAATCGCTAGTGTGAGATCATGCACCTTTCCACCACTACAATCGTCAAGCCCTCTTTTAAATTTAGTAACCCTTACTTGTTGATTTAAAGGCTGCAATCCTAAATGCATTTATTATGGAAGTAAGTCCCAAGGTGTAAGATGAGTGAAGATTGGTTAGGCTTTTAAAAACAGATGGCAAGAAATTCAACTGAAAAAAAATAAAGTGAACATAACACTTAGCTACAAATCAATCAAGTAAGATTTCTAAATTGCCTTTTGGTTATTCATGTGGGAAATTATGTCTACGTGCATAATTTGTAAGAAGATCCCCATAGGAGAGTAATGAGAAATGGAAATATACACTGTGATTGGCACAGGAGAGGCCAATATAATGTAATGCACACTACATGGGGCTGCCTTTGAGGAGTCTTCAAAAGCTTCAGTTGGTCCAGAACACAGCTGACCAAAGACATTTTGTTGCTTGAAGTGGTGCCTCCTGCCCCCCCCCCCCCAACAATGCCAAGGTGCATAATCCCAACCCAACCAATTTATTTTGACATCTGAGGAAGAAGATCAACTCTCCCACTTCCCTGGCAGGAAAAAAAATGCAACAATAAATTAATAACTAATAATCTGCTGCCTGTTAATGATATTAAAAATCTGCTGCCTGAGGCACCTTGCTCAGCCTAATGGTAGGGCTGGCCCTGGGCCAGAATGCAGCAGCAATAGGGGCGTTGGTGGGGTGTCGTCCCTGGGAGCATGCAAAGCTTACAACAGCTGCACTGGCTTCCAGTTAGTTTCCAGGAACAATTCAAAGTCGTAGTCATTATTTCTAAAGTCCTAAATGGCTTGGATGCAGCCAGGGTGCCTAAAGGGACCAACTCCTTCCATATTAATCTGCTGGAGAGGTTATCTTTGATGCCCTGTCAAATGCAGAAGTGCAGAGAGAGGATCTTTGCTGAGGTCACAAAGGCCAAGTGGGGTAGTGGTGTAATTTGGCTCCCTCCTTGTTGGCCTTCCACTGCCTGGCCAAGACTTTCTGGGAAGCAGTTGGCTTGCCTGGTTGAGGTATTGTTTGAATTGCCCCACTGTTCTAATATTGTTTTTCTTTGATGCGCCATCCCCCATTTGCCTTTATAGTATGAGAACTTAACGCACATCAGTGAACTGAAGGAAAGGGAGGGGGAGGGGAAACATGGGAAATGGAGGCTTAGGCAGGGCATAGGGGGGTATTTCAGCCCCATTTCAAGCTCCAAAATGTCTTGGGTTAGTGCCGATGGGCAGGCAGGACATAAAGACTGTCAATAAAATAAACACATATGTTCCAATTTGGACACTGGAAAATATATTTCAAAGAAATATAGGATAAACCAAAATCTCTTGACTCAGTATTTTGTCTTCACAGAGTCAAGGTGCAGCCTAGAAACATTTGAAAGGCAATTAGCAAAAGCAAATAAAAACAACAGAAACAACAACAATTTCAAATTAAAAATACTGCTGCAATGGAACGTAGATCAGAATTGGGCTTACCATGAAAATATGCATCATTGTTTTGAGGAGGAAAAGCTAAATCAATCTTAAGCCAGCCCTGCTGACAACTGAGCTCATAATACCTTTAATAATGAAACACATTCTTGGAATCCCCTGGGAATGCTTCAGCAGCAAACAGCAGCATTCAAGTGAACTCTTTTGATTCTTCCATAGCAGACAAATCCTCTCTAAGCTATATTCATCTAACTCAGTCTTCCTATTGGCCACGTTGGCTGGGGATGATGGGAACTGTAGTCCCAACACCGGGAGGGTACTCAGTTGGGGAAGGCTGTTCTAACTAGAATAATGTTTTCTGGCCTGTCGGCCACAATAAAGTTGATTGATTGATTGAACTAGAATAATGGGGTGAGAAAAAAACTATTCTATATAAATGATAAATTCTAAGCTATCCTGGAGATTGCATCTTCACACTTTACAAAAATAAATAAATAAATATCTGAGCTCCAAACTGTGACCCACATGGAACACATCTGTAATGAAATCCTTTCCCCTTGGCATGTGATCAGTGTATTAGGAGGTCCTATGAATAGAGAAGTTTCTAGACTTGGGGGCAGGGGGCACACTGAACTGTTGATATAAAAGATGTCAGGGAAAATTTCTGTTTAAGTTGAATAAAGAACTGGACAAGTTTTGAGTGTCCAGGGAAGACTGAACAGCCAGCTGCAGTCAATAATCTGATAGTGTAGTTTTTTCCATATGCTGTTGAAAAAGTCAGGAACATAGGGAGAATCTTTCTAGAAGGTTAGGTAATTGGTTGTGTGCTGAGTCAGGGTTCAGTAAATATGTATATTAGTGAGGATATAGAAATGGCTGTTAGTTAGGCTGGAGAATTTGTGCCGGAGGCTGGTGGAATGAGAGATTGATGTATGGAGAATTATGCTATGCAATAGCTACCTGAAAAAACTGTATTATCTGGAGGAACCAGTTGCCTGTATTATTGGAACACAGTAAAGGACTTGTATTATACACTATACTGCTGGAGTGTGAGTATTTCTTCACTGCTTGGACTTATGCTGGACTAAAAACGCTTACTCTGCTTAAGCGAATGGGGAGCGCTTCTCTCCCTAACAGGGTTATGGGCCCAGAAAGTAGCCCAGCAATAGCCAAGCAGTAGCCCAGCAGTAGCACAGGAGTTCCGAATATTGCAGCAACGGATGATGGTTGCCGGAGTATATGATGAGGAAAATTCATCAGGCTCTAGAAGTTCGAGTGAGGAATCGGAGGCAAGTAATTTGTCTGGCCGGAGGAAAGCTGTGGTTGTGAGCCAGCTGGAAAACATGGCATAGATGAGCTTGCAAGGAGGGATTCCCATCAAAAGGCTAAATGAAAAAAATTACTTGAATTGGTCATTCAAAATAGAAATGTTTCTAAGACGCGATGGATGCTGGCATGTTGTGGAAAACACAAGACCAGTGGGTCTAAGCGCAGCTGAGATAGCTGAATGGAATACTTTAGCCATTAGAGCCAAGGCTAATATTGTACTATGCATAGATGAAAGCCAATTAATCTATATCTCTCGGACAGACACAGCAAAGGAATGCTGGGAGAAATTAAAAAATATTTACGTGAGACAGACGGCTAGTTCAAAGATAAGCTTGACGAGACAGCTTTATCGAACTAAGCTCAGAGAAGGAGGTTCGCTGTTGGAGCATCTCCAAAATATGGGCACGTTGTTTGCCAAGCTTCAAGAAGTTGGTCTGCCTTTCGATGAAGAGAATCGAATATATGTAATTCTTAGTTCGCTCCCCGAGAGCTGGGACCCGCTCACGATGAGTTTGGAGTCTATGCCGCAGATGGACCTTTCCATTGAATATTTGAATGGAAGGCTGTTGCCGGAAGAGAAGAAGCGTATCGAAAGAGCAGAGGAACGAGGAGAGAGGAAAAAAATCGGCCGTGAATCACACGGAGAGGAAAAACACCAGGATAAAATGGAGTCTAGGCACCGCTTATCAGCTGGAGAAGGAGAGCACGCAATGGCCGTTGAGAAGCCGAAGTGTTTTTGTTGTGGAAGGCTGGGGCATGTTCGGAGGAATTGCCAGGTAAAACTGCAATCGAAGAGAGCTGCACAGGAAAGCCATTACTCCAAAGGAGAGCGAGCAGGAGAGTGAAAGGAATCTTGCAGCACTCAGTTGGTCTCTGTCGCCTTGGAAACGAAGGAGAATAAGCAGAAAGGCATTTGGCTCATTGATTCTGCTTCGAGTCAAACCCTGTGTTGAAGCAAGGAGAGTTTGATAAACTCTGGTCTGGATCTCCAGAGTCAGTGACTCTAGCAGACGGAAATCAGGTTCCTGTATCTGGAAAAGGGCGTTGTTTAATTCCTTGTTTAGGGAAATATTTGTCTGATGTGCTATGTGTTGAAAGTCTTGATTTTAACCTTATTTCCGTAGCAAGCCTAACAAAGGAAGGATACGTTGTCACTTTCAAAGGATGCCTGTGTGGGCTAATTTGTGCGCAAGGGGATCTCAAAAATGGTTTATATGAAATGAGATCTAATGAGTGCGTGGTAAGTCAAATTGGAAATGCTCCAAGTCATTTAAATTGTATCCACTTACTGCATAGAAGAATGGGTCACGCAAGTTTTAAAGTGTTAAAACAAATGCCAAAGGCATTGACCTCAATGGGTGCAATAAGTTTCTGGATTGCAGAATTTGCAAGCAATCAAAGTCCAAGGTTCAGGCTATCAATAAGAAAAGTAATAGGATTTCTCAGGAGGTGTTTGAGCTAGTACACCTGGATCTGGTTGGTCCTTTTAAGGACAGTGTCGGAGGTGCCAGATTTGTACTAGTCATTCTGGATGACAAATCCCGCTTTAGTTGGGTGTTCATGTTAAAGAAAAAATCAGAAGTGTTTCAAACGTTTAAAGATTGGGTGACATGGGCGGAACGCAGGTTCCAAAAGCAAGTAATCCAGATTCAGTCTGACAGAGGCGGAGAGTTCACTGGTCATGATTTTTTAAAGTGGATCAAAGTGAATGGAAACACTCACAGGTTTTCGGATCCATTTGCGCCTTGGCAAAATGGAGCAATTGAAAAGAGGAATGGTCTACTTCAGACGGTGAAAGACTCTCTGTTATTGGATGCAAATGCAGAGCCAGGCTTGTGGGCAGAAGCATTTTCTACTGCCAATTATTTACTGAATAGAACCTGGTCGCAAACAATTGATAGTGTTCCTTTCTATCAGTTGCATGGAAAGAAGCCAAACTTATCTCACCTGAGAATCTGGGGCACATTTGCATATGTAAATATTCCAAAAAGCCAGAGGCGAAAAGGAGACAGCAAGGCGATTCGGGCTCGTTTTGTTGGGTACAGTGAAAAATCTTGGAGGTTTTACATTGGAGGTGGTAAAATCATTGTATCTAAGTCAGCTAGCTTTGAAGAGCAAAACTGGCAAAGAGTTCATTCAAACCCAGAGGTACTGCTACATTTCTCACTGGACGGGAGAAATGAAGGGGAGGAGCAGAAAGGGTTAATGCCTGCTGGAGCCGGGTCTCCCAGAGAGCAGCATTTAACTCTGCCCCCCATGGAAAGCAATGGAAAGAAACTGTCTATAGAACCAAGTCCTAGTAAATTAAGGAGGTCTGACAGGGTTAACAAAGGCATACCGCCTGAAAGGTATGGGTTTGAGAATCACAATGCAAGAGTTTGTTTGGTAAATTACAAGCCTCAGAGCTATGAGGAAGTGTTACAGCTGCCTGCGCAGGAGAAGCAGAAATGGTTTTCTGCAATGCAGGATGAGCTGCAATGTTTTTCAAAACACGGCGTGTATGAGACTACATGGTTACCTGAAGGTAAAAAATCAGTGGATTGCCGATGGGTGTTTTAAAAAAAGGTTTTGGAAAATGGTGAAGCTGGATATAAAGCAAGACTGGTTGCTAAGGGTTTTTTGCAAGTAAAAGGGAAAGATTTCGATCAAATTTTTGCTCCCACTTGCAAAGCAACTACTTTAAGATTATTTCTAAGCTTAGCTGCTAAGAATAATATGACTGTGAGGCACCTTGATGTGGGAACTGCTTATTTACATGCAGATTTACATGAAGAAATTTATATGGAAAAGCCTCCAGGGTTTGGTGATGATTCTGATCAAGTGTGGTTGCTTAAGAAAGCAGTATATGGTCTCAAACAGTCAGCAAGATGCTGGAACAACTGTTGGAATGTAGCCCTAGTTGAAGACCTCGGTTTTCAGAGGGGAATTGCGGATCCATGTTTATATACAAGAGAAGATTGTAATGGTTTTGTTATGGTTCTTATTTATGTTGATGACATTTTAATAACCTTTAAGTCCATAAGCCAGATACAAGGAGTTACAAAATGTTTGGAAGAGAAATTCAAACTGAAGTCACTTGGAGAAGTGAACAATTATTTGGGAGTGCAAATCATCAAACGGAATGGAAAATATTTTCTGAGTCAGAAACAGAAAATTGTTAACCTACTTGAGTCATGTGGGATGAATGATTGTAATGGTGTACAAAGTCCAATGCTACCAGAATTCAGATCAAACTTGGAAGGGGAAAATTTCAATGACCCTGAGTTATATCAATCTGTTATTGGAAGCTTGTTGTACATAAGCTAGTGGACACGTGCCGACATTGCATGTGCTATAGGTATTTTAAGTCAGCAAGTTGTGAAGCCAACAAATGCTGCCTGGTTAGGAGTAAAAAGAGATTGCATTATTTGAAAAGTATTTTAGATCTTTGTCTAACGCTGTCGTCTTTTGAAACTGAGTCCTTAGAATGCTATGTGGACAGTGATTGGGCAGGGAACCCCAAAGACTGGAAGTCAACAAGTGGAATGGCTATTTTACTTGGAAGGTCACTAATTCACTGGAAAACCAAGAAGCAAGGCTGTGTTGCAACATCTTCATGCGAGGCTGAATATGCGTCATTGTCAGAAGCTTGTGGAGAACCCCCCCTAAGAGTTCTAAGAAGATTGGGACCAATGCCCAGGAAGCTGGTGAGGAGGGGGGTGAAAATGGGGGTGAATGTGGGGGGGAGGGTTAGGGAGGGGGGGATTGTGTTACACAGAGGGAGACCGACTTAAAGACGTGTGTGAAAGTGAGAGATGGAAAATAAATTTAGATTGGCAACATTGAATGTTAAAGGGCTAGGAACAGTGATTAAAAGGAAAAGAATTGAAATGTTATTAAAGAACAAAAAAATAGATGTAATTTTTTTGCAGGAAACTCATCAGGCCAAAGATGGAGTTAATGAGCTTCGAATGAGGGAGGTGGGCGTTTATGAGAAGGCATATGGAACTTCGAAATCAAGAGGGGTGGCAATAATAATTTCAAAAACATGTGGCATAACTATTCAAAGTGTAAAGAAAGATAAAAACGGAAGGTTCCTTATTATGTTCTGCAGGTTGGGAGAAGAGGAATATGTATTGGTGAATGTCTATGCTCCAAATGGAAAACAAATGGATTTTATTGATGAAGTATTTAACGTGTTGGGAGAAGTGGGTAAAAAGCACATCGTGATGGCAGGTGACTTTAATATGGTACTAGATATAGGGAAAGATAGGGATAATATATTAAAAGATACTAAGAGGGTGGGGAAGACAGAGTTAAGCAAATTAATGGAAGGGAAAGAATTAATGGACGTGTGGAGAGTTATAAGAGGGGAAGAAAGGAAGTATACCTTCTACTCACAGAGATTTAAGAGTTATTCAAGGATAGATTATATTTTTGTATCAAAAAATATGTTACCCAAAATTATAGACTGTGATATTGGAGTTATCAAGGTTACTGATCACGCGTTAATGATAATGGACATGGAAACCAAAAAAGATTATAGACAAGCGAAGAGATGGAGATTGGATGTAAGGTTGCTGAATAAAAAAGATATAATGGAGAAGATAAAGAAAGAATTGCAGGAAATATGGGAGATTAATGAAAAAGAGAATAACCGGCAGGACATATTGTGGGATACGATGAAAGCAGTGGTAAGAGGGATTTGTATTAGGGAAAGTTGTACATTAAAAAAACAACAGGAAGCCCAAAATAAAAAGATTGAAGAGGAGGTAAGGAGTTTGGAAGAAAAGTTAAAGGAGACAAAAGATAAACGTCTAATTGCCCAAATTCAAGCTAAGAAAAAGGAATTAGAGAAAGAAGAATTAGAACAAGTACAAAAAAATTTGTTGTATTTAAAAAGAGATTTTTTTGAATATAGCAATAGGAATTCAAAGATGCTGGCCAGATCCACACAGTTAGAAAAGGCTAAGAATATGATAGGGACAATAAAGGATAAGTCAGGGAATAGTTGTAATTTAATGAAAGATAAATTAAATATATTTAAGGATTTTTATAGTGAATTATATACATCAGGGTCGGGACCGCAAGATAAGGTACTGGAATATGTAGAGAGGAATTGGAAAATAAAATTACAGGAGCAGGATAGGGAATATATGGAAGGTTTAGTTACTGAAAAAGAGATAGAGGGAGTTATTGATAAACTGAAAGGAGGAAAATCACCAGGGATGGATGGTTTGGGGTCGGAGTATTATAAGCTTTTTAAAGGAATTTTATTACCAAGACTAAAGAAATTATTTAATAACATAATAGAGGGGGGGAAGACTCCGCCATCATGGGATTATTCCCTGATTATATTAATTCCAAAACCAGGTAAGGACTTAACGGATCCCGCATCATATAGACCAATTTCCTTAATAAATCAAGATTCAAAGATATTTACAGCAATATTGGCAAAAAGAATGGCCACATTTATTTGTAAATATATTAAAAAAGATCAGTGTGGATTTATTCCGGGTAGGCAAATGTCTAACTTAATGGGAAGAGTATTAAGTATAATTAATATTATAAAAAAAAGGAATTTAAAAGCAGGCTTGCTAGCATTGGACATATTCAAAGCCTTTGATTGTGTGGAATGGCCAGCGCTTAAAACAATATTAAAAACCTTTGGGTTTGGAGACAAATTTATGGGAGTGATGGATAAGTTGTATAAAAACAATAAAGCGGAAATATTGGTTAATGATGGGTTAACACAACAGATTACACTAGCCCGAGGAACTAGGCAGGGATGTCCTCTTTCACCGATCTTATTCGCAATAGTAATAGAAATTTTGGCAAATGTAATAAGGGAAGATGAAAGAGTGAAGGGGATAGGAAGAAAAGAGAAGATTAAAATGAATATGTTTGCGGACGATACTTTACTGACCGTAGAAGATCCCCTAGGGAGTGCAGAGGTGATTAAGAAACATTTAAGAGAATTTGGAGAAATTACGGGATTAAAAGTAAATTGGGGGAAGTCAGAAATGATGTTATTTAATTATAATAAGGAAGAACTGGAAGAAGGTAAGGTTAAGTTGGGTCTTAGACTTAAAAATATAGTACGTTACTTAGGGATTAATATTGATAGAGATTTAGAAAGGTTAGAGGAACTTAATTTGGTAGCTTTAAAAAAACAAGTAGGGGAGAAATTAGAAGTATATAAGAAATTAAAACATTCTTGGTTTGGTAGAATAGCAATTATTAAAATGAAGATTTTACCTAAGATTAATTTTTTGTTTAGAATGTTACCAATTAAAATATCAGACGTAGAGTTGAAAAGTTGGCAAAATATAATTAATGCATATTGTAATGGGAACAAGAAAGCTAGGATTAATAAAGGGTTATGGTACAAGGCTCAAAAGAAGGGAGGTTTAGGACTTCCAAATATTAAGTATTATTATATAGCTAATCAGTTAAGATATGTTATAAGTGGTATTCTAGGGGAGGAAGATTTGGAGTGGTTGGAGACGCAAACTAGGGAAATAGATTATAAACTGAAAAATATTTTTTTCAAAAAAATTCAAAAGAAAGAATTAAAGGGACTGGACAACCCTTTGTTGGTAAATATAGTGGAGATCTGGGAGAAATTTAGGGGGAAGTTGATACCAGGAGATTCACCACTTGCCCCAGTGGTAGTAGTGGAAAATTTCCCAAGAGTGTTAAAAGTGGAGATTGAAGCGAGATTGAAAGATAAGGAAATAATTAAGTTAAGGAAGTGGATGGAAAATTTGAAGGATAATGAGCAAATTAAAGAGCTATTGATAGGTCAAAAATTAGCATGGTTTAAATGTATACAGTTAGGGAAATGGACTCAGGAATGGAAACTGAAAAATAATAAGTGTAGAAATAATACAAGATTTGAAGAGTTAATAGAGTCAAAAGGTAGGAAAGAAGAAAATAAAATTAAGAAAGGGTTGACTAGTGAGATATATAAACTATTGATAGAGGAGGAGTTTCAAAATTCACTTAAAGCAATAAAAAAGGTTTGGGAAGAGGATGTGAATGGAGAAATTAAGGAATACAACTGGGAGAGGTTGTGGAATGCAAGAATGTTAAAATTGTTATCGATCAGAATTAAGGACAATTTTTATAAGGTATTGTGGAGATGGTATCTAACACCGGTTAGATTTCACCAGATAGATAAAAAAATATCTAAAAATTGTTGGAGGGGATGCCAGGAGGTTGGAACTTATTATCATATGTGGTGGAGCTGTGAATATGTACAAAAATTTTGGAAAAGGGTATTTAAAGAAATAAGTGAAATAATTGGAAGTAAAGTGGAATTAAACCCGAAGCTTGCTCTACTAGCAATTTGGGATAGAGGGGAAGAGGACAAAAACAAGAGAGAATTGATAAACAACCTCCTGACACCCGTTAGACTAATGATTGCAAAAAATTGGAAAGGACAAGGAAGCTATACAATAGAAGAATGGTATAAAGAAGTATGGGATATGGCTTTGAATGATATGCTGACTTGTAAAATGAAATTAAAGAGGGGAATGTCCGGTAAAAATGATTTTGGGGAAATATGGAGTCCCCTATTGGAATATGTATTAAGATTGGGGAAGGGACAAACACCTTCAAAAGAGTCGATAAATTTTTGGATAGAATAAAAGATTAAGAGAAGGTCTCATGGTGTGGGGGTGCACGGGGGGGATTATCGTGGATTATGTATGTATTTTATGTTATTTTATGTTATTATTATGTTGAAATTAATAAAATTATTTCAAAAAAAAAAAAAGAAGCTTGTGGAGAACTGGAATGGTTTTTACAATTGTTAAAGGACATGAATGTAACATGTGATTTGCCTGTTAAAGTGTATGAAGACTCACAATCTTGTATAGCTTTAGCCAATTCACAAATGTTGAAAGCCAGGACAAAGCATGTAGCTATAAGGTTCTTTAATGTGAAACAGTATGTGGAAAATGGATTTATAAAGTTAGTATACTGTGCATCAAAAGAAAATGTAGCAGATGTGTTTACCAAACCTTTGGTAGCTTATCAGCATGACAAATTAATTGAAAAATTAAGTTTTGAAATGCTTGTTAAGGAAGGACAGATTTATTCCACTTAAGTCTTCAATTTTGAAGGGGTGTCAGGCAAAATTTCTGTTTAAGTTGAATAAAGAACTGGACAAGTTTTGAGTGTCCAGGGAAGACTGAACAGCCAGCTGCAGTCAATAATCTGATAGTGTAGTTTTTTCCATATGCTGTTGAAAAGGTCAGGAAGATAGGGAGGATCTTTCTAGAAGGTTAGGTAATTGGCTGTGTGCTGAGTCAGGGTTCAGTCAATATGTATATTAGTGAGGATATAGAAATGGCTGTTAGTTAGGCTGGAGAATTTGTGCCGGAGGCTGGTGGAATGAGAGATTGATGTATGGAGAATTATGCTATGCAATAGCTACCTGAAAAACCTGTATTATCTGGAGGAACCAGTTGCCTGTATATATATATATATATTATTGGAACACAGTAAAGGACTTGTATTATACACTATACTGCTGGAGTGTGAGTATTTCTTCACTGCTTGGACTTATGCTGGACTAAAAACGCTTACTCTGCTTAAGCGAACGGGGAGCGCTTCTCTCCCTAACAAAAGATTCAAGGCAGATATCAATCTATTAACATGAACATATGTAATTTGGGTGCCAGTTTTAATTCCTCCCATTTCAAAACTTTTTATAAAAATGTGGATGGACAGAAAAAAAGTTAAGGGGCATTTCAACGGATCTTTAGGTTTCCCCAACTAAATTTGTTAAAGGAAAAATAAACAGCCTTTATAAATATATAAATTGGTTTGTAACCAACTCCTATAAACATTATCCAAATGATTATTCTCATAATATGATTGTATCGCTAAAATGTAACTACATTCAGCTACAAAGTAACAAGAGGCAGCTGGAAACCTTTCTATTACACACCTCAGTATTTTTAGCAATGTTCCAAGGCGCCCTGGAAGTCCAAAGTACCCAGGAAGTTCATCGGGGGATTCTCAACTAGAAGGTTATTAATAGCATACAAGCTTTCCTGATGTAACAGGTGATGCTATCCCCAGCATGGGAATGCAGTGATAGGAATGCTGGCTCTGTTCCTCTTCTGTCTGTCATGCAGCTTTCAACAATAAGGCAGCTCTGCTTGAAGAAGGTTGGTAGCCATGTTTTAAACTAACTCAGCACTGCTTTCAATAAAGCTTTGCTTCCACTCACACAGATCGGGGTTGCCTATTTCCCATGATACCTCCTACCCACTTCTATCCCCGTTCCCCCCACAAAGCAATTTCTGGGGGATGTGAGTTCCTCTTGAACAGAATAACCTGGTTTGCACATAAAAACACGCAGAGCATGAGTTGTTGTTAAATTGTGGGTCATTGTTAGGCTGACCATATGAAAAGGAGGACAGGGCTCATGTAACTTTAACAGTTGCAGAGAAAAGGGAATTTCAGGTGGCATCATTTGTGTGCAATTAGTACCTGGTGAAATCACCTCTTCATCAAAGCAATTAAAGTTGTATGCACTATACTAGAGTGACCAGATACAAAAGAGGGCAGGGCCCCTGCAGCTTTAAGTGTTGTAATGAAGAGGGATTGACACTGACTGAAATTCCCTTTTCTCTACAACTGTTAAAAGTTACATGAACCCTGTCCTCCTTTTCATATGGTCACCTTAGTCATTGTTATGTGCGAACCCTGCACTAAACCCAGAGTTAAAGCAGGAAGTTGTTGGGTTGTGAACTCTGGGTTGTTTGTGGTTAATGAGAGTGTAGGGCTTGCACATAATGACAACCCATGATTCAACAACCACCTATATTCTGGATTATCATTATGTATGAACTGGGACATTGAGAGATGGTACAGAGGGCTGTAGTATGTAGGTAGGAATTGGTGAATATTGCATGCACCAAGTTAAGCAAGCAGAAGTACCTTCAGCTGAGGCAAAGCCACTGTTGGATACAACCCATGTTTTTGTGTCCAAAAGCAAAACATTTAATTTTACAACATAGATTTTAGTGCCTCCAAATCAAACAATGTGAATTCCAAGATAAGCATATATTTTGCAATAGACTTTTATCTGCAAGTGGAATGGGCAATGGAATAATAAAAAAAATTAACTGGCTGAAACACGTTAATGGGTTGTAAGAAATTTATAGACTATAAATTGGATCCAGACTAAATTAATTCAACTGACATCAATAGGGCCAGTTAGTCATTACTTAAACTTGTCTTGATTGATTTCTATGGGAATGTTTAGTGCAATCCTATAGATGTCTACTTCAAAGTAAGTTCCACTGGGAATTACTCCTAGGTACAGGATTGCAACCTTAATCGGGATCCACTCAATGGTATCGTCCAGTTTCTCCAATGGTTAATGAATGTAGCTGTTCACAGAGCCACTCTTATTACATGGAATTATTTGACATGTTCTTCTTTTAATGGCAAAATCTTTTTAATATTGTCATTTCCAATTTTTTTTAAAAAAAACATTTCCTATCTCATATGCTTTAAGTAGATACATTGATTATAAAAACAATCTCCTTTTCAAACTGGCTTTGCAAGTCCTCCCTTGGGAAAGCAAATAGAGGGCAACGCTGTAAGAAAGATAGGCTGGGCTACATTGCCAGCAGCAAAGAGCCAATAAAGTGCAGCTGTGAGGAGAGTTGATTAGTGATGATGAATGCAAAGTAAAAGCAAAATATTGTATCTGAATTTGAAGTTCATGCCATCTGGCAATCTGAATTCATTTGAAAAAATAAATGAACATTGTTTTGGGGGTGTGCGTGTGTGTGTTACATGGACCATAAATGCTTGTACTTACAATTCTCTGTCCTGGCTATGCAAGTGTTCGGTAGATGAAATTAGAAAAATTGTGCTTGCTGAAAGGCTGGCAGAATTGCTTTGGGTGGAGCCATGCAAAAGGAAATGGTCAACTGGAGTCCTGGGGAGGGAGGTTAAGTCTGATCCCCCAGCATAATCCCCTCTGCTATTGTGCACTCAGCCACTTCCTTCTGATCTGGGACATAACAAAAGGGCTTGTCCAAACCGCACACCCACTGCCCATAGTGCAAAGAGTAACAGAGGTTCTTCCAGAGAAAGCCTGGCAGCTCCATGTACACACCTGAGTGGTAAGATCCTGCACATCAGCCAATGCACTACTCCTGGAAAAGGGTGGGGTGGGGGACTAATATTATTTTTGCACCACACTCCCTCCCTCCCTCCTACACAAACCAATTCCCAGGCAGTGCTGGTCATTTAGCCCCTGCACAGTTAAAAATACAACACTAGTCAAAACAAAGAACCACCACTGCTGACCAGCGCTGTAAACTGTGCGGGGCGGGGGGGAGTGGTAATTGCTTTGTCCCTCTACTCCCCATGACCCGTGCCCTTAATGCTAAGAATAACTGGCTCCCTGCTGCTTAGTAGAGTATTAATGAGAAGTATCGAGCATCTATTGATATTTCCAATATTTCTCCAAGGGAATCATGACCCAATTGCTGTCCCTCTTTATTCCTGCAGGCTATTAATTATGTTAACGTTGGGTTCAAGCAAGTTGGGGAGGGGGGAGAGCAAAATTTCATTTGAAGACTTTATTCATGAATTGCACTTCCCTAAAGCCCCCTCCCCCCGAAAAAGTTTTAGCCATGCTTTTTTTTTAAGCCTTTCAACAAACCAGTTATACTTAAATTCATGTGTTTATTATGCAAATGAACACTTCTATTATCGTGCTATAAAAACAAACGGGTATATATGTAAGAAGGGTTATTTTGCAAACATGTTAATGCACAAGGCAAAGGAATCAAAATGCAGCTGTTCTGTCCAGTTGCATGAGATGGGTTCATGCAGCTTCTTTTCAAAGAAATATTCAATACTGAAGGGGGATCATGCTTTCAACATGCTACTGGACAGTAAGCTCTATTAATAGAGCAGGGTTGTTTTTAGTGACACATGGTTTGAATGTTCCATTAACATTATCTTAGTATCCCACTCTTGAGCCAACCTAATTATTAGGATGGGGCATTCAAAGTACTAAACCAAAAATACCAAAAAATGGCAGTGTCCCAAACCCTTTTCATTCTTATCCGTTAGACTGAAACTCCGCACATGAACAGGCACATCCATTGCACACCAAATACTTCCTTTAAAGATAATGGGAAGTTCTAATACAAGCAGGGTTTTGTGCATACGTCTGAACTACTACTACTGGATCATGATGTTATGGCAACACTGTGCAGATGTGATATTAATGTCACAGGAAGGTGTATTAATGTAAATGTCTATGGCCGATCCCAGTAAGTATTGATGAGATTATGCTGGTATTTTATTCAGCCCTATGTTCTGTTTTACTGTGATTTTATTCTGGTTTCTGTGATTTTATTCTGGTTTACTGGTTTACCGTGATTTTATTCTGGTTTCATTCTGTAAGCCGCTTTGAGAGCTTTGACTGAAGAACAGTTAATAAGTCTCTTAAATAGACAAAATTATAAAAGCTACATTTGATCAGACAGAAATCCAACATCATAGCTGTGCTGAAAGGATACATTTGCTATCATCTAATAGCTGTCATTTAAGGCAGAGGTCATATTTGTACATTCATTCACAGATTCATAAACCATGAAGCCGTGGACAAGTGTAGTAACCACACACTCCCCTCCTTTGCGTCTCTCCTCCCTTCTTCCAGTTGTGCTCTTGCTTATTTTCATGGTTTGCTAACTGCCCGATTCAGGCATACTGTAATTGGGAACTCTGGCTTACTACAAGATGCGATCTCTGCACCAAAGCCAGCTCGTAGGGGAGGGTGCGCAGAGCAGCACAGCACTGCTTCATAAACCATGGTGTATGAAGGTGTGGATGAATGTCCAAATGCAGTCAAAGTACATGGGCCTAGTCCAGTTGTGTTAAATAGCTGAAGATATAAGACAGAACTGGCAACTATTCATGCGTTACTTCCCCCCTAGAAAAGATATACTAGGTTTATCTGTTCATTTATAAATATTTCATTCAATTACTTAATTGCCAATTAGCAGACAAATTCTTAATTAATACCAAGTTAGTAGTTTACCCCTGAATTGATTTGCAATTAACATGTTTTATCCCAGAACAGGGGTCATTAATCAATCTCTAGTAGTGTTTTCATCAACTAGAGCAGGCAAATCAGGTCACAAGTATGTAAGTGGGGGAAGAGAGTAAACTTCCAACGCTCTCTCATTTGATAACATGGGAATTCCTGGAATCTGTTGGGATGAAGGGTGATCTAGAAATGTCCAAAATGAATGTCCAAAATAAAAATGCAAATGTTGTACACAACAGGAAAATACTTCATTAGAACACCTTCACCTTCTTCCGCTGAAATGATTTAAATAAAGTTCATTCAGTGATGGCGGATTTATTCACACAATCAAATCCAGGCAAGCTCGTTGTAAACAGGAACTTGCCTGGTTCTTCATGGGAAAGGACATAGCTCAGTGGTAGATGCTTTCATATACTACGCCCATTCTGCCGTTCCCAGACTGTGGAATGACCTGCCGGAGGAGACTCATCAACTTAACAGTCTTTTAGAATTTAAGAAAGCTATAAAGACTGGTCTCTTCCGGCAGGCATATCCAGTAGAATTTTAGAATGTTTTTAGGATGTTTTTTATAATGTTTTATTGCTATTTTAATAATGTGCACCATGTTTTTAATCAGTTTTATGTATTTTATCATGTTTTATATTTACTGTTGTTCCCCGCCTCGATCCAAACGGAGAGGCGGGTAAGAAATAAAATTATTATTATTATTATTATTATTATTATTATTATTATATAGATCATCACAGATTCAGTCACTGGCATCTCCAGTTAAAAGGATTTCAGAAGGCAGGTCTGCGAAAAAATCTCTGCTAGGGACTGTGCAGAACTACCGCCAAGATGGTCAACATGCTGCCCCTGCTACTATACCACGAAGTTCAGCATCAGTGGGGAAAAAATAGTGGGGAAGGGATGGTGATTTTAGCATGCTAAAACAGTCACATTTGCCTTATTTGCAAGCTACATTTGGCAGAGCTCCTGAGTTGCTTGAAGCTAAATTTTGGCAGCAAGCTGATTTTAAAAAGGAGCATTTTAGGGCACCCCATTGAGTGTGACCCACACAGGGGGTTCCAGGGCAAAAATGGCCTCCGGGCCTCCTGCAACTACCCATCCCTGTTCTATATGGATCAATAGTGGGACTCAATATAAGACAATTTGAAAATCAATGCCATATGACATAGGATGGAAGCTTTACAAAAAGCAACAAATTGTTTTTAATGCAATGAATGATCAACAGAGGCACATGTGATCAAGCAGACTAGCAAAAAACACGGGATATTGATTTGGCTTATATTTGAGGCTGACAGTCTCCACTCAAGAGCTCAGTGAGAGCTTGGATGTGCACACAGAACTCCAAAATGAGCAGATTTGCCCAATTGACTCCAAGGGTTGGGGCAACACACCAGGAGCTCAATAGAGTAGGAGTCCCCAATGCAGCAATTGCGGGGCCCTCCAATGGCAGCCATGAAACTCTCTTCCCTGCTCCCTTCAAAAATGTATTTTAAATTTTAAAAAACCTTTGAAAACACTAGGGCACGAGGTTCTCCTTCCTATTCCTGAATCTGCTGCTGATCAGCTGTTCTGTGGGCAGGAAGGGAGTTTTGCTTCCTGGGCCCATTCAATCTTCTTCTGCAGACCTTTCCCTATTGCGCTCTCTCTCTCTCTCTCCCCCTTCCTACACCATAGCGGTGTAGAGGGCTCAGGGATCAGGATCCCGGAAGTAGCTACTTCCAGGATCAGCGTGCCCAATACACATAATAAATGTGACAGCCCGGGCTTCTCCTGGGCCGTCACAAGTCGTGGCCACCATTTTTCCCGCTTCAACGGAGAGCGCATGAGCGCTCCTCCGCAAAGGTAACTTTTTTTAAAAAAAACAACAACAACCCTGCACGAGATCGGGGGGCCCTCCCCCCACTACCATCCTGAGGATACTGTATTTGCTGTCCCCCTCTCTCCTGATAGCCACAGAGCCACGTGGTGCGGCTCCGTGGCCATTGGTGCTGCCGCACTTACTCCCAAGTAAGCGTGGCAGCACTGGGGCGGGCAGGCAGGCATGTCTTCCAAGGTCCTGGAAACTTCTCGGGACCGTGGAAGATTCTGGATTTTTGTAGTTCCTTTTAACCCAGGAAATTCCTGTGCCCCCCCCCCCACCCCTGGGACACCCTGTGCATCATTTGAACTCACGGGGAGCAGCCGGGGGCCATCACAGGTGTTTTGCCTAGTGTGGAAAGGACCTCTCTCTCTCCACTCCCAGCCTCTAGCATTGCTATTTCTCTCCTTTCCCCATCCCTAGCCTTTTTCTCTTTCTCACTTCCTAGCCCCAAGCCTTGCTCTTTCTCTCCCACTCATCCATTTATCTTGCTGTTTCTCCCCCCTTCTGGCCTCTAGCCTCACTATTTCTCCCCCCACCTCTTTCCTTGCTATTTCCCCTATCCTCCCAGCCTCTAGCCTCACTATTTCTCTCCACCACCACCTCCTCTTTTGTCTAGCCAGGCCCCAAGGCAGCCATTATGTGACTAGCCATATCCTCCATGGAAGCCATTTTGAGGAGATACCCACCTCTTACCTCATCTTCACTCCAGATTGCATTGTACTGAATCAATACCCAGGTTTAGTCTAGTGCTTTTCCGCAGAACAGACTAGTACTTTTAGGGCCAACTCAAGATTTTTGTGGGCTCTCAAGCAACTGAGCACCAATGGGCTCCCTTTAGAGTCAATACCCTAACTATATCTTCTCCCTGTTTCCTCCCCACTGATCTCACCATTTCTTCCTCTAACCAAACTTCCTCCCCATGGCCCCTCCCCTTTATACTATCACAACTTATTATAAAGGTAGAAATATAGTGATATACTATATAAAGTGAACAGGACTTTACTACAAAAGCACTTGCTGGACTAGAACTTGAACCAAAGTGTAGAGTTGTATTGGACCACTAATTACACTGTAATTGTGTTGATAGTATTTATAGCCTTCCACCTGTGCCATATTCAATCACAGAGGCTACAATCCCAACACACTTCCTTGGGAGCAGGCCCCACATTCAACATAATTGTCTACAACTGACACTGCCAAGACTTGATGTCCACCCTGAGTACCTTCAACTAAAAGACTGCATTTTCAATCATAAAATGTGCACCTCTCAAGCTGCTTCCTTTGTATCAAGAGTTATAAAAAACTAGTAACATCTTGAAAGACAAGAAGCCAGAGTCAAATTAGAGTCAATACGATTCTGAGCAGTACAATCACAATAGGTCACATGTGCCTTAGTTACATCCCAGTTGGACTACCATAATGCACACTATGTGTGGCTGCCTTTGAAGACTGTTCAGAAACTTCAGCTAGTTCAGAATGCTGCAGCCAGATAGTTGACCAGGGCTGGTCACAGGGAGCACATGACTCCTTTGTTACAACAGTTTCTGGGCAGAATTCAAAGTTATGACCTTTAAAGCCTTATACTGTTTGGGACCAACCTACCTGAAAGACCACCTCCTCCCATTTGAGCCTGATCAGGTTTTAAGCTCTTCAGAAGAGGCTCTTCTTTCAACCACCACCTCCAATGGTTCATTCGGTGGTGACACAGAAAAGGTCCTTATTGGTGGCTGCTCCCATACTATGGAACTTCCTGTTGAATAGGGTGACCATATGAAAAGGAGGACAGGCCTTCTGTATCTTTAACGATTGCATAGAAAAGGGAATTTCAGCAGGTGTCATTTGTATGCATGCAGCACCTAATGAAATTCCCTCTTCATCGCAACAGTTAAAGCTGCAGGAGCTACACTAGGGTGACCAGATACAAAAGACACCAGGGCTCCTGCAACTTTAACTATTGCTATGAAGAGGGAATTTCACCAGGTGCTGAATATATACAAATGACCTGCTGATATTCCCTTTTCTATGCAACTGTTAAAGATACAGGAGCCCTGTTCTCCTTTTCATATGGTCACCCTAAACACTGTTGAAGGAGGTTAGGTTGGCTCCCTCTCTGCTGTCCTTCCACTGGCAGGCAAAGACAATATTATTGAAGCAGGCTTTGGGCATGTAAATGGATCTGAGGTTTGGGTGCTGTTTATATACTGTGATTTTATTTTCATGTTTATGTATCATTTTTATAATTGTTTACCATGTTTTTATTTATCTATGATTGAAAGTGGGCTTACAATCCATTTTCTTGTTAGAAAGGAGGGGTACAAATCAAATAAATAAGTTGCAAAGAAAGCTTCCTTCTTTCTGTTTGATAAATCACTAAGGAAGACAGCTACTGGAAGGGACCAGTCAGACTGCAATCCTATCCACAAGTACTTAGGAGAATGCCCCACTAAACGCAATGTGCCTTCTTCCTGACTAAATATGCCTTGGAGTAAGTTGTCAGTTTCTCAAAACTCTTTACCAGAGAGCTGTGCTGGTCAGCCCCTCACTTCCCTATCCAACGTCTGCACCTGTATAATAAATTTAGTCTACGAGAGTTAAGAGATTCTCCTTAAAAATTATTTAAACTATAAGCAAGCAGGAGGTGAAGGGGAATACAATGCACCCAGTTTGTACAGGACAAGAAGATTAAGTCACCTCTTCTGGTCTTCTAGCATTTCTCTGTCATGCTAATGAAGTAGTTAATGGTTTTGCTAAACTAAATGCACATTCCTCTCCAGCCTTTGCCAGGTGCCAAGGCCCAGAAAGCTGAAGCAGAAAATACTACTCCTTTTTGAGATCTGTCTCCAAGATGCCTAATTTCAGTTAGAGGCTGCAATTCGTTTTTTTTAAAAAAGTTCAGTAAGACAAAAAATAATAGCTTTAGATGAATCTAGCTAGGAAAAGAAAACAGACAGTGGGATGGATGGAATGATGAGTTCACTTCAAAACATCCTATGGCTTTTGAAATAATCCCAAATTTGCCAGAATGCTCAATTCAGGGCACAATACTATGGGCTGTGCCCTGGATACTCCTACACCCTCAAACTCAGGTACATACAACTATCCAATGCAGGGCAGCTGCAGCACAGAGGAAATCCTCTCCTCCATGCTCTGTCAGCCCTGTTTTTTTGGCAGTCTAGCTGAAGCCTTTGGAGTGGTAGTACAGCCGCTTCTAAAAAAGCCCTCCCTGGACCCCCTGGACCTTAATAACTATAGGCTGGTATCAAACCTTCCATTTTTGGGCAAGGTGATCGAGAAGGCGGTTGCCTTCCACCTCCAAGCAGTTTTGGATGATACAGATTTTCTAGACCCATTTCAAACTGGCTTCAGGGCAGGATATGGAATTGAGACCGCTATGGTCACCTTAGTGGATGATCTACGTCTGAGTATTGACAGGGGGAGTGTGTCCCTGTTGGTGCTCCTGGACCTTTCAGCGGCTTTCGATACCATCGACTATGGTATTCTTCTGGAACGCCTGAGGGGATTGGGAATCGGAGGCACTGTGCTTCAGTGGTTCCGGTCCTATCTCTCAGGCAGGTTCCAGATGGTGATGCTTGGGGATAGCTGCTCTTCAAAGAAGGAGTTGCTATGTGGTGTACCACAGGTGCCATCCTTTCCCCAATGCTGTTTAACATTCATATGAAACCGCTGGGAGAGATCATCCGGAGGCATTGGGCAGGGTGCTATCAGTACACTGATAACACCCAAATATATTTCTCTATGCCTTCAACAACATCGTCAGCTAAGGATAGTGTGTCTCCTCTGAATGAATGCTTGGAGGTGGTAATGGGCTGGATGAGGAAAAACAAACTGAAGCTGAATCCAGACAAGACGGAGGTGCTTGCTCAAAGGCAACAACCTGGGTTTAGAGGTGTGTCAACCAGTTCTAGACTCTGTTCGCAGCTTGGGGGTACTCCTGGATCCGTCGCTCCAAATGACAGATCAGATAGATGCGATGGCCAGGAGTGCCTACTATCAGCTTCGGCTGATACGCCAGCTGCGCCCCTTCCTAGAGTTGGAAGACCTAAAGATGGCAGTGCACGCACTGGTAACTTCGAGGCTCGACTTCTGCAATGCGCTGTACATAGGGCTACCTCTGTGCCTAGTCCGGAAACTTCAACTAGTTCAAAATATGGCAGCCAGGTTGGTCACCGGTACACCTAGGGGTGACCACATTACACCAATCCTAAAATCACTCCACTGGCTGCCAATTAGCTTCCGGAGGAAGTATAAAGTGTTGGTTATTATCTTTAAAGCCCTACATGGTTTGGGTCCAGGTTACCTGCGGGATCGCCTTCTCCCATATAATCCGCCTCACACGCTCAGGTCATCTGGGAAGAATTTACTCCAATCAGCCAGAACTAGGCTGACGAGTGTTACCCAGAGGACCTTCTCTTCTGCTGCTCCCAGACTGTGGAATGGCCTGCCGGAGGAGATTCGACAAATTAGCAGTCTCCTTGAATTTAAGAGAGCCGTGAAGACTGATCTCTTCCGGCAGGCCTACCCAGTTGAATTTTAAAATGTTTTTAATAATGTATTGGTTTTATTTGTTTTTAATGTTTTCTCTATTTTATGGTCCTTGTACTTATATTTATTGTTGTTCCCCGCCTCGATCCGGAGGGAGAGGCGGGTTATAAATAAATAAATAAATAAATATTATTACTATTATTAAGACTGTCTAATCTGGCTTCGGTGGTCTCCTCCCCTCCCTGTCCCTGGGACCACTCCTTTTTTTGCCCTCTCTGCACTCAGTTTAATGAGCATGGAGAGGAAGCTGCCATGGTTCACTCCATGTTGGCTGCAAGGGAGAGGGAAGCATGGATTCTCTGAGTATTGTCCCTGAGCTTGGAGCCAGAAAACAGAAAAATCTTATGTCTCCCCAGATGCTAAGGGCCATGGAATTGCTCCCTTAATTAGGAAGTAAATTCAGTGCTTTAAAAATGTGTTTGAGCATGATATGCTTGTTCACTCTCAATAACCCAGTCTCTATGGAAACACCAGTAGAATACATTCGCAGATCTTCAACACAGAAACGTGTGTATGTATGTATGTATGTATCTAACTATCTATGTATGTATGTATCTATCTATCTATCTATCTATTTATCTAATCAAAGCTCCTGTCTGAAATACACATGGAATATAATAGAATAGAAGTTTAGGTGGGTGAAAGGGGTCATTTAGGGAGACGCTTTCCTTTAATTTCCTTTTTCACATGCTATTCAGCAGTCTGCAGTTTGATGCCATTTAAAAAAACAAAGCAAAGGCTTGTTCCTGAGGTGATCCCAGCCAGTCAGAGATCACATAGTCGTGTCATCACACCAATAAGTCTGATTTGGCTATGTGACAAAGTCACAAACCAAATCAGGAAGATGAAATGCTTACTGGTCTCATTTGGATAGCTGGATATTTCCGCCTCATTATGCAATCCCTTCCTTTTATTAAAATAATAATAATCACCCTCCCCTTTTTGGCTCAGTCCTTGTGCAGAGCATGTTCAGTTCATCAAATGCTCATATTTCAGATTGCTTGTTTTTCAGTTATTATTGTCATTTCAGTTCATAACCAAATGCTTGCAGCTAAAACATAGTTTAGAAGCCAAGCCTTCTCACTAAACAGTTTGCTTTTAAAACTATTTTTAGTCAGCTGTGTTATCCCTGCATGGTCCATTTATTTTACTTATATTATTTTAATTATTAACATAGGTATTTGTCATCTTAAATGGCCCAGATAGTTTTAGCATATCAGATCAAGTGAGATTAGGTAAGGGATATGGTTCCAATACTCGTAATGGTTTGGAGGTACCATATTTCCTTCCCACCAAAAATGATGGTCAATCAATCACATCTTAGTGGTAATTTGCATGAAGATCACCTTGGGTTCAGTCCCTGGATCTCCAGTCACCAAGATTTCAGTTATCAGGCTTGCAAAAGACTGTTGCCCTGAAACCGTGGAGAATAGACAGACGGTTACTAAGATAGATGGATCAATGGGCTGACGTAGCATGAGGAAGATTCATATAATCAAAATCTTACTAAGGTGCAATCCTCTTTGAACCATTTTCAAGTGAAAAATTGGAAAAAATTTACACTTGCGAGTCATCATGCATAAAACCATGTGCATTTGGCTTTTGAAATAAATTGCTATACCTTTTCAGGCTTCACTCTGCAAAAGCCTTTGAAAATGCTGTTTCACTAGCACATGTTTTTATAAAAATGCATGTAACCACAAGCAGCTGCTCACATTCAGCCTTGATATAAATAGATTCAACATCAAAACATGAATTCCTAAACTGCTGAGAATTCACAATCCTGCTTCGCTGCTGGGATTAATTTCTTTACAACAGACTGGCTGTCTAGAGAATTCCCATGATTCTGTAAATGAAAACATATGGATGTGTTACAGCTAACAGTGGGACTGCATGGACTATAACTGATGGATATTCAAGGGACAGCTCCATACAGAGGAAATCACTGGTTTGGCAGCTGCTGGTAGACTGAACAAGCCCACATAGTAAAACTTTTCCTGTATTCTGCTGCTCTGTCATTCCTGTGGAAAGTAAAAGCTTTGCTATGTACTGTCATTCCGTAATACTTGCTTATTTTCCAGAGAAAAGCAGCGAAGCGGTTATCCCTGATAAATAGAAAGGTTTTTTTGAACATGAACTAATAAATAGCCTTGTGCCTTCCAAATGTTTTGGATTACAACTCACTTAATACCTGACCATTGGCCATGCTGGCTGGGGCTAATGAGAGTTGGAGCTGAAAACGTCAGGAGGGCACCAGGTTGCCATTCTCCGAACTAAACACTAAAGAAGAGAAGGATTATATTGACCTACCCCTAGTTCCCAAACCGGCAACAACTGTCTGTTTAAAGCATCCTTCTTCTATCATAAAAATGAATAAACAGGTAATGCATGAGAAATAAATGGGCATGAAATGGTGCAGCATAGTGGATAAGGTCACTTGCTGAGAGTCTCTAATGCAAATCTCCCTTCAGTCTAGGGTTGCCAAGACTTGGGGGGGGGGGGACATTCTATTACCTTGAACAGAGTCCGATGGGTTTTTTTTGGGGTGAGGGGGTTGGCAGAGATGTGTTGGGATCCAGAGCAAAAGTTTTCTATTCGTCTGTGGTGTTCAGCCTTTTAAACACAATGGATGTTTATCCCTGGTCAGTTTGGCTCCAAAGTAGAACACACTGCACCATAGCTAGCCTATTTTTCCTGATCAGTTGGCAACCTGGCTGCTGCCACAGCATAATTAGGAAAGTCCTTATTCTCATATCTCCTATTTGCAATAAGACTAAAAAATGGTCTACCTTATTGGTTTGTTGCAAGGATTACAGAAGCACCTTGAATGCTTGAACTGCATTGTACAAATATTAACATCCCAATCCAGTCAAACTGATACGCTTTTAAGCATTTGCCATGCTGTTTGGGCCTTGGACCTCTCATGGGGAAATCAACTCATTTAAACAGTACTTCATTTTGACTGGATCCTGTGCCTCTGTAAATATTGTCAACCTGGTTCGCACATAATAGCAATCCAGAGTATGGGTTGAATATGGGTTATCATGGAATCATAGGGCAAATCTTGCACTATGGGTTTAACAATGGGTTGTTAACCATGAACAACCCAGAGTTTACAAACCAACAACAAACCATGGTCCTCCTCCTGGAAAGTTCATGGTTAACAACCCATAGTTAAACCATAGTGCAGGGTAAGCACGATGTCAGGATTGAGTCCAAAGATTCTGATTTTGAAGCAGGGCTAGGAGATGAACAGTTGGGACAGAGGGTAGGGTAGGAAATTCCCCAAGTCTCTCCAGGAGTCAGGGAAGAAGAATCTTTCTAAGGGAATAACAACAATCACAAGGGTCAGGTACAGATACTGCATTCCCTTAACCCCGTGGGAAATCAGCTTCCCACAGAGGAGGAGGAGGAGGGGCATGACTTGGCAGACCCAAGAGTCCACTGTCAATCTGACAAGTTATCCACCCATCAGAGACAAGGGAGGGAGGGAGGACCCACCCTGAAGGAGGGCTCATACACCTGACACGCATAATACAATGTATGATTTAATAACAACCCATTATTCATCCCATACTCAAGGTTATCATTGCATGTAAATCAGGATGTTTGGAACCTGAACACCACCATGCATCTGAACATTCTTTTAAAAGTTTAATCACATACGGTCCATCGCCTCTGAAAGCCTATAGAAAATCCTGAAGGAACTTCACTAAAATTGAGTTGGGGGGGGAGATGAAAACTCTTAAGAATGATGCACAACCTGGCTGTAATTTCTCAATTCCAGCAGTATTGCTATTTAAACTAAAAACAGAAGCAACCATTGCCTGTCTTTCATAGCTTTAGAGTAATGAAAGAAGTGAACATTTCCAGAACAGGAAAGGACTCTCAACTGGCATATTTGGCATGTAATTCTCAAGATCTACTGTGCCAGGATTCCTACAATTTGGTTTTCCTAATTAAGTTGTCATTCTACACATTCTACATTGTTAAAAATGGCATTCAGGTACTTTAGAATGTGGTTCTGAGTCAACAACTGGCAACTATGAAAGTTGAGAGCACTTTCCCCAATGATATGAGCATCTGATCCTGATGTGAATACAGCTTTTGCAACCATGCGTCAACACCATAACATGCAATGAGACTCCTTGGATTGGATACAGCCCATGCAACATGAAGTGGCATGCCGTGTGTATCACTGATCCTGGATTTTGACTACAGGCTCTTTGAAAGAACATGTGCCATTATAAATTGCTCTTTAAACGAATAGATTCTAATGATGCTAGGTTCTACAGCCACTACTAAATTCTGCAGTTTCTCTGGGTTTATGCAGAATAGCAAAACATGCAAAACAACAACAACACAGGAATGCGCCAGCAGCCATAATTAGCCTGACACAATTGACTGAAACATATCAATGTGTTATGAAAGAGGTGGGGTTTTTATAACTGCAAATAACTCCAAAAGGCCTGCCACCCTGGTTTCTTTTTTACTGAAAAAATGCTAATTTGAACATGTGAGATCTAACAGGATGTGTTAATCTCTTTTAATAGCTTGTGACAAGTCATAGATCAAGATTTAGTTTCCTTACTAAATATTTCATTATTCAGTGGGAAGAGGGAGGGGGGAAACCCTTTCCAAAATAATGTACACAATTTTCCAAGGCTTTCTGGACAGCAGCTGTGTTTTCATCTTCCTGTGCAATAAAATAGGCTATAAAAGCTTCAAAAATAAAAGACAAATTTGTGGTAGGAGGGTACATATTATCTGAAGGAGTATGCGTTTCCACACAGCCCCCATTCTCAGAAAGCAACAAACACTGCACACAATTCTATTACTTTCTTCCACTTCCGGAGTAGAGCAAAAAAATAAAAATACAAAACTCTCACATCAAAAGAAGCTTTAAAGATGTTTTGCTCTTTGTTCCTAAAATACAAATCAAGAGTCAAGTGTCTTCAGGTGCTATGCTTTTATGTTCCTTTCCTGAAGCCAAAGATCTGCTAAAATTAAACAGAAGCTAAACATTCTTTTTTTACTCATGAGAATTCCTAGGGATTGTTTGAATTATCTAGCACTGTAGTTGCTTTCTATCTCACAATGTTGCACTGTTGTGGAATCCCCCCCTTCCCCACAGAAGAACTATAAAATTGGTATTCTGCTTTATTTCCCTTTTTTTCAATTGGAAATCTAAAAACGTTCACAGTTATAGGAGGGGTGAGGGGGGGAAATGGAGGAGGGGAAGCAAAATGCCCAAATAGTGTTCTCATTGTTTGAATTTGCTGGGTTTTTTGCTTTAAAGAGCAGCATTCTCTTTTAAAAGCAAGATCATAGGTTCTTTCACTGCCACAAATCCAGACAGCAAGCAGTGTTCAAGGAAGTAAAATATTAATGAAACTCAGCTAAGAATTTGAAACTTTTTCTGAGCCACATATAAGCCATTTTTCTCTCAGTCCCATATGTGTGTTCAATCAACAGGTGGAGAGGAACAGGACTACACATGCTAGCCCCATCCTGACCTCTACATACAGGATGGAATGTGAAAATGGGCTGTACATATTATCACATGGTCAGGAATCCTGGCAGTGCAAGCGTTTCCAATCATGCACACAGTTGTACATGTGTAGAGCTCGCATTCACATTCTGCCCAACGTGTGCAGGTCACGGTGTGGTGAAGTCAGTGGCCAAGATCCTGCTCCTCTACATATACATAGTGGCTTAATGCATGGATGGGAAAAGAAGGACACATTCCAACATAACTAGTAAAGCTTGCATGGGGTGGGTGGGAGATATTGTAGTCCCTTGTCAGCTAGAACCAAAACTAGATTTTAAAAGGTTATGATGTTTCCATCTAAATCTATGGATTTAAACCACAAGGCCTGTTTTTTTAAAAAAATGAATCCTAACCAATTACTGAAATTAAAATTACATTTGAAAAACATGTCCTTGTCTCACTTAAGTATTTCTACAAGTCCTGAGCTTTTGTTTGCTCCCTCTGCCTCTTTAAAAAAACACACGCCACCTTTCCAGTTGATAACACCAGGCAGCTCAGTTTTCCTCAAAGCTCTTGGAGAAACTTGATCACTATTCAGGTTGAACTGAACCTGCATGGCAAGACTTTGCTGACTTAGGTTAGCTAACCTTGGCCCACACACTGCTTCGGTAATTCTGTTGAGAAGTACAGCCAAAATGGTTTAAAAATACTATTTATGTTTTAGTGGCTTACTTGAGATTGCAAGATCACTGGGTCAAAAGAGCAATGCAATATTGTTTGTAAGCTCTAATCAAAGTTTACAGTACTTGTGTTGAGGACACTGGGGTTGGGGATCTTTGTTCGTTTAAATATCAGATCAATGGAATAAAAGAAAAGAAAATAATATTTCGCTTTAAGGAAGGAAATAATTTTGACAACCTTTTTGATGGCCAGCAATATGAAAGCAGTTTAAAGATTATTAACTTTCCTGGGTTCAAAGCTTATCTGGCCAACAATAACATTCATTTCATATTCACTTATGACAAGATAGACTTTCCCTACAAATGTGCAAATATTTATTCAGGAAAGGTAAGATGCAAAGGAGTACCTGTGTTCACCCCTAGAAAGGAAGAAGTATTGAATAAGAAACCTATGCACCCAGGTTTGCTAAGGCAGTGAGACATAGATAGGTCAAGCTGTGATGTTCAGCTGCTGTAGAGATCCTTGTATATAAAAGATTGTAAGTAATTGTTTATAAAATGCCAAAAGTTCCAGGAAGGAAGTTAAATAGACTCACAGTTATGTTGTAAGCAGGTAAGTATAAGGGAGTTCATATGTGAGTGCTGATTGGATGGTGGCAGGGGAGTGCCTGGATTGGCTGGCTGTGTGAGAGTGGGAGGAGTTGGAGAAGAGTATCTGTATATATATATGTTTTTAGCTGACAGGAGCAGAGAAAGAGTGAGTGGGGGGAGGGGATTTTGACTGAGAAAGGTCTGACTAGAGCAAGGAAGGGTCTGCGTGCTTGGTTGTTTTGGTGGAGTTAGAGGGAATACCTAGAGAGGGGTAGAGTGGCAAGAGAACTTTGAAGCCTCTATTTGAAACGTTTTAAGACAAATTACTGACTGAAACCATTAAGCATTATGCCTGTAACCAATACACTGTCGAACTGAGAAAGGTACAGGTAAATGGTGGCAGTGGATAAAAAGAAGGGAGATTTGAGGGTTTGAATACTGGGTGTGGAGCTGTGAGGCCTAAAAGAGTAAAGGCGGGACAGGAGCAGCAGCAGTAAGCCTAAACTCTGAAACACGTCATAACCACAGGGGGGGTTGAAGTAAGCCGCAAGTGGCGTAGCCCGGTGAGTGTCACGGGTGCAAGCAAGGCATCACACAAGCTACTCATTCTGGAGTTTTAGGCATACTCAGATACAAGACAACAATACACATTCTTTCCATTTTAGACCTGTTGCACACAAGAAGGAAATTGCAGGCCACTCCCCTGAGTGAGAAGTGCAGTGTGGGAAGGTGCCCTGAGCAATTTGGCAGGACAGAGTTGATCTGGATGTGTAGCTTGCCCATTGCCTACTACCCAAGCATTCCCTCACCACACACACATTCCTATTGCACCTCCAGGCATTCCCTTTTCATCCTTCTGCTTTTTCATTTCCTCATTTCTCACTGGAAAATTGGAAGTCTTCAAAAACAAATAAAATCCCAAACTTGCCAAATAAAAGCCTAACAAAATCGGTGATGCAAATTAAGTAGATGTGTACATATTTTTGCATATCTGCATAAATATGAAAACAGAGTTTGGGTCGAATTTTTGTAGAGATCTTGACCCTGAGTTGCTGGTGTTTTGTTTTGCTTTTTACATATGCCAGACTATTTCGAACTAAAAAGAATGCAGAGGACTCAAGCTGGCTTGTTACCAGTCCCTCCTTCCTAATCATGAGGGAGAGAAAGTATATCCTGCAGTTATCAGCCAATTGGCGGCCTTCTACCCCCTCGAAGGCTTGGCTTAATACACTTCCACAAAGTGTTCAGCTGCAGCTGGACCAAGGACAATATTTGGCAGGACATGTTTTTGTCTTCAAATCTCTTTAGCAAGCCTCAAAACATGGCATTGCAACAACATTGGAGAAGTTAGTTGACTGTCAGTGCAATTTCTAAAGAAGAAATCTGGAAGGAATACGAAAGATTGCGCAAACAAAAAGACTGGGCCCAGTTTCAATGCCTTATATAATTTATCCATAAACATCCCTCAACAATACGATGACTGAAGAGCACGCAAAGTCTGTAGATATCTGGACCCTGATTTTCTACAGATGGGTTATGTTCCGGAACCTTGAACATGGAGGATCAAACCACATGTTATTTTAAAGACATAGCATGCAGCTCTATATCTGTTTTGGTTTAACTCTAAAGTAACCGCGCAGGGCCCCAATCGACCACCATGCAATCTTTCCCTCCCCAGCTGCTCCCCTACCCTAAACAAAACACTTACTGGCACCAATGGAGGTTTTTCTTTCTGTAACTGCCATGTAAGTGGGGCAGATTTTGGGAGAGAAATGGCTGACGAGATAAGGATTAAACTTAACTTCCGCACACATGGTGGCCCTAATCCCGATTGGGGGCTCATGCAGTTACTTTAGACTAGAGCAAAGGCAGACTCAGAACTGCAGATATGTGACTGGACCTGAGACATTCAGTTTACTCAGCTGAGAACTCATCCAAAGTTCACATCTTCCAGCTGTGAAGAACTTGCCTAACAGACAAATTAGAAGTATTTAATACTCACCACTTGTAACACAGAACTTTCACCATCTGCATTTCAACTTCAAATATTACAAAATCTGGATATTTTCTAAGTCAAATGAACTTAACTTTTTATTTTCAAAACAAAGCAGATAAATATGGAATAATGTTAAGTGTCAGTATTATTAACTTATCATCTATAACATTTATTTCAAATTATTCATGGCTGTAATATAAAACTGGTGTAATATGTAATAAACTCCCAATCCTATGCATGTTTACACAGAAAAAAGTCTTATAACTCCCAGCGTTCTCCAGCCAGCATGTTGTAGGACTTTTTTCTGCCTAAACATGTATAGGATTATGTATTTAAGTTTTTACAAACATATGAAGTATCAAAACTTGCTATTATCCCGTTACTAACAGTACAATCCTAAACATGTTTATTCAGAAATTGGATTAAGCTCAGTGAATCTTACTCTCTAGTTAAATGTGCTTGAGGATTGAGCCTAAGGCTGTAATCCCATTGACTGGACCATTGGTGATCAGAAGCCCCCAAACTCAGATCCAATGTAGGGTGGGAGGAGGAGCAGAGGCAACCTTCACCTCCCTGTCCTCCCATCCTGCAGATTTCGTGGGACAGGCTTTTTAGCCCATCTACTGAGGATGCTTCAGGAGCTGGAAGAGACTCTGGATAACTCGTATCCTTGCCTCTTCATTCTCCTCCCCCTCTGAAACATCCTCAGTAGATAGGCTAAGAAGCTTGTCTAGCGAAAAGCCTCCAAGGCTTTTCCAACTTCAGAGGGCAGCCAGCACAGTTCTTTCCATGCCAACTGCAGAGGAGGACAGTCAGATCTCCAACTCACCCTTCTGAGGTCGGACACTGTCTCCAACCTTGGGAGGGGAATCTGAACAATCCTATGGTCCCTGGGATGCTTGCCCTGGGACCACAGGTTTGCTCTCTTAATGTATTATAACATGTAAGAATCTGTATATCATATTATGCTATGCTTTAAGAACTGAAATACTTGGATGAAATTTAAACTAACAGGGACAGTTTGCATACAACATTATTTATCCTGCAGTCCTAAGGAATGTACCACAGCCTTACATATTCCCCCTTCCCCTATGCATTTAGATTAGTTACTTCCCCTCTAGCGCAAACCAGTTTGCCATTAAACACCAACCAATAAAATTATGACTTGCATGTGCCCAAATGTTATATGTGAATTGATGAATAAACAAAGTAAGGGCACATTTATTCCACAGCAACTAAGTTTGAACTGATAGCCGTAGTGCTGGCTTTCTATTATATAGCATCATTCTTAATCTAACACTTGCAGACTATTAAGGAAGTAGAGAAGAAAATATGGGAGGAATCGCAGTACAAAATAGACAATATCCAATTGGACATTAGCACTAACATAAATTATGTTGCACTAGTGCAGGGGACCTCCAGCACAACACCAATTGCATTAGCTGGCATATCAGGATTCCCTGAAAAACACATAATGCCAGCTAATGCTATTGGCATTGCCCTACAGTTCCCTTACCCCAGTGTAATTTACGTTGACACTAGTATCCAAATGGATACTGCCCAATGGATGCAACTTATAGAAAATGTAGTATAGTGTCACATGTAACGCTTTTAGCACTAGAGTGCTCAATCTAAGAAGACAGGTAGCTACTCTCAAGTTTTTAACCTTGAGCAACCTTGTCCATAATTTAAAACATCATCTTCTATAGTGGTCTAATTATAGGAGCACCTATTCTGTCGCAAAGATCACCTCTATTCTGTCGCAAAGATCACCTCTATATCCCAGGCTTCTCTTGTTTTTTCCTATATAAAGTTTGTTGCATGGATGTTGTTATCACATATGTAATAAAATGAGGGACACAAAGTAAAACTTCATAAGAATGTATAACAGCCTTCCCCAACCGACTGCCCTCCAGATGTGCTATCCTGGAACGCCCATAAATCCCACCCAGCATTCATTGGCCATCGTGGTTGGGAATTATAGGAGTTAAAACATATCTACAGAGTACCAGGTTGGGGAAGGCTGATCGATAGTTTTTTGGCTAGAGTAGTGAAGGAGTTTCTTTCTCAATTTGCTATGTGTGCAGCTACCATACAGAAAATTACCTGCTCCAGACAAACTTGGGAGATAGTAAAGTTGCATTGCTGGACTAATCTACTCCTTAATATTTTTAAATAAGGTGATGTGGTTATTATAATGGAATAGCCTGAAATAGATTCCAGTTTGCTGCAACACAGACAAGACTGGTTAGAGCAAATATTAAAGCTGTTGGAATAATAGGGGAAAACAGTATAGTACGACAACAGTGACATTAAAGAAAAGTACATACAAACAGCATGGTGTTTTTTTATCAGAAAAACCGAAACAAAATGAACAAGCAGGTAGGATTGATGAGATTGGAACCCATCAAGGCATTATTTATTTTTGTACTACAGAAACAGAACACGAAGTTCTGTACAGACCTATATAAAAGTAAACTCCCTGCTGAATGTAAACAACACACATAAAACGACTGTGCAACTGAACAGCCTGAGTTAATCTTGCAGATGTCACTGTTTGTTTGTTTTAAAAAGAAAACCTTTCCACAATCTGTACACATTGTTTTGGGCTTGGTAGCAACTCAGAAAAGAAGCCTTCAGATACAAAAGTGGGTAGAAAACCATGAGAAATACATGACATCAGAAAAGAGGCTTTTATTCACATTTTAAAAATGTACCATATACCCACTTACAATCCAGAAAAAATGGGGAGCCAAGCTCTCATCTGTTGCATAGATCATTACAAAGCATGCCATTAAAAAAAGTGATCCAATTTTCAGCCTTTAGGGAGGGGGAAGGAAGGTCAAAGACACAGTGACATGGGAGGGGGGGGATATGCGGTCCCTGCTGCCCATCATCACACCAAAATCTACAAGGGTGGCCAAGACCCTGATGTTTTTCTAGAAGGCTAAAATGGCAAAAATTAGCTTGTTTTCAATTTACCTTGGGATTTTTTGCTGCTGCTGCCGCCACCAAATTCAATAACACAACACCAAGGGTGTGGATCATAGGGGGCCCTGGGGATCCCAAACTGGTCCCCACATCCAACCAAGTTGCCCACCAGAGATAGTGACTGAGCCAGGGTTACCCAGTGACCAAGTGGAGATTTGAACCTCCTCCTAGTATGTCAAACTAATCACTATACTATATGCTTTCCATCTGTATATTCTTACTTGCATCTTCAGTCTGTACTTCTTTCACTTCCCACTTCTTTTTTACATAAGAAAATGCAATTACTCAATTAACCTTGATCCTTCCCTCCCTACCCCCATCCCTTACAGGGCACCATTCAGTCTTCTTTGATACAAAAGCTGAATATTGAGTTGCTTAACACCTGGCATTAATTCAGATGTATCATATTACAGAGGCTGTTGTCGCAAAATCCTGATTTTTGGGGGTCATTATTCTTGAAACCAGGAAGATTAAGATGGCAATGTGGTTCCCGCCATGAGCCCAACCCACATGGGTTCCTCTCTACATGGCTAACTGACTATAGGAATAGGTACCAATGCAGCTCAGAACAATTGTAACCATGGCACCCGTTTCCCCCAGGTATAGTTATAATCCACTTGAGTCATGTGTGCTTCCATAAAAGCAGATAAACATGTGGAAAGCCTCCTATGATAATTAAATTTGGTTCTGGCCATGACATTTCATGCCTTTTAGCTCTGTACAATACAAAGTTAAGGCAACAACATTAAGCATAGGATGTGTTATGTATATATATATATATATATATATATATGAAGCTGCTCCCCTATAAACAACAACTTGATGGCTTTTGCTTCTGTGTCACCAGGTTTGCACTACAAAATAAAAGGTTGTTCTAAACTACGTATTCCTAAACTTGGACTAAATCTGACAAGAACACACACACGCACACACCTTCCAAAAATGTCTTGCTATCTTATCTGACAATAAATGCTTTTTTTACATCCTTCCCATTATGCTGCATATCCCGGGGCTGGTGTTTGTAGTGAGAACAGATACCCTTTGCCAACTTTCCAGCACCAATGTTGGTTCTTGGGATAGAAAGTCATTTCCTGGTATGATTTGAAACAACCAGCAAATCAAACAATATGCTATTTGTATTTTTGGTCTCAACATAAGCAAAGTAGCGGAAATTAAAAGACCTATAATTATAAATGATCACCAAATTTTATAGGTAGGCAGTTTCAATATACGGTCTGATTCAGACTGATACAAGCTGCGAGTGACTGCTTCATTAAGTCGTGATATTAGATCACAGGCAGCGCTACCATAAAATTCTGTTTTATCTATTATAGCACAAATAATGGATTGAATTGCAGCAGCTCAATTTAAATACGACTCTTGGCATCTGAGATGGAGGCAGTTGTTTTTTTGGCCCCTGCTATACTAGGGAAACCACCCAAGCAGTTACAGTCAGGAAAGCCATGCATAGGACTGTACAGGCTTTCCAATGATCTCAACCTTTGAAAAAGGCACCCATTGTGCCAATGAAGTGTACTAGCGTGAGGTCTCTTAGACTCAGTCTCGAGCTCTTTAAAACAGTGGAGCACTACTTAACAAGATCAGGGATGTAAAAACAGATTTATAGGCACCACTCACGTACTTGTGAGGAATACCATACAATGAGCGTTTACCTAAGAGGGGTTTGAATTAAAGTTTCCAGGTCTAGAAATAAAAATGCATGGACTAAAGGATTTATTCATTTTGTTTGACAGACCAATCCTGTATGTCTCTATTCCGAAGTAAGTCTCACTAACGTCAGTGGGTCTATGATTGCAGCCTCAGTCATTTTTTGGGCAACTTTGTTGCTGTTGTATTGAACTGCTTGCAAGTGGGGGCTTGGGAGTGCAGAGAGGGGGTGGGGGGAAATAGCCAGGCACAGAGAAATGTGTTGCTGACAGTTAGGAATGTGAGGTATTTATTTAGCCCTATACAAGCTTGGTATCCAAAAATATGATACTGGCATCTAGGAATGCGAAATACTTTTCCAGACCCATTGTAGGCATTTTTGAATACTATTAAGAGCTGAGATGTAACACAGAGATAAACAGCCATAAATAATAATGAAAAGTTGTATGAGATTTAAATATTAAGAGCATGTGACCAAAACACACACACATTCAGGAAAGAAACCAAGCTGTTAAAACTTGAGATGACCGAAGTGAAGGCAAGTTTCTGGCTAAATGTGAAAACTGGCCAACAAAAGCACAGGAGGAAAAAATAAATCAAGCTCAAAAACCATGAGCCCAATGAGGTTTCTCACTAAATAGTATCCAGTATTAACGTAAACAAATACCCTTTTTATTAAAGGATACATTTGATGAAAACCACATGAACTAGGAAAACAAAACCAAGCAGCAAAATCAATCGAAGAAAAGCCACTAAAAGGCCTGGCTAAGATACAGGCCGCATGAGCAGAAGGGCTCAGAAGAAAGAAATAGAAAAAGATGGCTACTGCTTTCTCCCATCTCATTTTTTTTT
This sequence comes from Anniella stebbinsi, assembly GCA_029215795.1. Taxonomy (NCBI): domain Eukaryota; kingdom Metazoa; phylum Chordata; class Lepidosauria; order Squamata; family Anniellidae; genus Anniella; species Anniella stebbinsi. Next base: position 150,885,950 of record JARDYH010000001.1, read on the forward strand.
ATCTGGAACTAGGCTATTGAAAAGCAACTGGCACACAAGCATCAACTGAACATGTGCTATTTCTACTGCAACAGGGACATTTTTTTTTTTTTTTGCAAATCCTGACAATCAAGGCAGGCATGAAGAAACTCCAGCCACAGGTCAAAGGCAGACCATGGGGGTTCCCCATCTGGCCTACCAAACTTCTTCCCTAGATCGTTCCCCATCTCGAAGGCCCCACCATTTTCTCCTGGCCCCAGTGCAGAGAAAGGAAAAGGGGCATATCTCAGAACTGCAGATCAGAAATAAGCCCTTTCCCCTGCCCCAGCTCTGGAACAGAGGGAAAGGACTCATCTCAAATCAGCAACAGATTGGAGATAAGCTCTTCTCCCCTGTCCAGAGGCAAGAAAGGGAGCCTCTCTCAGAGCTGGGCTGGGAAAATTGCTCCCCGACCCCTGATGTTCATGTGTTGGGTGCGTAAAAATGTGGGTGAGTGTGGGTGAAAGTATGTGTGGGAGAACATGCCAGCATTGGGCAGTGACCTGCCCACTGCTGGCATGTGGCCCATGATGTCCCAGGCTAGGGCCAATGTAGCCCTTCATCTGAAAATGGTTCCCCACCCTGCTGTAAAGTATTACTTAGCTACCACCTTCCCCACCACAGACACACACACAGACACACACCAACACAGACAAAAGTGTGTATAAATCAGTCTCTCTCATTTTCAATATGTTTTCCTATGAACATGGGAGTTGGATTATTTTCTTTACAGCTCAATGTGCTATTTTACTGGGCACACCTTGCATAATGCAAATGTCAATGGCAACAATTTTCCTGCTGATGCAGACACTGCCACCCTGAAAGGAAATTGGCCTTTAAGACAAAGAAAAAGTCAACTTTTTGTAACACAAAGACACGCATAGGCATTGAACATTTCGTCATACTGTTGCTTTCAAACCTGTTTGGCTGCTTCTATTATTTTGTTTTAAATCACCATGTTGTTTTTATTATTTTGTTTATCTTGACATTTGTAAGCAGGCTTGAGTGTATTTCAATATTAAGAAAATGGAATAAAAATTATAGAAATAACAACAGTGTGAAATGCCCCCTGCATTACATATGAAGGGCACATAAAGAGATGTATAAGTGTGTATTCTATTTCCACATTTCGTTAAACACCAATGTGCATATGTCTCGGAAATCTGGGCCATTCAGGCATGTACATACATTTTACTTACATGTTTGTTAAATATGCTACAGAAAAGATAGTTCCTTCCAGGTCTAGTGTGGGCCTTACAGCACAATGCTATGCACATTTTCTCAGACTTGAAATCCCATTGTCTCTCAAGTAACATGTTTAGGATTGCAAATGTAGACATGTTTTGAGAATGGGAAGAAGAAGAAGAAGAAGAAGAAGAAGAAGAAGAAGAAGAAGAAGAAGAAATAGGGTGTTATGTGAAATATTGGGAACCAAGATGGGAAGCTTTTAAATCTTTCTCAACTACCAATTTTAAAATTCATTCCTGCTCATGAAGTGCATTTAAAATAAGGCTGTATCCAATGAAACAATCAAATTGCTCGATACTAAGCCCATGTTTTCTCATTCTGAGAAAACATTAATACTATAAAAGAAGAAACACAAAATCCCCGCATTTCAATGAAGACAATCTAATTATCTTTCAGCTAAAAGTCCTTTAAAAGTCTGTGCCAAATGTGTTCCGCTGGGAATTAAAGCTACCTCAATTCTTAGTTATAAAAGAAAAATGTCACTGTCTCTCTTCTTAATTTCTCAAGACCCAGCTTGGCTGTTGGGACCACTCAGTGAATATTTAAATGTCCTACATTCCATTGGGAATAGCCTTGACAGTGACTGCCACATAATTTCAGGCATGGAGAATAAAGCCTTAGAATGATGAATAGCTGACACTTGACCTGCTGTTCATTTCCAAAGTTGGAGGGAAGAGCAACTCACGTCGCAGTTAAGAGCAGGCAGAGAAAGCTCAAAACATTGCTTTGTGGTTTCTGCTCAGCTCTCTTGCCCGATGCTCTCCCCTCAATGTAGAACTACTGATCTTGGAAGTAGAAGAAGAGAGAGACTTGTATGATAAAGTTTCCATTGATCTTGTTTATTTAATGGACATCTCCCTTGGGGCCCTTCCAGATTTTTATTATATTTTTAAAAGATTTTTTTTTAATAATAAAAAAATAGTGGAGAGGCTTGCATGCTGCAAAGCAAAGTACCAGCTTCCAGTGCCATATTTATTTCCAAGGCTGCCTTTGATTCCCAAAGATGAAATGAAAATGGTGGGTGGTTGTTTTGATGTGTTCTGTGTTTTGTCGGTCTGTCTTTATGTGTTTGTGATTCTCTGAGCATCACCAGTTTACCATCTGTGAAACTGGTATTTTGTTGTGCTTCATGGGGGCAAATATGTGATTTTCCATTTGGGGATCAGACTCCATCTCTCCCTTGTATGTAGTTCCTCAGCTAAGTAAGTTACTTATCTCTAATCCACACCAGTTTGCTTTCAGTGGAATGGAGGATGGCGCAGAAAACTGTGGTTTGAAAACAGTGTTTTTGCATGTTGAAGCTCAGACCCCTGGCTTCTACTCAGGTTCATGAGCAAGTTACTTTCCTTTTAGTCTTAGCAGTTTGTCTTCAGGGAAATGGGTGTTTTGTGACAGGCCATGCCCACTATGGCAGCCATCTCTCAAAGTTGCCCACCACACTCTTGTCAAAATTCCAAATATGCCCACTGGGGATAAACATGGCTGAAGCCTTCGAGGACTAAGGGGCAGGAGAAAGAGAAGAGGGGATAGGTTGGGAACGCACAGCAGAGCATCCTCTAGGGAAGAATGTTTTTGTCCGACATCCTTCAAAATCAAATCTTGAGAAACTGTGTGTTGCCGTGACCTATCTTTCGTTCAACAAGTTACATAGAGAATTACATAAAGACAGATGGGTTAACTGTATCTTAATAGGAGGGAAGATACCCATATTGGAGGCTAAAGCACACACACGTCTCTCTCCAATATAACCTTTGCACAGAAAAGTAAAGGAATATAGAAGAGAGAAAAAGGTAGCTCTACAAAGAGACTTCTCTGTTGCCTTCATGAATCTTAGACCTATTTTCAAAAGGAGAGATGTGGAGGAAAGTAACTAAGATCAGCCAGACAATGTATTTAATATAAATAAACTATGAGCTCAGTGAATGCTTTGATTTCCCCAAAAGCTGAATAAAAAGGGGAAAGGTAATTAACTTTCTCTCACATGCTGCTATAAAACCTTGGAAAAAATATTTAATTAAAAACCGCCCATTTCTGACAGAAAAAGAGAAACTACCACCTCTGCTATTTCCTTTAATACAATTTAACATCTCCCAAAGTCTTCATAAAAGAAGAAAGTATTGACCTCGGGTAATGTATCGCCATCCTAGTTCCAATCAAATCAGCGTCAGCAAATCCAGCAAATCCATGGTGTTAGGCTGACCATCTGAAAAGGAGGACAGGGCTCCTGTAACTTTAACAGTTGTAGAGAAAAGAGGATTTCAGCCAGTGTCATTTGTATGCAATTAGTTCCTGGTGAAATTCCCTCTTCATCACAACAGTTAAAGTTGCAGGCACTATACCAGAGTGACCATATACAAAAGAAGGCAGGACCCCTGCAACTTTAACTGTTGTGGTGAAGAGGGAATTTCACCAGGAACTAATTGCATACAAATGACACTGGCTGAAATCCCCTTTTCTCTACAACTGTTAAAGTTACAGGAGCCCTGTCCTCCTTTTCAGATGGTCAGCCTACATGGTGTGTAATACAGTCTTCTGTGAGGAAGCCATCAGTTAAACATGGGTTTCATCCACCCAATCCCAGCAGTCTGGAGGCAAACTAATAGTTGAGCTTGGAAGCAGAGAAATATACAGGAATATAGGAAGCTGCCTCAGTCTATTTAGGCCAGTACTGTCATCACTGACTGGCAGTGGTTCTCCAGGGTTTCAGGCAGGAATTTCCCTGCCCTAACTGGATTTCCTGGTTTCGAAACTGGGACCTTCTGCATACAAAACATGTGCTCTCTACCACTGAGCTATAGTCCCCCTTACATAGCCAAGCAGGGATGGTAGCCAAGCAGGCATGGAGGGATGGGCAGTGTGAATGTAGTGCTATCTACACTTGAGCAACAAATAGCTCAGGCTAAAGAGACAGCCCAGGGTTGGCAAGTTTAATAGGGCTAGGTTGAATCCTAATGGACACCAGGTCACCTTCTGAGAAGGTAACGGCATTACTATTGTGGTGCAGAGAGTAACCGCGCCACAGGGGCGGAGAGGGCGGGAAGCGAGGAAATCCGGAAGTAACCACTTCCAAGTCTGGCACGCAGAGGCTGCACCAGAATACGATGGCCCGGGCTTCTACCTGGCCGTCACAACTCACGCCGGCCATTTTTTTTAAAAAATCCACAGAGGAGCGCATGAGTGCTCGTGAGCAAAAGGTTAGTTAGTTTTTTTTTAAAAAAACCCACACATGATCACGCCCCCTCCCCCCCGCTATCCTGGGGATGGCGATTTCGCCGTCCCCCCCCCGATAACCTCGGAGCCATGCAGTGCAGCTCCATGGCCATCGGTGCAGCCGCGCTTACTCGTGGGAAAGCGTGGCTGTGCCCAGGATAGGCGGCCACACCAGCTGCCCATCTCGCTGCCCTCCCGGGAGCAGGGAACAAATTGGGATAATAGCGTTCCCTGAACTCCTGGGAAAATGGAGGGCAGGCCCCTGCCTGCTTGCAGGATGCTCTGTGCATTGGACTCTCCGCGAGCAGGCAGGGGCATCCCCTCGAAAAATGGCTGGTGTGGGAAGGGCCTAAGAGACTTTTAGTCCTGCTGCCAGAGTATCTAGTTCACACAACACAAGAAGCCAGAGTACAGGTTCAGTATGTGAAACTGTTGAATGGAGGACTGTTGTTGAATTGGGGTTGTTGTGTTGTATGGACCCAGCTGCACTAACAAACCATGGCTTGTTAGCCACAAACAACCCACTGTTCAAACCCAACAACAAACCATGGATCCTCTTTGTGGGTTGTTAGTGGTTGAAAAACCATGGTTTATTAGTGTGGCTCAGTTCACACAATACAACAACCCATGATGCAGTGACAACCCTCAATTCAATGAGAATCCATACTCAACCCATACTCTGGCTTGTCATGTTATGTAAACCAAGCCATAGAGATTTTTTAAAAAATATTAAACTATAAAAGGACAATATTTCTCCTCAGAATGACACTGGGATACCTCTCTAAACCTGGCTCTCACTAAACCTATGTCAATCCTACTTGATTGCTACATGCTAGACTTCACGCTTCATAAGAAGAGTCATATCAGCCCAGAAACTTAACAGTAATGAATAAACAGGCCAATAGAGAAGTGAGAGAGCAATGGCTAACTACCGTATTTCATCGATTCTAAGACACACTTTTTCTCCCATGTTTACATCTGTAAAAATGGGGTGCATCTTAGAATCAATGGCGACTTAGAATCACTGGATTTCTCCCGCGTTTTGCAGAAGGCAGGAGGGCTCTCCATGCCCCCCACATGACTCACCCTAGCGGGCCCCAAGGGACTCCACAAAGCCGGTCAGAAGTCCCCCCTCCCCCTTACCTTGATTGCTGCTGCCTTGGCCTGGGAAGGCTTCAGTACTGGGAAAGAGGCTGCGATCTCGCGAGATTGCAGCCTCTTTCCCAGTACTGAAACCTTCCCAGGCCGAGGCAGCAGCGATCAAGGTAAGGGGGGACTTGCGAGGGGGGAGGGGGGACTTGCGGGGCCCTAACCCTTCCCCCTCCCCTCCATCACTGTCGCCCATCTTCGCTGCTGCTGTTCCACGCCGCCGGCAATGCTCGCCTTGGCCTGGCAAGGCATCGTTACTGGGAACTAGGCCGGATCATGGCCTAGTTCCCAGTAACGACGCCTTGCCAGGCCGAGGCGAGCGCTGGCAGAGGTGCGGCGCACTGGTGGTGGCGGCAGCAGCAGCGAGGACAGGCAACGGTGATGGAGGTGTGGGGGGAAGGGGTGCTGAAATTAAGGTGTGTCTTAGAATCGACGCAAAGCTTTTTTCCTGTTGGTGGCCCTGAAATTAAGGTGCATCTTACATTCAATGGCGTCTTAGATTCTATGAAATATGGTAAAGGGAAAAACAGCTCTGCCCCAAGGCTAACCCGTGAAGATAACAATATCAAGAATTAGCACTAATGTCACCTGACAACTACGGAACATTTGAACAAATAATTGTGGGGGGGGGGGGAGAGAGAAAGATAAATTGTTCAGATTACAGATGCTGCTAAAAGAAAATGATAGACAATAGTGCCCATACAGATTTAGAGGCACCAGTACAAGCTTGCTGTGCACTATTTGCATTGCCTGTGTGGAATCACTGGCACCCCAGCAGGACTTCAATTTTGTTCTCCTAGGACACTTCGTCACGGTCATCTATCAGTCAGAATGTGCTCATGCCTTTACATGAGGAACACTGGGTGGGTACTAAGTAGAGTGTTATTCCTTTTAATGCACGTAACGACTGATGCCTTCTTGCATCATCAGTGAGCAGCTTCATGACTGCCTTATGGCAATAGATTTGGGGAGGGACAACCCGGAATGGCTACATCAGGTTTTGTTTCTACAGCTATTGTGTGGTTGACTCTGCTGCAGGATGAACACAGGACTGAGAGTAATTGTTAGCGATCAATGGCATAGTGGGACCATGGATTGCCATATTAAAAAGTGACAAGGAACGCCTTAAAATGGCATTCAGCACTACACTACAAAAGCAAATCCCTGTTTAGAACAGATGGAAAGTCAATCCTGTAAAGCTAATAAACTGCCCTAAGGTCACATGGTAAGCCAGCAACAGAGAGAGTGAAATATTTCAGTAACTTAGAACCATGCCAACATACACACACACAAACCTATTTGGATAAAACAAAAACAAACAACCCCCCCCCCCCAAAAAAAAACACATAATCACTTTTTCAGACACATACATACACAAAATTTGACTTTATAGGCACAACAAAAATCCAAACATTAAATTGTTTACTCCAAACAATTAAGGAAGGATAAATCCATCTGTTACTATAGAGCAGCCTTCCCCAACCAAGTGCCCTTCAGATGTTTTGGACTTTGAAACCGATTTGCCCCAGCCTGCATGGCCAATGGTGAGGAATCCTGGAAGTTGTATGGAATGGAATGCATCAGGTTGGGGGAGACTGCTAGCACACTATTTCATCATTCACTCTGTGAGACTGGGAGCCTAGATGTGGGAATGTGGGATGCAGTCCAAGTGCATTCCCTATGCATATTTAGACAGGAAAAAGACCTACAACTCCCAGCATCCCCTAGCCAGCATGGCTAGCTGGAGAATGCTGGGAGTTGTAAGACTTTTTTGTCTAAATATGCATATGATTGTGCCCTAAACTATCTTTGCCAAACCAGCTTCAGGCATGGGCATTTCCTTGTCTTGCCTGGAATAACCCTCTTTTCCTCCCCATATCATTTGCCTCAGGAAGGAGGCTGAGTTCCCTTCCCCTCCAGAGAGACCTGGAAGAGTGAAAGTAATCTCCCTTTCTTTCTTTCCTCTTCCACAAAGACATCATTGGTGAGGAAGGGGAAGAGAGAAAAATCAGGGTCCTCAGCTCCCATCATTCAGCTCCACCTCACCCCACAAATACTGCAGGAGTCAACTCTTGTTGAAGTTATTCCAAACTGTGCTTTCAATAATTCTGTAAATTTATCTCTTTACACATAATGTAATAAAGGCACGATGCTTGACACTATTATTTTTAAGGACCACACGAGTTTAAAACACCACTTGTCTCAGCAAACGGCAAAGAAGTAGAAGTTCAATAATTTCCAGATCAACACATGTTCCATTTACAACTAATTCACAATGTGTGCATTTTGTATCTGTACCCAAATACAAGGAGCATTGTAAGACGTGGCCCTCAGAACACTGACGTGCTATGTAACCGTCTTTGTCAGGGCAATGAAAACCAACTCATTACTGAGCCGCTTATGAGAATGCAACTATTATGTTAAGAACGGGGTGGGGTGGGAAAAAACCAAAACCCTACAATACAGTTAAACTGAAGAAACTTAAATTTAAGCCAGGCCCACTCCATTGCTGTCAAAGCACAAAAACAGTAAATATATGAAAATAGTAAATATTTAAAATTTATTTCTATTAATATTAATGGGGCTTACTAATTAGTTTACACCCCACTGTTTTGCACTTAATTGTTTGCGACTGATGTGCTGGAAGTGGAAGACAGTGCAATAAAATAGCAACTTAAAAGTTTATTGATTTCAATGAGTTCATGAACTATCGTAGAGAATAACTAGATTCTTATTGCAGTTTTAATGCATTGTTAAAGAAATACCTTACAGTAAGATTTCAAAATCATAACCAGGCAAGCAATGAACCACAGACTCTGAATATCATCTTACCGGAATTTCAAAAGTTTCCTGTGTATCATCCAGCATCTGGATTTTGAAAGAAATCAGTTTTCCTGTAGGTGTCGTTGGCAGCTTTTGTCCATGTTCCAAAGTACTGATCCCAGCAGTCTCCTGAACTCCTAACCGGGATCCTGTTGTTGGCCTCTGCTCCACTTCACCCATGTTTGAAGAAACAAGCTTCTATTTCTGATAGCAGGAGAGGGACAAAGAAGACATGAAGCCACATTACTTAAACATATTCAAAGACATCAAGATACACAGGAATTTACTAAACTGCATGATACTGTAAGTTTTAAAAAGGCATTAATTTTCCTCTAGCGCAGGGATGGAGAACATGTGGCCCTCCAGATGTTGTTGGACTGCAATTCCCATAATCCCTACCCAGGCCATGCTAGTTGGTGCTGATAGGATTTGGAGTCCAACAAGGTTCCTCACCCCTGCTCTAGAGCACTTAAGGGATGCACATTTTTGCATTTTACCATAGCATTTGAACTACCTGGCATTTTTTTGTGTCGCTCAATCCTCTGCATGATTACTCGAAAGTAAGACCCACTCTCTTCAATGGCAATTACTTCCCCAGTAAGTGTGTTTAAGATTGCAGCCTTCATTTCTCTTTTATTACTTTTTTTAAAAAAAAACACAGCATTATCCAGATTCTGACCTGTTTCAGATGTAATGCCAATTCCAGGGTTAAACACTGCCTCCCACTTACTCATCAGTTTTGAATCAGCTTTCCAAAACAACCCAGGAACCCTCCATTTCCTGGGTTGTTGTCACAATGTGACAAACCAGCACTCTGGGTTGTTGCTGAGTTCAGACCACACTTTAGGCAATGGAGGGTGGAAGAGGCAACTGATGATTCATTATTTTTGTGGTGCCTGACACACGACACATTGCCATCCGTTGCGTGGCTGAAAGTCCCAGCCTCATGATAAGCAACAGGTCTCTGATAAACAACGGAGCAGTCCATTGTTTTCCCCCGTTGTTAAATAATATACTGTTGGTTGTGTCCCCCCAACTACAACACAATAATCAACACAATGGACAGTTGTTTTATTTTGCTCTTTTCCTTTGTCCATCTGGCAATCTGACTGCATTTCCAATTCCGGCTAAGCCTGCTGCTACGGTCTATTTGTCTAGTTGGGTAATTGCCTTTCCACCCCTCATGCCTTTTATGCCCTGATCAATGATCGTTAATAAGCATGTAACAAACACAAGGAACAGGAATGCAACTTTCTGGCTGAGCAAGCATACACTAATAATAGTCATTCCATCCATCCATCCATTTCAACGCACATGGTAAAGTTCACTGGAGATCATAAGCAGGGAACAGCAGAAAGGAAATTTATGCTTCTAGAATTTTATGTAATTCATTATTTTATATTCGCATATAAAATTAATACTGCTACAAAATATCAGGGGAGACGGTGGTGAAAGCAAAACTGGCCTAAGACACAGATTCTATTACTAGAGTATAAATACCATCCATGCTGATCTGTGAATTCAACCGGCTTACATACAAACCACAAATTCATCAGTGCTCCAAGGAACCCTGAAGCTTCTCAGAAACTTGGCAAGGTTTCTTCACTGAGAAAATAGTGAATACATTTCCCTGATAGAAGGGTTGTTCAATACTATAGACCTTCCCTCAAATGCACAGCTACTTGGAGCATTGGGCTGCTGTAAGGTGCAACATCAATTCATATGAGACGATTGTGAGGCCCAACAGGTCTGACCAGCAACCTCCATGAACTGAGTGTGTGCATGCTCCAAAATCCTATAATCTACAATTTAGAATCCTCTGCAATGTGCCCATGGACTGAAGTATCAATATGCAAAGAGTTACACAAATACAGAAAATATCACGCAACCCCCAATCTACTATCCAGGAATAAACAAACATGGTGACCAGCTCACACAGGCAACTGCAAGTTTTTCCTGGAGAGATTCCGGCTTGGTTCAGACGACACATTCGTGGTTTTAGAACTCCACGGTGCAGTTTTTACACCATCGTTGAGAAATGTGTCGTCTGGCGGGAAAACTCCACGCAACAGTGGAGGTTTTTTTTAAAAAAACACTCCATGCAGAATATCCATGCTATGCAGAGGAGAGTTTCTGCCAACCTTTGCATTGCGTGTCATGTGGCAGGCTCCATGGAGTTTTCCCCATGTCTTAAAAGTTGCCAGGCAAGAGTGGCAGAAATCCCGGCAGCTCTTCCCCAGTAGGGATCTGTAGGTATGGGAAAGAATTCTGTGCCACGATGTGCTAGGAGAGCCCTGATTGTGCTGTGCCTGGGCAGGGTGCCACGATCGCGTCACCCCATGTATTCCCAGGGATGGGCACATCCCTTCACCCACTGCCCCGACCTGCAATCCATGTAGATATTGGTTCGAGAGGATCGAAAGAGCTTACCTGATGCTCTCAGGGGAGAGCCCAAGCTTGTTCCATCCCCTCACGCCAATCTCCAAATGCTTCACAGGGTGAGGTGCGAAGGATGTCTCCCGTAGCTGGACATGTAATGTCAAACCATGGGAGAAATCCATCCACTGATATCGGGGAGGGCGGCTGCAACAATCTGTCCTTCAGCTGTCATGAGCAGAACAGATCCTTGTGCCTCCTGTCCCTGTTAACCAGAAGAGAAGGAGAATCGGACGTACAAGCATCTCTCCTGATGCTGCAAAGGATTCCCCTTCTCTTCTGCCAAATGGGGATGGGATGAGCAAGGATCTGTCCTGCTCGTGACAGCTGCAGGACAGATCATTGTGTCCTCACAGCACTCCTTCCCCATCTGGGCCATGGCAATAGGGAAGGGGGCAGTGTTGCTATAGCCACCCACTTCCCTGTTGCTCAGGCCCAGACAGGGAAGGGCACATGGGCGCCGAGCCATGTGATCCCGACAGGGAGGACATTGCTCGGCGCTGACATGTCCTTCGCTGGCAGATAGATCTGGTGCCCTGACACGCGTGCCACCACAGAAGTAAGGACCTGCAGAACGGTCTCCTCGCATGTCAGGCCACCAGATCCATCCATCGGCAAAGGACGCATCAGCGCCGAGTGACGTCCCCGTCGCCTGTCCCTGTGCAGCCGCTGCAGCGAGAACCAGCAGATGCATTGCCTCCAATGGCAATGGCGGTGATGCGCCCACTGGAGCAATGGCACATTGATTCCACCTCCTGTCAGGAGGTGCAATGCTTCTGCCGTCACTTCTTTCTCAAGTGGCGGCAGAAGCATCACATCCCCTGACAGGAGGTGGAATCAATGTGCCACCTCTGGCATTGCTCCAGCAACAGCCACAGCGCATCTCCATGTGCTGTGTTTCTCCTCCTCCCTCTGCCTCTCCCCATGGAATGGCGGTGCCCTGATAAGGTAAGCAGGAACCAGCACTGCCATTCGGTATGGAGGGCGGATGGGGGGAGAGAGAGACAACTACTCAACGGAGTGTGACTAGTCTACTCCATGGAGCATTACTGCATTTCCTCGATTCTAAGAGACAATTTTTTCCCCATATTTACGTCTGTAAAAATGGAGTGCGTCTTAGAATAAATGGTGTATAAGAATCGCCAGATTTCTCCAGCGCTGGTATGGAGTTGAAGTCCCCCCCACACACCTACAGCGCCTTCACAAAGGGGCTCTGCATGCCCTCCTAAGCAACTCAGCCTTCCCCACTCGCCTCCATGCTGCTGGCACCAACCTCCTTGGCCTCCAGCGCCGCCCCGGTCCTCGCCGCCAGCACCGCCTCAGTCCGCTCCACCCCGGTCTGCGCTGTCAGCACCGCAGGCAGCAGCTTCCCCGGCCTGGAAATGCAGCGTTACTACAAAGTAGGGGCAGGTAGTCCTTGATGCGCCTTCCCTGCGCCACAAGCCACTTCGGAGTGCTGCACCCCGCCCAGTGTGGATCCCAGCCGGTCCCAACCCTCCCTCCTCCCTCCTCCCTCCCTGGGACCGGCTGGGATGAAAGGGAGGAGGCAGCAAAAGACCTAGCAGAGCCTCTGAGGCTTGATCCACAATCGCTGGCTTTTGTTTACAACCCTCCCTTCTCCCTCCTTGGGACCGGCTGGGATGAAAGAGTGGCAGTGGCGAGAGCGGAGCCTCCGAGGCTTGATCCACACTGGGCGGGGTGCAGCACTCCAAAGCGGCTTGTGGCGCAGGGAAGGCACGTCGAGGACTACCTGCCCCTACTTTGTAGTAATGCTGTGTTTCCAAGCTGGGGAGGCTGCTGCAAGCGGCGCTGGCGGCGAGGATCAGGCCGGCAATGGAGGTGAGTGGGGAAGGCCGTTACTTGCTGCCGCCACGGCAGCTCCTCGCTGGCAGCGACCTTCCCGGCCTGGAAACGCAGCATTACTACAAAGTACGCCACGATCCCGTGAGATCTGTCACGGGATCGTGGCCTACTCTGTAGTAACACTGTGTTTCCAGGCTGGGGAGGCCGCTGCAAGTGGCGCTGGTGGCGAGGACCAGGGCGGCAATGGAGGTGAATGGGGAAGGCCGTTACTTGCTGCTACCGTGGCAGCTCCTCGCTGGCAGCAGCCTCCCCGGCCTGGAAACACAGCATTACTACAAAGTAGGCTACGATCCCATGAGATCTGTCACAGGATCGTGGCCTACTTTGTAGTAACATTGCGTTTCCAGGCTGGGGAGGCCGCTGCCAGTGGTGTGGTGGCGAGGACCGGGGCGGCAAAAGGGGTGCATCTTAGAATCGACGCAACACTTTTTTCCTGACGGTGGCTCTAAAATTAAGGTGAGCCTTAGAATCGATGGCGTCTTAGATTCAGTGAAATATGGTACTTCCGGGTCGTCCAAGTCTGACACACAAATAGTCATCCATGGAGTGCATTATTCACACTCCATGGACTAAAATGTCGTCCGAATGCACCCTCCTTGTCCTTCTCTGGGCTCAGAAGAAAAGTAGAGGATCACCATGACCACATGTTGAGCTTCATTTTGCTGCTTTCTGAGTCGTTCTGAAGTCAGCACAGGGTCTCAGGGATCCTCCTGCCCTTTCCCTGGCTCTCCAAGGCTTCCTGCAACCTTCCCCACACATTAGAAGTGGTGGAAAAGGGCATGATGTGTCCCCCAGTTACATTCAATGTGACATCACAATCAAGATGCTCCCCTTCAAGAAAGCAGCAGGGTTGGTGGAAAGCACAAAGGTTTCATTGGCTATCAAAGCCAGCCAAAGTCTGTGAATCTTGGCACTATCCATTCTTTTAATAGTCCTAGAAATTAGGTGTGGCTAAAGGTGACTATTCGATGTAGTTCATCAAGTAATGGGGAAAACTGTAGTACACACTATCCTTGAAAGTCACAAGCTGTGCCCCGATATACCAAATATATATAACTCCCCCAAGCATTTTATTTTATATTACAAAATGTCTATACTTCAAGTAGAAATGCTTTCAGATTCTGTATCAATATAAACAACCAGAGTATTAATTTCAAAAACTAAGCACCACATTCTGGTTGTTGTTTTCTGTTTAATTTACGATGCAGGCATGATTTTATGAGAAAAAAAGGACAAAGGAAAATATTTCTGGTCAATAGGAGATGAAACTAGAATAAATGTCTGTCAGGGTATTTAATGAAGCCAATGATACCCAAGGCTACGGAATAAATACTTGTTTGTTTCACTACAGCCATGAATAAATATACCACTTGAAGAATGGTACCCTCATCAAACCCAGAAAACCTCCAGAAACTTCAAATCTAGGAGCCCAATGGCATGTTATTTCCCCCCTCCCCAGATTGGTCATGGGGAGTAATCAGGAGAGGGTTACAAACTCATGCATTTCCTCCCAAGGAACAAGTGAACAATTGAAGAATGAGATCCCAGTTATTGATCTCTCTTGAACCTGGCAGATTAAACTCTTATTAAGGTCTGTTTAATCTTTCTGGGTCAGGAGAGATCAATAACCATGTTCAAAGAACCATGGAATCTCAGACTCCAGTTATTATCTTAGATCTAGAATGAGGGGGGTAGGGGAGAGAGAGACATCCTCAGGGCCACTTTCAATCTCTGTACACACACAATGCAAACTAAGGGGGGGAAATAATCTCTGAACAAGCCCTAAATTTCAGGGGATCAGAAACATGAATAAAAGGAGAAGACAAACACGAACAAATGGTAGATCTATCTGTCCTGGGAAAGGGTCTCACTAAAAGTCCAGGTTTGCAGCTGGAGCTCCAGCCTTGCTTTACAATGCTCGGGTGGTGGAAATAGTCAGGAGCCTGTTCCACCAGCTCTGGTTTGTGGGCCAGTTGCATCCCTTCCTAGGTAAGAACCACATTACTACATTACATGCCCTGGAGGCTTCTCAACGTGGCTTCTATAATGTGCTCTATATGGGGCTACCCTTGAACATAAATTGAAAACGTGATACATACCCTTGGCTCCTTCAGAAGACCAGACAATCTTTTTATATTTTCATAAGTCTTTTAAGCTTCACAGGCAGTTGATATTAGAGAGATTTATCTATTTGACTGTTTCATTAATTTTAAAATTATTTTTATTTAACCTAAATGACCTGGACTTCTCAGCTGCCAATCATAAATTTATCTTATCTAGATTACATTTCAGTGTAATCATGTTCCTTCAGTCTATTACAGACTCCAGACAAGTACCCACGGATCTAAATGCAACATTTGGACCTGATGAAAAAGAGAAATAAAGCAAAATGTCATCTTTTCATAAGGCCTGTACCAGCTGCATTCCATCTTTTGGCATCAGTTCTAGCACTAACTCCAGGTCTGAGTGATTCTTGTGCCAGTCTCTACATCAGCTTTGTTTTTGTTAACTTTGCTCTAAAGTCAACATTAATGCCTGTGCAACTTCTGCAGTTCCTTCCATCCAACTCCACCGATCAAAGAAAGAGAAAGGGGTGTTCTAACTGGAGTTTTCCCAACAGCTCCCCCTGCTTTAGTGATATTTAACTCAGAAGTCTCCTGATCTTGCTCTCCAAATTTACACTTGAGATTTCAACCTCAAGGCTAACAGAAGTGGGTACTAATAGGCTTCCATCAGAGTCAGTTTATATTACAAAAATCCATTGTGCAAGAACTGCCCTCCCCAGACATTCATCTTGGCTGACAAAACAAAGAGAGGATTCTTCAGCAGTTGATCTATTGGGGAAAAATGTCCTGCTTAGTTAACTGAACAAGAGAAACACGGGGACAAGAACAGTGATAAAGATCCACAGTTGCAGCTGGGTGTAGTAGCAAACAATTATTTATCATAGCTAGGAGAATTATACCAAAAAGTTCCTCTGAGCATATGCAGAGTGACTTTCCTTCCCATTAAGCAAGGGCAGCCTGCTTCCTCTCACTACACAGTTAAATAGAAGGGCTTACAGGTCAGGTGGCATAGGCTCCCCACAGCCCTACACCTGAGCATGTCTCTTTTTAAAGATTTGCCCCCACTTTCCTTGCAGGACTAAAGAATATAATCTTCTCCCTCCAGAAATCCAGTCCTGTTCCCCTGCTCCATAATCCCTATCCATCTAGCAGCCCTTCACAAATATAATTATCCCCTACAACTCTTCAACCCCCAATCCTCTTTGCCCCTCACATTCACAGGGCTTCACTTGTCCCTGCAATCAGCCCAGCATGACTCTCATTTTCAATATCATGGCAAAAAGGCTAGTAAACACAACCTCTTCTTCCACAGGAATCCACTCCAAGGTTTTCTGGCCAACCTGCCTTCCTTGTAGCAAATTTGTTTTTCACAAAGTAAGGTCCTAGAGCTGCTGGAGTGAGTTGGTGTAAAACTACCATCTTCTCAAGATAAAGTAAAGATGAGTGGGGAGAAAGAAACACAGCAATGCAGACAGCTGCTGCGAGTGCTCCCTGCAACAGACGGCAAGTCCAGGGAAGCAAGCGGGCTGGGCAAGGGAGAAGGACTTTCCTGAAGTGCATGGGCAGGCAAGAGCAGCAGCAAAGAACAGGCACAGAAAGGATAGCTTTAAAATGGTGCTCCCTGTCAATCAGTCAATCAATTAGCAGACCTGAAGGGCATGGCAGATTTAAAGACACAGCAACTGCAGCCAGTCATGCTGCACAGACTTTAGCTGCTTAATAGGGAAAATGTACTAAAGTTACAGAAAATGGAAGGACAAAATACTGTGATTTCTCCTTCCTCGACACTCCACTGGAGTTCTGACTGACAGATTTAAATTCTTCCCAACAATGATTATGGACTCCTGGATTGAGACCACAAAGAAGTATATGCAGGAACATTTGTAAGAGGTTCATGTAAATAATAAAAAAAAATATGAATCCATTTAAATCGTGTTTAAAACTAGAAAAAGGATACAGAATTGGAGTGTTGTCGTTTTAAAGACATAATTGCTTTTAGCTTTCCCCGTTCCAAACATTCAAGTCAAGAAATCTAGTGGCTACAATAAAGTAGCCATTAGAAATCAGTGTGCAGGCCTATAGATGTCTCCTTGGAAGTAAGTCCCATTGAATTCAATAGGGCTTACTCTCAGGTAAACAGACATAGAATTGCACCCTAAGTATAATACATACTGCCCCTCCCTCCCTCCCTCCCTCCCTCTCTCTCTCTCACACACACACACACACGAATATGTTCACACAGCAAGCCAACTCATCATGGGTTGTTGTCTGGGTGAGTTAAGTTTTTGAAACAAGCCATGGTAACAACCAATGGCTTGTTCTGGGGCTTATTTTAGCTAAGTTGGGTTGGCATGTTGTACGAACCTGGGACATCCAATCCATCATGGATTGAGGGAAATGGTGAGCGAGTCACTCAGCAAGAGCAGCAAAACTTCTGAAGCTCTTCACAATCAAGCTGCCTCAAACCATCCCTCACCAGTGACAGCCCCTCAACACTTTGGAGACTCTTATCACTGGTCCTCTGCCTTTAAAAACAAACAAACACAAATTCATGTTCTAGCCATTTCCACATCATGACTTTTCTTTTCTTTTTTGACAGTCTTTCACTATAGCGGAATAGTGCTATAACATCTTGAAGAAATTTTAAAAGGGGTGGGGAAAGCAGCCAACAAGAGAGGGGATGAAACTGACCAAGACTCTGACCAAAAGAGGAAAGTAGGAAAACATCATGTACAGCAGTACAATGTGGGGGAAATCAAAGATGAACAGGATGTCCCCAGCAGATGTCAGTCGCTCCATCAGAATAGCACTAAAAAGGAAAAGTGCTTCATGGTATCAACTTCACCAACCAGGATTCAAAGAGTGGACCCAACCCCGGGGGGGGGGGGTCTCCTTCCAGTCCATCCCTTCCTTGTCCATCATCCCTTTTTACCCTCCTCATGGGAGTGAAAAGGAGGGGACACATCTTTAAATTAAAAACAGGGGATGCTGGTTTGGGGAGGGATGCACTACAAGTAGGACAACCCCAAGAGTCAGGACCATCTTTAAAATCCTGGGCATCCCCTTGCAAGTTGGTAACGTGAAGCACTTTCTGGGTTTTTTTTTCTCTCCCCCCCCCCCCCCAATTTCTACATGGCGCTATAGTGCTGTTTCACTATAAAGCTATTGTGAAGGACCTACCAAAAAACAACAAAACAAAATAAAGAGTAGCAATCAGAACGGGAGAGTGTTCGGATAGGTCGACAAGATGGGTTCTGCCATGCAGGACCCTGTATTACTGGGTGGAAGACCAAGATGGACGGAGGAGGGAAACGACTCATGGCCAACCCTGATCATCTACTGGGTGCACAAACCATGCACTGTAGGTTGTTTGCAAAACAGCCAACAGTGCATAGTTTGTCTACCCATGGTGGGTTGCCATGTCATGTGAACACGGACACAGTCAGCACCAGAAAAAGGTAGAAGGTCTTATAGAGTTGTGACTGGAAATGCTACACCTTGCTGTCTGAACTTGGAATATACATGCTACAGTTAAGTTCTCAGTTTATTCAAGAGCATCTTCAAATGTCCTGGAGAAACAGCAAAAGCAGATGTGTACATGACTCTAAAATGCACTGTTTTTGCACTTCTGGCGTAACATTTAAAAGGAATATTTGCGCAGTGCATAGAGGCAGTGTATTGGACTCTGACTGGAAAGAAACATGTTCAAATCCATACTTGGCCATAAAATTCACTGAATAACTTTGGATCAGTCACTGTCTCTCAATCTAACCTACTCACAGGGTGGTTGCAAAGATAAAAGTGGGAAAATTTATATCTGGTGCCCAAGCATTATATCACGGGCTCAACTTGTGAATCATCCCTGCAGGAAGAGATATAAACTCTTTCCTCCAATTTCCCCTCAGAAACACAAAAAGTAAATGTATCATTCACTTTTGTATCCATTTTTGCCAATTCGCTCTTAGAGATAACATAAAGACAAGTCAAAAATCATCTCCTTGAATTATACCTGAAAGGCATAATTCACCAGAGAACCAGAGCACTGTTGTAAAATGCTCTCAGTGAATCACCTTGCCAAGAGGCAGGTTGCCATCTTCTGTAGCTGCTGACGCTTCCAGAGAGTCAAAAGTAGTTCGGCCTCAAGGGTACACATGAGAATAATGAGACACAAACACCAAAAGGAATAATAGGTAAGATAAGGGACTCTGCTATGTATTACCAAAAAGCAAGTGATATTAATGAGCTTCACAATCCAGACAGGTTTTGGTAGACAGTCAAGGAGAAATATAAAAAGGTGCTGTGGCCAAAATCAGGATCTGTGTGAGTGTCTATATTCTGGAGTCCTGCATATTCTTGATCCATAAAGGAGAGAAAAGGTGGCACATGAAAATGTAGCATTGCCCATCTCTTCAGTTGACTCCATCCTGCATTGCTCCTGAAAGTCTTTCGCAGTGCACACAACAATCTGGTCCTTCTACTGGCCATACCCTTAGTCTTCTCGATTGACCAAAGCTGGTCACTGTAGGACAGGATTAGAGAGAAACTGCCAATATTTTCTGAGCTGCAGGGGACTTTTAGAAGATTGTAAGGAATGAGGGCTCCAAACCATCTAGCACAAAGGGAGGGAACCTCAGTCCTGGGGGCTAAATCTGGTCTTCAATGCTGCCAATCTGGCCCCTACTCTATTCCCCAGAACACAAATCTTTTGGCAGCTTCCCAGTTTTGGTGCAGTTTTTACCCTATTCTAAAAGGGTGAAATGCCTTTCCTAATGTTCAGTTACTGGCAAGAACAGCATTAAGCTACAATATGCTGGTATTATTTGTATTCTTGCTTTCACCCCTTTTACCTTCAGTCCTGCCCCCTTTCCCTTCAGCTCCACCCGCCATTAGAATGCCAACCACCCCACCACCCCACCCCCACGTCTGCGAAAGTGAATTTGGCCCTCAGGCTGAAAAGGGTTTCTTACCCTTGGTATAGCAGCCTAGCCCGGTCAACCCAGCCCACAACTTTCCATAGCACTTTATACAGCTGTAGAACACACTTTCCAAACCCTCAGGCACTCAACACCCTCGCCTTTGCCAATTGGAACCGTATTGAGGAAGAATGCCTTTCCCACAAAATATTTGGCCTCCCTCCCTGTCATAAGGACAGGCATTTCAATAGTGTAGAGTGCTTACATGAAATTATGCAAAACTGGAAACTATAACAAAAGAAGAGTCACATTAGTAAAAACGTTTGTGGTGGTAAGGGTATCCATATCGATGGATGATGGATAAATGAGTGGCAAATATCCAAGCAATGTTAAGTGAAGGGACTGATTAGCTATGCAGATGAAGAAGAGATAAGCAACCAACACTTATCAATTGAGCCCATGTCATCACTCATCATGTAGGAGCAAATATGAAATGTAGTTGGCAGATTTGTCTTTACGAGATGAATACATGAATACTCTAGATACACACTTCAGATACAGTTGATGCTGTTGCCAGATCAATGGGTCAAGGCTGTTACTTAAAGTTGGCTAACATTCCCTGGGTCAGGGCCAATGCTATTGAGTGGAGTTAGTTCACTATTTGCTAGTAATCAAACAATATGGCAACAAGCAATGCCCATGGTTTTTGTGAATCAGCCTTCCTTATGGTGAGCTTCTCTAGAAGCTGAACCCACTTAGGTCTCATTCCCACTAAGGTTCATTGGCAAGGAGCTGTGGCCACAGATTCATGGCCAGCAAGACAATGCACCAAGGATTCTCTGCTTCTTAAGTCACCAATCTGCTTGCCTTTCAGTTTTATGCATGTGCATCCCCAACTGATTGCCCCTTAAGGTAATTCTGAAGACATGTCTGCTTGGAGGCTTCCTTTACTCCCATTTCAGTCCTTCAGTGCTAATGTGGAAATGGGCTGTATAAGATGCCCTATAATAGGAATGGGTGCACTGGAGATTGCTGTGAACAGGGCCAGCCCAACATGTTTTAGCAGCTGAGGTGGAAAACCCAAATGACACCACCCCATGGTAAAAGTGTAATAATACATTTAAGATCTCGGAGGCTTCCACGCAGTCAATGCCCTGCCAGGCTGCAGAGAAAAACAATCCTATCTAGCCTATGTTTTTGCACATGTGACTTCGTTTAGAGAAACTGAAAGTCCAGAACTTCCAAGAAGCAAACACTGTTAGTTAAGCTGGACAGAGCCATTTTCATGAGGTGAAAAACTGAAATTAATGCTCATGTCTGAATTTTATGAGACTAAGGGTGCAATCCTTTGTACGTTTAGTCAGGGGGGAAAAGTCCTACAACTCCCAGCATTCTCCAGCCAGTCATGCTGTCTGGGGAATGATGGGCATTGTAGGACTTTTTAAAATATCTAAACATGCATATAATTGCACCATAAGTGTAAGTTTAGCATACTTTTGATGAGATTATAACGAATGAGGGCTCCAAACCATCTAGCACAAAGGGAGGGAACCTCAGTCCTGGGGGCTAATTCTGGTCTTCAATGCTGCCAATCTGGCCCCTTCCCCTGGCCCCTACTCCATTCCCCAGAACACAAATCTTTTGGCAGCTTCCCAGTTTTGGTGCAGTTTTTACCCTATTCTTAAAAGGTGAAATGCCTTTCCTAACATTCAGTTACTGGCAGGAACAGCCTTAAGCTACAATATGCTGGTATTTTTTGTATTCTTGCTTTCACCCCTTTTACCACAGCCCCCAGCATCTGCTCCCTGAGGCAATTTCCTCACTCTGCCCAATGATAGGACTGGCCCTGTTAAAGGATATATTACTTAAGTTATAACTCCTTATATCTGTTATCAATTTGTTTAAAAACAGGTCCATTTAAAAAGTAACTGGCATGTCACAAAACAGAAATACACATTGGCTGAATTCAGACAACACAATAGTCAACTGGGCGGGGGGAAACAATCGTCAGTTGTATTGACTATCCTGTCGTCCGAATGCTGACATAGTCAACTCAGCGCTGATCCTAATCCACACCACGGTTGATTATTTATTACCATGTTGTGTGGGGAGTACCCCCTAGATGAACAATTGTAAAGTTGATTATTACCCCACCATTGACTATCATGTTGTCCGAATTCAGCCATTGTGTAATCATCCTTCCACCAATCCTAAACATGTTTACTTAGGATTCAGTCCCACCAAATTCAGTGGGACCTCTGCCTAGAACGTGAGCTTAGGATTTCATGCTAGATCTCATATTTCTACTTTCAGACAGTCGAGTAGCCAATGTTAACCCATATACTACAATAAAAGCTTCACGGTGGTTTTACATCAGCTGGCGAAGATGAAAAAAGGCCTTGTGTACAGTCACAGGCAAACTGTTCAGCTCAGTGTTTTTATGACTGCCTTTTAATAAAATTAGCCAAACCTCAAGCTCATGTGAACTTTGGTGCAGGCATTTTATATAAATAAAACTATTGTACCAGCTGGAAAGCTTTGTGCTCACTCAACCACATAACCCTTTAATGTGAAAGTCAAGCAAGATGTGTTTAGAGAGCAAAGTAATCAGATTTATTTCTAGGTTTCAGTGAAAGAATTGTGGGTGTATCCAAACATGCCCAATCCTTAAGAATACTGTAGACACCACTGCAAGAAGAATAAGATGAACATGAAGAGGAGGAGGAACAGGCCAGACACAGATTGTACATACATATACCATTTGACTGAAGACTTTTTAAAAATCATTATTGTTCACTAATAGTAAAGCATCACTGCAAGTTGCAAACAATCATATTCTATAAGGCTGAGGTTGTAGTGCAAGGATAAGCAACATGGGCACCAGCACACCCCCAACCATATTTCTTGGTGCTCGCAGAATTGACCAATGCCGTGTGTGTGTGTGTGTGTGAAGGAGAGAGTGAGAGTCTTTGGGTGATGAACTAAAGGGAGAGAGTGCATGGATGCTGATCCAGAGTGAGAGAAAAAGACAATGTGGAAAATGTGTTTGCTGCCAGGAGGAGAGAGGGGGGACAGAAAGGAAAAAAACGGTCTGACTTCAGTGAAATAGGTTTCCGTTGGCACTGAAAACTGTGGCTTCTTTTGTGTTTTGGTGCTCAGACCCCACCTCTGCCTTGTACTCAGTTTTTTGGGAAGGTTACTTATGCCTCTCATGGTAGCCATTTTGTGGTGGTGCCCAGGAGAGTTTCTCAAGATGCCACGTAAGCCCTGGGGCAAAAGATTTCCTCCTCCTGTTGCAACAAGACTTTTAAGGTCAAAGCAGAAACAGAAAGAGAGCTTTGACGATATTCTGCAGCTGCATGCCAACTCTACCATCAAAACCTGAACTGTTAGACATACCAGAAAGCCAAACACTGTCTGAAGCCCTTAAAGTCTTATGCCTCCTCACTGGCTCCGTTGCTTGCCACCACTGTTGCCAGCACCACCTTCTTGCTCTAGGTAGAAAGCTTTGTTTTTAAACCTCTGCTCCTATCTGAAATATTTGTGAGGATACCTTAGTAATGGGCTCACTTGAGGCTGCTGTTTACCTCTAGATGTGTTAGTCTGCAGCTGCAAAACACTACAAATAATTCTGTAGCAACTTAAGACTATTTTTTTTTATGTCATAAGGTTGCATGGGCTACAGCCTATTTCATCTGATGCATACATGATGTGGTCCAGAAAATCAATCAGATGTACAAGTAAAAATGTGTATACAGGTTTTGTTTTTCTTTGGGGGTGGGGTTTGGTGTGTTGTTGTTTTTTGGAAAGCAACAATCTTACCATATGGCCAAAAGGCAAGAGAAAATTCATGAAATATCAACAGCTTCATCCCTGAAGTATTCAGAGCACAATGGATTCAGAGAAGATACATTACTATATGGCTAGATAGCCAAGGTTGCACCAAATTCACAACAACCTACACTACACACACAAATGGTTAACATTTTACATTCTACACTACTCTGTAGCCCATGCAACCTTATGGCATAATATGCTTCCATCTTTAAGTTGCTACACAATTACTTGTAGTGTCTTGCAGCTGCAGACTAACACAGCCGGTCTGCATGTCATAGCAGCAATTCCTGGGTTGTTTAACCCAGAAATTGTGAGGACAACTGGAGCAGACAAGGTGCATACTCATCATTTCTGCTTTTAAATAATTAATAACTCAGGACACTCTGTTCCTGGGTACTTTTGTGATGTGAAAATCCAGAAACTCTGGGTTGTTTATGGGTTAAACAACCTAAAGCTAACCCAGCAATTGCCCATGCGTGCTCCACTCATCCCTGCAATTCCTAGGTTAAAGATCTCAGAAACAAAAAGCTGCCATGACATGCTAACCAGGTCTACATTTTGGCTTGGCAATGCCACCAATAAAGGCTTAATCATTATTTTGGGGAACAGAAATGTTTATTTCTTTATTATATTTCTATATCACCCAATAGCCAAAGCTCTCTGGGAGGTTCACAAAACATCATGTAAAACCACAAAATACAACTGCATAAGAAAACATAATATAAAAACATTGACAAGTTTAAAACACAATAAAAATTAAGTTTAAAAAAATCAGAATAAAAGCTAGCAGCAGAGCAAGGATCTTAAAAAATGAATGCATTGATCAAATATTCTCGCTAATACTACAACAGCAAAATATATGCATGCTTAGCTGAGACAGAGCTTCAGAGTGTATCCTGGCTCTACTGGTTTGACATGCTATAGAGAATGCAAATCCTTGCTGCTACATCAGCTATGCTAGAACAATAAATTTTAAAAGGGTTCATTTGATATATTAGATGGTCAGGTCAGTCACACATCATACAACTCAAATAGTAGGCCAATTTTCATTCCTAATGGGGTGGAAGAATTCTTGAACTGGACAGGAGGAGATACTAATAAAACATTAAGAGGTACTGAGCTAATCCAAAAAGGCAACATAGCATCCTTAGTCTATTCTGAATTTCTCAGAAACTGCATACGCAGCTCTAGTGAAAAACATCTCCCAAGATAATAGTGGTTCTGTACCTTAAAGGTTGAATGATAGAAAGAAAATGGGTGTTTCCTGCCGCACAAGCTCTGCCTATTAGCAACCCTATGAGTACATAGTTCACAGCATGATACTTTCCCTGGGTTTTCTCCTTTCCATTTCTTACATCAGCTTATACCTTTGTCCTTCATGCATATAAAAATATACTGCCACAAGCAGTATTTCTTCTACCCACTACAGAACCCTACACTTTTTTTTTTTGAAATAATTTTATTAATTTCAACATAATAATAACATAAAATACATACATAATCCACGACAATCCCCCCCGTGCACCCCCACACCATGAGACCTTCTCTTAATCTTTTATTCTATCCAGAAATTTATCGACTCTTTTGAAGGTGTTTGTCCCTTCCCCAATCTTAATACATATTCCAATAGGGGACTCCATATTTCCCCAAAATCATTTTTACCGGACATTCCCCTCTTTAATTTCATTTTACAAGTCAGCATATCATTCAAAGCCATATCCCATATTTCTTTATACCATTCTTCTATTGTATAGCTTCCTTGTCCTTTCCAATTTTTTGCGATCATTAATCTAACAGGTGTCAGGAGGTTATTTATCAATTCTCTCTTATTTTTATCCTCTTCCCCTTTATCCCATATTGCTAGTAGAGCAAGCTTCGGGTTTAATTCCACTTTACTTCCAATTATTTCACTTATTTCTTTAAATACCCTTTTCCAAAATTTTTGTACATATTCACAGCTCCACCACATATGGTAATAAGTTCCAACCTCCTGGCATCCCCTCCAACAATTTTTAGATATTTTTTTATCTATCTGGTGAAATCTAACCGGTGTTAGATACCATCTCCACAATACCTTATAAAAATTCTCCTTAATTCTGATCGATAACAATTTTAACATTCTTGCATTCCACAACCTCTCCCAGTTGTATTCCTTAATTTCTCCATTCACATCCTCTTCCCAAACCTTTTTTATTGCTTTAAGTGAATTTTGAAACTCCTCCTCTATCAATAATTTATATATCTCACTAGTCAACCCTTTCTTAATTTTCTTTTCTTCTTTCCTACCTTTTGACTCTATTAAATCTTCAAATCTTGTATTATTTCTACACTTGTTATTTTTCAGTTTCCATTCCTGAGTCCATTTCCCTAATTGTATACATTTAAACCATGCTGATTTTTGACCTATCAGTAGCTCTTTAATTTGCTCATTATCCTTCAAATTTTCCATCCACTTCCTTAACTTAATTATTTCCTTATCTTTCAATCTCGCTTTTTAATCAACAAAAAAAGGCTGAAATCACATGTTTGCAGCAAATACAGGAAACTGCCTTACACAGAGTCTGGCCATTGGTCCATCAGGCTCAGTATCATCTACATTGACTGGCACTGGTTCTCCAGGGATTCAGATAGTTATATCTGGAGCTGCTGGGGATTGTGCTCTACCACTGAGCTATGGTCCTTGACAGACATAGAAGCTACAGTGTATACTGAGATTCAACTCTACAAGCCGAAAGAAACAACCAGCCTATAGGGTGGCCATGTGACCTCTTTTACAGTGCTCTATTTGAAGGGCTGCCAGAGGACAGTACTCAATTTGAAGGCATCCCTTATTTGAAGGGCTGTCTAGTCCAAGGCCAGTTTAAAGATAAAGAACCATCAGAACTGGGCCTTGGAATTGCCCAGTCAGCACTTGGCCAGCAGAAAGAGCAGGCACACCAGTTACCAGGTAACAGTCTTTCCCACTATGGTGAGATGTACTGTTTTTCTATTTAATTATCACAATAATTTTTACATTTGCAGCTACACTTATAAATTCACGTATGCAAATTTTATGCAAGTTGGTGCCCTCTTTTGTGATCTTTTTTGGTGATGCATTTCCTATTTTCTGGAGATTCATAAGTGGTCACCCTAAGTATAAAGCACGCATGGTGGGTCGGCAAAACACACCATATTCTCACATTTCTCGAAGCCAAAAGCTGATACCCAGATCCAAAGCAATCAAAATTCAGGCTTAGAACGATTAGAACTATAGTTTATACATTCATTACAAGACTGTTACAAGAGTAATACATTCATTACAAGACTATTATGAGCCAATACATTCATTACAAAACTATTACAAGCTAATCTATTCTTGGCTCCAAGTTTTGTAATACAATACAGTTCTATTAAACAAGTTATGCATAACCATGGCTTTAGAATCCCCTTTGCATCTTTAATGTACATCAAAAATCCACCTGTTGCATCATTCCATGTAGTCCTGTATGGCAACAGAATATCTTGAGCCAGCCTCTTAACAAGGATTTTTAAAATCACAAATGGCTGTTGTGTCACATATCTTAAAAGATTTTGAAATAAATTCCAACACATCTTCTGCAAAAGTATGCGAGTATTCAGAACTAATGCTGAGAATCCTATTTCACCTAATTGTTTTCAAATATATAATTATAATCAACAAATGAAGACAGGCCCTGTCAACCCTTAATTTAAAGGTTCCATCCAGTCTGATATTCTATCCCACACACCATGTAAACCAGTTTGTTTCCAAATGTCTAATTTGGTAGTAATACCCAGCCTTTCTTTTGGATTCCTGGAAAATAGCACACGTTTTCCAGCAATATTTGACCTCAAGATATGTCAGCATCCTTAGGCTAAACACAGCTGTCACACTACAGACTAAATAGACAGTTATTTCTCAGTGTGCTAGTATAAAAGTAGCTCTCAACCTCTATTACTACCCCTCATCCAAACGAAACAACAAACAAACAAAAACCCAACCTAACTCAACATTACAAAAAAAGCTGAAAGAAAGAAACAAGATTAATCAACACTAAACAATGAAGGCAAAGATATAGATAATAGTTTTAAGAAAAATGTAAGTGGTTTTAGAGAGATCACTTTCCATGATGTGCACATCATTTCTGAAAAACAAAAAAGCCTTTACTAGACCCAAAAGTAGGATTAGCATACATATCATGAACAATGATCCTTCTTTCAAGCCACCTTCAACTCTGAGAAGCTATCATCTGTCCACCCTATGGGGACATAATGACTGATACAGCTTTCTTCCTCCCATGGAAGTTATGAGAGGAGGAGTAGGAGTATTACACTGCATTTGCAGCTGTGCGATCTTTTTGTTTAAGTATTATGTTATAGGGTGGAATTATATTACATTAGAGTGGATATTAAATCATTTGGCTACAAAATAATCTCTCAGGCCTGTTTAAAACCAACAAAGCTACAACCCTTTCCAGAAGATTGAACATAGCACAGGCTTCAAAAGCCATGAAATGATATACCTCTGAAATTCTCAGAATGGTCAAATGAGGACAATTTCACCACAAGCCAAAACTTAATCTCTCTAGCTGTGAAAATCTATAGGTTGCTTCCTGGGGAAAAAAGGTGCTTCTGTCAAGAAACCGTGAACAAAAACAGGGAAAATACCCTCCTCTCCCAAACATCAAGCATTCATTTATACAAAATAACTGGGTAAAACAATGCAGGAAATTCATGTCACCACCCAACAAGCCCAGACCACACCTTTCTGACATGAGGTAAGAGATCCAAAAGGCATCTGAGGTTCCCAGAAACATAAATGGCCAGCATTTCTGTTCAAAGAATAATCCA
This sequence comes from Anniella stebbinsi, assembly GCA_029215795.1. Lineage (NCBI taxonomy): Eukaryota > Metazoa > Chordata > Lepidosauria > Squamata > Anniellidae > Anniella > Anniella stebbinsi. Next base: position 150,914,361 of record JARDYH010000001.1, read on the forward strand.
ACACTATACAAATACCAGTTTAGGCAACTAAACAAGTATTTGACAAATCATATTATCTCTGTAATAACTGGCTTCAACTTAGTGCTAATCTACACTTGCATCCCTTTTGCTACAGAAGAGGGATGCTTCCGAATGTTCCCTGCTTCCGTTGATCGGCACTCATGGGGCACACGGATGATCTGTACTGCAATTGCAGGATTGCCATTGCGGGAGTACATGCACCCCGTTAGGGTGTTTCTGCATATGTATCAGTAGACGTGGGTGGGGCTAGGCAGATTGCTACGGGGCAGAAGGTTTTTTAATTTGACTCCTGTGGGATGCACACGAGCGCAGCCACATACGGGGGGGGGGGGATAGGAACTCCACCGAATATGCGCTCCTGTGCAGAGATATGTTTGCATTTTTAAAAAATGCTCAGCAGTAAAATACGCCGATGCCCATCCAAAACATGTGCTGAAAATGGCGGTGAAAATATACACCTCCAATACCAGCAATGTCCTCACAAGGGGGGGGGGGGGGGGCACACCGCAAACATTCTTTGGAATGGAAGCGAGAGGGCCGGAAAAACCGTGACAAAAGCAGGCAGGACTATTCCAGGAAAACTGAGAGGTGGAGCCGAGATCACCGCGGGAGCAGGTGAACATCATGTGCCCCATTAGTAATGACTGCGATACAATCCTGCAATAAATGGCTGGTGTAGACTCCCTCATAATTTGAAACTTGAACTGCAAGACGAAAGGGTACAGGGAAGTCCATGTACTACAGCAGAAAGGGACAGAGAACTTCAAGTTACTGAGTTGAATTTCCCCACATGTCTAACATGCTCATCCAATTGCGATTTATCTGTCATGACCAGCCTGAAATGCTGACCCCCTGAAAATGAGGGTCTGGAATATACGAGAATAGAATGGATTTGAGCCCAGTTCCAAGCTCTTACATTGTACAGTCAGTCATACTCACTTTTTCTCATACAGCTCAATATATTGAAAAGTTTCCCAGTATAAGACCCTCTGCTAAATATACTAGACATACTATGATTGAACAGCTTGCTTTATCTCTACTGTCTAAACTGTGCCAGAGGAATAGGGAAATAAGGGCATTAGTTGGGAGTTTTGTACAAGGTGAACAACAACTACTGAAGACCAGATTAAAATATCACATTTATTACATACCTGCCAGATAATGTGCATATGTATGTGTCCAATGAATTGTATTTATTGTTGAAGCCAGTTATTACAGAGATAATATGATTTGTCAAACACTTGTTTAGTTGCCTAAACGGGTACTGGATTGTGTTTTTAAAACTGTCCAATGAATAACTAATTACTATCAAAGAGAAGAGTATTTTGAAATTTCAAGAGGGGTATAATCCATAGCAAAGGCAGAGACTTTTAACCCTTGCACATTAGCTAACACATATAAGATGCAAGTGACATCAACATCTATTGCTTAGCAACATAGTTCTTACTTTACACATAGAAAGAAAGAGAGAATGAATCTACCACACCTGCAAAGATGACTAAGGATCTCACAAACAAATCAATACATATTTACACCTACGCACCCATCACCTGAGATAAAGATGATAAAATAAAGAGGAAAGTACCATTTAAAATATAAATAAGTAAAGGCAGAGGAGGAGACAATTCAATGAGAAATTGGAAAGCAAAGAGAGTGGGAAAGGAGAGGGAAGTTGCCTTCTGCAGATGTTCCAAGAATTCAGAACAGGAAACTTTGGATTAGATCCAAACTCAGATGCAATTGTAACACTCCCCCTGCCCCAATGTTGTTGATGAATGGAGGGGTTTAGGATGATGCATTGTTGGCTCTCTGTAGCCTCCACCAGTGGAGGGGTGTACCATGGCGGTGAGAGGGAGGGGCTCCACAGCATTGCCCACTACACCCAGGTGGACAGAAAGCTAATGCCAGCAGTTCTCTTGCCCACAGTAGCTGGCAGAAAGATCTGAAATCCCTCCCCCACCCCCATTCCCAGGATGGGAGTGAGCAAGTTTTTGATCTGCTGCATCCAAAGCCACTCCCCACCCCCCAGATGGGCCGATCAGCTATGTCTGCCCTGGCATAGCTAATCCCCCACCACTGCTGTCAGCTGGGGAGAAACTGTGATCCATTGAGCTGAACAGCCCAGCGAAACCACATGTACACATACACCTTTTGCCCTGGCCACTGCAAGCCAGCAGGGCTTGGGATGTAGCAGGAGATCTACTGCTCTGCTCCTCTCTGGCTCCACTTAGGATTACTTTGCAAGTTAGTTGAATTTAGTTCCCACTGAAATCAACGGGAAAGAAGTTAAACAAAATTAGTCAGGATCTAACTTGTTTTCTATAGTGAAGATGATGCCCCTCTATGGCTCCTGCAGTTCTTCCCCTAGAGGTGGTGACATCCACCTTTTGAAAAGTGATCTCTAGCCCAAGCCCTATCACCTGTACTTTGTCATTCCATTTATATCCCAACTCCATATCCCCCATTCAAGACTGAGCCAGTGTTGCTGTGACCTATTCCTCTAGAACATCCAAAGAGGACAGAGGAAGAACAAGTCAAGCTTGGCATATTCCACTGAAAGACTAACAAGTGGAAGAAATCCAAAATTCATGCTCTGATAGCACAAAAATGCTACTTAAAAAGAAAAAGCAGCACACAATATCCTTATTCAGTTCTCAGATACCACAGTAATGCCGTGGGAAAGAAACATTTTTTTGCCACAAATGGTAGCATACAAAGCTGCCTATAACTTGTTACAGTTGCAGAGTCTGCCAAAATGGTGTTTCAGTTCAGGAGTATTTGTCAAAGGCTTGCTCACAAAAGAGTTTGCTGAAAACAGCTCAGAAATTGCAGAAAATTACAACATGCCAGAGCAAGAAGTCAATTCAGTCATTAAGATTCAGAAAAGCAGATGCTTGGGTCCTAAGTTGCTCCTCTGTTTTATGTAAGAGGGGGATCTCTGCCAATTCCCTCTCCACTGGCAGCATTCCCAAGGGTCCCTAGACCCACAAGAGCAGCTTTTCAGGGGGGCGCAGGGGGTTGCAGAGCTCCGTTCCATAACTATGTATTCTGTTCCATTCCATCCAAGCCAGCAGGGCTACCCTTGGCTCCCAGATGAGGAATATGTACAGCACATCTTCACCATTCCTTTTTGTGCAACTAGGCTCATCCTGAAGGTCTCAAATGATCTCATCATTATCAAATATAATAAAGACCAGTGACAGACCAGTCTGCGAACTAAAAAACACAAAGATTCTCTACAAATCCTAACAACGTTTAACATCTTATGAGAGTAAAAGCTGCACTAGTGCCTACCTCAAATCAAAAATTTATTAGGCAACCTAAAATAGGTTTTAGTCAAAATCATAAAAAATATACACTACAATACATAGCAGAAAAGTATAAGAATTCAATCAGAGTAAAATATATTAAATACAGTATAGGTAGTGTATCAGAATGGCACATATCCTAAACATGACCATTGTCCTCTAAAGCAGTTCTGAGCTGAGCTGCTTTCACTGCAAACCTAGCTACATTTAACATAATGGACTTAGATGTGTCTGTCAGTAGATATATAATTTTATCCATATCTTTAAGATTAACTACCAGTGCTAGGTATCTCTTTAGGTATTTGTCTCTAGGGATTTTATACAGTTTACAATATAATACATTAGTGCCTACCTTCTCCTCGACCTTCCATAGCTAAAATGATGACCTATATTTTTAATCTTTAAAATAATTATTCTTTTTTTTTTAAAGGGGGAAATCATTGCTAAAAAATCTATAGATACCAGGGAGGAAATAGCCTCACTTGTTAAAGTTCTACAAGGAGGAGAATAAATGAGAATGAAATAACAAAGTAGACAAATGTAGAAAAAGTAAGCATTCCAAAAACTTTTAAAGAAGGGATATCAAGTATATCATTGGGGAGGAAGCTCTGAAGTGCACAAAAAGAGAATAATTAAAATTAAAAATGAATGGCCATACAATCCCTTTTCAAGAGTCCAATAAACTCAATCCATCTGTGGATAAACTACCTCAAATATTACATATTGTATCATGAAGCGCTTAGAATGAAGTCACCAAGCAAGAACAGAAGGTTTCCAGCAAACATTTATGAGAGAGTGGGAAGCGAGATATGTTAACAGACACCACAAGTATTTGGAGCATGTTAAACTCTGAAGACATCAGTAGAGCTTGAACAAGGAAGCTTGAATAATGGAAAAGAGGAATGATTTCATGAGAGTGAGAACCTCCAGGCAGAACAGATTCCTCAAAATAAAATAACCTTTTTACAATGTACAGAGCCATGGGGAAACAGTTTATATATATTCTTGTGAATGTTTACGTTTATATATGAACCTTGATAATCCTAGATAGATGTAGTGAATGGCAGAAAATTCCAAGATACATTGAGGGCGTAATTGTATGGACTGTGTCCTCTTTGCTCGTAAGCTCCCGAACTCCGAGGCTTCTGAGATTTATATGCCTTGCTGGACGAAAGTCAGCAAGGTGGAAGGACCGGTGGAAGTGATCTTTGCCTCCCTGTCCTCCAATCTCCTGTATTTATGCTAGATGGGCAACCTGTCTAAGCCAGGGTGCTTTGGAGGGGGGAGGGAAGGAAGCTGGAGAAGGCTCAGGATAAATCATATCCTGGTGTCTCCAGTCTCCTCCCCTCCCCACTCACCGGAATGTCCCCTTTTCTCCGTCACCAAGATTAATTTTCTGGCCTCGGAGAGGCACCCAGCATGGTTCACTCTGTGCTGGCTGCAAGGGGGCAGGGATTGGACAGGTTTTGGACAGGTTTTCTGAGCCATCCTATGGTCCCTGGGGTGCTTGCGCAGAGACCATAGATTTGCTCTCTTGGAAGATTATCAACAATCAAGAATGTGACACCTATCATTCAATGATTTGTGTCCAAACAGCAGGTAAATGCATACCCATCTTCAAATATCCATGAAATTCATGTGCGAAATGTGAGCAATCCAAGTATAAAATGTTGACCAGTCATTATACCACATAGGCCAAGGGGATGTTAACATCAATCAATAAAATGAATCCTAGAACTATAGAGCAAGATTTTTAAGAATAGCAATAAATGTATTAGTTTCCAAGTCTTAACAATTCACAGCATGCCAAGTTTTACAACAACCAGAGCATTCTACATTTTTTCAGCTAAAGTTGAAAAGGCCTTCAAGAGCCAAAATTCCACCACAGCAAAGGCCTTCAAGTGTTGCATGCAGCCCATGGGCCAGATGCTGTCCACCCAAGCTACATGTATAGTTAACAATGCTGCGTCATTCAGCAAAATTTATGGCTGTACTTTTGGGTTTCATGCATTTTGTTTTCCAAAAGGGGAGAAAAAGGGGGTTGGAGGGGTGATTCATCAATTATTGGAAAACGTATCAACAGAACTAGCTTATGAATTATCATCATGAGTTATGCAACTTTCTGCAATAATTAAAGATCACGAACCCTTTTCAACAAAATGGTTTTAAATCCAGCTAGGGTGATGATGCACGCTTCTGAAAGTTCATGTGCTCATCCTTTTGGAATAGGAGCTAGGCTGACAACAATGCCACTGGGTATATCTCCTGGCACTCAAGATTCCCAATATTATATTATTTAAGAACACAGTACCAAATAGATGACTGTCATTGCCAGCTTTGACAATGCCCATCATCTATGAACTGTGGAGAACAATAAAAACCTTCCTTCCTCACCAACATCACCTGAAGCAATGGGGGAGCCTGGACTCAGGACTACCAACATCTCTAAATTCATGACCAGCACTGCCAATAAGTGCTATCAACTCAAATGGTGCTGGTCACATAGTTAGAGGAGTAATAACCTTGAATCATCTGAGTGGCTAGTCTTATACAGATAGACATACGTAGCAGCAAAGCAAGCCCACTACTGGGAGCATGCATAGCAAATCCTTAGGGGGAGGGAAATTATATATTATTTCATATAGGATTCCTGTTGATTAAAGGCAGGATTTCAATGCGTCAAGAAGAGACAAACTCTGGTGCTTTGAAGAGCTGTGAAGACTTCATTATTGTAAAAAGCTCTTGGAATTTTTAGAAAATCAATTGGTTTTCTAAAAATTCCAAGAGCTTTTTACAATAATAAAGTCTTCACAGCTCTTCAAAGCACCAGAGTTTGTCTCTTCTTGACGCTTCTGTTCCTTGGTGCTCTTTTCCTTCACATCTCACAGGATTTCAATGCACCAATCAGCTCCTTACCCCTTCATCATTATCAACAGAAGTAGACTATATTGTGCAAAGTAGCTATGTACAGAACTGCTTAGGGCAGCATCCTATGAGACATTTACATCCCCGACGATTCCTTTCCGCCCCACTGATAACCTTCCACAAGCAGTGGGTCCTGCTGAGTCTGTTGTGCAAGCAGGACCCACTGTGTATGCACCGGAGATGCTCATTTCTGGATCAGGACAGGTTGGCAGAGCCTCCTTACGCAAGTTCCACTAACCTGACCCATTCCAGAAACAAGCATTTCTGCTTGTTTCAGGTTGCCTTTCAATCCTCATTGTGCAAGTGGTAGGGGCCACATGCACAATGGAATTAATGGGGTGCAGAAGTATTGGCGGGGGCATAGTAGTCCGTTATATACTGCTTTTAGTTTGCATTATTTACATAAATCATAGAATTTGGATCAATGCAGAGCCTACAAGTGGATAAGGTACCCGTTATATCGTAAAACACAACAGTTTAACAATGAAAAAAATATACTTCTGCAAATTGCAGCAGATTTTACTGTACAGTTTAGTTTGTTATAAAAAAGCAACACTGGATAGCATATATTTTATTAAGTGTCATGAGTAGGTACAGTTTATCATTCGTAACACAAAAATACTTCTTTCTTCCCCACAAATGCAGCAATTTTTGTTTGAGTATCACATCACTACAAGTCCTATTCTTGTAAAAGTGAGCTAATTTAGAAGCCGATAATCCCCAAAACATTTCAAGTATTCAGAGGTCATGGCTTTATTTTTGCCTTTTAGCTGGAGTCTGTCAATCACCATTCTCTATGGAAAGTAATGTGTCGTTTTCCCCAGAGTACAAATGTTTTTATTCATTGATTTAGGATTACAGGCACTGCCGGTGCAGCACTGCATCAAGACTTATTAATCTAGCCTTCAAGAATGAGTTATGTGGTATACTCAAGAAATCTGAAACAGAAAAGTAGAGCTTCAGAGAGAATCCAAGTAAGAAAGGAGGTTCACTAGCAACAACTGTAGCCTATTTATCCATACACATAGTGATATGCCACCCAGAATACCATTTGCATCATATAACTAACAGCATCACATAAATGATAGCAAACTCAGTTATCTGAGTGCCAATCTTTATCTAGCCAAAACAGCACTATCCTCACACCAGAAGGCTCAAAGAAAGCTCAAAGTACGCAGGGGTACAAATAAATATTTAGGGGGAAAACAGAACACACTCCTTCCATGAATCCAAAATTTGTCTGCCAAGTGACCATGCTGATAGTCAACAGCAATTTCCATGATTATAGTGTCTGAATCTTTTTTTTTAAGTACAAAAATGTCTGCTGACAAGGCCAGTTCACTCACTACATTTTGCCCATTCAAACATGTGCATAAGGAAAGATGGTTTTGCTCAAATGGACACACACACACAAAGCATAATCTGTCCTTGATCAATGTTTATTGCCAAATTACATGCCATAATGAAAAAATAACATAGAAGTAACCAATAGCATTAAAGAGATGAATAAGCTGCCTCAATAGAAGAAAAACAAACACTGTATGTTGCACAAAACTAGGCTGCTGAACTAGCTGCAATTGCTTCCAACTGACTGGAGTCATTGGCTGCAGTCCTGTGCATAGTTACACCACTTTAATCGCATTGAAATCAATGAGATTTAAGCAGCCTATCATCCCCTCAAGCTTCAGACTAGGGCTGGTTTCAGGTTTTTGTGAGTCCCTGGGCAAGAGGCGACCAATGCCCCCCCCTTAAGCATGACCTTCACCCAAAGAAAAAGGCAAAATTTGTGGGATTTGGGAATTGCAGCAATTATTTTACACACTGGGCTTTTGTGATTGATTGTAGCTGAAAACAGAAGTCTCATGACAAGTTCAGTGAGTGAACATCACAATCAATGTGTAGGCACCTCTCCTAACCACAGCAACTTTAGCTACCCAAAGACATTAGCCAGCTAAATAGTGCTTCTTGCATTTCTATTTTTTTGTGTGTGAAGCAAGACACATGGAAGAGGGTTGGATATATTCTAGAATAACTATCCCCGCATGATTTTTGCTTTCATTGACAGATTAGAGCCTGATTACAGAAGAGACAGAAAGAAATAACTGATCACAAAATATATTTATTTATTTATTTATTATATTTATATCCGCCTTCCCCCCACCAGGAACCCAACATGGCATATATAATCCTCCTCCTCTCCATTTTATCCTCACTTTATCCCTGTGAGGTAAGTTGGGCTGAGAGTCTGTGACTGGCCCAAAGTCACCCAGGACCTTTCTACACAATACGGGTATAGAGGGGAGGGGGGCGATCCTGGAAGTACCTGCTTTCAGGATCATCGCTCTAATCCACATAGGAAGTGCGATGATTTGGCTTCCTCCCAGGTCGTCACACCTCGAGTCTGCCATTTTTTATGTTGTTGGAGGATCTGAGAAGAGGGCACTTGCACTCCAATGAAAAGTGAGTATTTTTTTTAAAAAAACAACCCCCCAAAATTGTCCCCCACCCCGCCCTGGGGATGGCGGACTTGCTCCCCCCTCTCTTGAGCACGGAGCCACATGGCTCCGTGCCCGTTTCTGGTGCCTGCTTACTTGCGAGTAAGCGGGCAGCAGCGGGGATGGGCGCCCACACCTCCCACGGTCTCTGGATGTTCCCGGGATCATGGGAAGAATCGGGTTTCCCCAGGCATCCCTTATCCCGAGGAAAACTCGTGCCCATCTCCCCCTGCCCCCAGGTGTCCCTGTGCGTTATTTGGACTCACAGGGACCACCTAGGGGCAATCCCACAAAACAAGGCCGGTGCAGAAATGGCCCCAGTGAGCTTCCATGGCTGAGTGGGGACTAGAACCCAGATCTTCCAACTCCCAGTTCAACACTCTAGCCACTACACCACACTGGCTCTCTATTGAGTTATGGTGAAGGGAGTAGGAAGAAGAATCCAGAAGGCAGTCTGCACTTTAAGAATTCATGATATATGGGTTGACTTCTTTCCTCCTTCCTCCATCCATCCATCCATCCATCCTTTCTTCCTTCCTTCCTTCCTTCTGTACAGTGCTACCAGGGCCATCCTATTTGCTTCCATGAGCATTTGTCTGATTGCCCTGCCTCTGGAGTCAACAACACTTCTAACTTCATAAACAAGACATGCTTTTGTAAAGGAGTATGTCCTACACTCACATTGTCTAAACTAAATATTTTCCCCCCCTGGTAAGTATTCTTACTAAATTAATTTGGCAGTCTGATACACAGAAATGGCTCCAATAAAATCAAATGACTCTTTTTTATTTGCATTCTTTATAGACCTACGGCTGGATTGAATATGAGGACAACATCTGTATTGATCCTAGGAGAACAAGCCCCTCAGCCTAGGACATCTTGGGGGCTAGAAAGCCTGGGAAGGACCTAATGGCATCCAGCTGCCTGTGCTACTTGAATTGCACTAACAGAGACAAACAATTGTGCAACATCAATAGTGCTTGTAGCAGAATGGGTTTCCTAGAAAACCCGACACTATCAAGTGGAATTGACATTGTTCACTATGCAATGTAAATTGTGCATGCTAGCAGCTAGACATGTTACATCCCTTCCCACAGTCTGGAATAAATTTCTGTAGAAAAAGCAAATGAATATAGCAAATAGAAGCACATGGTTCATTCAGAATGAAGATAGAAAGACTGAGATTAATGAATCTGGGATCAGAACTTCCGGCAACAGGAAGTGTCAATCATACTAATTATACTAAAACCAAAAAAAAAAAAAAACACCTCAGTGAGGGTCCCTTTGCCAGGTATATTGGGGCTCTGCCTTTCCAAATTCTACAAGATTCTTTCCTTCTTTGTCTTGTACTAGTCCCCGTGCAAGTATGGACATGTCACAAACAAGATGCTGCTTTTTTTGTTGGTATCCTTATCTTAATGTTAAATCTAAATGACACAGATATTAAGAGGGAAATGAATTGGGCACTGCTAGGACATGATTGGTGGGTGCAGTGACTTAAATGGCATTGATAATTTAACTGTGATAATCTGCCAGCCCATTTGAACTACTCAAAGTTTGATCAGATCACTGAAAGAGCTATGAAGCAGAGGTTTCTTTAGCAATCTGGGAAGGTATGCAACACAGTGGTTTTCAGAGAGTTCATAAAACTCCTATCAGAGCCATCTCCCAAGCACTGTCGGGGTAGACTACAGCATCTTCTTTCACTTCCACCACAAGACAATCTTCCTATTTTTCTGGGGTTTCAATTTGTTCCTCTACAGTCTAGAACCCACGATACATTTCTAGCTTGTGTATCCATCTGCTCTAGTTAATGAGCAAGTAAAACCATCCTTCACAGACTGAGGCGTATTTGATTCATCCATTTACTTATTGACACAATTATTCTATTCTTACATTTCCCCCCCATCTTGCCTTTGGCAAATTGCTTTAAAATTCTTCTGAAATAAATTAGTCACCTATCAGAGGAAACAAATAGATGCAGAAGCCTGGATTATTTGAAGAGGTTGATTTAGTTGCTAGCAATAACCTTTGAACAATGACGTATTATGCTGTTCTTCTTGCTCACCTCATCCAAATTCCTCTTAAAAGGTTCATTAGCTGCAGCTCAAAAGCAGGCCACAAATATCCAAGCAATAAGAGATAATTTTTACCATTGCCCTGTCAAACATTCTGTCTTTGCTGTGTAATTGCAGCATGCTCTTTCAGCCTGCTGTCTAAAACCAACTGCTTGGGAATAATTTAAAGGAACGTATGTTCACACATATTCAACTAAAAGAAGAGTGAAATGAATACAATGCTCACCATGGCCAGGATCCAAAGAACTTGTCCAGCCAGTTTTGTTCATGCAGTGGTGCTTTGAACATGCTTCTTGAACAGTAATACTCCCCCCACCCACCCCGCCTGCCTTCTTTTTGAAAAAGGGAGCTATAAACGCAGCTTATGATATGGTATAGTGATCAACTGTTCAAACAAAACAACTCCAAAATCCCACCGGGTAAGCATGAACTCTTGGGCTAGACTAAAGTAGTTCTTTTGTTCAAAGCCAATGATTTTCATTTCATTTCCTTGCACTGTTTATGATCAGTTCACATATAACATGGCAGCAAATTCAAGTTTGCTAACAAGCATACACAATATGGAACTGCACACCATCCCAGCCAGCCAGCCAGCCAGCTCCCTGATAAGCACATTGGTATGATACAAAATGTTAAGTGTTTACTTAGCATCTCTAAATTGATCTGTCTTAAAAACATAGATTACAGCATTACTTTTTCCCCCTAGTGGTAATACAGCTGGAATTAATTCAAGCCTGTTGTCCTACTGCAGCTTTGGGCATCTTCTGTAATTTCCACAGGTTCATGAACTGGGCTAACTCTACCATTAGCCAGAGTGAGGCTGGGTGGTGTGGAGGTCACAGCCTCCTGGACATTTCCCTCTGCTGTGTGTTCCAGGCAGCCTGCCCTACCCCCCCTAAACTAGCCTGCTGTCCTCAGGTGAGATGGAGGATGCAGTCCCATCACCAGTGTTGAAGTAAGATTCAACTGGCAGTCTGGTCAGCTTCTACAGGTGGAATGGGAGGCATTTTGACCTTTGTCCCAGGCAGCAAAGTATCTTGTGCTGACGTTTTTTGTGAGTCTATTTGTATACCTTTCCTCCCTACATTGCTTTGGAGTTGCAGACAAGAAAGGATTCATCTTAAAGCTGAGAGGGAGGGGAGGTAGTAGTCTATGGCCCAATCCACACCAAGCAGGATACTGTGGTATGAAAGCGGTATATAAAAGGCAGAAGCCACACTACTGCTTTATAGAGGTATTGAAATGCACTGACAACTGTTGGTGCCCATTGACACATAGCATATACCGCTTTCATACTGCTTTCATAGTGCTATATCCTGCTTAGTGTGGCTCCTGCCTTTTATATACCACTTTCATAGTGCGATATTCTGCTTGGTGTAGATCTGGCCTATGTGAAGAATCTTCAGCCTTCCACTTTAGAAGGAGCTCTCCAACTCACTTTTCTCCTAGAATATCCCTTGCTTTTAGGAGCAACCCATGCCTTTGTGACAGCAACCAATCTCCACCCTCATGTCAGACTCATCTGCTTGCCTAGCTCTCAACACCCCTTGTAAAAGATTATCATGCCTGGAAACACAAGAGTCAAGAATGAATGTTGCTACACAGGAGTGAATGACAAGCAACTTAGCTATTCCACACACATTTTTACCATTTGTTAGGTTTTTTGCTAGTCAATAAAGTTGGAGACCTAAGAGAAAGACTTATATAAGTATAATATTATGATACGGAAGAGCTACTTAGTGTAGGCAAGGCCTTCTGCACAACTTCCTGTTCTATTAGTTAGATTTAGTGAATAAAATATTTTTTAAAAAGGCCTAGCAAGTGTAAATATGAAAAAGATATGCCAACCCCAAACGTACTCAGGAGTAAGGGTGCAAACCATTAATAAATCTCTCTCCAAATACCTGCAGCGTTTAAAGCTAGACCAGTCATGATAACTTGTGTTAACTTATTTTTAAATGCTTATACAACAACTGCCATGGAGGAAGCAGTCGTAAGCTCCCAGAGGTGGCGGCTGAACGACAGAGTTGGATGATGCAGATCTCCTTCTCCACCAGTGGACCTCACTTTCTGCAGGCAGAGAAGGAGGTTTGCCATGGGCTACTGTTATGTGTGAACTCACCCAGTCACTGCTCTGATGGCTGTGGGGGAGGAAAAGGGGAAGGGAAGGAAGGGACGTATTAGAGGGAGCCCTGGATCCAATGGAGAATGCCTGTCCTGGAACTGGTGTACTTGTTTTCTCTTCCATTGAAACCAACAGAAAGGGAAAAAAGGATCACTACCAGGAAAAAAGTGGTGATGTCAGGGAAGGTGTGTCCCAGGTTCTCCCCTGGCTGGAGTGAGCCCAAAAGGGCTTAGGAAGTGGTGAACTCTCTTGACCCCTCCCGATGGGATTAATCTGTTAAAATATCTAAATTACTTCTCCATGACACAGCCAACTCAATTAGCTACAAAGTTACTTTATGAAGCAACCTTTAAATCCTAGCCAACTTTTTGGTAAAGAACATATTTCCTAACAATAGGGGAGGCCCAAGAGGCAAGTACTAGCATTAAGATTTTGCACAGTCCACTAAACAGCCTTAGAAAAATCGTTTTAAAGAAAAGATTTGGCTATAGGAATATTTGCTTTCAGTATTCAATTCCTAATTTTTGAAAGAGCAACTGCCATGGGGTATAGCAGTATTGTGGCCATGTGCCAAGCTGTTCCTGGCCATTTCTGTTGACTCAACACAAACATCACATCTCACCATGGTTTGCTCTAATCAGAATTTAGAGCTTTGAAACCATCAGGCAAACTATGTTTAAAGGTCTTTGCCAGCTTCTAATTTCCATCTGCTCAGCACTCCCATTTCCACGGTGCACCTGCTGCTTGAGATGCAGCTGTAGCTTTAACTATGACTTGCCAAGTCAATCATCATAGTACAGTTAGAACAAACCATGGTTTGCAAGCCCACTGCAAACCATTTTTTCAGATTCTGGTTTGCTGGTAAGTCATAAATCATGGTTTGTCAATTTAGACACCACTCGGAGGAAACTTTGGATTCAACCTATAGTTAAGTTTCCTTCATATCCATGGTTTGGCATTTTATTCTCACAACCACCACCCTGTGAGGTAGGTTGTGCTGAGGGTCTGTGACTGACCCAAAGTCACCCAATGAGCTTCAATGGCTGAGTGGGGACTAGAACATGGAACTCCTGATTCCCAGTCCAACACTCTAGCCACAACACTACACTGGCACTTTAATATGACTAACTATAAACCAAAGATGTTCTTCACCTTTTAGTGGCACATATTTTGAATGTGAATAAACTACAATTAGCAACATATGTATTAGCACAAGACTTTGGAGGGATTGTTAAAACACAGCATAATTTTACTTAAATTGGATTGACTCCCGTATCAACAGCTTCTCCTAAGATTCAAACTGGATGTGTTACAAAAAGAGAATGTCTATGTGTCTAGAAGATAAAACACTAAAACACCCAGATAGTAGATACCTAAACAGTTATGTCCTCATTCTCCAGAGACCAATCTATTTGAAAGAAGCCCTGAGAATAAAACATGATTGAAAAACATGTTACCTTCAATATATCGTACTCTAGTAATAAAAACACCAAGTACAACAAAATCTTAAGAAAACTGGATAAGACTTCTATCTTGCTTACAATTTATAGACTGAGGTACTAAGGGTTTCTAAAAATTCTTACCAAACTTGTGCTTACTAGTAAACTGATTAAAGAGTTTCACATTGATTTGCTGCCAGCTTTTCTGCCAATTAAAATTAAATCAATCACTGACATTTTGCAATGCATAGAAGGCACCCTGAAGTTCCTGAAAAGAGAACATTTCTCTTAAGTGTGAGATGGCAAAAATGAAATGAATGAAAGCCATGACCTTATTAGAAAATAAATATATGTAGCATTCCCTAAAGCAATAGCATTCCAAGGCACAAACAGTTTCAAAAACGAATGTTTAAGGCCTATATGTAACCATGGATGATCCAGATTTAAAAGATATAGGGCCCCATCCAATGTTATATGAGTGGACTTCCACTAGTGCAATGAGAGTTTCCCTCTCTACCTCCCCTCTGCTGCCCACCATGCACCCCCAAATCTGCTCCAAAGGGTCCCTAAACTCAGGAGATTTGAGTGCATCTGGGGGCCGGCAGAGGGGAGGGGAAACTCAGTCTGGTAGCAGTGTCTGTTCTGCTAGTGGAAGGACGGTTGGCTACAACCCATATTGACTTTTGCTTTCATTTTTTACCTTTCACCTTCAACAGATTGGTGTTCTCCCCTCCCCCATGCTTTTTTTATTTTTAGAAAGGAAGTTGAAGGGTTGGATCCAACATGAGCAGACCCACTGAAATCAATGGAATTTAAATTAGTTGTGACCAACTTTGCCAACTGATTTCAATGGATGTACTCTAAGCTTGAGTAAATCTGGATCCAATCCAAAATAAGTTCATCCTCCATGAAAATTATTTACTAGTTTTGAATAAATGATGAGGGAAAAAGTTATTTTCCAATGAATTCTATCAATTTTGGCTCAGGGAAGAGAGATGTGCAACTATAATTAAATTATGGAATTTGCTACCACGAGAAGTAGTGATGGCCCCCACTTTGGATGGCTTGAAAAAGGTATTGATCAAATTCATGGAGGATAAAGCTATCAAAGGCTAGTAGTCCTAAAGGATTTATGCTACCTCCAGTATGAGAGGCAATATGTTTCTGTATACCAGTTGCTAGGGAACTTGAGGGAGGGTGCCCCCATGTCCTGCTTGTGAATTTCCCATGGGCAACTGGTTGGCCACTGTGTGTACAGAATACTGGACTAGATGGATCCTTGGCCTCATCCAGCATTGCTTAGGTTCTTAACTATCCTAAGCCTGACTTTTGCTACCAATATCAAGCCAATCGAGGGGCAAATTTTAATCAGCCAATGAAACATCGACTGGATAATCAGACTGATTAAAATCAATTATAACTTGCAGTCCTAATTACACATAGCCCACTACAGGCACTACCAATTAAAATGCTAAATAACCTTGGAAAAACTTTAGCCACATCCATACCTCAAAACAACAACACCCAGAATGGCAGAATATGTTTCTGCCTAGTAGGGTGAGATTATAACACTAATCAGCAGCTGTATTGGTTGGCAGGGCAATCTAGGGCAGCAGACAGTGGAAAAGGAATAGGACAGAAAACAGTCCCCATGGATCATTGCGTTCTGCCACAGATCCCTATTTGCAAGCTGTAGCTCAGTGATAGGGCACTTGATTTGCATACAAAAAAGTGCAGCCCTCAGCATCTCCAGTTACAGATCTGTGAAAGGCCTTTGACTGACAGCCTGGAGAATCATTAACAATCAAAGTGAACAATACTATCTGGCCTCTGTCAATATAAAGCAGCTTCCTATGACTTGGACTCTGCCGCCACCCAAACCTGTTACTTAAAAGTGCCTTCTCACCCCCACCTCCATTTTGAACTTGTGTTCAAAAGCATTTAATATTGGATTGGTTCAATATATTGTATTCATTATATTAAATTGATTCAATAGATTCAATATTTTATTGAAAATAATGTATTTATAATAAATTTTTACAATTCAAAATATATTTGAAAAAGGAATAGAATTTTAGAAAATCACTCAACACAATATATGCTAAAACCTTATATCCACTTAACTTTCTACCAGTCCATCAAATGTCGGTCCAAATTACTAGAACTTACAACAATTAAAAAGAAAAAGATTTGGCCTTCATCTGATAGACTGACCATATGAAAAGGAGGACAGGGCTCATGTAACTTTAACAGTTGTAGAGAAAAGGGGATTTCAGCCATTGTCATTTGTATGCAATTAGTTCCTGGTGAAATTCCCTCTTCATCACAACAGTTATAGGTGCAGGGGCCCTGTCTCTTGACCATGTACAAAAGAAGGCAGGGCTTCTGCAGCTTTAACTTTGGAGGGAATTTCACCAGGTTCTGCATATATACCAATGACACCTGCTGAAATTCCCTTTTCTATGAAACTGTTAAAGATATAGGAGCCCTGTCCTCCTTTTCATATGGTCAGCCTACTTCATCAGGACTCCAGGGAAACAGAACAGCATAGTTGTGAGGCAGCCACTACTTCTCTCGCATATCCTTGCTGCCTGAACTGGGTTATTCTTAGTTGATACAGGAGATCATAAATAGGACATAAGGGAGAATAACACAATGAGACATAAGGGGAAAGCTATGCAAAGGCCATCTCACACAAGGCGCAGAGGCAAATCTGGGTCCCCGATTGAGTATACAGTCAACAATGAGTTGCACACAATCCTGACTCCGTTTCTGTATGATACATGTTAGTGGACATGTATTTATATCATTCACACTGTATATTTTTAGGTGTACATCAAAACACATAATTTGTGGAGTAGCCCTTAACAAGCCCTTTGGACTTCTGTGCTGTGAAATGTGTCCGGGAGAAAATGGCAAGGGAAGCTCCATACAGCATGCCATTATTATCCTTGTGGTTACAATGGCAGATGTCACTTTGAATTAGAAAGGAAAAGGTACAGTCTTCTTGTGAGGGAGGTTTGCTGAGACGTACTTCTGGGTACTGCCCAGAATATATACGAGCATCATCAGGGGAAGGCATCATATCCCAAGACACAGGTCCTGCCAACCATCTCCAGTTGATTCACATCCAGTTCCCCATCCCCAGCTGAACACGGAACAAGCACCAAAACAAGCAGAGCCCAGGTCAGATAGAAAGAAGGAACTGAATATCCTTGCTGGCTGCAGGCCAGCAATAAGATTATCTGAAAAGGAGAAGGGTGACTGAAGGAATTACAAACGTGGTTGCTTAGTAACACAGCACACTTCCCCTATGTCTTCCAGTCTGATCTAGAATTTTTTATTTAGTATTCTATACCGCCCTTCAATTATATCCCCAGGATTGTTTACAAAAAAACAGCATCAGCAATACAAACAGGACAGTAAGCTAAAACCCACAAAAATAATAAAAGTAGCAAAAGACAGACAGCAGGATTAAAACCACATATAAACAACTGTGGGAAATAAAAAAGGTCTTTGCCTGGCTCTGAAAGGAGAATAAAATAGGCACTGGGAAAACCTCCCTGCGGAGAGCATTCTACAACTGAGGTTCCACCACCAAGAAGGCCCTCTCTCTGGTAGCCTTTTGCTGCACCACAGAGAGGGCGGGGAAGGGGGAGGCACCCAATGGAGGCCCTCTGGTGAAGTGTCCAAGTGCAGGAATACTACCACTTCCCATGTGGTGCCACAGTACCTTTCATCCTTCTATAGTAGTGTTCTTGCTCGAATGGAGCCAGCTATGAAGATGCAGCAGCAACAGCAGCAACAGCCAGACAGCTTACGAACAAACAAACAAAGGTGTGTGTGATTAAAAGGAGAAAAGAGTTCCTTGGCTATTGCACCACCTGAAAATAGTCCATTATGTTGAGGATCATCAGGGTTTTTTTTATTACAGAATAGCACACATAAGTCCAAAGATTATCTGTACGGAAAAGAGCTGTGACAGCCAGGAGTTAAGGGGGACAAGTCATCAACCATGTCCATCAGTTCATAGGTTTTTAAAACCACTTGCTGGTTTAGTGTTGTGGGCAACAACTATGCTTAGCATGGGATTTCAACCATGAGATAGACCTGTTCACATATCATTTCATGATTGAGTAGAATTGTCATTTCACCATTTTGCTTGTTTAAAAGAAAACACCCCTGGGCAATTGACCGATCAAATGTTGTGAAATAACAGCCAAGAATGTAAAGAATTTATTTGAATAACAAAACACAGAAACATACTAATTCCAAAGGTAAAGGGGGCAGTTGGATAGCTTTTGGCAAAAAGGTTCTCCAAGCCATTCACAACATTTTAAAAAACAAAGTACGTAAGATGATTCCAGCCCCTCCTACAAGTTTTATAAATCACAGCCCCAATTACACAGATGTTCCTCCTCCCTACAGTGTCTTGCGTAGGGTGCCATAAGCTTAGTACTTCTGAGTGTGTGTAGAGTTCCTTTCCAAGGGAGAAATGAAAGCCTATCAAAATGAACTCTAGGGCAATATGTGTGCATGGGTCATGTAGCATGTGAGAGACCATGCAGGTAGACTCGTGGAATGTACCTCCAAAATGTTCCTAGTCATCTCCACATTCCTCTTATAAAGGAGCAGAACTGTATGGAGCAGTAAAATGTGCATGCATTTGAACATGCAGTGCATATCTGTTAATTATATTTATTTATTAAATGCAATTCTTAGCTGCCTTTCAAGACTGCAGTCTTTCTGACTTACAATATCAAACATACAATTCTATGAATATAACAAGTTTATAACACCATAAATGAATTTGAAAACTAATTTCAGAATGGACCAGCAACAAAAACAACATATATCATAAAATCCTTTCAATTAAAAATCAAAGAAAGCAAACAAGTTTTTAAAACCCTCTTAAAAACAATAGATGGAACTAGCCATATATCTCTTGGCACCAAGTTCCATAGAGCAGGGGACACCACCGAGAAGGCCCTATCTCTAGCATCCACCAAATACTGTAAATTGAACCACTAACCCCCACACTAAGCCTGTGTCACTGTGATGAGGTGAGATGCCTGTTTGTTTCATAATCCTTTGTACACTTTGCATTAGTTCAGAGATGCCTACAATTAATCAAAAGGCTAGTAGAATATAACTGGCAGTATAGTTCAATTGGGAGGAGAGAGGCAGAGTTCTCCCAAGAGTTGTAGAGCAGGGGATGCCTGCTCATAAAGGATGTATTGGGGGAGGAACCCCTGCAGGGCTTGGAGGCAAGAGGATCTCATACCTGCCATCAGTATCAGATGACATCAGCCATGATGTAATAGGCTTCCATTTACACAATAATGTGGGTTTTCTGGAAACATGTGAATTGGGAACTTTCCAGTGTAAATTAGGGTAATTTCCATTTTTAAAAAACTTAGTTTGCTTCAGAAAATGTTCTCATGCTTTAGATTGATCAAATTCAGCATGTTTATTTTACTTGTATTTAGTAAACAACAAAGCCAAAAAAGTGTATCATGTTAATTTTTTGTTGCAATGCACAAGTATTTGGCTTGAATTTTTTTGGGGAGGGAATTAAAGCACACGTAATGTGATTTAAATGCTACATTATGCAGAAATTGTTATTAGAATCATTGTACAAATTTGAAGACAATAACATGTCTTTCTCTTACATTGTACTGGTACTGAAAACTATTGAAACACTAATAAATTTTACCAACCCAAAGAACTGTGCATGATTCATTGACAACTACTCATCTACAATTTGAAACTACCAATCTTATCTAATATTGTATTTGCAATTGGCATCCATTCATTGTTACTAATACACTTAAACACAGCACTGTTTATACAATGGCTTTCTTGACTTCATGAAATATTTGATCTCTGTCAAATATAGTTAACCGACAAGGCTATGCAAGTTTGCTCAAATGTAAGTGTCATTGTGAAAAATGGGGCTTACTCCCAGGAAAGTGTGCATAGCCACCAGATGGTAACAGAACTTTTGTATTACTTCCCATCACCCCAAACATAATGCTTTCCTACACTGAGCCAGTTCACACATTCAGCTGTGAGTCATCAAGTGTTGAGTAACCAAGTGATAAGAAAGCAACTTATGTAAACACATCTGTGAAGCAGCCCAGGAAGAGTACACTACTCATTATTTCTGCTGCACCTGCTGATCAAAGAAAAAAGGTCTGCTACAATGCAATCAAGAGTCCCCAAATTGGTTTGGATAACTCCTGGCCGAAGATTGGGGCTTAATGTCACAGTGCAACAGACCTGTTGTAACTGCACTTATGGTGAAGCGTTCATCATTTATTGCAGCCTTCGCCAACCTGGTGACTGAGGGTTGCTGGGAGTTCTAGTCCAACACAGCTGGAGGTCACTAGGATGGGGAAAACTGATTTATTAGATTGAGAGCAGGATGATATGTCACATTATTATTTTACATGTTCTCAGTCCCACTGAGATTTAGGATCTATAAGAACACAAGAACTATAAGAACATGCTCAATCAGATCAAGGGTCCAGCATTCTGTTCACAGAATGCTGCCCTCGGAAAACCCACAAGCAGGACATGAGTGCAACAGCAACTGCTTCATAGGCTTACCCTGATACTGGAGGTAGCATACAGCCATCAGGACTAGTAGCCATTTATATCTATAAATTAGATTCTGACGGATTGGGTGTGGGTACAGCAGCGGTAGGCAACTGGTGCCCTCCAGGTATTTCAGACTACAACTCCCATAATCCCTGACCATCGGTCATCCTGCCTGGGGCATACCAGAACTGTAGCACAAAACAAGTGGAGGGCATCAGGTTGCCTGCCCCTGGGGTACAGAATGCCCTTCTCAATAGGAGGATTCTTTAGGTCTCTTCCATAACATCTGCCTCTTCTGCTCAATATTCAGAAATGATTCCATTTGCTTGTACTTAACATCAGCCATACATATCAATGGTTGAAGGGCACCAGTCCCACTTTTAACCCTGGATCTGGAAATCCACCACCATACATTGCCCAACGAACTGCCTCTTACAGGGCAGGTTGGGCCCATGGCTTCTAGAACGCAATCCTGCCAGGGTCAACCCAAAACGTTTTGGTTCTCAGACGCAGAAAGGCAAAATGGAACTCGCTCTCAATAGTTAACATGTGGCACAATCCATCAGGACATTCCTCTGAGCAAGCCTTCGAACCCCCGTGCTCCCTTTCATTTCAATGGGACTCCTGCAGGAGTGGATTGCGCCCAACGGGTTAGAATCTCCAGACCCCGCTGCCCTTAAAAGCACTCCAGATCTGCCATCTTAAGGCAAAAGCCTCACCTTGGCTCATGGTAAGGCAACCTCTGATATCATCCCCCCTGTTTAGTTGCTTCTCCCGCCCCCATCCCGGGTGTACGCACACACACGCTCCTTGGAAAGTCCTCCTAATAAATGCTCCACGCCCACCCATCCACCCGGCGGCGGGACTCGATCTTCCCGCTAAACTGAACGGTCCTGGTCCTAAATGAGAAGCAAACCCGGTGACTCCCCAGATCTGTCCGTCCCGCCCGCTTGCCCGTCCACCCCAGGCGCTCCCTCCTCGGCTTCCTTTGTGCACAGCCAGCCTCTGCCTGGCTCCACCGCATGGCAGCCAATGCAGTCAAACAAGGGAAAGATTGGCCGGGCGGATCATATATGATGATCCATCCAGGATCTAGAATATTTAAAAGCCCCCCTCCCCGTCCCGCCTGGGGAGGGAATGTGGCGGTGGTGGTGGCGGCGGCGGCGGCGGCGGCGGCGGGCGAATTCCTCCCTCCTAGACGCCCCCTCCCCCAGCGAGAGATACTGCAAAGCGCGACGGGGGCGGGGAGCGCGAAGTAAGACGAGAAGGGAGCGCGATGCCCTTTGCCCGAGCAACTTCCCAATCGCCGGAGAGACAAAAGGCACCAACTTCTGGAAGTCGCAGCGTGGAAACCCAACCGTGGGCGGGTGTCAGGTTGGGGGAAGGGGGAGAGATCCAGCGCCACACCGCGCGAGCGCGCGCACACACACCTCAGCCTGGCCAAAGCGGCTTTTCCCGGACGGAGCGTCTCCTTCGGCCGCTGCGTAGCAACAGAAAGGGCTTCTCCCTGCCTTCCCCCGCCACAGCTCGACCCCGCCAAGCGCCCCTTGCGCTCTGGACCCGGGAGCCGCCCCCTCAACCGAGCGGGCGAGCGCCACCACCCCAGCGCCGCCTTCGCCTTCCCATTGTTCCCAGGTCCGTGCGCCCTCTCACCGTGCGCGGCGGCGCTCCTCTCGGGCTCTCGCTCGCTCTGGTGGCGCAGAACAAGTCGGACTGGTGGGGCCGCCGGAGGGTCCGAGCCATTAAAGGTTCCAGCGGGAGACGGAGGAGGAGGCGACGGCAGCGGGAAGGGGAGGAGGAGAGGGCGGGAGGCAGGGTGAGCCGCGAGGGAGCGACGGGACCAAGGTCGCCATGGCTAGAACTCGCCCGCCTTGCGCGCAGGGGGCAAAGAAAGGGGCGCCTCAACCAAATCGCTGGGGCCAAGAGCCCCGCTACGTCCCGCCGACCCAAGAAGCGGGAAACGGGCGCTGCTGCTAATGCTCTCTCGCTGCTGCTGCTGCTGCCGCCGCTGTCGCCTCCTCCTTCTCCTCCTCCCACTACCCACCCAGCCCCCGCCTAAAGGGGAGGTGGAGGAGGGAGCCGCGGCGGTGAAGAGCCCCCTCCAGCGTCCGCGCGCGCGTCCTGCCCCCGCTGCGCAGCCCGTCCGCCCACCCCGTCTTCTCACAGAGAACCAGAGCCCTGCAAGTCAATGCCCCCCCCCCCCCAGGCCGGAGGAGAGAGCGTGGGGCGGCGGGAGGAGAGCCTCTTCTCTCGGGCTGCCGTCACAACTCTAGCGGGGCGGGTGGCCCGAGTCGGTGTGTGCGTCCCCTGCGCAAAGAGGCGTGGCGGTGGCCACAAGTGTTCAAAGGTCTTAGGGGGGCGGTTGCCTTCAAGGAAGCACGAGAGGTGAACGCGGGATTAAATCCGACACGCGGAGGGAACAAAGGGAAGGAGAGCCTAATGGTCAGTGCAGGGGAAGCGCAGAGGACTACCTGGCTTGGATTGTAATTTAGCAAGCAATATTCTACGACGGAAGCTCCTAACCTTCTTGTCTGCAGAGAAATCAAATCAGGGATGGGTGCTCTTTTCAGTCGCCTTGTTGGGGACCAAAGCAAATCCGTTAAGGAGGGAATAACTCCACAATGTCTTCTGATCTAGGGGCCCTCCGTCTGGAAGCATCCCTGGCCTACTGTTCTTTCTCTGCAATGGTCACTGGCATGCCACGGGGCGGCCTCGCTGCAGAAAAGCCCCATCTCCATGATGTGGCAAAACGGAGATCTCCCCTGAAGATCGTAATGGCCTGGGATTTTGGTATGTAGGGGGAGACTTTCCTTGAGATATCCAGGGCCAGATCTACAACCCGTGACATATTGATATGGCCCCATCATGATGACTGTAACATATGCCTGTTGCTGTAATGTATATGCTTACATTGTCCAGTGTAACCCCGGTAGGATAGGGTTTAGGGATTGGAGAAACAACATTGAGTTAGTGGAGTTTGTAGATGGGATTTTAGAAGGGGTAGAGTAAGTAGGGAATTTAGGACCAAGCATTGATTATATATATATATATATATATATATATATTATTTTTAAGTACAAACTCCCATGTGTTAACTGATTTGTTGCACTACCATTATTAAATGTCTTGTTATTTCTCCTGTAGTGGGCTGAGGGAACCAATAAGGCATATTGGATGTCTCTGGAACCCAGAGAGAGAGAGAGAGAGAGAGGGCTGAAGCATAGGTGTCAGTGCAGATAACTGATCCAAGTGAAAGCAGGCGTTCCTGGGGGGTTTGCTTCTTAGTTTCTGAGGTAAAAACTGGAGATGGGTGGGATGATGGGCAGGAACGTCACAGTAACTCTTGTGCATTTATACCTCACAGCACATAATGACATCTGTTGCGGTATTTTGGATTATACGGAATTAAAAATGGGAAATAATGCTAGAAAAGCATGGAATGCGTAATGTGCCCTAACAGTTATCAGTGTGCTTCAGTACTGATAAAAAACACTAGTGCAGTTTTAGCCTGGTCTTGAGTTGTATAGGGCGTTGTATACTAATTCCAACACCTTCAACCTAGCAGACTGGCAACCAGTGTAGATCCTTTAGCACAGTTGTACTAGATGTGTAGCAAAGCACTCCAGCCAGTAACCTAGACATTGCATTCTGCATTAACTGCGGCTTCCAATCCAGCCTCACATACAGTGCACTACAGTAGGCCAATTTTGTGGTTCCCAATGTGTAGGTCAGAGCAGCCAGGCTACCTCTGTCCAGGAAAGTGTACAAGCTTAGGCGTACCAACCTATGCTTGTAGTAGGCGCTCCTAGCGCTGGATTAGGAGCACCCCCAAACTGTGAACCTGTTCCATCAGGGTAGTACAGAACCCCATTTAGAGCTGGTAATTTCCCTGAGGCACCACAGTGCCTCAATCTTAACAGGATTCAGCTTCAGGTTATTGGCCCTCATCCAGCTCATTGCTGCATTCTAGGTTGTAAATGGGAAGGAGTATTTTCGTTTGCCTAGTGTGCTGTGAAGTATGGAATGATCTCTCTGACAAGGTCCACCTGGCACCAACATTGTTATTTTTTCAGTGGCCGGTGCAGTGCTTTATCTCTTGGGCATTTGGCAGCATATGATGAGGTTTTGAACATGTCCTAGATGTTTCTTGTTAATTGTTTAAAATTGTTTTAGCTATGTGTGTGTCTTGATGAGTTCTATTTGTTTATGTTTATATGTAAATAGATTTATAATGTATGTAAATGTATTTATAAAGGGTTTAAACCTTTATAAACCACCCAGAAAGCTTCGGCTATTGCGTGGTATAGAAATGTAATGAATGTAATGAACAAATGTATCAATTTCTCTAGGTGACCCTTGGGTCTAGTGTTATGAGAGTAAAATAAAATATCTCCAAATCATTATCTTACGAGTCTCTGTCACATTATTTCCAGACACCTTCTCTGGGCTTCTCTACATTAAGCAAAAACACCGCAGCCTTACTGGGGCTTTGTCTTCTGGAGGTTTTGTGGGTTTACAATTGGCACAATACACAGGCACCCCTCCCTTTTGTTTTTGTCAGTTCCTTCCCATATGTTTTATCTAAACTGCCAGCAGATGGCTCTACTATATTGCATAATTTAGATTTAATACCGCATTTTCGGTGACTTATAAAATGGCCGATTCCTGCTTGAAAACAATGGGAGTGGCATCGGAGGTAGACACCATGAAAAGGAGCTGCAAACCTCTGGGGGTGAACAATCATGATCACACAATAAATGCCTCATGTTGAGACAGCCTCTGTCACTTTATCTCCCCACCCCCACACATCCCGCCTGCCCTGCCTCTAAACTGAAAGCAGCCAAATGCTTTAACTAGCCTTTCCTTGTTGGGAAAGTGCTCCATTCCTTTATTCAATTTGACTGTACAATCCTGATTTTTTTCCAATACAGATGACCAAATGCTAGACTTGGCAACACTGAGTTCTTGAGTATAGGACCATGCATGACCAAGAAAAGAGTCAGCTCGGTGAAAATAGTTCTTACATCTCTCTTACAATATTTCTTATTCTTCAGTTACAATCCCTTTGGAACAGAACAACACCATAGAACAACAAACTTTGCTGGTTATTTCAAACCAATACGTATATTATAGTTATTCTTGTCCCTGCAGCTTTTGGCCTTCCAGGCCTCATCTCTCCATTCTTTCTCCCCGTTTCCTTCCCCTCTGAGGTCCCCTCTAGAAGGATTCGGTTTGGCGCCTGGTTGCCCGACTATGCGCATCTTCTCACAATCGCGTTTAAATGACATGCAGTGAAGCGCATAACCGGCAGTATGAAATGCGCTTTAAAGTGGCTGAAATGCAGAGAATCTCTTGTTTACATGGTCAAAATGTGCTTTAATGGTCGCGGAGAATTAAAACTCTCTATTTAACGCACATTAGATAATGCGCATAATTGGAGAGAAAACACACCTCAACCCCCGATTTGTGCTCCGCTCATATAGAGGGTTTTTTTTTAATGCGACTTGAAAGAGTTTTAAATCGCTCTTGTAGAGGTACCCTCACTCTTGTAGAGGTCTTCTCTTCTGCTGGAGCCTTCCCTCATCCCTTTCCCTCATTCTGCTATCTCTTCCTGCCTGCCTTCTCTTGTCACTTTTGAGCCTCAAGTTCCTTCTTCCCTATGTTTCTTTTACTCTAACTTCCTTCTGTACCTGCCTGCCCTACCCCTCAAAAATACCTCACAACAGTCCAGCCAATGACAGCTAGTGATCCTTTTACCTACCTTACCATTCTGTGACAATAGGGTAGCTCAGCTAATCACTGCCAGAGGGTTCATCACCATTACCACTAAATCCTTTAGGACCTCATTCAGCTCGAGGGGCAAATTCTATTTTGAAAAAGGTCTCAGGGTCTGCATTCCAGTGGGTGGGGCTGAAGGCAAAGGGTGAAGGCATTTCAACTGCTTTAAATTGGAGGGGGGGTGGAATGCACAAAAGCTGAGAACCCACAAAATGATTGATAGTTGGAAGAAAGGAGGTGGAGCCAGGGGAAGGGGTCTTGGCCTTCTGGGGAAACTTGAAAGGCTGGATTGGGACCCTAGGAAGGTTGGATTGACCTGTGGTTTCTCACCCCTGCTGTAGGATATCACATTGTATCGATTTGGTAACAGAGTTGCAACTCTTCCTCCCTACCCCACTCCTAATAAGCTTTACCAATGAAGAGCAAGACAAAGTCATGTACTGCTTTGACCATGAACAGATAAGGACTAGGTTTGCTAAGGGAGATGTACCTCCATTCAATCATACCTTAAGCATCTGTCTGAATTGCAAAGGTTCCAAAGAAACAGAAAAGGATGGATGGGGAGGTTAATGGTCTCATTATTTCTGCTGTCGGTGAGTTCCCTATTCTTGCCCTTCATTATGTCATCTCTACAGCCCACGGAGCTGTACAATGTATCAAAATAGCTGTAATGCACACTGCAAGGGAGATGAGAAAGGAAATGCAAAGTCTCATCCAGAACAGCCTTGAGACAACATGGACTATTGAAAGGATGTAATGACTGCAATTCTACCTGTGTGTGTATGTTGCACGCACACTACACTTGAAAATAGCCTTATCCTTAGTAATGGACTGTAAGAATTAAAAATGCTGGATATCAGCCTGTAAATAAGAGTTCTGAAGAGGCTTTCCCTTAGCAGAAGGGCAATACTGCTAGGCCAGGGGTAGGCAATTTATGGCCTTCCAGATGTTATGGCCTATAACTCCCATCAGACCTAGCCAGTGTAGTAAATGGTGAGGTATGATGGGAGTTGTAGGCCAAAACATTTGGAGGGCCACAAGTTGCCCAATCCTGCTCTAGAGTTATTGCTTGTATTATTATTGCAGATATGATTATTACTTCACTGAACTGACCCAGGACTTTACTGGTCAGTCTCCTTCCTTTGATCAATGTTGCCCTTTTTATAAATATGTTTGATCCATGTCTTTTGTCTTCTCTTCATGGGATTTGCACAGAAACATTTTTATACGTTGGCAAGATTTGAAAGGGAAAAAAGATATTTCCTGTCACCAGGAAAGGTGTGCTAATAGTGCAGTCCTACATTAAAGATCCATCATCTGAGGGGCTATAGGATATGGATGAAGAGCTGCTCAAGAGCAGAAATCCAGACATGCCAGTGGGGCGGAGTCAATGGTAGAATGTGATTTCCAACAATGGAAGAACAATGTCAGATGTCAGGTGCTTCATAAACAATTCACTAGGCTGGCCTAGTGAATTGTGAGTTGATAGCTTGGAAATTGTTGTGAGAAAGTCTGTCTCTGTTCTGTGCTTATCTGTAGCTGCTGGCCGAGGCCTTGAATGTTCCTTTTCTATGTTGGTATGACCACTAGAAAAGTAAGAGTAAGAATCTGCGAGCACAAAAGCTGTATCAGGAACAAAAGACTGCAGGCACCTTTGGTGAAACATTTTATTGAAATGGGACACTCTGACAAGGATTTGAAGTGCTGGACTTTGGAAAGACAGACTGGTTCTGGACAACAACTGGAAAAAAGACTGAAAAAACGAGAACTCTTTTGGATTTTCACACTCAGAACAGTTATGCCAAATGGACTCAATGAGGATTGTAATTGGTCATGTATTCTGTAAACTACAACTTGTTTGACTTGACAGCTTTCAGCTGAGATTGGTTTCTCATCGTGTGTGTTTATTATCAGTGTGCCTGATAAAGATGGAGGGAGTAATTCCTAGCTTTTTCTAAAAGCTGTCAACACAGCTGTTATATATAATGAGCCTACCAAATGGGTATATAATGAAAGCCTGGCTGTTAAGGGTTTATCTGGGCAGTAGCAGACCATTTGCAAACAGCAAAGCCAGTGAATTTCATTTGTGAGTATCTTTTGTCTTATTTTTGGTGGAAATGGATGTACATCCCTGTGGAGTTAAAGTTTAATTGGGCATTTAATTATTATTTTTTGTATATATTTCTTCCAGGGTGCATCATATACACCAAATGTGGGGAGTGACACAATCCCATTATTGGGGATATATATAAATCAGCCCTGCGGGAAAAAACCTTTGCCTGTTACTCAAACCATTTAGGTGGGTTGTTTATTTTAAAAAAACCTTATATATTGAAAAGACAAAAAAATCCTCCATCTGGGGCACTACTAAATGTCTTATTATCTTTGTTGTTTATTTTCAGTGATTGGGCCACTGAAGAAGACATTTTTGTCGAAACGCGTTTGGCCAGAATCATAAGAGCCTTGTTTTTACTTAGTTACTATACATATGTATTTCTAATAGTTTTCTTTGGTGATAAATATATTATTTTATTAAGTATTAAAATTTATTACATATTTTCCCCTTAACTTTCTTCTTTTTTTGGTTTGTTTTGAGGATTTTGGTTAAGGTTAGCACCCTGTTGTTTGTGTGTACATGAGTTTGGATTACAGGCCTGAAGCCCTGTCTGTCAAAGTAGCTTGGAATTAGCCAGCCTCCAACCTATATAGCTATGAGCAAAAGGGGGAGGCTCTTTGTTAGGAATCATCTGTTTGCTGTTCGACGGTTCTACGCTTGCCAAGAAACTCGTGTTTGGGATTCTATCTGGTTTGGAGATGTTGGATGCACTCTGTACATGTTCTGTTGCTATTTGGACTTGGAATTTCTAAGAACTATGCCATGAAAAGTGCTCTGTGGCTTTTCATAGATTTGGACTTGCAGATTACTTTTCTAGATTTGTGTTCTATAGCCTGTTTTTCCCTGCATGGAGCCAAAGTACGGGCACAGGGGAACTCTGAGGCTGATCGTTGCTGTTCTGGAATTGTGTGTGTGACCTGCGAGAGAACCTTCCTCAGAGCCAAAGCTACGAGCAGGGAAGGCTTCCTAGGTCAAAGAGGTTCGTTCCCTGACATCTTGCTTACGTGATCAGCTCAGTGTTCCCTGACAGGCTGAGTTTGATTTAGTTCAAGATGATCTTGTCTACTGTCAGACCTCATGCACTCTTGTGCTGGGGTTTCTCCTTTGAGTTTCCCCATGTTCCTGATGAGTCAGTGTGTGTGACCACTCCTGTTCACATGGGACAGGGGCTAACTCTAAATGTCTCCCCCTGAGTGATTTGCTGTTCGCATTAAGCTGTTGTACCGGAAAGCTATCTAGTCCGTCTTCAGCTTCAAGTGTGTGTATGCAGAAATGAAACCGTTATGCCTTGAATTCCGTGTGATTTACAATAAAAGAAGTCTCACTGTTTTGGAGTGTGTCAGTTTGCCTAAAGTTCGTGAGCAGAAGCCTGGGATGAGCTTGTGTCATGACAAACAATAAGGAGAACTTGGTATGTAACACTGATGAACTAACATCATTTGGGAAGCCTCTAGAACAATGACATTTCCTACAGGAATAGAATTAAACCACAAGGAAATGCAAAACAGGAAACTTTGGTTGTTGGTTGCAATTTTTGGTTTGTTTTTCACTATTTTAAATACAAATGTTCAATAAACAATCCAATTTAAATGTATTTGTGTATTTAAGCCTGAGTTTTCTGAAGAAGCAAAGCAGATGTAAGGAAATTGCACTCTAAGAGCTCAGTCAATAGATTTCCATGCCCATAAGCCTAAGGCAACCCACAGAAGATAACTTTTTCAGACAGAGGAAGCATTGTAAAGGATCATTGCCCACAAATATACACATGATGTTTCTGTCGCTGTTCAGATCAATTGTGTTATGTTTCTGTAACACTTCAAGCGATGCCTTGGGAAAAACTGAAACAAGCGGTGTGGAGACACATGCCTTGTCCCTTTGATGTTGACACCATTTGTTCACTCATTTATTCCTGGGAATCCATACACTATTTCTCCCAGACTCCTGCATCCCTTACCCCCACTCTACTATCCTAGTTGTTGAAGTTGTTGTTCTTGTTGCTTTTAAAGTATGTTTTGTGGCAAGTTTTGGGTCTTGGGTTGCAACTGTAATGCAATCATTTCTCATGTAAATTAACACAGCATTTTTGTCCCATTTTCTTTGGATTGTCATGTGCTTGGTGATGGAATGTACAATTACTTGCTCTAAAATGCTGTACCTATGTTATGCAATTCAAAGCATTCAGTTTCCAGGCAAATCATAGATGAGAAGGGGTGCTCCATTTCACCTCACGTTTGCCTTGAAATTTTCAGGATTGCAAGGGTGAAAGGGGAAAAATAAGTCATTTCATTTTTAATATTAAACTGCATAGCATGTAGCAGCCCACTGCTTGTGTACACACACAACCTTTGTGGGTGCTGAGAGAAAATTTAACCAGATTTTCCATCATTCACCACTGCAGCTAATTACAGGGGTGGGTAACTTGTGGCCCTCTGGATGGTTTGGCCTACAAGTCCCATAATCATTAGTTATGCTGATGGAAGTTGTAGCCAAAACATCTGGAAGGCCACAAGTTGCTCACGCATGCTAGGCTGACCAGATAAAATCCAGGTCAGGGCTCATGTAATTTTAACAGTTGTAGAGAAAAGGGAATTTCAGCCAATGTCATTTGTATGTAATTAGTTCCTGGTGAAATTCCCTCTTCATTAAACTGTTAAAGTTGCAGGGGCCCTGCCTTCTTTTGTATATGGTCACTCTAGTATAGTGCCTGCACCTTTAACTGTTGTGATGAAGAGGGAATTTCACCAGGAACTAATTGCATACAAATTACACTGGTTGGAATTCCCTTTTCTCTACAACTGGTAAAGTTACATGAGCCCTGACCTGGATTTTATCTGGTCACCCTAACCCATGCACTACAGTTTCAAAGGCAAAAATGAGATTAAATTAACAAAAAGCTTGTCAGTTTTATCTCAGTCTTTGCCATCTCTCTCCAGAGACTCTTAGGGCTACTGCCAGCATGTGCTGCTTTGGGGCTTCTCAGAGGCAATGTGTTTTGACCACTTTAAGAAACAGGATGCTGGAGAAAATTGGCTAGATTAGAACCCTGCAGGATGAAGCCAACGTTCACTTCATGGCACTGCCAGGAAGTCCCCTAGCTCAGCGCATAGGTCTAGGCATGGGCACATACTGGTTAATGGAAGTGGCATCACTGGTGATGATTAATGCACACTATGCCTAGAGCAGGTTTTCAATCTTTCCTAACAATTCATTTTTAATAGGTAAAGGAGATAGCCATATCTATTGATTATACAGTCCAACCATACGTTTCAAATGTCAGAACCACTTGGAGGGAATTATAGTGAACTCAATACATGTGCATAGTGGAGATGACAAAAGGAGGACACAACAGATTGATCTAAAGTTAAGGTGCATAACGTTGAATTTCTTTTTGCCCTCCCACTGAACGGAATTCAAGGTTACCCAATGAAGCTGACCATGAACAGGTTCAGAACTGGCAATGTGAGTACTTCTTCCTGCAATGCTTAACATGGCAATCCTAAGCATATTTACTCAGGCGTAAGCCCCTCTCAATTCAATAGGGCTGACTGCCCCATAACTGCATTCTGGATTGTAGCCTGGTTTATGGAATCCACCACCATAAGATTTGGTGATGGCAACAAGCTTAGATGTTGTCGTTTTCAAAGGATTAGAACAATTTCAGATGTGATGTTTTCATAATGATGCTCCTGCTGGTCTGAAGAGAAAACCACATTGTTGCTCCTGAAAAAAGTTCTAGAAAAGCCAGTTTTGCAGGACCTTGAAGTGACTGAGCTTGAATTGGGGCACAGGTGGCATGGCAAGGGACTCGGAGCATGGATGAGCTGTAGAGGGAGGCTAGTGCTTCTGCTTAATAATATCAGAACTGTACATCACCTTGAGCAGTTTTGAAACCTTTAAATAAATACCTGTGAAATTGTTTTTATAAGGTGAAGCGTGTATATGATATACAAATTAGGAATGTACTTTAGATTGCAATGATTTGGAAAGATTCAGGAGATGTCCGAATCAAATCAGGGCTCCTCCAAAGCAGACTGAATCTGAATATGAGCCATCACAAAACTTTGTTAGTGATTCAGAGAGACACAGACTGGGTTTGGATGATACAATAACCAATGGTGGGTTAAATAGTCAATGGTGGGTTATTGTGTCGTCTGTCTGGTCTTTTTCACACCATGGTTGGTTATTTGGCTGAAATAACCAATACAAATAACCAACACTGTGCAAAGTTGATTATTGGCTATCGGGTCGTGTATCGGGCATCGTTGACTATTTCATTGCACACAGTTGGTTATTTTTGGCAACTACAGTCCACTGGCAAGAGCAACCAAAGCTGAGGCTGTCATTCTAATCCAGCCAGTGGAACTCACAATGGCTGATGAGATACCCACGGGAGGGCTGATGTGGGGAGAGAGGGCTGAAGATGTGTCAAAGACACCGTTGATTAATAGTCAACTCAACACTGGCCTTAATCCACACCACAGTTGATTATAATCATGTCATGTGGGGAGTACCCCCTCTATAATCAACCATGGAATTAACTATTAACCCACCATCGACTATTGTGTTGTCCGAATGCAGCCACAATGTGTGTCGCTCTTTTTTTAATACATTACTCCCCAAGCTTTTCATTTAAAGAAAATTTCAAGGTTGGGGAGAGGGAGGGGATGTAATTTTGTAACAGCTTAAGCTTCTAATGACAGTGATTGGTTTTACCAGCATTCTGCAATCCCTGTGGTTTGGGGCAGGGATATTGAAGAAATATATTGTAGGACTGATCCAGTGTGCAGTGCTTTTTCTAATTTTCTCTCCCTGGAGAGGTTTAGTGAATTCTATGGGACCTGGGAGGGTGTAGCATGGGATAGTTTCTTGGAAAATGATGTTCAAGTCCTTCTGCCTCTGCCACTGTATGCTCCATGTCCATCATCCACCCATTCTACTAGACTTTCTATGACTTTGCTGCAAATTGAACAGAAAACAAAAAGGCCATAAACTGTTTGCATACATGTTAATTCCCTAGCCCCTGCACCCATCCTTCTGAAATTGTGCAGGTTTCTTGCTGAAGAACGCCCTCTATGATGTATGCCATTTTCATACAAACTGCCAAAGACACACACAGGGAAAGGAAAAGGAATCATTCCCCACCGACACACAATTTGAAGACTGCCCTTCCATAAAAAATGCTGCAACTATTTTGCTGGTTTCTTAACTAGGGTCACTTTTTTGCTCTATGTAATTTCCATAGTGATTGGGTAAGGGGTAAATACATCCATTTTTGGAATCCCCCCAACTGTAAAGTAGGGAGGGCAACCTCTGCCTTGTACTGGGGCTCAAGCCAGCCAATGGAAGGTTGAGCAACCTTTGTGGGCCCTGCCCCCTGGCAAAGGGAATCCTCATGTTATCTCTGATTGGAACTAACGAAGGGATTCCCATTTGAGCTGCTCACCCTCATCCTATTATTAGAGATGATATGAGGATTTCCCTCCACCACTCAGTCAGGGATTGAAGGAGCCTGCTCCTACAAGCGCCGGCTGAGTCTCTTCCCATGGCACTGCCACCCCAATTGAGATGTGAGTTGTGTGGCAAGGAGCTGGCTCTTGCAAGCTCCGGCAGATTCCCTTTCTCTATACATCAATTAGCTGAAATTTGGCAAGTTTCATCCTCTCACAAGCAGCTACTATACTGTAAATTCCATCCGATTCTGTCAAAGCAGTGACAGGCAACATTCTAATTATTCATTGATTTCCAATTGATAACCAACGGGAGTAAAGAAGTTTCAGATTTCCAGTTAAGATTTGGATTTGAAATAGGCAGGCACTGAATAGGTCAATATATATATATATTTAAATGTATTTTTTTTATTACAAAATTTGTGTGAAGTTCTGGAAAGTTAAAAAAAAAACTGGTCTGCAAATCCACAGAATTTCTGCGACTCAGAAAAAGCCAGTCTGTTGCAGAATCGTGGGTCAGAATAGAAATCCACTCCTTTGACTCTTGCAGATCTCTCTAACATCCCAAGTCTGTGCAGACCCATAATACAAATATTAAAAAAGGATACCGCTTTAAAGAAATATCAGTCTTAAAGATTATGGATTGTTTTTCTCTTAACTTTACTGAGTCACTACCCAGAAAACAAGTGCCCACCCCAGCAGCTTTCCCCGCAGTCAGCTGGCCAGGTAGCCTGCTCCAGTTTCAAACCTCACTTCTCCAGAAGCAGACCGTTGTAGATGCCAGATGAGGCTCCTCCCTGTTCTTCCATAAGAGGAAATTGCTTTTCAAGAACTTATGGTATTTCCAGACTATAACTTACAGGAGGGAAATTTACCAAGACAAACACCACGGACTTCCTTTTATTCCTTGTTTCTGTGACTTTGAAACGATCAACTTGCAAAGGCCTGTAAAATTTTATGTAGGTGGGGTGGGGTAGGTGGAATAGAATTGCCACAGGCAGAACTAAGCATTTCAAAACCAAACCATGCCCCTTCTTCAACAAAAAATGCAAGCTGTTACCTGCTGAAAAAGGCAAAGAATGTTTCTTCTTGACCTAACACCTACATTCACTCTTTCCCCTTTTTGAGGCCAGAGGAAATAGATTTTCAGGAGGGATAGTGCTTCCTCTCCTGCTCTTCCCACTGCCAGAACACAGTGGAAAGGACCAAGGCTAAGTGTCAGGGATGACGGACAGGTAGCGTACCTTACCCATAGGCCTGATCAGCAGCCTTGCCTAATATGGAGAAAACATAGCAAGGTGTGCTTGCTCCCACCCTTGCTGCCCACAGATATTACCCCATACTGGATCATTTCTTCATCAAGCACTATTCAAGTGTTCTCAAAATGGTTAAAGTAAGCATCCGAGGGAGAATGCTAACTGCATCACCCTCAACGGATGGAGGGATGACTTTCTGAAGAGGAGAGCCTCCTATATGCATAAAAGTTACCCACGAGATTGAGAACCCCAATTTCTCAGCATTCTCAATCACATGAAGACCCTCCACAGATGCAGGAGACTCTCCTCTTCAGAAAGCCACTTGGAGAGGCAAGGCTAGTGCACTCACTCTCCTCACATTTACTTTAATTACTTTGAGAACACCTGAGTCAGGCCTTACAGCGTGATGGAATGTGGGGACATACATTCCGTGGCTCATCCTCAAACAAGAAAATAATTCCTTTACTTACAAGTCTTGCATTTTCCATACTGCATGATCACAGTACTGTGTATTTGTATACTCAATTTAACTTGTCCCTCTCTAGTTATATTGTCTCCATCTAGTGGCAAGAAAAGATACAACTGAAATGTCATCAAAAGCCAAATTTGGGAGTTCTTCAGGAAAAAAATATAGGAGGAATATTGAGGAAAGCCAGAATGCTTCAATAAGACTAATAATATTTTATACGGAGTTTCAGGTCTGTAGATTTTTCAGACATGAAACTCCTTTATGTCTGAAACATGAAATTGAGCTGGTTATCACATGGATGGAATTCTCATACAAACTTTGCTTTTAAAACACTTAAGTGGACACATAGTTTTATTTATCAGAATAGCATCTTCTGAAACATAAAAAGTTTCAAAACCAAGACAGACAATATATGGAATTGTTAGCATTGTGAACATGGGTATTTGTATGAGAGAATACTTTGTTGAGATCAAAATAAAAAAAAAAACAAAGAATTACTGAAAAATACAGCCCAAACAGAATGGGAAAAATCAAATGCTATAGTCACAACTTAAGATATTTTCCTTCCTCAAAAATACTGCAATGAGAGATAAATCTTCCATAAAATGCTCAATGCAATAAAGCAACACCTGAAATATGGTTACAGATTAATTTGAATTAACCATTCCAAAATCCATATTAGGTAATACCTGTATTAGGCCACTTCAAAGTCACAAAAAAGTGTGCAAGCTTGAGTCCTCCAGACAAGGTGGTAAACAATGCAAAAAAGGGGCCAGGGAGTGGCTGATGTCTCAGTGATGAACTAGAACAGTCCAGTATATAGACCTTAATATTCTTTACTATACTACTTCTATGCCAAAGGGAAATACAGTGGAAACTTAATGTATTGTAGGGCGAACTTTTATAGGCCAGAACTTACTTGAGACACATTTTCTTGATTCAGTCCCTCTAATGCTGCCAACCTCTTTTTAAATTCAATGTAATATATTTACATGTTTTTCTTTAAAAAATATATGCTGCATTGTTTGCGAAACTTTAATTAATCTATAGTGCAGTCCTTCCTGTTCCTTGGGATATTGTAGTGCAAAATGAAAAGCTCACACTGAAGATCTCATATTAGAAAAGCCTAAACTGAAGCACTATTCAAGATTGTGCTTAAATCACATACCCTACCAAAATAAGTTACAAATTCCATTAGAAGTGAAGTATTGCATATGTGCCAATTTTCAAATACTGGAAAATCCTACTCAATAATCAGAATTGTTCTGAAGTTGAATTTTACATCTTTCAGAAGACAGAAAAATAGGTCAAAATGAAAAAAGAGAGCACAAACCTGCTGTAAGAAGGGACTCCTCAAATCTCTCCACAACGCAAGAGGGAGACTAAAAACATGGATGATTACAGGCCAAGCATTTTCAGCTGGAAATACAGTACTTGGAAATACAATCACTGAAAGCAAACAAGAGACCACACAGCACTGAACGTTTTACACAAACTTTGACTGTATTTCAATGTCATTTATTGAGGAGTGGATGAGATACTGTCAGACATGCCAAAGACACTTCACATTCAAGGGCTGGGAGCTCAATGGCTTTCTTCATTGAGTCACTTACACAGGCCTGTTTCAGAAAACTGAATGTGTTATCGATGAAGTCTTCATGCTCAATGTTGCCATCAGTTTATAGTCTCTTAGTCTACTGGTTTGATGGGCAGAAGAGTGTTCTCTACCCTACGAAAATACACACACTCCAATATATGTTAACACTAGAGGGTAAAAATGCCTGTAATCTGTTATAATGGGTGTCTACTGAATACCTGGTGTTAAAGCTGTCTTAATTAGTTTACGCTTAATGAAAATTCAACTCGTTTCCCTTTCACCATCATGTGGTTGGTTCATACCATTAGAAAAATACTCTTCAGTGCTACTGCAGTGTTTACATGGAGTTCCTTCAGTGCTGATGGGTAGAAACTGCAACACCATTTGAAACCGTTTCTTCCTGCTGCCACTGCCTGTAGGTTGCAGAATGGCCTACATGCACTACAGTTTTCTCTCTCAAAAACAAAACAAAGAAACCTAAACCAAAGGGTAAATGTTTATTTGGAGTTTTCTTGTGGATAATTAAGGCCCTTTACGCAGCGTTCAGGAGCTCCTGTATGGCTGCCTGCTGGTCTGCATTGAGCTGAGATATGCATTCTGTCCACAAACCTCCAGAAGTCTAGAGAATAAAGGAGAAGTAGTGGGTAAGTTAACATTCACATTAATACATAGCCTATGGAAACATGATATTAATCTTTTGTATAAATCCCTTTCATCTCTTAATGGTATCCAACTTCATTTTAAGTATTATCAGGTTTGTGGAGACAAAAACAGAATTAAAAAAATTAAATGAGTGATCAAACACAAAAGTAAAAATACTTCAACATGGGGTGGGGGACTTGTGGCCCTTTAGATGTTTTGGGCTGCAACTCCCAGGACTCTCATCACTGGCTATGTTAGAAAGAGATGATGGGAGTTGTAGGCTAATACATTTGGAGGGCCACAGGTTGCCCACCCATGATCGAAGATAACCAGCACTATTAGAAATTCACTATTTTCTAGGGAAAATGAATGCTGATTATTAGAAACAGCACTGGGCAGAAGTAAACTAACCATGTTTAAAAAGACGAAAATCCAAACAAAACATACAACCTGATACCTTATTTTAGAGAACCTTCCTTTTTTCTGGCTTTTGTTGCATTTCAAGGCTGGGGATCTCATTTGCCTTGCCTACTTTCTGTCAAGAGAACTAGATAATCCAAATACTAGGGATGTGCACTGGATCAGATCCAACCCACGATCCCAATCCGATCCAGGGGGAAATCGGATAAATTATCCGATTTCCGATCTCACCGCTGGATCGGACGATCCAATCCGAACCGACCCGAAAAGGTTCCGATCCGGTTCGGATGGATCGGCGGGCGACTGCTGACGCCCACCGCCGCTTCCATTGGCGGGCGCCCGCGGATGGAAGTTGACAGCAGGGGGGGGGGGGGGGGGCTTCCCTAGCGGGGCTGTCCGTGACGCGCTTACCTTCCAGGGACGTCCGCTCCCATCTGGCGCCGGCTGCTACTGCGAGCGGCCTTTGCGGCCTGCTCCAGAGTGGCGCGCCAGGTGATGACATCATCCGGCGCGCCACCCTGGAGCAGGCCGCGAAGCCCGCTCGCAGTAGCAGCCGGCGCCGGATGGGAGCGGATGTCCCTGTAAGGTAAGCAGTGGCAGGGGGGAGGGGGCTTACCCCCCCCCAGGGCCGTCCGCTTCCATCCGCTGGCGCCCGCGGATGGAAGCGGACGGCCCCGGGGGGGGGGGGTAGGGTGTGTGGGGGAGGGGGCTTACCTGCTGGGGCCGTCCACAGCAGACAGCCCCGGGGGGGGGAGAGAGTTAGGCCCCCCCTCACCCACCCGCCACCATTTTTTCCTCATAGACTTGCATTGCAATGCAAGTCTATGTGGAAAAAAATGGCGGCCGATCCAAAAATTTCCGATTTTTGGATCGGGATCGGACTCGATCCGGTCCGGGGGGCCTCCGATTTTGTCCGATCCGATCCATGACAAAATTGGAGGTCCCAATCCAGGTCCCGATCCGATCCGGGGGGTCTGTGCACACCCCTACCAAATACTACATGCTCTGCAACCCTGTCAAGGTGCCTTCCTTGTTTCTACTATTTAGTTCTTCTAAAATGCAGTTATATGCAGAGTCCATTGAACTATTCCTATTATCCTGAACATAATTTGAAATTTGCCCATATCTATTCTCCCTGTGCAAACGACATTGTTACATTGGCCAAAAAATGATGTTACAATTTTGTCAAGAGGTAAAGTAAGCTTACACATAAAAATATTAATTTGAATTTACCTGCACTTGCCGAACTACATTAGCCAGTCGTTTGGTGCATGGATCTTCATGCTTGATTGCTTCATTAATTTCACCATCCGCAATTATACTGAATATTTTGGGCAGATTAGAATTGTTGGGGCCCAGGACAATAGGATTATTACTATTAGGAAGGTAATGAAAAAAGGTTAGCCTGATTAACATTGAAAACAGATGTAAGATACATAACATGTCTGTTTTAATGAGAAACCTGGGTTCAAACTGCAAGTTGCCATGAACTCATTGGATACTGATATGCAGACCCATTATAAAACGAGATATTAATGACCTTACTCAACTGTGGATTTTTTATTTTTATTTATTTATTTCATTTCTAACTCGCCTCTCCATCTAGATCGAGGCGGGGAACAACAATAAATATAAATATAAAAACAATAAAATAGATAAACAATTAAAACAGATAAAAACAAATACATTATTAAAAACATCTTAAAATTAAACTAGATAGGCCTGCCGGAAGAGAGCAGTCTTCACGGCTTTCTTAAATTCCAGAAGACTGCTAATTTGTCGAATGTCCTCCAGCAGGCCATTCCAAAGCCTGGGAGCGGCAGAAGAGAAGGTCCTCTGGGTAACACTCGTCAGCCTAGTTCTGGCTGACTGGAGTAAATTCTTCCCAGAGGACCTGAGTGTGCGGGGCGGATTATACGGGAGAAGGCGATCCCGCAGGTAACCTGGACCCAAACCATGTAGGGCTTTAAAGGTAATAACCAACACTTTATACATCGCCTGGAAACTAGTGGGTAGCCAATGGAGTGATTTTAAGATTGGTGTTATGTGGTCGCCCCTAGGTGTACCGGTGACCAACCTGGCTGCCATATTTTGAACTAGTTAAAGTTTCCGGACTAGGCACAAAGGTAGCCCTATGTACAGCGCATTGCAGAAGTCGAGCCTCGAAGTTACCAGTGAGTGCACTACCATCTTTAGGTCTTCCAACTCTAGGAAGTGGCGCAGCTGGCGTATCAGCCGAAGCTGATAGTAGGCACTCCTGGCCGTCGCATCTATCTGGGCTGTCATTTGGAGCGACGGATCCAGGAGTACCCCCAAGCTGCGAACACAGTCTTTCAGGGGGGGTGTAACCCCATCCAGAACTGGTTGACACACCTCCAAACCCAGGTTGCGGCCTTTGACAGCAAGCACCTCCGTCTTGTCTGGATTCAGCTTCAGTTTGTTTTTCCTCATCCAGCCCATTACCGCCTCCAAACATTCATTCAGAGGAGATACACTATCCTTAGCTGACGATGTTGTCGAAGGCACAGAGAAATATATTTGGGTGTCATCAGCATACTAATAGCACCCCGCCCCATGTCTCCGGATGATCTCTCCCAGTGGTTTCATATACATGTTAAACAGCATTGGGGAAAGGATGGCACCTTGTGGTACACCACATAGCAGCTCCTTCTTTGAAGAGCAGCTATCCCCAAGCATTACCATCTGGAACCTGCCCAAGAGATAGGACCGGAACCACAGTGCCCCCGATTCCCAATCCCCTCAGGCGTTCCAGAAGAATACCATGGTCGATGGTATCGAAAGCCGCTGAGAGGTCCAGGAGTACCAACAGGGACACACTCCCCCTGTCAATACTCAGGCGTAGATCATCCACTAAGGCGACCATAGCAGTCTCAACTCCGTATCCTGCCCTGAAGCCGGTTTGAAATGGGTCTAGAAAATCTGTATCATCCAAAACTGCTTGGAGTTGGGAAGCAACTGCCCTTTCGATCACCTTGCCCAAAAATGGAAGATTTGATACTGGCCTGTAGTTATTAAGGTCCAGAGGGTCCAGGGAGGGCTTTTTTAGAAGCGGCCATACTACCGCCTCTTTTAAACATGTTGGAAAACTCCCCTCCCTGAGAGATGCATTAATAATACATTGTAGATGTGATCGAACTGCATCTCCTCCCTGGACAACAAGCCAAGAAGGACAGGGATCGAGAGGGCAAGTCGTCGTCCTCACTTGTCCAAGCAGCTTGTCCACGTCCTCAGTACTCACCAACTGAAACTGATCCAGTGTAATTCCACTCGCGGAGTTACTGAACACTCCATTGTCAGCTTCTGCTATAATGATGGCGTCT
Source organism: Anniella stebbinsi (assembly GCA_029215795.1). Lineage (NCBI taxonomy): Eukaryota > Metazoa > Chordata > Lepidosauria > Squamata > Anniellidae > Anniella > Anniella stebbinsi. The sequence continues at coordinate 150,956,421 of JARDYH010000001.1, forward strand.
AAGTCGGCTCTTATCAGAGAGATTTTATCTGTGAAATGGTCATTAAAGGCATCACAGCGAACTGCCGAAGGCTGTAAAATCGGGTTCAGGAGGGAAGGTGCCTGAGTTAGACCCCTCACCACCCTGAACAGTTCTGTTGGACGCGAATTCGCAGACGCAATGCGTGCAGAGAACAAAGCTTTCTTCACTGCACGTATTGCCACTCCATAGGAACGAAGATGTTCTCTATGTCGTGTCTTGTCGGATACAAGTCGAGTTTTCCGCCATCGTCGCTCCAGTCATCGTCCTTCCCGCTTCAACTCCCTGAGATCTTCAGTATACCAAGGTGCCCGATTAGGAGCGGGTCGGAGAGGACGTTCGGGGGCGATCGTGTCGATAGCCCTAGTTAGATCTTGATTCCAACTGTTAACCAGGGCTTCTACAGGATCGTCGATGATACCAGCCATAGAACCCTCTATGGCTTTCTGGAATCCAAGACGATCCATCAGCCTTCAAGGGTGGACCATCTTAATCGGTTCGCCACCCCTGCAGGGGCGGGTGGTAGCCGTGATACTAACCCTGACCAGAAAATGGTCTGTCCATGACAACACGGAGGTATTTAGCACCTCCGCCCACAGATCTGTCTGTTCAGAACTGAAAACAGCATCGAGAGTGTGACCTGCTGAATGTGTAGGTCCAGAGACCAATTGGGATAGGCCCATGTTTGTCATGGATACCATGAACTCCCAAGCTGCACCTGACAAACTGGTCCCAAATGGGATGTTGAAGTTGCCCAGGACCAAAAGCCTGGGCGAATCCAACACCAGCTCCGAGATCAGTTCCGTGAGCTCGGCCAGGGAGTCTGATAGGCAGCGGGGTAGCCGGTACACTAACAGAATCCCTAGTCTATCCCTGGTCTTCAGACTCAGGTACACACACTCGATGTGATTCAATTCACGGACAGGAAGTCTGGTCAGGTTAAGATTATCCTTGTAGACCACAGCTACTCCCCCCCCCCCGCCCACTTTCCCTCACCTGCTCACTGACACAGTACCCAGCTGGGAGGGCCTGGACCCATGTCGGGCCACTGTCATCTCCCAGCCAGGTCTCTGTGAAACATGAGATCTTCAGTATACCAAAGTGCCCAATTAGGAGCGGGTCGGAGAGGACGTTTGGGGGTGATCGTGTCGATAGCCCTAGTTAGATCCTGATTCAAACTGTTAACCAGGGCAACAGGAGGCAGCTCCTGTTGTCAGGAACTGCCTCTTTTCAGCATATAACTCCTTTGCTGAAGGAATTGCACTGGCTGCCTATTGGCTACCAGGCTAGGGTTAAGGTTTTGGTACTAGTATACAAGGCCCTAAATAACTTGGGATCAGGATACCTGAGAGAGAACCTTCTTCCTTACCAACCTGCCCAATCACTGAGGTCATTGCAGGGCATGCTCCTGGTGGTTCCACATGGACTTATGGCCCGATTTGAATCCACCAGGAGAAGAGCCTTTAGTGTAGTGGCTCCTTCTCTGTGGAACTCCATGCCCTTGGAGGTCAGGCAGGCGCCAACAATAAGTTGCTTCTGGCGCCTCCTGAAAACAACTCTATTTTGAGAAGCCTTCCTCAGCTGACTAGCTACTGCTTTTCTGGTTCCTTTGTTCTAAATTTTTACAGTGTTAATTTGTTTTTTTAGTCTTCTTTTCTTTTATTGTTTATACCTATGTTCACCGCTACAGAATCTGTTTTAGATATTGAGTAGTATATAAATATTGTAAATAAACAGTAATAAGATTCCGGCTTTGGGCAATGCATGAAGGGATCTGGACAGTGCTGGAAGGAGCAGCTCCTCCCAGCACCATCTAAGTGCCCACCATCTGCACCCCTGCTATTATCTCTGATCTGTGATCAGAGATATCAGCAGAGATCCTGGAGGAATCCAAGGCGGTTCTGTGGGCCGGAGGGAATCTTTGCGTGTTGGGAGGTTCCTCGTCCCTGGAGAAGAGTGATGAAATGCTGGGAACTGGCATAGAAAAGTAGACGGAAGTTTAATCTAAAATTCATTTACCTAATTAGGATGACCAAAACAAGTGCATTAAATGCATAAGAAATAACTGAGACAGCTTTGTTCTCTTGGGTGGAATATTTTGAAGCATCTTATGCTAAATAGGTTAGGTCATTTGACTGTGAGCCTAACTCTTTCAAGACACATTCAAAAGTAGCTTCAGATTAAAGGGTCTAGCAATAAGAACTCAAAAGGCTAGAGCTACCTGTACTACTCTTTTTCTAAAATATCTAAAGTACAATTCAGAACAGAGCTGTATTTGCTAAACATAACTATTTAAGAATTATTAAGATGCAAGCAGGAATCCTGCTTGGGGAAGAGAGAACCTGCCTGTGTAGCATGAACATTACAAAGCATCTTTCCCCCAACTTGGTGCCCTCCAGATGTGTTGGACTATAATTCCCATCATCCCCAAACATCATGGTCTGGTTGGGGATGATGATGCATTTCCTCCCAAGGGAGTCCAGGGAGATGTAATGGGAGTTATAGTCCAACATATATGGAGGACATCAGATATTACTTATGTTGTTTTTAACACAGAAAACAATAGTTTAACCTTTGAGAAGTTTAGTTATTTTTTTAGTAACAATAATGTTTGTGTGTAGTTATGTGAGGTTCCTTTGAGCTTACTTGTACTTTCCTTATGCTTTAAGTTACTAAACTACACACACACACACACACACACACACACACAAGCGTATTAACATAAATCAGCTATGAGTAACAATGGCTGCTCATTCTCAAAGAGAGAGTGGGGATGGGGGGGAAGAGATCCAAACATTAATGTTATCTCATCTAGTTTGGCTCCAACTATCACCTGGTTCACATGTAACGGCTGTGGCTGCATGGTAGCAAGCAAGTACACTGCCTCCTGCAGGGTTGCCACTTCCGTTTTCTTTACTGATAGCAAAATAACCCAAGAAGACCTCTGTCCTCAGTTGTTGTCATGATGTGCGAACCCAGCAACCCGGGTTGTTTAGGGTTAAACAACCCAGAGATTTAACCTAATTGGGGCATTCCTGAGTTGTTTTGGAAAGCGGAAGCGAGGAGGAATCAGCAAATTCACAAACAATCCATGGTTTGTTAACCATGGGTTGCTTGATTGTGTGAATCAGATTTCAGATTATACAATCTTTTAATTTTTTAAAAGTTCTTAGGATCATTTACATTCCTAATACTTGAACAGACACGAATTATTTCATTCACTTTAATGTCAAATCTATAGAACCCATTTTTTAAAAAAACATTATTCTCTAATATATCACTCAATGGGCCAGTTTGTACAACACACCTGGCTCTCTCCAGGTTGTTTAATTCACAATGAGCTGCAACATGTGCCATGTGTGTGTGGCTGCTGTAATGTATAGGTAACCCCTGATTAGATTGTGTCATGTCGTCTGAACCTGGCCACTGTGGGTTATTTGAGGTTTTAATTCACAGTGGTCTGGTTTGCATGACATGCCACAACCCCATTGCGGGTTGAATATTCATAATTGTGACAGGACCATGGTTCATTGTGGGTTAAACAGCCCACAGTGAGACTGGTGTGAGAAGAAGGTGGGAACAGAAACAGATTTCCTCAGTTGTAGGAAAATATGTGGAACAAAGATTAGAAGAAAACATCTGTTCCATTTTGCGATGAGATATGGATTCAGAAATCACTAACAAAGGTGATTGAATATTTACATTAAATGATATGTAGATTACCAAAAATGTAAAGCATGAAATTAAAATTAGATGAAATATTGCACCACACACACATGGTGAAAATTAGCAGGCAACAGGTCTAAAATTAATTTATGCCTCCGGCTGTATTTATTTCTTACCTTTCTATTAAGTCACACAAGTAATTGAAAGCATGAATAGCTTCTTCTTTGTCTTCATGCAGTGGAAGCCATGATAACCAGTGAGGCAATACTTCTTCAACATTTATACAGTCAGGCTTGAACTTCATGATCTTCCCAACTGCTGAAATGCAGTTTTCTGTTGCATTGATATTCTCTTTGGTTTTGGCATCTGTTGATTGAATAACTTTCACCAGTAATGGAAGCGCCTCTGATAGTACATTAGGAAAAAAAATACCTTGAGTTACAATACATTTGTAGCTTACAGTACATTTTAAATAGGGCTGTGACCGGATCCGGAGTCACACTGGGGTGTTCCGGACCTCCAGATCCCAATCGGATTCGGACCGATCCAGATCTGACAGATCAGGATCCAGATCGGATCGGGGGTCCGTGCACAGTCCTAATTTTAAAGCATGCTGTAAGATGAGTGAAACCTGCAACAACATTGCAGTGTGGACTGCGCTGTTCCAGCTAGCTATGTTCTCTTCCAGAATACTTTATTCCACCCCCATCCTGCTTTTCTGTCTCTCCTCCCTCACCCCACTCCAACAGTCAAATCAGCATTCTGTACCCATTGAACTTGCTCAGTCACAATCAGGCTGTTCCCCCCCCCCCCCCCCTAAAGAGTTTTTGTACTTCAGGATATGTTGGAGCATCCCCAAGCCTGATACCTCCCCTCTTGTGTATAGATGCTACCATTGTGGTTCATAAGGATCCATATTCAGAAAATGAATTTGTAATTAGTATATAATAGGATGCATAAACTTAAAGGAAGTACTATGGGCAATGTGAACCTGGAGTATAAAAAGTTGAATAATCAGTCATTTATTCTCGAGATATTAATGATTAACATGCTTAATTTTAATGCATCTTTAGTTTTGTTATATATTTACTTATATAGCAAAATTACTGAGTATAAAGTTATGTACTTAGAGGACATATCTGTTGGATAAGCTACATGAAAGGCAGGTTCTCTGAAATACAGCCATAACCTAGTTTTGAGGCCAAGCTTGGCACTTTTCACTGTACCAAAATTGTAGATTAAACTCCAAGCTAGTTCTAGGGCAGATGTCTTCTTGATGATATACAACAGTGATTTTCTATCTTCAGGGAGTCTCTTTCCAAAAAGACTTGTCTGTCATATCATGGAATCTCTACACGCTGCAGGAGCATCTTTTAGGATGTGAACTCAATTCATGAGAAATAACAGCCCCAATAGTTTGAAAACCACTAGATTAAAAGCTGGGGGGGGGGGGACAGGGACACCATACTTCATGAATACAATTTTTTCCACGTTCAATAGCAGTCATTATAGAAGTTGTATGTGAATGTCCAAGCAAGCTGATTACTAGAAATAACTACTTTCTCTTCCTGCTAAGAGCAGGCAAGGCTAGTACCTTTGAAAAAGCCTTTAGTCAAATTCAGCTATAATTCGATCACATTTAGAGAAACACTGAGCACACATACCTGTGCAGAAAGGCCGATAGCTGTCCCCACCAAATTGTGCCATAACTCCTATACCATATGCAGCTGCTTGCCTAACCTCTGGGCTGTTATCACATATTGACTGTAGCATTGGTCTCAAGAAGTATTCTGCATATTTGAATGAAGATGGGCTGCAGTGCTCTATGACATCGTCAAAAATGCATAAACCCCACTGCCTGTCTGGCCACGGCCTATGCGGACACTGTAAAGAAAATTTCAAAGCAGTCAAACATATATCCAGATTTCCCTCCATTATTTTTTAAGTTTGTCCTCTGCTATGCTGTTTCATTACATCTAGAGAAAGCTAAATGCTGTCTGAAGTGCCATTTCCTGCCTCCTAATGTTTGTTAGAGTCCTAGATTGACATGTGCAATTGAACATTTTAAAAATAATTTACATAACTTTAGAGCGTTCAAAAGGATTTGTATGCATAGCCTGAAGCCCAGATTGCAGGGTCTATCACTCATTGTGGTTTATGAAAAAATGTGACAATTTGTTCTTGAAAAGATATGAAAATACATGTTACAATGAACATGCCAAAGCATTTTTACGAAACAAAAACCTGTTGCCTTTACTGCACACTACCCTTTGTGCTTGTTATCCTCCTGAAGTTTAAAGGTCTCTGTGTAAAAACATATTCCTCTAAAGTATATCAGCATTAAGTGAGAAGGGAAAAGTTGCAGAAAATTACAGTCAACGAGCTATTGTAGTAATTTCATATGGATTTTATGCCCCAGAACTACTGTACAAGAAGCCTTCCCTCCTCATCCTCCTAGTGCTTACAATATTAATGTGAGGGTCCTTTGAGTCAAAAGGAAGTCCAGGATACTTACAATTAAGTTGACAATTTGCGGTAACAGCTGTTCAAACCACGGTAACACCTTTGCCTTGTAGCTGCTGAATATTGAATGCAAAATATCTGACACTTTAGTCAGAATATATACATCACTGTCATGCTGATAAAAGAAAAAAGTGCAATGTGATCAGTTCAAATCATTTTGACTACCTGAAAGGTGAGTTTATTTTACTCAGTCACATGAAGAGAGAAGTGAATAGGCTGTATACACGTTCATGCTGCATGTTCACAGTAAACTTGGATGAGTCAGCCATTCAGTGCTATTTTTTTTCTTTCCCATCCTCAGCAGAACCTGCTTCTCACTGAAATCAACAACTCCGACATAGCTCACACTGCTTTTCCCTCCAACTTGCCGCATGCCTTTTCCCTTAGCAAAATTCAGATCAGGATGTTTGATTTCCAGTATCTCCTTCTAAGGATTCTCTGAACGGAGTAAACTTCACCTGCCTTAGTCCTGCCAAATGGTAAGGAAGATCTTACCATACAACAAGAGGTTAAGTGTATAGAAAAATTATAATCTGTATCCACCATCTTGTCAAATCACATTGAGGAAAAATGCAATTTCCTCATATCTCCTTCTGGCTCTTTCAATCCCACTGGAGGCGGGAGAGAGCAAATCTTTAATGACTAAAGGCTTTTACTAACTATTATGCATATTGTTGAACTGGCCAGGAGTTGAACTTTAGTGACTGCTGATATAGTAATATTAATCAATACTTTACAAGGGACTGCTTTGGAAGCAATCATTATTGCTAACGAGACAAATTAAGCTGCCCCTGGGAAAATACAGGTTCAACCACCACTGAGCATCACAGTTTGTGGATTCCAAACACGAGGGGAAGCATCAGTATTGCTTCAAAGTGACTACAGTTTTTGAGGCTCTACTAATGACTGCACCCATCAATAGTGGAGATTATGCACCCAATATGTAATCAAGCCACAAAGCTACAAATTGTGCAAGCCAGCCATTGTATGACTACAGGGTATCTAGTGTGCAACTCACTCATGGATCATTACAAAACAGAACCATAAATAATAATTTGACTAGGAAGTGGATATTGAGTCAATCTCAGAAATGATGAAGGCAGCCTTGTTCAAAGAATGTTGTGCCATAAACTACTCCTGCAACTATCTATTGAACTTTCCACACCTCAGTCATCACCGGCCAGTGTAAAATAAGGCTGACTATATTTAGTCTGGGTTTTTATGATCTGTGATTCGAAACCTAGTTCTTCTTGAATGGACATTATCCACTATTTTCATTATCCAATGAAACTAGATAAGCCCTTAGGATTTTCCTTGTCCCTACCAGTTGCTTTACATCTGAAACAAAGGAAAAGGTTACTGAAGGAAAAAACCCAACTGTGTGCCCACCTGGGAGTTATTTCTCTCAGGTACCATTTCACAAGATGGGTTATATTCTCAGGCCAGTAAGAGGACTGCATAAGAATTTTTTTAGCTCCGATGCACACGTGGGCCCCTACCGCTGGCGGCTGCAATGTAGCGCTTCTGGGACAGGATCCAAAGTGAGAAGAAATGCTCCTTTATAGAAGGGGCCATTATATCATGGCCACCAGTGGTAGGGGCCTTCCGCATACTAAGGCTGGCAGAGCTGGCTGCATGCAAAAGGCCCCTGTTGGATTATGCTCAGTCACTTCTCTTTCCATGTGAATGCCAGTCCATGTCTTCTGAACAAACAGATCTAGAGCAAGAAATAACCAGAAGTGACTGCCTTAAAAGCATCTGCAGGAAGCTGCTGCACCCTTTTAGAGAAGACTGCAATTTACACTCAGAAAAAAGCCCCAGAGATCTTGAGAACGATGAAAGAGAAATTACTTTGGGCTTTAAAGTCCAGGGTTAGTGAAAGCACAATTTTATCCTTATGATTTAAGTGCAAATTAGATTATATTTCCAAATAAAAAATGGTACTGAGAAAGGTTACATGAGCCATTTTGATTACTGATCAAATTGGTTCAAAGGGTGGTTTAGTTAGAGCTTTAAGATCAACTTCAGAAAGAAACTGGCTCAGTTCGGATGACATATTACGCAACGGAGGGGTAAATAACATACTGACCGTGCATTAGGCAGGAGGAGCTCCATAGACGACACACTGCAGCTGGCGCTGCTCGGAACCAGTGAACGCCCCGGCTGCTACGAACTTGCGGCGGCCATTTTGGTTGCAGCCTCTCCTCCATGTGTCCCCCAGCCATAGCCCTGCATGCACCGTGAGTTCTGCAGGCTGCATAGAACGGCTGGGGTTTTTTGGCTGCTCTAGGCAGCAGAACTCTATTCCAAAACGGAATAGTCCATGGAGAGAGGGGGGGCTGAATTCAGACGACACTTTAAACAACGGGGCTTTGGGCTAAACAACGTGCAAGCCCATTGTTTCGCTCCGTTGTTTAAAGTGTATGATTAACGTACTGTCAGTTGTATGTGCGTTGTGTGTTGCCCTCCAGACGACACAATAAGCAACACACCTGACGATTGTTGCTTAATGTGTTGTCCGAACTGAGCCACTGTGAAGAACATTTGCTCCCAAAAGCACAGCACCTGTGACTACATGGAGGTTCCCCCTGTCCAGTTACATAAGAATATTCTATTTGAGACAACAAACAGGATACTTACTTCATCTTGCAATGACTCTTCAACTTGCTCATCATAATCTTCATCTTGCCTTTTCACTAATTAAAAAGCAAATTATTAATGTATTAGCACAGTTGATTTCACAAATGTTCAGGCTTGCTGTAAGAAGAAAGCTGTAGAAAAGGAGCAGAGTGGAATTATTTGGTAGACCAACCCAGGGGTGGTGGAGTTGCTGTAAAAAATGGAAGAGGGAACCTTAGATGAGAAAGTATTGCTTTGATGTGGGAATAAATGGCAAGCATGCAACAAGCTGTACAGATGAGAAAGCTGAATCTAGCGTGTCTTGCAAAATATTGCTGTAGCTAGTACAACATCTTGTTTAGTAGAATTTTAGCGCCTTCTTTGAACTGGCATTTGGCAACAGTTTTAACAATGGTGTAGGCTGTGATTAACTCTGCACATTATTTCATATTTATTTCAATATTTTGTATTTTTAAATATAGTGTTTCCTGCCCTATCCAGAAACATTAGGACTAGATGGGCTAAATATTCCAATACCCATTATTAGTACAACTTAGAAGTTGTGTCTTGAGACTCATAATTGGGTAATATTAAGCAACCTTAATTTACCTTGTCTTAATTCTTGATTTTTAAAGTGCTCTTCTAGTTTTCCTTTCAATATCCCTCCAAGTTCTTCAAAATGTTCGTTGTTAAGGCATCCATCTCCCATTACTTCAATACACTAACGAAATAAAGTTTATCATCAACTTCAGCATTAATGATGTTATTCAAACAGCTTCAACAGTAACGATTTCCGACTATAGAAAAACCAGTTCTCTAAGCTGTGCGGTTGTATGCACTTAAGTTATGCCACCTAACTACTAATGTACACAGTACTGACTACTAATGTACTACTACTAACGTGCATAGCCTATGTCCCTGCATTTCAGTCGCTGAGAACTATAAAGGTATCACAGTTTTATGACAGAAATTAAGCAATATTCCCTTTTTATTTGGTGTTGATAAGTACATTCTCATCCAAAACTCAAATCTTAACATTTCTACAAAACTAATTTTATAAGAAATTTGTTAACCATTATAGAGTTCTAGCTGTTTTTCTACTGTCAGTTTTCTAATTAAACAAAGCTGTCCACTAATTTTTTAAAAATCATACTAACATAGAATCATGCTATTAGACTATTATTCATATGAGGTTTAATCAATTACATCTGTCTTTCATTGCTTTTAGATATATATACATTGCTCTGTTTGCATGTTCAACCCATAGTTAGTTGTGGCTGTGCAGCAGCGAGTGAGCACACTGTCCCCTGCCTGCACATCACTTTCACTTTCCTAAACAATCCAGGAACAACCCATTCCTGGGTTGTGGTCCTTATGTCCAAGCCCAGAAACTCAGGGTTATTAAGAGGTTAAACAACCCAGAGTTAACACAACATACCATGGGTTAACTCTGGGGTGTTTAATCCCTAAACAACCCAGAGTTTTTTGGGTTCACCTATGATAAAAAACCCAGGAACAGGGCATTCCTGGATTGTTTAGGAAAAGCAGAATTGGGTAAGGACCAGCACATTTGCTCACTACTATGCACTCACAAACAACCCATGGTTTGTTAACAATGGGTTGTTTGATAATGCGATCAGGAACGCCATAGGCATCATCTTAAAAATGCATCTTTCTTGTGAGGATGCATTTGGGGTTATTTTAAATACTTGTATTATTTAAAACTATGTTTCCCAATCAACTGAAAGCAGGCTTTCAATAGAGAAATCTAACCTATTAAAAATTGTAAGATGAGTAACTATCTAAATTGATTTAATTTAGAAGACCAATCTTCAATGTAAATTTGAACAGCTACATATTCTTTAAGAAAGTCTTGTGCAGTAAGAACACATAAAATTAGGGCTTGGCGGTTCCCCTTCACCCCCAGTAATCATTGTAACTTAAGCAATCTTTAGCTGCTCCATCAATTTTGTAACTGAACTAGCAAGTTGGCCACTGGGTGAACAAAGCGCAGGACTAGATGGACGTTTGGTCTAATCCAGCATGGCTCTTATGTTCTTAAATTTGTGTGATAATCTGACATATTTCAACATAATCCTACCAGCAAACTATGGCAAAATCAATCACTACAGCAGTTGTGAGCTTGGTTAGTAACCTAAGCCTTATTGCTATATATAGTCTACTTCCCAATGCCAACACTGCCTTGCCCTTACAGAAACATTTTAAGACAACGGCTGTAGTTTGGAGCTGGGCCCCGCAAAGTGGTAGGCGTAGGTACTACCGCTTTCACAAGGCTATTTATTCCTTATGCGAGTGAATGGAGCAATTTCTCCAGTCACTTATATAGGTGAAAAACGCTTCCCCCCCTAACCCCCCCCCCCCGATAGGGGTAAGCTTGTCTAAGAACACTTGGATCAACAGGGACTTGGGCTTTCTCTCCCCCCCCCCCCCCCAAGCTAGTTTTTCAGCAGGGCAGCTTTCCCCCTTCAAGTGAATGGAGACAAAGTTCCCCTGCTGGAGTAAGTCTGGGGAGCACTCCAGCAAGGCCCCTTTGGGCTTCTCCTTCCTCTTCATCCATTTTAGGCAGTGCAGCTCCCCCCCCCCCCCCCCTGCAAAGGAATGGAGAAATTACTTCATTCACTTGCATGGATAGGGTGGTGGGAACAAAAGGAAGCACACATCCAGATATAGAGAAGGGGGGACACTCCCACCATTTTTGTGGTTCTCCCCTGTCCCCCCTCCTGTCCACAAACCCATTTTTCTAAATTCCACATTGGGGACCCCGAGTCTGGAGGATCAGGAATGAGCAGTAGTGAGTTTCAGGCCCATGTTTCCTTCTTCCTTTCGTCGGCATGCAAGATGGGGAGATTAGAAACTTGTGCTTTTAGTTAGCAGCACATAGGTTACCACATTCAGATGTAACAATTATGGTTTGCAACTAACTAAAAGGGAACATTTTTAACGTCCTTCCTTCATATGGAGGAGGCAGAGGGGGGAGGTTGTGTGTGAACCCTAGGCTTTTGGTTGCTTGTTATTGAACCTCATATTAGTGGACTGTCTGAATTCAGCCAATGCTGAAGAGAAAATTGTGACTTAGGAAAACAGGAATAATCATTTATTGTCTATTGCATTCCTACTTATTGAAGAACTAGGAAAATTAACTACTAAGATAAGTAAAAAAGTAGCTGATATTAAGTTGAATGTTACCTTGGCAAAAGAATGCATTATTTCTGACAACACATCTGCATCAGGTTCTGTTCCTATGGCCTTGATCAGGGCATCACACATAAAATGCCACATCTGTGTGAGATATTCTGGGCCACGAACTCTTGCACACTCAAGGAGCAAAGGCATTGATTCTGCAGCTGCCACACGAACACGTTACATACATTAAGGTAAATTACTACCAAACATTTACCACTATATTGATCAAGGCCCAATCTGTTTACAGTTCAGAATCCCAGCACTAGATTTTAAACTACAATTAAGAATACAATTTGAGATTACTTAACCAAGTGAGACACAAATGTAGTGGAAGACATTTTTTAGAATCAGTATATACAATATTTATACCTGGATTAAACTGTGGTGCATTTGGAAAGATAAAATCAAGTGTCCATGCAGTTCTAACATTTTAAATGGCATTTAGAACACGCACATATCATTCCAAAATGAAGGTAAAATTAGCAGGACATCTCCATAAATTACTTTCATAATTGGCAGCATGATACTACAATGCTGCTTTAGGTGCAGAAGACACACATCATTGCAGCTAAAATACTATGCTATACACGGAAGGAAAGGCAGAGTTATGCACCTTGCTACATTTGCCACTGAAAGGCTTTAGAAAAGGGGGGTGTAGGGAACTGGGGAGGCATTCCAAGAGCTCTTCACATTCTGTTAATGAACAGTTGTGTCCTGCCCCAATGACGAGATCCTGCAGCTCTTCCAAATAGCTTACAGGATGAAATCATAGTATTTCTAAATATTGCTAAGGTTGCAACATTCAACTTTCACAGGACCATCACAGAAATATTCTCATATAAGGATATCATCGTGGAAATAAAATTTTAGCAAAGGAACCATCAATTTCACAACTTGCTCCGTGTACTCCACAAATCCTTCCTTCAGCTCTTTGGCATAGCAAACCTAAAATACAAAAGTGGAATTACTTCAGGAAATAAATACTGCCATTAAACTGGGAAATGGGCAACAGCTATTAATAGCAAGATTTTTTTAAAAGAACAGTCAAGCTATACCTACAAACCTAGTAGAAAATGGTATATTTCCATTTTACTTGTGATAACCTAGATGACCAAATGCATTTTCACTGCTACTTTTGAACTTACAGAAAAAGAAATATTTTTGCTCTTAAATGTTTAATTGATGACATTCCTCAATGGCAATTCCTTGCCTGTTCTGACCAGAGCCTCCCTTCACTGAGTTGGGTTCTCCTCCCTTTTCCCAAGCGGAAAGGCTGCCCCACTTTTCTGGCATGAGAGAACTTTTGAATCAGCCAGCCGTACCCCCCTTCTCCCGGCTGTCCCCACATTTATTGTCTAGGAGCCACATTCAGCTCATAAGCTGCCATCTAACCAGCTTTTGTGCCCTCAGTTCCACCGAATAAGGATTTCTGTTCAAAACATGTGATCAAAATGGTACTCACCAACATCTGGCACGCGGTTGCTTTTTCTTCAAGGCCTGCAGTCTTAATACCAAAACTCTGTTGGTCTCCTAGATTTACAAATTCCCAGCCATCATCATCACTCATATTCTCCATATCTTGTGCTAGTGAGAGAAAAAAAATATTTTAGCAGAGCTGTGCCATTCCTTACAAGCTAAACTGAGAATGCATTAAGTGTCAGAACTCACTGTCAAGGAGGGCCACTTCAGGCTTAATTGATGCAGTTTTCATTAAAGGACCCATAACAATAGGAAGATATTGTTGGAACTCCTTTCCAAGGATCTTGCACATTCTAGCCCATGCAGAAATCATATACGATATCTGTAAATTAATAGTTTAGGTTCACCTTCCTTTTCTTCAAGAATAATATCTACAAAGCTGTATTACTACCTGGGCTTAGTGAAAATCAAACTTTTAAAAATTAACACTTACTCAGGCTACACATTGATGTCCCTGTTAGGAAGGGATTTATAAAGGCAAGACCTGAACAATACTTCACACTCATGTAATGCTTTGAACACTCTCAAGTGTTTCCAAAAATTATCTTGCTGCAACCTTACAACAAGCCTGTAAAGTACAACTAGTGTCTGCAGCATGCTGGAGATAGGGGGCTTGGTCTGATAAAGGATAGTTTGTCTGAGGCCATCTGGCAAGCTCATGGCAGAGGCATGAATGGAAAAGGCAACTTTCATAGGTTCATCTGAGCCACTACGTAAGATCTCAATAATAGTTTTTTTTAAAAAAAAGGCTACAAAAATCATTGTTTTTTTGAGTATGGCATTGATAAAAAATGGGAAAGTACTATGGAACTGATCTGCAGCACAAGACAAACCACATTCCTGCTCTAGTTTCCTCAAGAGGGTCCCTTCACCCTGTATATCCACATATCTCTTTAGGGAGGAATGAGACTATTAAAATATTACTCAAGACAGGAGTGGGACAAGTGGACACTAGGGTGATGACAGAGTTGGGAAAAGGTCTCATTCCACCTCCTTCCAGCACACTTGATGAACCTTTAGCTAGTTGTTTATAGAGCTAACATTAGTTAAGCTCCTTTCACCTTCTCCAACAATATAACTACTTCATATATCACATATTTCAGTGAAATTTTGAATACAAATAAAAGCTTTAACAAGTCATATTATAATAAAAAATGATTAATCTATAGATCCAATTCTCTCTCTCTCTCTCCACATACATAGTTACAGAAAATGTTGGCCAACATACAGGTTTGCTATTTAAATTGCCAGCACACTGACAGGTTGCATGGAACACTCTACGAAGAAAATAATTATACCAGACACTTCCAGTGTTAAAATACAAGAAGCAACTATTCGACATACCTGAGGGTCATCATCTTCCAAGTCATTAAAGTCAGTCTGTGTTTTCAACAATAGCTGCATTACATCTGATGCATCCTGCATGAACTAGAAACAGAAACAAACAGCTAATTATGGCAGTTATTAAATAATAATGGCAGTTATTAAATAAATATTTAATCTAGGTGTTTTATTCAGTTTACACTAATGTTGCTGTCAGCATGAATTATTAATATGTCCAAATTATTAAAAGTTCCACAGGTAAAACTATAAAAGGAGAAACTAGTGGTAGCATCCAACTGTGTCATTCCATTAGCATATATAATGTTGTGCTAGTGGAAACTAAGTTCTGAACTGTGTACAAGAGAAGAATCCAACTAAAGTTACGTCTGTGCCAGAAGCCGCTCAATATCTGGGGCAAATTGGGCTGTGACCCTCTGCCTGTCCTCCACCCATTTATGGCAAAGAGATCCCTCCAAGTGTCACAGATGGTTTTCTCCTGTACTCCGCCAACAATCACAGTAGAATATTGAGCATCTGTCTTGTCTTCTGCCCCACCAGCTCCAATGAGCACCAGCCATCACTGGTTTGCGTAAATGTGGTTGCGCAAGTGATTCTGGATTAGGTTTGTACAAACTGTTGTGAGAAACCCATTGTGCATCTGGATGCGCAATGATGCAAAGTAGTAATGGGCAGCTGCTGGTGCAATAGGAAGTTCCAGCGGTGCTCTGCTTGTGCTATCTGAGTTTGTGGAACGCCACCATTGGCAGTTTTAACAAAAGAACACGAAAGCAACTCAGTGTACTGATGAATATTCAAATGTCACAAATATTTGCCCCAGTCTTTGCACTCTTATTTAAGCAGCTTTCAAGACTCCTGAACAAACCTGCATAATAGGCTGACTAATAAATATTAGTCTTGGCCAAATAAATATGTTGTTCTCTACATCTCTCAGAGATATTCTCTCGTAACAGGGAATATGAAATATTAGATGTACTCTCATATTAAACATGGATCATTTTGATTCTAGTAAAGGTATTCATTCTGATATGCTGTAACTTTTCATGGTATTTTCTTCTGACCTCTTAGCCTACACTGTTAATTCAAGTAACAAGTCAAAAACAAGGTTGATCCATTTCTCATCTAACACAGGAAAAAAAGGAATAGGAGAAGACCTACAAGGCAGTAAAGCTGCTTTGCCTGCCCTAAGCCTTCTCCCATTAAGGAGAGGATGCAGGGCAGGCGAAGTTTTATGATCTCGGTGGGAACCGTCTTCAGGGTGTGCAGGCTTTCTCCCATTGGGCACCCACTCCCCTGCTGTTATCATAGAACAGAGATAAAAGCCAGGATTCCCGCAGGCCAGAGATAAAGAAATCTGACATCAAGAATCAAAACAAAATCTAATCAGTTAGTCTGCATGAACATTTAATAGTTCTTAAGTGCAAACCTACTTCATTCAGCATGCCAATTCCAGATTAGTCATTTATGGTATTTTAAAGACCCTGAAACTCAGTGAGAAAATCAGAGGTAGCAAACTATTAGTCAGGAGAATTTACTACATTATGAACTGTAGTAAACAAGGTCCTAATAGAAAATTCTTGAAACTATATCAAACCATGTTTTTTTTTCTTTTTTTAAAAAAAGTTTCTACCCCACCATTTAGCTTGAAGGCAATATTGTGTAATGGAAAATTCTTCACTTTATCTTCAAGATTCTTAGCTAGCAGAAAAATTATATTAGAACATCGTATCTAAATAATGAGCTGTCGACAAGACAATCTGATAGGAGAATTTGTTGGTTTTATGATGACGTTTTATTGTTTTTGATCCTGTAAGCTGCTTTGTGTGTCCACAGACAGAATAAAGAGGTAAACATAATACATCATTTGTAACTACCAAGTTTTATACTGTATTTTAAATTATGTTTTTATACTGTAAACCACTTTGGCTATTGGGTGGTATAAAAATGCAGTAAATAAATAAATGACAGCAGAAACTCAAGCTGAAACTTACCTTTTCTTTACCTACTGCAAGGCCAATTAAGCTGATACATTCTATGGTTTTTCCTCGTAAGAGTCTAAGTTCCTTCTGCACAGCATTCTCAACAATGTGTTTAAGAGAAGGCATAAATAAATCATAGTATGGAACAAACTTTTCCTCTGCTGTATCCGCAACAGATGCAATGGATGTAACAACCTGTTCCAAAACCAGCTTTGTGCCTTTTTCTATCAGCTGTAGATGGGAAAACAAACAAGCTTATAAAAACTTCTTTAAATCTCAATATATTCGTTTAAGTCAAACTAGTACTACATTCAATCATCCCAAAGTGTCTTACCTCACGCAACTTTAATACCATAGTGGAATGAAGGTGCTTCACTAAATTATCTAAATAAGGGATAAGCAGTGATTTTGGACAATCTTCAGTAAAATTGATCAGAGCAGCTGCTGCATGAGCCTGAACACGTTGGTTGCCTTGGTCTTCCATGGTCTGCAGAAGAGCTGCAATTACCTACAACACAGATGACTACCATGAGAGAAACGTCTTAAAATAAACATGATCAGAATATAACACATAGTTTTCTACTTGCCTTCTCATGGAATTTCTTCTGGAAGCCTGGTGCAAAGTCTGTAGCCATCTGACCAATTGCATTACAAGCCGCATATCTTACTCTTGGGTGCTGAAATATTTAGCTTCAATTAATAAGTTCATAAAACAATCCAATACAAATTTTGAGGAAGTCAAGTAGCTAAACTTACAGGATCTTGAAGGAAGAGCAAAACCAAGTTAACTATTTCATTCAGAATTCCTTCCATCTGTTGATGACAGCCTTCGCCAATAGCTGACAGAGCCATCAAGCCAGCATGCCTGCACTTCCAGTCAGCTGTATTGAAAAATATTAAATGGAAGCATTATTAGCCAGGAAAAAGCATATGGAAGCTAGGACTGTATTTTTATCTAGAACATGAATTTATTCAAGCCAATTATAGCAGTTGCCCCTTCCATTCTAGGCTGCAAGAGCAAGGGTCATTCTTTCCTCCCTCAAATTGCACCCTGTGGTTCAAGAACCTGGTGACTACACAGACATTAAACCATAGTTCTCCATTATGTCAAAAATGGGGAACTGTGATTTAAAAAACACTAGGATCTCAGTACCAATTGATGTGCAATGGGAGTAGGCAGAAGAGAACACTTGCCATTGCTATTACATAGACATATGAGGAAATCAGAATGCTAGTTTATGGCAATACTTATTTTCCAATGCACAAAAACCCTACACTTGTGTTTGCATAAGTATGTAATCACATTGTGAGATTGCACCTACCTGCCCCCAATGCCTATATACTTTCTGTAATGCGTACATATGTCTGCTAATGCAAAATCTTGTGTTAGTATTAATTTCAATCTAAAAAGACATCAGTAGGTGTATCTTCTGTGTCCATGCTACAGCAAAATTGTGGTGGCCAGTGCAGGCACATGGAATCCTACTACCCCATTTGTTTAGAAAAGTGAGGATGACACATAGGTGCAAGACTTCATTCACATATTTGGACAACTGTCTGACTGGAGGAAGTGTTTTCCAGTTGAAACCAGGAAAAATCTCTCTAGTTACAAAATACAATAATTCCTGATGAATCTGTTTATAAATCTTTTAAATCTTAGAAAAGTTAGCTGGGCAGAATCCAATGTGCCACAGAAAATGTTCTGTGCACATGCAAGGCACTTTCCAGCTCACCCCTTCTAACAGTAATACCCTGCACCTCAAGAAGCTATTCCTGAAGGTCATGGTGCATGAGGTGTTCAGGACTGATGCTGGAAGAAAAATATCTCCACCAACCAAGACTGCATGGGCTTTTCCTGATCCCGCCACTGGCTGCAAAGTCATCTACAACCATCTTTGATGACACACTGTCATTGGTTTTAACTGCTCAGCCCAAGAAACATTTCCTTCAATTAAGCATGTTGTAATATCTGCTCAATGTCCAAAATAAAGTTACTTACGATTCTGAAGCATTTGCATGATATGTTCTTTTATCATAGGCAAAACAAATTTTCCACCAAGGCCACATGCCATTCTATCCAACGCACTCTCACCAGCAACAGCATTGCTAAAGTTTGTAAAAGAAAAGAAATGAATAAGCTCAACATCAACAAGTTAAGTTCTGCACTCAGTTGTATTACTTCAGGTATGCTCTTTAGAATTTCGCATTTCACAGGAAAACAGTGTGTACTTGAACCTTCAGACAGACAGACAGATCTTCAAATACACATTTTAAAATACATTTTTAAAGTTAAACCCTATTTGCAAAGATTTGTGTTAAGACTATTCCTGATCTTAATATGATCAAGTTTATCAAACCGGTTAAAATATTGAATTTTGAACCCTCTACTAAGGGATCATACACTGCATTGTCCATGGGCTACCATTTGCCAGAGACCTAAGAGGATGATAGCCAGTTGTCTCTCTCTGCTGATGGGAGGCTCTTTGATCCATCAAACTTCTATGAGCAGAAGTGGAGGGAGGAAAAACA
Source organism: Anniella stebbinsi (assembly GCA_029215795.1). Lineage (NCBI taxonomy): Eukaryota > Metazoa > Chordata > Lepidosauria > Squamata > Anniellidae > Anniella > Anniella stebbinsi. The sequence goes on from JARDYH010000001.1 coordinate 150,975,779, forward strand.
ATTTCCACTTTGCAGTCCCCCACCCCCGGAATCTGTTCCAGAGAGTTGGGAGTGAACCTTTGGAACCATGTGGGATATGGTGCTAGGGGCTGCAGGAGAAAGAGGGAAATTGACTTATAACCATAGTCACAAAGCTTCTGAAAGCAAGAGCAATGATGAAGAAGGAACGGGGCTCGAAAATTACAGAGGAACTAATTTTTTAAGAATTCTGGAAGTGCAGCAACTGGATTTTTAGTTATGAAGATGTAATTACTACTGCCTCAGAATCAAACAGCAGCACACAGGCTTTCATCCCCAATCCAGCTGCAAACCCCTTGTACCCTCTGCAATATAATGGGGGGGGGGAGCTGCAGCTAGTGAAGATTGAGGAAAGAATAATTAGAAACTGACAAATCCCTCCCCATTGGCAGAAGCACCATCCACTCATGCATGGGACACTTTGAATTCAAACTTTATTAAATGAGATATAGGATTGAAGATCTCTATTGGCAGGTGTACCTCATGTGATTCCTCTTCAGAATGCTTTCACTGCATCTTCTGTTTTGTGAGGAAGGATTCACCCTCCATAAGGGCCCGTTCGAAAGACTGAAATGCCTCCCCTTAGGCTCAGTTGTTGGCAACAAGAGCTTTAAACTACAATATGCTGGCATTTTTGGTCTTTGGGGCGCTGCCCCTTTTTCTTTCGCCCATGACCCCCACTGGAATGTGGCTTCCAAGAGGTTCTCCAACACCGCTTTTTGAAAGAGCTCCTGCACCCCTGATTTTAGGATGCTTGTGTATCATGTTCCCCCCCAATTTGATTACCTCATAAGAATAAGAGGCTGCTGTTGCATGGAGGTGCCATTTGTGACACACATGCAACTATTTCTGCAATGGCAATGGGTCCAAAACTTGCTGCTTCCATTGCAAAAACTTGCCAGTTTCACCAATAATTAAAATAAAGCTGCATCTCTACAAAAGCACAGCCAGGAAAAAGAGTCATGCATTTCCAATATGATCATGTGGGGCTGCCTTAACATGAGCCAGCTGTAGGCATCAAGGAAAATATCTTGAAACACAAGGGATTCCCTGAGAAAGGTGAACCATTTAATGTTTTCTTTAAAAACAAAAAAGCTTTTTTACCTGTCAAAATCATCGTCTTCCAAATCATCAGCATTTGCCCAATCTGCATCTTCTTCTAGGTCAACCATCATTGTTAACATTTGAGGAACTAAAGAAATTAAACATTACTAATGTACAAGATATTGTCTAACAGAAATCTGAATGCTAACAAAATCCACAGCAAATCCCAGTATAACTCATGAAGTAATATGACATGTGGACATTTTTCACTTTGCCACATGCGCTAACAGTACATTTTTTTTTTGTGAAACCCTGTTCCCCAGTTATATATTTGGAGGGAATATAGCTCAATGATAAAGCACATGCTTTGCATGCAGGAGGCCTAAAGTTCAGTTTTAAGTGTCCTTATGTACACATTCAAAAATGACAGAAGATTTGTCCCAGTTTCTCAAAAAACAGGAACTACAATTAAATAGCACATTTACAGATTTTTCTACAGTCCAAGAGATGTTAAAACTACAGGAATTCAGCCTTTATTTTAAGTATATCTGAAATCTAAGGGAACCTAAGCTAAAGTTAAGCATCATAGATTTAAATAGGAATTATTTCAGCCCATATACAACTGTTCAATTAAAATTAATGGGATATAAAAGTGCTTAACTTGTTGGTTCATGCATCAAGTATTTGCAGGGAGGAAATAATGTGTTCTACAGCCTCAGAAATACACACACTTATTTTTTATGTTTTCAAATCTTATGCTGTCCAATTTCAGTTCATAATTTATGATGGGGTGCCTCTCCCCTATAAACCCACATGTATACAATGCTTATCATCTGAGGCCCTCTACCAGGTGCCTCCCTTTGAGGAGGAGGCTCGGAGGATGGCAACAAAGGAGAGGGCCTTCTTAGTAATGGCCCCGATTATGGAAGGTTCTCCCCAGGGAGGTCTGCCTGGCGCCAACATCTTTTCGGCACCCGGTTAAGACTTTATTCCTAGGCATCTGACTACAATTGATAAAGCATTTAATGGGCTCTTGGATCTACTATTGATTGTTTTAAAATAGTTATATTTTTGTACATTGGTTTTATATTATGTATATTTATTGTAAACCAACCAGAGAGCTTTGGCTATTGGATGGTATAAACATGTAAAAAATGAAATGAAATTTATTTAATAACATTTATATCCCGCCCTTTTGTGAAGGAGCCCAAGGCAGTATACATGACCCTTCTCTCCATTTTATCCTCACAACAATCCTCGGAGGTGGGTTAGGCTGAGAGCCAGTGACTAGTCTGTTCATGGGGCGAGCGAGGACTAGAACCCGGATCTGCTGCATCTCGAGTACAACACCCTAACCGCTATACCAAACTGGTTCTCCAGTAACTTGAGATGCTTGTTCAGTTTTCCAAGGATGTAGTTAAACCTCCTGACTGAAAGATGCAGCTTTGAACGTGATTTTAGCCAGGAACTGTTATCTGAAATCAATTACAGCTGAACGGTTCTCAAATGTTCCTTAACTAGATTTTTACAATGTAATGTTTTCTTCCTGGATCTTAATTATGCCCACAGTTGATTACCTATTTATTCACTGCCCTAAAATGAGTAAAAAATAATATATATATATTTAAAAAACCCTGTTCAAATCAGCAGTAAAATTCTAGATTACTATGTTTCCTTTTAATATGCAAAAACTGGTTCAGTTTTCTTCGAGTTTTGTTAATGTTGGCATTTTAGCCAATTAGTTATTCGAAGTGCTCTACCCACAAATACTGATTTGTATTCATGTGTAACACAAAGATGTGGCATATGTAAAACTACAAAAAGGATGAGAACAGCAGCAATATTCCCAGGTTGGAAGAACCTTGTAGGCTCACACCTTCCTACTCCATCCTTTTTCCATGCGAATTCTCTTCTCCCTTCCATTTTCAGCACTAATTGTGGTGCAGTGTTATGTCTGTTCATGACTACCTTTAAACCAGTGTTTAAGACCAGGCTTTAAACTAAGCCATGTGTAAAGTTAACCTCAGAACCTACATAATGATTCTTAAGAGCCAGTGAAGTGCCATATTCATTCTGCACTTAAGTGTCTGTCAAATGGAATCAAAACTTATTAAGCATCCTATTGTCTGGTTTAAACAGGCATCAATTTTTACTCCGTTGTGCTAAATATTCAGAATGGCAATTTGATTTTTTATTATTGATTTTTTACTTTTCAACTTCAAACAAAAATGTTTTAAAAGATACATCCTCATGTATATCATTCATTAGTGCACAGTATTTATAAGAGTTAATAACATATAACTATAACACTATATCAGAACTATAAACTTTTAAAGCTACATACTATTCTTATAAATAACTCTAAACACTGATCTCTTACAGCTATATTACCTACATCCAAGAGATTCCTACTCCTGGCTTTACTGTAGTTTTTCCAACACACAACTGTATAAAATGAGTGCAAATTTCAAAGTATATATTATTTTATATTATCCACTAATATAAACTTATCAGTTTCTGCATCTAGAGTGGCTAGCCATTTATCTAAGCTTTCATCAGCACCTGTATTCATTATTTAGCTTATAATATCCATTGTAATTTTTAAAGTGGTATGTTTTTATTTTCTTTTTATTGCCTTACACAAGTGACGAATGCACAGTTCCATTTCTGGATCCAAACTGGGCCTGCAAGATTGGTGCACTTTAAAAAAATGATGTCTTTGAAAGGGGCTGGATTCAGCTTCTCCACCTCATAAACAGCTGATCAGGAGGAGATTGGCTTTTAAAAACATTTCTGCCCACCCTGTGCTAGTCCAGAGCAAGTGTGTGTTTTAGCTAACTTGCAATTCCATTACATGTGTCTACCTCCTGTTTAAATTTTAACTGTGAAGAAAATAACTAAAGAAAATAGTTTACTTACTAGCTTGTGCAACAATGTTGATATACCTTCTCAGCACAGAAGCAGCAGTTTCCGATAGTGTAACTATTACTTCAAGGGCCAGTTGCCGTTGCATGTTATTGAGACTAGTGTCTGCACACAACTGAAATAAAAAAATATGTACAATACTAAAGACTAGACCAGATATATGCAGGTTGCTTACCTGTAACTGTAGTTCTTCGAGTGGTCATCTGTGCAGTCACACAAGCCCATAGTGTGTGATGCACAGAGACCATGAAGAAGAACTAACAAATCAAAACTTGAATTGGAGTGGGAGCTCCAAACTTACCTTCAAACTCAACTGTAATGTGGGTTCTAAGTGTGGCCGTAAATATTTTGGAACTGTATCTGCAATTTCTACAAGAGACTTTAGGACTGAATCATCATTTTGGTAACAGGAGTCATTTACAGCCTAAAAGAGAATCCAGTTAATATATTTCACTTGTAATTTATACTCAGATTCATGTTCTACATTATGAAGACTTGCTTAATGTTTAAAGATATCACACCTGGCATAAACATCTCACCTTAGGAGCAGATGAGGTATTGGTTGGAGAGCTCAAAAGCTTGCAAATAACTTCAGTGAGAATGCACCTAAGAAAACCTGACCTACTGACCCAGGTTCCTCCTCAACCCTGTCACTGGTCTAGAGCAGAAAGAACAGGAAATGTTGCAACTATGGTGAGGAAATTGAAAGAGTGCTTCCAAATACCACCCCTCCCAACTTGTGAAGAAATCCCCTCTATTTTCAGAGGTTCTTTTGGGGAAAAGCCTATAGAAATCATGACACCTGAGTGAAAAGGTATGCATTTATCTATTTATAGACGAGGGTTATCTATTTCATTTTGGATTTAATATTAGATCACCTTTGATCAGAGTTTCAGACTATTGTTTCCTTCTTGTATGTTAAAATGTAATAAAATTTTCTAACATGTTTTTATCATTTTATAGGGTTAGATCCAACATTGCAGGAATAGGTGCCCGGTAGTGTGACAGGTCACCCTCCCTCTCTTTTCCCCCCAAAGCACTCCTTGCTGCCCAAAAAATCTGCCCCAGAGAGTTCCCCAGCCCTTCAGAACAGATTTTGAGGGTGTCTGGAGGGCTGGGGGGAATCACCCCCCCTCCCAGTTCGGCTGACAGAACTGCTTCCATGAGTAGGAAGACAGCATTGGATCCAACCCATGGTTCTGAAAATCTGACTTAACACAAAGACTAATGAATCTGTGATCCATGCTTTTGGACCAAACTACAATAAACAGAGTTGGCAATATAAGAAATGGAATATCTTTATCTTACATTTGATGGTCCTAATCATCAATATATTTCATCTTGCCTGTTTTTAATTTCCAGTATTTGCAGACATGATCATATTTGATTGAGGAATACTTTACATTACATATTATTATGCATTTCAGAAGTAACTAAGTGAATATGCTGTGTTCATTTTAGTTCCTCTTGTCAAAACACATTTGAGTTTTTCATGTTCCTCAATATGTGAATAACCCCTTTGAATAGAAACAGCTTGGGAGTTATCTTCTTTTTTTGTGGTTGCCATGAAGCAAAGAACAGATGTATTCAAAATCAATGAGTTTTAAACTGAGTGTTATTTTTGTTATAAACTCCCTCAACTACATAATGATCTAATTACTAAAATAGTTACGTATTGACTTGAATATTCAAATTTTGAGATATGATGCTTTAGAAAAGTTTGCCAATATGGTAATGGAGGATAATACCACCACACACAGATCTTTATTCCTCAATTCTTCTCTGCCATGGAATCCTAGCTGTCTCTTTCACAAGTTAATTACTCCTAGAATTTGGATGCAGTAGCTGACCCTGCACAAGTGCCTGTGCCCTAAAGCTTATTTGCAGAAAGCACAAGAATTGCCACGTCTGGCATTTACAGTATGTTCTTGATTAAGCAATGTCTTATATTTAAAAAGCAAAGAGTAACTGTAACTACTAGTAACATGTGCTGGTGCTCACACTAGAAATTCATGCATTATTGACATGGAAAACAGCAACATTCTAAGCATTTCAGGCATCAAGCCTTGTCTATAGATGGTAATATGCTTGGAACAACTTCCTAGAAGAGTCTTTACCTGCAAGATTCCAGGAAGCAAGTCTGCAAAATGTTTAAGAAGGGGAACATTCTGTTCGTTAGCAAGAACAAATGCAGCTGCAGCTCTAGCAGACAGCGTCCTGATCTAGAAAAAAAGGAAATTAAAAAAAATCAGTATAGCACTTTTTGAAATTGCACATGTTAAATGTGCTCTAACTTTGCACACGCATCTCTCTCTGCAAATCAGACATTAGTTCCAGAAGTAGAGACAAAGAGGCACATAATTGCAGTACTTAGAAACTTGATCATGGAGGAGAAAGAAGCCAGCTGATCCTCCTAAAAACATACACTAAGAAATGTCCTTAGAAGAAAGCAGTAACTCTTCCTAAGTTTCCTTCTTCCTATATTGCAGGAATGGGGAACCTATGGCTCATGGACCTAATCTGGCTTATGGAGGGTCTCCATCTGGCTCCCTCCCCCTCCCCAAGCTATCCCCCTATAGCCTAGCGGGGAGATGAATCCTTGCTATTATCTCTGATGAGTCTTTGGAGATAAAAGTAGGGATTGCAGGATTCACCTTAGTTTGTTGCTCGCTATCCCAATTAGGAGGGCATGTGGCATGCTGGGTACTTCACCCACCCCACATCCTGCCCAATGGGGAAAGGAGCACAGTAGAGAAGCATTCCTCCACCTAGTGCCTCTGCTGTGCATGGGCTTTCCTGAGTTCAGGAAAGCCGAGGAACAGATGACATCGGGGCATGGTTCCAGCCCTTGACATCTGGCCCATGGAGAGGTCAGTTGTGGTGGTGGGTCATCCACCCTTCCCCAAATAAATTCCCTAATCCAACTATATCAGACTGGGAGGGATAGTCAGCCCATAAACCCCAATGCGGATTAAGAAGGGTCTCTCATACAGGGACATTTAGCCCACCTAGATATCAGGGAGCAACATTCTGCCCTCCATCGAACTTGTACATGCCTCAGATATAGATCCCCTCAGGGATTCATCTCACAGTTTGAGAGTATTTTTGTAAATAATGCACGTTTTATTTATTTGTGCCTCATTTTTCCACCAAATGGTGCTCAAGGCAGCTAACAGCAGTAAAATCAAAAGTACAAACTATCAAAAACATAAAAACAAAACTCATCAATAACATTTATAAAAGCAACCAGTTGAACAAATGGCAAAATATAGCATGTCAACTTATCATTATCAAAGGCTGTCTAAATAAAAACATCTTTATCTGTGGCAGAAAGTCAGAGAAGGGGCTAGATATGCCTTCCAGAGCCTGAGAATAATCACTGCGAAGGCCCTCTCTTAAATTCCCACCAAACTTGCTTCCGATGTTGGCAGGGCAAAAAGGGCTTCTCCCAAGGATCTTGTATGGGAGAATAAGTCTTTCAAATAAGATAGTTGAGAAGAGCTTTGTAGGTCATAACCAGCACTTTGAATTGTATCCAAAAATGAAACAGTAGCCAGTGAAGCTGTTGTAATATATGAGTCACATGCTCCCTAGATCTGGCCCCAGGCAACAGTCTGAACTAGTTCCCTAACACTCAGCACCACAAGGAGTGTTACAATAGTCCAAACAAGATGTAACTAAGGGATGTGTCACTGTGAGTAGATCCAGTATTTCTAGGAAAGGGTGCAATTGGCATACTAGCCTTAGCTGTGCATAAGCATTCCAGATTACTGTCAAAACATCAAGGTTCAGGGCCAGATACAGGAGTATACTCCAACCCAAGTCTTCAAAAAAGTGAGTGCAACTTCATCCATGACAGATTGAAACCCTTTTCCCTGATTTGTCGTTCTACTGATTAGGGGAGTGTCTGTCTTGTCTGGTTTAAGCTTCAATTTGTTTGCCCCTGTCCAAGCCAGTACGAACATCAAACTCTAATTCAGAACTTGAACTGCTTCCTTGGATTTAGATGAAAAGGAGACAGATTTGGGCACCAGAAGCATATTTGTGACAATGAACCCCCAAATCCTTGTAAATCCTCCAAAGCCCACACATCCTCACCCAGCCATTTTCTGTAGATGCTAAATAGCATGGGGGACAAGATGGAACCCTAAGGGACACCATAGATCAACAGCTTAAGTATTGAACAGGAATCTCTCAGTACCATTTTCTGGAACCACCATAAAACAATGGCTCAAATTCCATCCCAGACAAATGGCCCAGGATAACATGGCCAATGGTATCAGCTGTTCAACTAGGGCAGCAAGTTTTATTTCAGACATTTACTTTTCCAAAGCAGAAAAAAATCCAAGATTAAAATACGCTTTCTGGTATAAACTCAATCTAATCATGCCCTCAGACAAAACAAAATAAGCCGTGAATTACCGATGGATTCTCTTGATCTTGCATGCATTGTACCAACATCCTCTTGATGACCTCCAAATAATGTTGCTGTTGATTTCCAAAGATACCAGGAAAGTTCCTAAATGGGCAGTAAAATGAATGTATATTTAAGATCCTTAAAGCCTTTAAATCTTCATGCTGAGTGATCACACACATACATAGAAAATGTGAAAGAAATATGACAATTATGTGCAAAGTGTTGCAAGATACTATATTTTAATGAAAGTCTTAGAACTTTCTATGTTCAGGGAATATCCCACACCAACATGTCTGTCAGTGAATTCCTGTGAGCTGAGAGAGGGTTCTGGACAAAATCTAGGGTACACACTCAGTTTTCAGAGGCACTGGTGACTTACTAGAACACTCACTGTTGCTGCTTGTCCACAATGATTCATTTCATTGAGCAATCCCTGAAAAGCTTTCCAAGATTCCCTAGAACACAGGCTTCTCCCAGAACAAAGTTTGACAGCCATGTTTTAAGAAATGGGGCTGTATTTAATGGTGGCTTTGTCTTAGTGGAAAATACTTCTGCTTTCTTAAGTCAGTGCATCAAACTTTCACCAATTCCACTTACTTAGTGCTGCAGCCTTCTGTGCATATCTTATTCTGCTCCAAAGGATCTTCCAAACCTCAGAAAAAAGTGAGGTGGGGAGACAGGGGGCTAAGTAGGTGGGGAGGGGGTCAGAGAAAATTGGATGCTCTGACTTGGATGAACGGAAGTGCTTTCAGCTAAGGCAAAGCTACCATTGGATAAAACCCATGGTTTGTACACGCCAGTAATTTTAAACAACCTGACTTGCATGACTATATAAACTATACCAATGTACTCATAAAGAAACAGTATACCAGAAGATATGCAATGCAGCTTCACGCAGTCCCACATTTTGAGAGCTGACCGAGTCAAACAAGAACTTCAGACCTTCTGGCCATTGGTTATTGCCATCTTCGTCTAGAAGAGACAGAATGTGAACATGAAGATGATTTTTCAAAACAATGCCTTGCTAAATTATAACCAAAAGGAAACCAGTTATAGAGCCAAATCAGAAAAAAGAGTTGCTATTGTTCTACAGCAATCACTTTAATGTTGAGATTGATACACTTTACATCAAGGGACATAATTCTCTTAAAAGGGAAAAAAGACTGCCAAATTTTACAGCAGTTCCTTGTAAGCTCTCAAATCTGACGCACACAACTGAGCTTTTCTTTCTGCAAGGACTTCCTTCTGTCCTTGTGTGGTTACCATGAGAAGTTGTAAAAGCTCCACAGCACTTGTTGCACCTCTGCCCCAGCTCTCCCTTTTGGACTTCAATAATCCTACTATCTGCTGTGGAGCAAAGCTAGATTCTTTATAGCAGATGGAAGATGGAAAGTAAAGGGCCCTGAGCAGCAGCAGCATGAAAGTGAAGATGCTGCATACTGTCTTGCTGAAGCTATATATATATATATATATATATATATAAAGAGAGAGATCTCTCTCTGAAGCTCTGGCAACCCTATTATTCCAAAATACCAATGTAAAGGGGTTATGTGCAGAGATGCCCTAGCTAGCCACAGACACTAACAGGAAATGGTACATAGGAAACATCATGTACTTCTCGTAGTACATACAGGGCTATGGATTGCTGCTATCATCAAGGCTGGTACAGTATATCTAAATATAGTTTTTTTCTAGAAACACAAATTTACATTTAAAGTTGAAGAGTTTTAATAATTTCATTTTCTAAGTAATGTCTTCATTTCAATACCTAATAGCTAAACCAAAGCATGGTATTTCATGAATATTACCAAAACAAGAACATTCAGAAATAGAGAGGAAGCATTTTTCCCAATATGCCCCTCAACTCTGCCAAGAAGACCCTGTTTTGTGTTCCTTCCTGTTCTAGGGGAAGATTAGAGAAGGTGCAGAACACATCGTTCTCTAATGGCACTCACATTCTAGAATAATGTGCTTGGCCCCATCCATCTTAGCTTTTCACTAGCAATTGGAGACATTTCTCTTTGGGAAGGCTTCTCGAAATGGATCATGTTGATTACTCAAATATGGCCACTGTTTCCAAACTATGTCGACTCTACTAGCTGTTTGTCCCTTAAAATCAGATTTTAAATGCCTGTTTTACTTATTACTTTTTATCCTTTTATTGTAAATTTATGTTATACATTGCTTACGTGCCTTCAGGCAGAGAACAATAAATACAAATAATAAAATAATGTACCTATTAGATTCCTGCCGAGTTCCGCTACGATATCACAGATTTTTCTCCTCATGCTGGACTGTGTTTCCAACTGAATAATCAAGAGCAGTTCACTTTTAATGGCAGTCTGAACTTCAGGGGGTAACGTTGGATAAACTTCCTCAAAAGAAGCTGACAAAAGTCTCCGTAGAAGCACCGCAGCCATTTGTCTAGCCTATTAAGACAGATATACATTAGAATGTTGCTGAGAAAAACAATTCTAAGACAATATATTGCGGTTCTGTTATTTGAAATGTTATTTTCCTACATAGCTATACACAAAAATCTAGAAGTTGAGCCAAAGTGCTGACTCTGCCACACCTATTTTTGGCATCTTTAGTCATATAGCTATTTTTTCTCCAACTATTTTTCTCCACAGTTGGTATAAGAACTAAACAAGGCAACTGACTCTACGACAGAAGAACTGTGAACTTTAAAGCATTTAGTAAAGAGCTTCATTAAATTAAAAGAAAGGCTTTCTGCAATACAATGACATTTACAAAGAAACATTATTTGTAAACAGTCTATAATCCATCCTCATGTTAATATGAAAAAGGTGAATAGGGTACATCTTAATTATAAATGATTAAAGCACCTAAAAAGGTGAATTATCATTTGAATTAATTTAATTACTATTTTAAGCATTTACTGTTTTAGGCAAAGTAAGTAAAATGGTAACAACTACAAATTTCAATCAATCACTTGGAAACTTGTTAATGGAAATAAACCAAGGGGCTCAAATTCTGTTATGATCAATAACCATTAATTACATTTCTATGCACTGAAAGAAAATCATACAAGGTCCTTAAATGAACGTTTTGCAGCATGTTGAACTTGAAATATTGTGGTGAGTTACAGTGAAAAGAAAGAGGAGATGGCTAACACATAATCCTACCAAATCAGCAGTCAAATTATAAAAGACCACTGCCCTAAAAAAATACAGAAACTGAAAGTGTGGCTGACAGGACATCTCCATTTGTGTTGTGTGGGGATTACCATAACTGTGTTATGTGACGCAAGCTGGTTCTGGGTTGTCATGATATGTGAATTCAGCTACACTAGCAAACCATGGTTTGTTAAATACCCAGAAAAAGAACCCATGGTTTGTTGTTGCGCTGTGAACTCTGTATTGTTTAAGCCATGGGTTACTGTTACGAGTGAACCCAGAACTATGGGTTGTTCATGTGCTGTTTCGCCAGACTACAGAGGCAGTGAGCAAGAATGGTAAGAACAACAACAGCAGCAACTTTAAATACCACTACTACAGCACTACAAATGTATTTGGGATACAGGGAAGGAACAGGTGAATGAGGAAACAACCCATGGAATGGGAGACCAAACCATGGCTTCTTTGTTCATCCCCCAGATAAACTCTGGGTAGGGCAACAAACCCTGGGTTAAATAAACTATAGGTTAGCATTATGTGTGGACCAGGACACTGTTGTAATAGAAGCAATTGGGGACTAACAATTATTTGTTCTTTAATGTACTGGTAATACTAGTAATTTATTCCTTCTCAGGTGTTATAATTTCAGCTGACAGAATTAAACATAATGCTAATTCACTTTAGTACAACATAAAACAATGCTGCAACTCTAATGATGCCTTCTCTCATATAAACACTTTGTAGGGTTATTAGAAATTTCTTGGGGGGAAAATACCTCTTCAGCAACAGTAGTATTTCTTACAGCTTGTAGAAGGAATGTAATCTTAGACTGGCCTGGTATGTTCTCATATGTTTCCTGTGAAAGAAAAGTTAAGAAACAGGTTAGCACTAAAAAAAAAACCATGAGGCATGAGTACTTAATCTCCTTAATCCTCTCTTATACAATTATTTTTTAAAAATTACTAGAAATCATACTACAGCAGTACTTGTGTTGAGATTAAGTTTATTCAACAAATATGTAGCAACTTTACAAGATACAGGGTTGGATCCAGATTTAGTCATAGCTAGAATAGATCCACTGAATCCAATGGGACTTAAGTCATGGCTTCTGCCCCATTGATTTCAATGAGGCTATTCTGGATATTACTAAATCTGAATCCAACCCAAAGTATTTCCACTATCAAAGGCCAAACCTTAAATAACCTATTATAAACAGGAAAGCAATCCTTAATTCACAAAGAGAATCTTTAAAGACTATGAAACAAGAAGGAAGCCAACCAAAGATTTTCTTTCACCTCAGAGAAGAAAACATAGAAAATTCTAAGTTATGGACTGCATCCTTCCGCCAATGAACTGACATTGCACTATCCTTCTTCTCTCTCAATTTCTAAACCAATAAGTCTCTTCCTCATAAAACTCATGGATATGTGTAGCAATTAATAATTAAAACACAAATATCATTTTTATTTCCTTTTATTTAATCCTATTCAAGTCTATTTCATGTCTGGATAGTAACAACGCAGTTTAAATCAAGCTTCTTCTTCTTTTCTTTTTTTAAAAAAAAGTAATTCTAAAATAAAATTTGAAAGCTAGTTTCACCATTTATACAGTAAGATAACATAACTTTATCAACACCTCTACAGAAGTTATCAGCGGTTGCTGTGTTCTTAACTCTGTAGTTGATCTGTCACCAAGCTCTAATTATTATATCCTATAAAGTACTGCCTGTTACTCTTCCAGTTCTTTAGAGCAAGAGCCAACTATTACTTTCCACTTATTCCTCTTAGCTGCCTTCCATTTTGCTCAACATTAGAAATGGTTAGAAAGAATGATTATCAATATTTCTTACATCAGGTAAATATATACTGGCCATATATACTGTGCTTTTAGCATAGACTATTATTATTATTTTAAAACCCCTTTACACAACTTGATAAGACACCTCTCTTGCATAAGTTCCAGTATTTGATCAACTGTGGATATGCAAGTTTTCAAAGTCAAATGGAACTCTTCAAACCAAATGCTGGCAACCTTCCTATTTATGAATATCTGATAAGTTAAGTAAACTATAAACCGCCCAGAGAGCTTCGGCTATGGGGCGGTATACAAATGTAATAAATCAATCAATAATCAATCATAATAAATAAATAATCATAATTAACTAAAGACTAATGAACCTCTGTAGTAATGAAAACTAATGAGCCTCTGTAGTATAGTTTGGTAACTTCATGGACAAGGATCATTGATTCATTTTTCATTCATACTAAGCAGTGGCTGGTGAGAAGTTGCTGGCTCCTGCATGGTGATAGAAGGATGAGGAGAATTTCCTTCCCTTCTGATGCTGGTGGTAGATGCTACAGCCACTACCATGTAAGTCAGGAGTGGGCAACTTATGGCCCTCCAGATGTTTTGGCCTACAACTTCTATCTCCACTCCCCATTGGCTATGTTGATGGGAACTGTAGGCCAAAACATCTGGAGGGCCACAAGTTGCCCATCCTTGATATAAGTGCATAGTTGCTAAATGGACAGTTCATTCCTGATGTCAGTTACAACCTGTGCCAAAACAAAAGCAATTAACCATTCAGGAACCACACACTTGCACCAATTGGCGCACAGTATGGCACCCCTACCTCCAAGTGTCAAAAAGGGCAGATTTCCCTCCAACTGCCTTGCACTGGTCACATGCGATTATGCCTAGTAAAATGCCTCACTGAGTGTTGTTTACCAAAATCCTCACCTATTTGGAATTCCTAGATTCCACTCAAGTTTATGACTTTATAACTACAAGGTAGTAGGTAGGATCTATTACAATAGATTCTTCTGGGAAGCTCGCAAAGGCATCAAGGCAACAATCTTTTGTCCTTTGTGTCCAACATTTGGCATTCAGAGATATGTGGCCTCTGAACATAGACATATAAACAACTGATCAACAAGACATCCAAGCTACCGCAATACACTAGAAACTAGACATTATCACAGTTGGCAATATGCCCATCAGCCGTTATCTTATTTGCATGCAAATGATGTAACTTTCATAAGATATGCCAATTAGTTGCAGTTTTTTCCCATAGAGACAACAGAACTAGCCACAGTACTTGTGGCTCAAAGGAGAAAAGTACTCAAATTCCCTATTTGCTTCTTCTCTCATCCATCAGAATACATGCATGCCATTCTGATTCACAGTACTTATATTGATTGTGCTGTTATGTACAACTTTGATTTTTAATGTGGATAGCATGTGTCAAGTACAGAAAGAAAAGTAATCAGACTATATTGTGTTATATTAGGGCACCGAGAGAAGCTTTTTTTTACAATTGTTCATAGTCAAAGAATGTGCTGAACTCTGCTGACCGCTCCAGTGATGTAAGTGATAAAGCCCTGGAACAGCCAACCAATGAGAAAATGCTAAGCCAGACACTGCCATTTATTTCAATAGGAGAGATTCCCCACTAAGTTTTACAATAAAGAATGTAAAGCATTCCTGCGGGTGGGAAGAAAGCATTATCCTAATTTACTAATTACAGGGAAATCCTGTAGTCCTGAGTTTTAGCTAATAATGAGAAGCGTACAATAGAGGGGGGAAAGTTTCATTCAGTACCATATTAAACACTGAAGGTACATCATAGATTAGAAACAAAAAGTTCAAGACACAGATTATCCCACAATTCAAGTGTCAAGAACTCCTAAGTGTTTAAAAGAGGTTTGCATCCCCTTCTGACCATACCAAACAGGGGAAGGAAAAGAACACACTCCAATTTTAAGAATCTCTCACTGATTACCATGTAGCAGATTGACTGAATTGTGGCTCTAATACTCATTCTTCTTCAGATTTGCCTCACATCCCCATAGATCCACCAAGGGTCTTAGGGGAGGGAAATCAGAACAGCCCCCTTCCTAGGAGCCTCAGAATTTCCAAGTATAGTGCATGTATACCTAAACAAGCGACTGCCAAAACAAAGATGAACACAGAATTACTGAGAAAATTTTGCCTGTCAGCACAGCGGTTTTCTATATCTATCTTCACATATTAATGAGTTTTCTGTGTATTAGTAAAGTACTAAAACTACTGTCCAATAACCATCAAAGTATCCTTCTATTTCTCCCCCTTGCCCCAGTAACTGTAATGAGAAAGGGGGCGGGACAGATACATCAGGTATACCTACTGAACATTTCCCAAGAGGAAATGGGAGCAGGATCCTCCCCTTGCATTTGGCAAGACCTGTTCACAAGCAGATCAGAGTTGAGGCGGAGGATCCGAAGTTTTGCCTGCCAGCATAGCGGTTTTCTTTCTCTACATATTTTACCATACCTAACTAATTTATCATGCCAGTGCCCCCCAAACTACAGTCGAATAAAAATGGAAGGGCGACTATGACAAAAGAGGGTTCAGTGGGGAGAAGATAAATAGTTGCGACTTAATACCAAGGAGGGGAGGGGGCAGGGAGATGTAGAAATGGGGGACCAAACAAGGGGAGGGAGAAACCAGGGGTGTGAAAGGAAAAAGGTCAGGATTTCCCAGGCATGGATCGGGGGGGGGGAACCCCTGAAAGGCCCATATCTGATCAGGATGCAGCGCTTGGGCGGGCCAAACATGTGAACGGCTGAGGGGAAGGGGGAGGGGAAAGAGAGCAGCTGTGGGGCGAGATGGGGCAGGAGGAGAAGCCGGCCAGGCAAGGGGCTTCGTGAGAAGCCGAAGGCGGTTGGCGTCGGAATGCCGACCCCTTCCTCTTCATTCCCGGCCAACGGCTCTAACGGCCGCTGGCTTCGCTTGGAGATCGTGCCGGAGCACGTGGGGGTCCATGAGGGCCACGCACAAGGCGGAGGGAGGAGGCGGCCGCTGACAGGACAAGGCCGGGTCTGGACCGCGCGTGTGGCGAGGCAGCAGCCAAGGGAGAGGGAGAGACGCGAATCCGCGAGTCACCTCGGCCTGCTTGCGGACGACGTTGTCCGGGCTGAGCAGGTTGCCCAGGAGAAGGTAGAACTGCTGCTGCTCCTGCTCCGCCGCCGCCGCCATGGCTGCCGAAGAGAGAGAGAGGCCAGCCGGGCAGGGAGGAGGAGGAGGAGGAGGGAGGAGGAGGGGATTCCAGGCCGCGCTCCGACCAGAAGGAGGCGGAGCCGCCGCCGCCGTCGTCGCGCTCTTGTGAGTTTCTCCCCACCCTCCTGACAAGACAAACCCCCTCCTGCCGGCGCCGGGATGCCGCTCCCCCATTGGCTGCGCTGCGAAACGCGGCTCTTGTCCGATTGGGCCGCGGCCACCCCGTCTTTATGATTGGGCGGGGAGACCCCATTGTGAGGTCATTTCCCTCGCTTGCCAGGGTTACTCCGTCTCCTTTTCTCTCTTGGGGACGCAGAGGGAGGGAGGGGTTATTAGGTGAGCTAAGCATCCATTGGTAGGAGGCTCTGACAGGGGCTTCTTGACTGGGCGGGAAAACCGTCGGGTGGTAAAGGAGGGAGGAGGAAAATAGAGGGGGGGAAAACGCGGGAGATTCTAAGGTGACTCCCTGCTGGGAGGGGTCGGCGCATGTATTTAAAAAGGGAGCGCTCTGCTCGTTTTCTTTTCCCCGTGGTGGGCTGGCGGGTGTGTCGTTCTCTCCTCCTTCCTCGCCCCGAATAGGACCCGAGTCCACTGAAGTCAAGCGGAGGAATGACGTGCGGGAAGATGCTGCTGGAGGAGCTTCCTTGGACCGAACTCCCACACGGAATGCGCCACAGCTATCCCTAGGTCTCGGAGTGCTCATCTGCTGCAGCAAAAACGACAACGAAGAGTCTTGTGCCACCTTAAAGAGCAGCCCGTTGATTTTTGCATAAGCTTTCGTGGACAATTTCGACTTCATGAGATGCGTGAAATATTAGCCTCAAGTTATTGTTTGTTCATGTGTTTATATTAACCCCGTTATATTAACCCGCTTTCAAGGCACTTTAAAAAAATTACCTCTACAAGGACGGAGCGCAAATCGGGCGTAGAGGCGCGTTATCTCTCCGATTATGCGCATTATCGAATGCGCGTTAAATAGCGAGTTATATTTTGCTCCGGCCGTTAAAGCGCATTTTGCCTATGTGAACAAGCGCTTATGCGCATTAACTACTTGTAAAGTACATTTTGGTCATCCGTCAATGCGCTTCGCCGCCTCTCGCTGCCTCTCGTGCAGAGGGATTAGGTGTAAATGCGCTTCTGTGATTATGCGCATAATCGCCTAACCGGGCGCAAAAGCGAATCCTTGTAGAGGGGACTTTTGCCAAAATGTATTGGTGGGCCTGCTCTTCTGTGTTTGGTCGCCCCCACCCCCGAAGTTCAGGCTGCAATCTCATACCGAGTGGGACTTAATTCTGAATAAACACAGAAAAGATTTGTGCTGTAAACAAAAGATTTGTGCTGTAAACATCTGAGTATGCTGCGATGCATCTCGACTCTACTGTGCATATGTGTTTACATGGATATAAATTACTATATTATGCTGATTCTCTTCCATATTTTCCATAATATTACTTTTTGAATAAAAATAATATAATTATACCAAGTCATACCATTTGTCTATTTATTTCCCCCTCTGACCTTACTTGGAGATATCTAGACAACAAACAGGTACCTGACATGATGGGGCAAGTCATGTGACCCAATGTGTGTTGCACTTGTTTTTCAACCAGTACAACCAACTTTTTGTGAACATGCATGTTTTCTTTTGTCTGTCTTAAGAAAACTTATTTGAGAGTTGAATCCTATGCATGTAAAGACAGAAAAAAGTCCTATAACTCCCAGCTGGGAGTTGACTTTTTTCTGTCTAAAACTGCATAGGATTGTGCCCTTAATGAAGTTGTTATGGTCAGTATTATCGACAACTTGCTTCCAATACCAATGCAGGACAGGCTGCTGTAGAGTAAATGAATACAGCATAAAATAGGTGAAGAGCATTCAGTGTGTATGAGTGTAGAATGGGGATGGGTGCAGGCAACGTTACTCTGAATACACAGGTATCCTTGTTTTCACTATCTGTGAAATTCTAAATAGGCTTCAGGCAGGGGGAACCTATGACCTTTCAAATGTTCTCCGCCTACCCCATCCATTACCCCTGACCATGCTGACTGGGTTAGGGGAATGTATATAAGGGACTTGAAATACACATATAAAATTGTAATGTGCTTCACAAGTCCATTGACATTTTTAGATAGATGGTGTTGTTTCCCACTCCATATTACCAAACACAACTATGTGTTTAATATCAACATGTCATTTTAAAATATAAAATTGGCCTGTTGCTGAGTATTACAGATCCAGATGCAACACATGAGAGCATAAATAAACCAAGACTTTGTGGGCAGCGGTAGTATGACCTAGGTGGTACATCTTGGTAATGTGGGCCCTCCAGATGCTATTATTTTTGGACTACAGCTCCTGTCATCCAAGGCCACTAGCCATGCTGACTGGGGGTGACTGGGGTTGGAGTCCAACTGGGAAAGTATTTCTGCTAGATGAAAAAGTATGATTTTCAAAAGTTTGTTTTCAATTTATGTACAGTGGAAAAAGTACAGTGGAAAAAGCAGAGATGGGTGATGTCCCACAAAACATGGAGTTCCAGACCACTGAGTATAGAGTTTTGGTATGTCATTATGGAGCTCTACCAAAAAAGGCTAAAACATTGTGCAAGATTACACATTATTATTGATAGTATGAGAGCTTTGCAGCCTAGTACAAATACACCCAATGCTTATACTCCACTATGCCTTCCTCCAAGGCAAAGTTTGAGATTTTTTCTTTTAGAATTGGGGGGAGAAAGTAAATGAAAGGACCAATGGTTTATAGAAGAGTTGAAGTAAGATCTGGGTTGGTAAAGGCATGGGGAAAATTGATTTGGGGACTTAAGAGGAATTTATTTAGAAGTGATTTGGGGAGTAATGACGAGTAGTAGCACCCTAAGGAATAAACTATTATTTCGGAAGAATATTCCTTCTATAAATAGATTTCCATCACATTTCCTGCAGCCAGTTGTAAAGTGTCTAGCCACAATTGATATACATCATCACATGTCTGGAGCACAAAGGGGAGAAAAGAGAATGAAGAAATTAAAGAAGAGAGATAAAAGGAGCAGAAGCAAATGTTTTCAGTAATCAAAAAATTGACTGGATGATCTAAAGAACAGTTGCTGCTACAAAGCATGAAGAATGAGAGAGAAAAATCAACTTCATCTGAAGCACAAGAAATGCCTGAAAAATGCCCCACATCCTGATGATCTGTGCAACAATGTATGGGAAGAACTGCAAACACCTACAGAAAACTTGACACCAACCACCCAGGAGGTTGACCAAAACCATTAAATGACTTTGATCAGCAGCTTATTGTGCAGAAATGTAGCATCTTGAAGACTGCCACTGAACTGAAGGAAATGCTGAAGCATATGCTTCTTGATGTAGAAGGGCGTTCTTTACTTGAATATTTACAGTAATGACAAGTTACCAAGAGATTGACTTGGTTTGAGTTGGAAAAAATGTGCTGTGACATCCCTGGCCTTTTCCATGGATTGTCAAAGCATGGATTGTCCATGGATTGATTCCATGGATTGTCAAGGGCCTTCTCTACAGTGGCACCCACTATTTGGAAAGCCCTCCTTTGTGTAGCCCAGGAGGCAGAAAATTTGGCATCTTTTAAATGCCTCCTGGGCCATAAGTAAATTAATTATGCCACTCCATTTTACTGCTCCTTTATTATAGTTGGAAGTGTTTTAATGCTGTTTTAATATTGTGTTTTTAATATTGTATTTTAATGTTGTGAACTGAGAGATTCAGTGGTATATAAATGTTTCAATTAAATAAATAAAATAAACAAATCATGTTTTCTAGAAAATAAGTATTTAATCTTTTGCAATTGACATGGGACACACTGTATAAAAGGCCTAATGCACCTGAGAGGGGTAATCCTCAGTCATACATAGTGTGGAGAATATGTCAGTGAACTGTTGCTGACCCATAATGCTGATCCATAATGATCCATAATGAATAAACGGCACAGTTCTGTTGTATTGCTAGAACACTTTCTCAATGTGGCTATATTTCTGGCTCCCAGAAATCTTGCATTTAGAAATCAATCTTAGAAAACAGGAGAACCACACAATGGGAATTTTCTTGGTTTTCTTGATGTTCTTTAGAAATATGATCCATTATTACTTGACCATGTAGAAACAATAAAACACACACACACACAAACGTGTATTGTTTATCTTATGAAATTCAGAATGGGCTTCTCAAATTGTTGGAAAGCATGCGTTGAAGTTTATACTTCCTGAAAGAGCAGAGACAATATATTTTCCCCAAATGTATGATGCTACTCCTGATGTTTCATGTGTGGAGCAGAATGTTCTTATTTTTCATGATGTCCATAGAAATGTGGGAAAAGGAGCATGGGCTATTGAGGAGAAAATCACTGAGGTTTTTTTTTAACTTAACCAAAAGATAGGAAATTCCAGTAGTGATAATGTTAAGACTATAGGATCATGGTGTGGATTGCAGAGAGAAGGGACTTGACAGAGGTTAAGGACTTCACATGGCTGCAGCAATGGCTGGAAGGTAAAAGAAGTTCAAGCTGTCATGATTCCAAGCCCTCACACTAAAATATGAGACAACAAAGAGATCTGCTGTGCAATCCACAAAGTCTTTATTCAGTTAAAAAAAAAACTCTTAACACCTGAAGCAATTGTGAAGGCTAGGAGCTATCCTCAAAGCTTAACAAAGCAAGGTAGTCTCGGAGCTGGTGTTGGATTCGCCCAGGCTTTTGGTCCTGGGTGACTTCAACATCCCATTCGGGACCAGTTTGTCAGGTGCAGCTCGGGAGTTCATGACATCCATGACAAACATGGGCCTATCCCAATTGGTCTCTGGACCTACACATTCAGCAGGTCACACTCTCTATGCTGTTTTCAGTTCCGAACAGACAGATCTGTGGGCGGAGGTGCTAAATACCTCCGTGTTGTCATGGACAGACCATTTTCTGGTCAGGGTTAGTATCACGGCTACCACCCGCCCCTGCAGGGGTGGCGGACCGATTAAGATGGTCCGCCCTCGAAGGCTGATGGATCCTCTTGGATTCCAGAAAGCCTTAGAGGGTTCTATGGCTGGTATCATCGACGATCCTGTAGAAGCCCTGGTTAACAGTTGGAATCAAGATCTAACTAGGGCTATCGACACGATCGCCCCCAAACGTCCTCTCTGACCCGCTCCTAATCGGGCACCTTGGTATACTGAAGATCTCAGGGAGTTGAAGCGGGAAGGACGACGACTGGAGCGACGATGGCGGAAAACTCGACTTGTATCTGACAAGACACGACATAGAGAACATCTTCGTTCCTATGGAGTGGCAATACGTGCAGCGAAGAAAGCTTTCTTCTCTGCACGCATTGCGTCTGCGAATTCGCGTCCAGCAGAACTGTTCAGGGTGGTGAGGGGTCTAACTCAGGCACCTTCCCCCCTGAACCCGATTTTACAGCCTTCGGCAGTTCGCTGTGATGCCTTTAATGACCATTTCACAGATAAAATCTCTCTGATAAGAGCCGACTTAGACGCCATCATTATAGCAGAAGCTGACAATGGAGTGTTCAGTAACTCCGCGAGTGGAATTACACTGGATCAGTTTCAGTTGGTGAGTACTGAGGACGTGGACAAGCTGCTTGGACAAGTGAGGACGACGACTTGCCCTCTCGATCCCTGTCCTTCTTGGCTTGTTGTCCAGGGAGGAGATGCAGTTCGATCACATCTACAATGTATTATTAATGCATCTCTCAGGGAGGGGAGTTTTCCAACATGTTTAAAAGAGGCGGTAGTATGGCCGCTTCTAAAAAAGCCCTCCCTGGACCCTCTGGACCTTAATAACTACAGGCCAGTATCAAATCTTCCATTTTTGGGCAAGGTGATCGAGAGGGCAGTTGCCTCCCAACTCCAAGCAGTTTTGGATGATACAGATTTTCTAGACCCATTTCAAACCGGCTTCAGGGCAGGATACGGAGTTGAGACTGCTATGGTCGCCTTAGTGGATGATCTGCGCCTGAGTATTGACAGGGGGAGTGTGTCCCTGTTGGTACTCCTGGACCTCTCAGCGGCTTTCAATACCATCGACTATGGTATTCTTCTGGAACGCCTGAGGGGATTGGGAATCGGGGGCACTGTGCTTCAGTGGTTCCGGTCCTATCTCTCGGGCAGGTTCCAGATGGTAATGCTTGGGGATAGCTGCTCTTCAAAGAAGGAGCTGCTATGTGGTGTACCACAAGGTGCCATCCTTTCCCCAATGCTGTTTAACATTTATATGAAACCGCTGGGAGAGATCATCCGGAGACATGGGGCGGGGTGCTATTAGTATGCTGATGACACCCAAATATATTTCTCTGTGCCTTCGACAACATCGTCAGCTAAGGATAGTGTGTCTCCTCTGAATGAATGTTTGGAGGCGGTAATGGGCTGGATGAGGAAAAACAAATTGAAGCTGAATCCAGACAAGACGGAGGTGCTTGCTGTCAAAGGCCACAACCTGGGTTTGGAGGTGTGTCAACCAGTTCTGGATGGGGTTACACCCCCCCCCCCGAAAGACTGTGTTCGCAGCTTGGGGGTACTCCTGGATCCGTCGCTCCAAATGACAGCCCAGATAGATGCGATGGCCAGGAGTGCCTACTATCAGCTTCGGCTGATACGCCAGCTGCGCCCCTTCCTAGAGTTGGAAGACCTAAAGATGGTAGTGCACTCACTGGTAACTTCGAGGCTCGACTTCTGCAATGCGCTATACATAGGGCTGCCTTTGTGCCTAGTCCGGAAACTTCAATTAGTTCAAAATATGGCAGCCAGGTTGGTCACCGGTACACCTAGGGGTGACCACATAACACCAATCTTAAAATCACTCCACTGGCTGCCCATTAGTTTCCAGGCGACGTATAAAGTGTTGGTTATTACCTTTAAAGCCCTACATGGTTTGGGTCCATGTTACCTGCAGGATCGCCTTCTCCCGTATAATCCGCCCCACACACTCAGGTCCTCTGGGAAGAATTTACTCCAGTCAGCCAGAACTAGGCTGACGAGTGTTACCCAGAGGACCTTCTCTTCTGCCGCTCCCAGACTGTGGAATGGCCTGCCGGAGGAGATTCGACAAATTAGCAGTCTTCTGGAATTTAAGAAAGCCGTGAAGACTGCTCTCTTCCGGCAGGCCTATCCAGTTTAGTTTTAAGATGTTTTTAATAATGTATTTGTTTTTATCTGTTTTAACGGTTTATCTATTTTATTGTTTTATATTTATATTTGGTGTTGTTCCCCGCCTCGATCTAGATGGAGAGGCGGGTTAGAAATGAAATAAATAAATAAATAAATCAACTAAATGGACAGTTTCCTGCATTGACCAACAGGCTTTTACCGGAACTGGACTCCTCCTTCAGGGAGGGCCTTCTTGACCAACTTATGTGCAACTAGTCTGGCAGATTGCCTCCCACCTCATTTCAACTCTGCCCGCTTGATAGTGTAACAGATTCTGGGATCTATCAATTCTGATGTTCCCTCCCCCTCCAACAAAGGCTGAGTTCCTGGGGGAGGAGGGGGAGATAATCTCTGAACCTGGACCTCCTGTTCGATAAGCTCCTGGGGAGATTCCCCCCTGACTCCTGAAGAGTCTTGGGGAAATTCCTTCCCTACTCCCTGTTTTGGCTGGGAATTTGATTCAGTATCTGCCTCTGAGTTTGATTCTGCATCTGAATTATTATCTCTCTTTTCTTGCTCTTGGTGGTTTTTCTAGATGAACATGACGAGCATTGCCAAGTCATGCTTACTTTTACTGATTCAGAAATTTCCTGACTCTTGAACATGTTTTAAGTATGATTGCTGTCTGGATGTTGGTGTGGATGTATTTTAGTAGGCCTAGTTTCTGAAGGTTTTCTGTAAAATTTTTTGATGTGATGCCGGTGACTGAAGCAAATAATGGAATAATTGCAACTTTTTCCTGTTGCCATAGTTCTTTAACTTCCATAGCCAGTGGTGTATATTTTTCTCTCTTTTCCTCTTCCCTTTCTGCAACATTTTTGCCATTAGGTATTGCTATGTCAATGAGGTAGGTGTGTTTTTCTTGTTAGTTCATGCTGTTATGTCTGGTTGATTGCAAAGTATTGTCATGTTCCAGAATCGTTCTGTCCCAGCAAGATATTATATGAGTGTATGGCATGGCTTGGTTTGACTTGTCTGTGTGTATCTGGATCTCCTTAGGCTCTGAAAGCCTCTTTCTGAGCACCTGCTGGTTGCATGATCCACGAGGCCAGGTTTTGGTGAGTGCATAGTTCTCCTTGACAGGAGGGCTTGCACTTGCTAGAGTAAGGTGAACCAGATGTGAAGAGGCTGCAATCCTATATTCATTTATCTGGGAGTAAGCTTTATTGAAATCAATGGGACTTGTTTCTGGTTTCTTTGGGCAGTTTTCTTTGGGTCCCTGATTGAGATTTCTGTTCTGTGCACACTGAGGCAGTGTAAATTCAGGAGATATTTGGATAAAAGGAGGGAAAGATCCTTGTCTAGCATTGTGAAAATGGGCATCTGTTGTGACCTTTCTCTGTATTGCTACTGACCATGGTCTTATTTACATGGCTAATGAACCAGAAATATAATGAAAATTTTTAGATTAGTTTCTTAATGATAAACCAGAAGTTGAAACAAGCTTAGAGGTGCTAGTGAGAAGTGACTGCAACAAGCTTTTAATCCATTATGTTCCGTGGCTACTGTTTGCAGGGTAATAGTATGTTATACTCTTTCTGAATGCTAGGTTGCTATTTTGTTGTACTAGATTTTTCTGCACTTGTCAACTGCTTCATTTGTTCAGTGGTAGCAGTATGCTGAATCTGTGAGTATGGATATGAGAAAGGTGATGGGGAAAGAGTGTTAAATGTTAGGAAAAGTGAGACTATGGCCCTCCAGTGAAGGATTTGCAGTCAGAAAAGATATCTGAGGGGAGAGCTTCAAAGTACAGCAAAAGCTACAAAAGTAGGAGTGAGTGAAGTTAATTTCAGATACGTTGAATGTCTCACTTGTTCTTTATTTCAGTGATTTCAGCATTAAGATGTTATGTAGAACAAGTTTGTCTTAATTGTGTGCTGTGAAATCAAACATGTGGCCAAGGCCATGTTCGGGTGGGCATGGCCCCTTGGGGCTGGACATGTTGATGGGCACGCCCCCTTGGAGGCCAGCCATTTTGTCCTCCTTTCTGGTTTCCAAAATATGGTCACCCTAACAATAAATCTTCTCTAGCGTTTCAGGGGAAATGCTTGAGGTATGAAATATCCTAAACACTTTTCCATACAGTACAGTGCTTTCTGGCATCTATTTGTAAAAGTTAAAATTACTTAGGGTGTAATCCTATGCATGTTTAGACACTAAAAAGTTCTACAATTTCCAATGCTGGCAAGGGAATGCTGGGGGTTGTAGGAGTTTTTAATGTCTAAATATGCATAGGACTGCGTCCTAAGGTGATTAGACCAAATTAGTATAAATATGGTCTAATCACCAATTTTCTCTCAATTTATTATTTATGTATAACGTTTGTACCAGAAATGCTCCCAAGCAGCCTACGGATCAATCAAAACCAGGCTGTCCCTGCCCTTAAACTTAGAGTCTAAAAATACATGACACAAAAGAAAAAGGGAATGGAGAGGCTAAAATGCAACTGGATATTGTTTGTTATCTTATCATGATGACCTGTTGGAATGGAAGTAGCTTGAAAAGAGGAGCCAAAAAAAAAAGCTGGGTGGTGGATATATCTTCCTATTTTATAGCCTGATGGAATGATTGCTGTATAACACGTGGCCTGTACAGTCTAGCGGGACAGCGCCCTCTAGTGGGCATTTTATAGTGCCACTTCTCCTGCACAAATACTGCTATAGCTCAGAATAGTTGGGTTTTCGGGGTCCTATTTTGTGACAGAAAAAGAAACAGAAGGAGTGGGAGACACACAGGAGGATCATGTCATTGTCAAAATGACCTGTGAACATCCGTGAGTGGCCCGTCATGAACGTGCTATTAAATGCTAGTCTGAAGAAGCTTATTGCAAAAGCTGATGAAGCTGGCTTCTCAGGAGGGCTGATGGTGGCTCTTGTAAGTGTCAACATTTACTTCTAAATATCAACATTTAACAAGATAACAATGATAAATATCCAAAAGCAAGCCTGGGACAATTGGTTCGGATGATTACTAGTAGATATCAAGAATTCCCTTGAACCAGTTGACTGTATTTTATTTTCATTTCCATATTTGCTCTAACAAGGGAAACAGGAATATCCAGATTTATGTGAAAATTAATTGCCTTTCAGACTTTTCTGTTAGTCTTAAACCTTTATTTAAAAGCATTAAAATAATACATAGCTGACTTGAATACTGTACAATATACATAATAACAGAAGGGTATAAAATCAGCTCCCCCCCCCCCCCACCACTACATCTGCAATGTTAAGACATCCATATCTTATGGGTGCTTCCAGACCAGACTTTTATTGCTCCATTACCCTGCCTCATTTACAGAATTTACAGGAGTCCAGCCAACGTTGTCTTCCACTCATAACCCTCCTGTGTTTTCCTGCTGCTTTTTCCATCTTTTTCCTTACCGTGAAAAACCCATTAAGGAAAAATAAGAAAAGAATTGCTGTACAACGTCTTTGGGTTTTACCTGCCGCAAGAAGCCCTCAGTCTGGAAGCATCCTGGAATTTATAGCTGTAGATCTTTTCAATTTCTTGCTCACAAAGTGAGACTGGAAAAGTAGATGTAAAGGAAGGAATTGCCACACCCAACATGTCCTAAACCTCTAAGATTGCTAATGCAGTGGGCCCCAGCACAGGCATACAGAGGGGAAGAAACAGAGGACACTGGGGATTGCATAGGACTGCAAAAGGTGGATTTTTAAGCAGGTCACAATACATGATTGTGGGCAGTATTTGGCTTGGGTGAATCACAAGTTGTGCAGGCCAAAGTTAGGAGTAGAGGGCTTCTTTAGGTTAAGGGGAAATCTCATTGCCTTACTGGGCTATGCTTCCTGCTTCCCTTGCACAATTGCAATGAACTGCATTACATGGGAGGAGAGGGGCGACCATGTGATCTGTAATTGAAAACGTCCTCTCTGTGCTCATAGCTTTGAATGGGACAACGCTCTCTAGCAGGTGCTTTGTACCGCAACTTTGGCTGCACATGTTAGGAAATTCCATGATATTTCAGAAGAATCGGGATATCCAATTTTTTTCAACAGATAATTAAGGGAAGGAGTAGAAGACGCACAGAAGGTTCACGACATCGTTAAAATGACCCACAAACTTCTGTGAATAGCTAGTCATGATGGTTAACTGAAAACCCCCAGGGAAGTGGGGAATTTCAAATACAGTGATTACATGCTTGAAGTTGATGCAGAACATAATGGAGACAGTGCACAATTTTTTTTTCTAAAGGATAGTATAATTCTAATAATGGGAAAGAAAAATCTCAGTTAGCTAAACTTAGCCCAGATCTGCACCTTTTTTCAAATCA
Organism: Anniella stebbinsi; assembly: GCA_029215795.1. NCBI lineage: Eukaryota > Metazoa > Chordata > Lepidosauria > Squamata > Anniellidae > Anniella > Anniella stebbinsi. The sequence continues at coordinate 151,003,832 of JARDYH010000001.1, forward strand.
TTACAATCCCATCACGGTAACACTATATCTATCTAGTGCATTTATACGTCGTAGGATGCACAATGACATTTGTTGCAGTATTTTGGATAATGTGGAATAAAAAGCAGGAAATGTGTAATGTGCCCCAACAGTTATCAGTGCACTTCAATACTGCTATGAAGCCATAGTGTAGTTCTAGCCCTAGACTAGGCTCCTTGGATATTCCAAGCCTTGTAAAATTATAGTTAGTTATTATTTAATACATTTATATAGGAATGACAGTATTTAAAATATCTCTAAGTGATTTAAAAGAAGGTTAAATACATTAAAATACAGTATAATATATAATTATTGAGCAAACATTTGTATAAAACATTAATAAAAACATTAAAACCAATACAACACCTTAATTTACAAAATGGGCAGCACACTCACTCAGGGGAAGGCCTGGGTAAGGTTGGCTGCAGTAGATAAGCTAGTGATCTGCATTATCATTATTTGGCTCCTGGTTATAAATGAAATTGAGCAACTGCATGTGTTAGATGGAAACCTGCAAATATTCATCATAACAGAACAGCTGATTCACAAATATGCTTTTTAGCTGAGGTGGGATAGCTTCATCAGTTTCAGGCTGCAGAATAGGCGGAAATCCAGCAGGAGAAGCTCTTATTGCATTACAATGTAAAGAAATCTACACCTGTCTTTTGTGCATCCTACAAACTTGAACTGTGCTCATGATGGGATGTTAGTATCTTTGTCACCTTGTTCCAAACAGCAATTATAACAATTCATAGATAGCTTTGTGAGATATATATATCCTGATAAAGGTTGTGTGCCTATCTCTGTCAGGGAAAAAAAGTTGCAGCAACCCTATCTGGGAATGCCCAGCAGGCTTTTCTGTAATTGCTGTTTTAGAACAAGGTGGTAAAGATTCTAACATCCCAATAGGTTACTCATGGGCGCAAGTTCAAGTTCATAGTACCTGAATCCCACTTTGTAGTAGCAAAGTGAACAGCAAAATAGAAGTGTGTCCATGCCTCTAGTTCTTGGAGAAATCAAGTTTCCTTTTAACACCTGGGCCAACTTCCACTCTACTGGCAGAAGAGTTCAGTTTCTGAGGAGTCTCTGGTCCTGGCAGCTGAGCTCTTTCCATCTCTGGTGACTGAGGGTGACCGTCCAGAAGAATATCTGGTTTGGAAACTTCTTGGGTGCCAAGTTGTAGTGTGTAGAGAAAACATAAATTATTTTTAAAAATAATCAGCATAATAACATTTAAAACTCTGGAAAATAGAACATTCTGTAGACCAGCTTCTTAAAATTTTGTTTCAACTACCCCACCCGCCCTGCCCCAAATAGATCCTAAAATATACTACAAAAATCTGGTACAGCCCTTGCCATATCCTGTTTGTTCAAGTGCATTTTACTTATTTGTAGAATAGTGGTTCATTAAAGAGGTATTAATTGACCCATAATATCTCTAGCAGTGTCTGGGTTTTTTTTTTTTTAATCTGAACATTAATAGCATTGCACCCTAATGTTCTTATATTTTCAGGGTGTGCCTCCAAAAGCTCAGGTTGAATAACAATGCAACTCTCTTATCACAGAATAGTAGAGTTGGAAGGGGCCTATAATGCCATTGAGTCCAACCCCCTGCTCAACGCAGGAATCCACCTTAAAGCATACCTGACAGATGGTTGTCCAGCTGCCTCTTGAATGACTCTAGTGTGGAAGAGCCCACAACCTCCCTAAGTAATTGGTTCTATTGTCATACAGCTCTAACAGTCAGGAAGTTTTTCCTGATGTCCAGCCGTAATCTGGCTTCTTGTAACTTGAACCCATTATTCTGTGTCTTGCATTCTGGGATGATCGAGAAGAGATCCTGGCCCTCCTCTGTGTGGCAACCTTTCAAGTATTTGAAGAGTGCTATCATGTCTCCTCTCAGTCTTCTTTTCTCAAGGCTAATCACACACCTACTGTTAAGTACTGGTACAGCAGTATATTAATTTTAATAAAATGTTCATATTACCTGAGATGCTATGTGAATTAGATATTTTAATTCTCTTCCTGACATTTTCATCTGTCTCCTTTTCCTTTTCCTTGGACAAAAAATACAAGTTGGGTAAGGGAAGAATATAGGAGAGACTTTGATTTGGTCAAGTTGAAATACACATGTAAAGTTGTAATGTGCTTCATGAGAACACTGCAGTTTGTAGAAGGATGGATGGTGTAATTTGCCCTTATATGTTATTATACAGAAATCTGTGTTTAATTCCAGCCTGTCATTCTACAATATAAATTTGGCCTGTTGCTGAATATTACAACAATCCATATATGACACATGTGAGTATAAATAAGTCAAGACATGGGCTGATACTAACATTTCTTCATGCAATTGTGGGAGAGCTACAGATGTGCCAGATGTAAGCTCTTAGGATAGAGCTGAAACAGGAGGATTCACACACAGTGCCACTTACATATATGGAAAACACGCTGTGTGAATCCTCCTGTTTCAGCTCTATCCTAAGAGCTTACATCTGGCACATCTGTAGCTCTCTCACAATATATGAGGAAATGTGTCATTAACAAACTGTTTTACTTATATGTAGTCTGGATACTACTACTTTTATTTCATAAACAAATTAGCACTGTATAGCAACAGACATTTTAAGGTGTTTTATATGTAACTATTACTTATTGATCTAGCATATATGTAACAACATCCCAGAGTACTGGTTGAGTATAGGTTGTTGTTGAATTATGAGTTGTTGTTGAATCGTGGGCTGTCATTACATGAAAACTGCACTACAGTTTGTTGAATTATGGACTGTTAATCACGAACAACCCATTAAAAGAACCCATGATTTGTTGTTGGGTTGTGAACTCTGGGTTGTTCATGGATAACAAATACATAGTTAAACCATAGTTTAACTTGGCAGGCTTGATCCACTCAGAAGGGGCAACCATTCCTGCAAATTTCATCCAGTTCTGCCAAGAAATAAAAAAGTTATCAGCAGTTCCCTTTTAACAAAAATCTAAATGTAGTCACACAGCACAAACCCACCTGCATCTGTGTGGCTGCAATTTGGCATGCTTAATCCCTTCATAACAAACTACTCTGTATCTAAATTTCATCCAATTATGACGAACAAGAAAAAATTATAGCCATTTGTTGATTTTCAATGAATGTCAATGGGAGGCATTTAGATTTGAGTTTCCAAATTGACCTGGAGTCAGACCTGAGACAAAGCAAATGGATTCTAAATCGGTCCGAGCTGAATCGGGTTCTGAACCGAATCTTGCAGCCAGTGCACACCTCTAGTGGATTCCCATTAGAAAAAAACATTTGGAAGCCACCAGTCTTTACAACTGAACAACTTTGTTTGTATTTGACTTCATTACTTTCACCAAAGGGCTTTATTGAAAACACTTTCCCCCTCTTACTGCAAGTGCTTCCCCACTCCTACCTGTTCCCAAACTGTATTCAGATCATCTGCATTCTTCTTGCTTTGGTTATCCAAACCATGCCATGATGTAAACTTCTTTGATGGGTGCACAAATAAACGGAAACATTCCTTGTAGTCAAATTCGTCCATCATTTTAATTGAAACACCAGCTCTCTTTAGATGGCACAAGCCTTTTCGTTCTTCCTCATTTGAAAAATAATATGGTCTTGAAGCTTTGATTTTCATGCAAATTCCATTTCTTGGTGCCAAGAAAGATATTATCCTAGCACTGCAGTCACGGCAAGGACTATAGGACAGATACAATGTCAGTTGATATTTTACTTTGCTTTGGTTTTCTGGGATACATTCTTCAATATAACTCAAAACTAAAACTTCAGCATGCTCATTACCAGGATTATTGTACCCATAACCCCTTATATCCCAAAGAGAATTGTTCTCCTTTTTAAAACTAAATAACACAAATGTTTTCTTGAGCATTTCTGTATTAGTAAAGTTTTCTTGGAAGTCTTCTTCAGTCAGCAGTTCATTGAGAACTAAGGGCATTTCCTCTGGCTGTGTTGAACCAGATTGCTTGGAGAGACTGCTAAGATTAAAAAAGGCATATAAAATTCAGATTAATTATATTGCTTCTGTCCATAAATATTGTAAAGTCAGTAAAAGTGCAATCCTATACATGTCTACTCAGAAGTAAGTTCCAGCCCCTACACTTGTCCTTTCTCAGCCTTCCTAGAGGCTATCTACACATGCAGGAAGCACTTTGAAAACATTTTGAAAACTGTATATGGAGTGTGTCCTGGGCCCCAACAGTTCTCAAAACTGTTATAAACCGTTTTAAACCAGTAGTGTAGATAGGCTGACAGTTTTGAGAACTGTTGGGGCCAAGGACACACTCCATATACAGTTTTCAAAACGTTTTCAAAGTGTTTTATCCTGCGTGTGTTGATAGGCTCCTAGACTCTAAACTTGTTGCTTCTCTGAAACTTCCTGCATAAATTCTCAGTCTCTTGTGTAACGATCTCCACCTAAAAAAATTAAACAATTCAAAGATAATCAGATCACATTTCAAACCTGTATTCTCAGTCATGCTATTTACAAAACACAAACTCCATCAAATATATACTTACCAAGATATGTTCGCTATATTTTTGACAACGAGTTTTGGAAGCTACGGTTGAGAAGCTACGCTACTTTTACCTTTCAGTTTCTGTTCTAGTTGTTTACTATATGAAATACTAAAATTGTATCTGCTGCTCCCTCTAGTGGCAAATATGGTGTGGTTACCTAAGGAATATTTTTAAAAAATTGGGGGAGGGGATTTTTCTGTTTCCACACCAACATTTGTTGTCTGATCAAAGCTTGAAAAGACAAGGTTACCATAGCCTGTTTTAACAGCAGTTACCTCTGAGTAGTTTATGTATAAACTATAAGCCACTTTGAGTGCTATGTTTTTGATAGACAGGCAGGGTACAAATAAAATAAAATAAATGTTATGAAAAATTAATTTAATTGTTTTAAAATGAAAACTGCCCTTTGGCAGCTCATTGTTTTATGTTCGTTATCTAATCTGAATAAACTGGATATTAAGGTCAACACAGCAGCCTGCATTTTTGCATTCTCCTTGGGGGCATAGCTATGGGGACTGTCATGATGTCCACCTGCATGTCAAAATTACCACTACACTGTTGGCAGTCACTAATTCCAAAAGGTTGGTCCTGTTGGCAGCTGGCTTGCTGAAGTTGGCAAAAAGATAGAAACTATATGATTTCTAGGTAGTCTTGAGTTAAATGGTGCCTGGTAAAATGTGGGTGGGTGGGGTGGGGTGGGGGTAGGAATGGAGGAGAAAGTTGGTCAGTTCACATTTTCATGCAGACCAACTTATTTCTTATTTCCTAAACCAATATGCAAACTGAAACACAGTTATCCTTTGGCATTCACAGTTCTCCGAATTTTGCAGTGCAATTCTCCTATCAAAATATGCACACAAAAATGTATATAGTATGGAAACGTGTACACAAACATTTGTATATTAGGGAAAATAACATGCATGAATGCATCATATTAAGGGAAATTACTTGCAAAACTGTGTATAGTAGGCAAGACTGTGTACAAGATAGCTATTAAGAGGTGTGCATGAAAATGCATATGAATTTTCATGTGGGCTCTTTAAAAATCACAAACCTATGTGGAAATGGGAGAAAACAAACTTAAGACTGGAAAAATGGCAATATTAGCCATCGTGAGTGCCATTTGGGGGTGGGGTGGGGGCAGAAAGGCATCTTGGCTTCCTTCTCAAATTGTGAGAAATCAACCCAACTGAAAGATTCCCAATGGCTGATTAAAAGATTACAACCCTAGTCAGATGCCACTGAAGAACACTGCCATGAATTGAAACCAGAATATTTTCTTTTGGGATTAATGGATACTCAGATGAAAAAGAATTGTGGAACTTTATTCCTACATATGACCACAGCGCCGAGATTGTTACATGCGTAAAAGTGGAAAAGTCCAGCATTACCCACAACGGATGAATGGATTTTGAAAGTTATGGAGCTGGCAGAGATGGCGAAACTCACATCAATAATAGGAGAAAAGTCAACAACAAGGTTTAGAACGGAACGGAAACCTCTCACAGACTATTTGAAGGGACAAGAAAAAAAAATGAACTGTTTATCTGTGGATTCAAGGACTGAGAAGGGTTACAATAAAGGAGGGGGGAAATTGGTTGTCGGTTTAGTGACAAGAATAATGATGGTTACATATCTTTGCAGGGGAGAAGTCCTGGAAGCACCTGAACTCTGCGTATGATCCTCTTTTAGTGTGTTTTAGTTGATGTTGTTGGTGTTTTGTTGTTTGTATCATGTGTTTGTTTTGGAAGGCTGGTGTGTATAATAAATAAAAAATTTAAACCCAAGAACACTTCCATGTACCATCTAGAGAGGGTGGACCAGGCCTCATTTACGCATACATTGGTGACATCTGTTACGTCCATTGGTGATGAAATGTGCTCTATGTGGTGCTGCTTTTGAAGAAGTTCTGGAAACCAACTGGGACAGAATGTGGCCATTCTGTCCCAGTTGGGGGGGAACATCGACAAGTGGTTAGAACTTAAGATACTGGCACTGTACCAGTTGCACGAGTTGCTGGTGTGTTTCTGAGCTCAATTCGGAGTGCTGGTTATTAACCTTTCTGATTGCTTTCTCTCGAAGAAACTTAATAGCATTTATTTATTTATTTATTATTGCATTTATATCTCACCTTCTTTCCTCCAAGCTACCCAAGGTGGTGTACATAATCCTCCTCCTCTCCATTTTATTCTCACAACAACAACCCTGTGAGGTAGGTTGGGTTGAGAGTCTGTGACTGGCCCAAAGTCACCCAGTGGGTTTCCATCTTTTGATCAATGTTATTTGAATGGCACATCCATGCTATATTGCAAGACCTACTCTAGAATTAGATTGGATAGTTCAAGCTATCGGCTTCTGTCTAAAGGACAAGGGGCATCTTTCTGTTTGGTAGGTTATCTGGAAGAATAAGAATTAATGTAGTATTTGTATTTATTGATAGATACATTAAATGATTTTAATACTTTTAGCATGGTATATTTGCATTTGCTTCAGTGTATTCATATTTGTTTTATTTAATTTTGATACTGTAAATATGTATTATATTTTATTCTTTAAGCTTTTGTAATCTACCCAGGGTACATGATTATAGATGTTCATGTTATTATTTTTATTTTAAAGTTATATTATTCTTTTCTACAGCAAATTCATACTTATTTCCAAGTAAATTTGATGTCTAGCATTACGCAGCAGAAGCAAACTCCTTTTTATTGCTGTAGTCATGATGCTTCCATGATTAAAGTGAATTTAAAATGTGAAACTGTACATGTATCAGGGTTGGCAAACAGCCCCCCACATCAGGGAAAGAAAATAAAAAGGCTCCACATATGGGATATTCCTAAATGGATGGTACAACTGTGTACTAAGCAGATTCGTCTGTCCAATTAAGTGGCATTCAATGTTTTCTGGAGGGGATTGCACTCCCCTAAAGGATCAGGTTCATAGTTTGGAGGTGCTCTTAGATCCATCATTGTTACTAGAGCAGGGATGGGGAGCATCAGGCCTGTGAGCCAAATCTGGCCCCTTGGGGTGCCAATCCGGCCATCAGGGTTCATTTGTTTATTTCAGGTAGTTCCACATGCATGTGTTTTGTCATTTACATAAATATATCTGGCCATGTTTTTATAGCTATCTATATAACTGTCACTCTATATGTATGCATATGTGCACACCTATATTCCAGCATTGAACATTCAGTTTATCATTAAGACAGAAGGCATTAGCTTTGGGCTATGTAGATGTAAGCACAGTTACGTTTTTCATCAAGGACTGCCCTAGAACAACAGTGTTTTATATTCTTGCTAAAATCCATAAAGAGGGCTTTCTATCTCCAGACAGACTAATTGTTTCTGGATCTGGCTCCTTGCTAGAACCATTAGACCAGTAATCTAGACTCTTTTCTTCTGCCATTTGTTGTTTTGGCAAAGTCATACATCAGGGACACTGGGCATTTTATTCTAAAAGGAGAGGGTCCTAGTTTGTATGTGGCTGATCACTTTGGATGCTAATTCATTGTATACATCAATACCCAAGAGGGAGCAAGGTCTACTATGGAAGATGTAATGAATTCTCATCCTATTGACAATCCTCCCCCCCATCCCCCCCCCCCCCCCGGACTTACAGGAAATCATTCTAGAAAAGAATTATTTTCAGTTCAATATCAGTTCTATTTACAGATTAAGGGTGTAGTTATGGGCCGCCTGGCTACTCCTAGCATTGCCAATCTTTTCAGGACAGGACTAGAACATGCTATTATTTTTCAAATGCCTCCACAAATCTTTATAAGAATAACTTTAAATTTTATGGTCATTACGTTGATGGCATTTTTATTGTGTTCACTCAGACATCCGAGGCTAAAAATTAATTCCTGTTGAAATGGACGTAAAATTTACTTGCCACATGAACTGGATGTCTTAGTCTATGTAAATGAAGGCAGCATCTGTGTGCAGCCTACTGACAAAAACAAACACATTTTTCATTTCTCTAGTAATTTCTCTAAGCATCTGAAAAATAATCTTCCCAGTACTTACATTTGAAAAGAAATAATACTTTTGACCACATGTATGACTTACATGCGGATCAATTTGCTAGGGAATTGGTACAATGTTTTTTTCTAAATGTTTATTTATTTATTTATTTATTTATTTTATTACATTTGTATTCTACCCCATAGCCGAAGCTCTCTGGGCGATTCACATAAGATTAAAACAATTAAAAACAATATACAAAAATTTAAACAGCAAAAACATACAATATACACACACATTTAAAACCACTATAATAAATTTAAAAAGCTATGTGTTACATCTTTGTCTAGATCTAGTGCTAATATCATCAGCAGATAGTCCCTTTCTGACTCCCGAACCAAGCTGAGGACTGACAGCTTGTTTTGGTCTCTGGAATACAACAATTTCTCTCAGAGCATCAGAAATATCATTTATAAGCATTGGCATTTGGTCCAGGTTATACCAGGCTGCACACATGCCCAACTGGACAGATATCTTGGGAGGAATAAAGAGTTGGTGAAGGGGAGAGAAGAGGTGGTGGAGGCAAGGGGCAGAAAAGGCCGCTGTTGCTGCATTCCATCCTGCTCTACCCACACATGCAGATGGGGGGTTGTGAGATAGGCCACAGGTAGAACCCCAAGAAAACCAAGATGCCTTGTGTTGTGCAGAAAGTCCCACTGCGATTCCAGATAAAATAAAACACAGAAAACAAATGAAAACAACGAGCTGTGCTTGCAATAAGGCACCCACCTAGAAGAACCCCAAGACAGTGTTGACACGGTGACTCTGTTCTCAGAGCATTTTCCAACCAACTTCATTGACCACAGTATCCCCCTGAAAAACCACATACATAGTTTGGTGGTCCTTCTTCACCCAAAGTTATTGCAAGATGCCGTACTGGGATCTAAAGCCAAGGGTGCTTTTTACGGGTAGGACTGGCACAGGACACTTTCCTACCCAAGGCAGAACAGCAAATGATGCTTCCCCCAAGGTTCAAGCTTTCTATACCATAAAATTTTGTCCTGAGAAATGTCTCCCTAGGCGGGATCTGCTCTCTGGAGGATCTATTCTCTGCACATGCGCTGATGCAACTTTTCCCCTAGTACTACAACTTAATGACTTTTGAACACTTAGCTCCTGGCTCTAAAAATGGGCTATAGTAAACAAGGGAGGGGAAATCTTAGGGATCTATGATTCTGTTGCATCACACAAAAAGATCTGTCTTGTTCAGTGTCCTCCTGCTTCCTACGTTAAAATATGCAACCCCACCCCCAATTGTATTTCCTTAGCATCTAGTATTCAGCCTCCAGTATGCAGATATACTGCCTTTGAATATGAAAGTTCTATTTATCTATCCTGGCTAATATCCGTTAAACCTTCCCTTCTCTATGAATGTGTTCAATCCCTTTTAAAGCTACCTGAATGGGTGGCCATCACACCTGATGGCAACAAATTGCAAGCAGCTAGTGTCATGTGAAGGACTTTATATTTTTCTGTCCTCAACCTGCTACTGTGCCTATCAAATTCACTAGTCACCCTATGTTTGAGGCAGACCTTCCTCCAAAAGGAGAACGAAATGAAAAGCAATCAAGCTTTATTTGCCAAACAAAGCCACAACAATGGAGTGTTATTGAAATGCCCAAGGGCTTGTAAAGAATCAGGTGAAGAGGACCTGCAAAGAATCAGCGGCAGTTGACTCCCAAGCATTGTCACATCCAGCTTCCTGGAAATTGACTCACCAGAGTATTTCAAAGTGCTTCTCCACCCAAGCCAGGCAGAGCAGTTTATCTCCAGCCCACACTGTGTCTTGGCTCCTTCTTGGTGCAATTTCTGACATGAAGATACAGATATAGAGATACAGGAGGAACCACTCTCACAGTTTTATTTATTTTATTTTTATTTATTACATATGTATACCACCCCATAGCCGAAGCTCTCTGGGCGGTTTACATAGGATTAAAACAATTAAAAACAATATTCAAAAATTAAAACAGCAAAAACATACAACATACACACAATACACACATACATTTAAAACCCCTACAACAACCCAAAAAGCTACAAAAACAAAAACAAACCCAGGCTCCTCAGATATTGCCAAATGCCTGAGAGAAGAGGAAATCCGCAGATGATTGATCTCTCTCTCATTCCAAACTTTATAGCAAATTTGTAAAAGGCCAGTCCAGGCCCATTAAAAAGGTGAGCATTACAAACAGGTGAAGTTCAACCAGTGAGCTGAATAATCATGAAGTTCAACCAGCATCACTAGCTGCCACCTTTTTTTTTCCTGACAGGCTTCTCACTTTAACAGCTACATGGCAGGCAGATACATCATGGTCCTCTCCATGCTGCGAATAGAATTGAATTTGGCTGGTGGAGATGGCAAAAAGAATTGTTTCAGTTTATTTTTTGATAAGGATTTACCAAAGTTTACAAAGTCCTTCATGTTCAGTGTGGAAAGAACTTGTGGGAGAAAATGCAAGTGGCCGATCCACCCATCCCTACTTGGGTGTCCGCTGCCCTCTCCTCCTCCTCCTTCCTGCCCCTTCCAGCCTTGATGGTGCAGCTGCCACCACACTTTGATTAAAAAGAAAGGTGGGTGGCAGCTGCCACTGAGTAGCTGGGCTCTCTACAGCCGACATGTGGTTTCCCTGACACTGAAGTGTGGCACGTGGGGATTGGTGGGTAAGTGCTTACTCGGCCACTCTCCCAATCCCCTGCCTGATGCAGGATGTTCCACTTGCCTCATGATCAACCTGGCCTTTTTTACCAGCATGGCTTGGTTTACCAGCTATACACTATGTGGAAATTTGGTCTTAGTTATCAATGTATTCACTATATCCAAACTTGATTACTGTAATGTGTTCTATGTGAGGCTGGCTGTAAAGACAGCTTGGAAAGTGCAGTTGGTTTAAAATGTGGTTGCCCGGGGTAAGGCAGTATGCACATGCTATACTCATTCTGTATCAGTTGTACTGGTTGCCAGTTGGTTTTAAAGTTTCAAAGTGCTGGGGATGGCTTTTAAAGCACTAAATGGTTTGGGAACAGATTATCTGCAAGACCACCTGTGCCCAAGTAAATCTGCCTTAACTTTGAGATCAGATTCTGAGGCTCTTCTCTTGGCTCCACCATTAATTGAGATTCAATTGGTGAGGTCTAGAGACAGGGTCTTTTCAGTGGTGGCTCCAGGACTGTGGAACTAACCACCAAGGAGATTTGCCAAGCTCCTTTCCTCATGGTTATAAGGCATGCCTGAAGACATTCTTCTTTTGGAAGGTCTTTCACTGTCTCTTATTTTGTTGGGTTTCTATTTTAAATGGTGGTTGTTTTATTGTATTATTTGTTATCATTTTATTGTTTTAAATTGCATTTCTACTAGTTGAATATTTTAAGCTGCTTTGGAATTTGCCACTGCAAGATGTAGTGATGGCTACCAAGTTTGATGGTTTTAGAGGATTAGACAAATTCATGGAGGATAAAGCAATAGGTGGCTGCTAGTCATGATGGCTAGATATTACTTCCAGTATGAGAGGCAGTTTGCCTCTGTATGCCAGCTGCTTGGGAACATGAGTGGGAGGATGCTATTACACTCATGTCCTACTTGTGGGTTTTCCACAAACTTCTGGTTGGCCATTCTATGAACAGAATGCTGGACTAGATGGATCCTTAATCTGATCTAGCATGGATCAGTACATTTGTGAAGGATTGGTGTGTGTGTGTGTGTGTGTGTGTGTGTGTCTGTGTGCGCATATGTAAGTATCAAAATAAATAAAACTTCATCAACTGAAAGCTTACCAATGAAAATATATTTTATATACAATAAAAATTTGACTTAGGTTTTTGGAAGCCACTACTGAGAAGCGACGCTCATCTTACTTTCTTTAGTTTTGCATGTAACAACTAGAAATGTATATGCTCTCTTCACCTAGTGGCAAATACAATAATACTTTACGTAGCAGGATTTTGAAATGAAATACTTGTGGTTTCAGATCACTTCTGCTTTCTGACCACTGCAAGAGAAAGCAAGATTAGGGCCTGTTAATTATAGCAGTTACTTCTCATTGACCCAAAATTGCCATGAATATCCATGGTACATTGTTAAAGAAACTCTGAATCATTAACATACAAAGGGATTTGCATTTTCTTAAAGAATGAAAAATGTTGATTTATAAGGAAGAAGCAGATTCTTTTCACTCAGTTAAGTGCACTTAATCCATATAAATGTTTTATGATGTTTTTATGATGTTTTAATGCAGTTTTAATAATGTGTGCCTTGTTTTAATCAGTTTTATGTATTTTATCATATTTTATATTTACTGTTGTTCCATGCCTCAATCCAAATGGAGAGGCAGGTAATAAATAAATAAATAAATAATAATAATTACTACCCCAAGGTAAATTCAGTGGAGGCTGGTGGCTTCGATTTTGGTGGGGTGGACCCCACTTTTCTAGGATAAAAGAGAAACACCATCAGCCATCAACTCCACGGTTTGATGCTATTTTAGAACACTGGGTCCAAAGTTGGGCAATATCTTTATTAGGTCCAACCAAAATGTCACAAAAACAGTGACCAAGCTTTCAAGTTCCACAGGACACTTCATTAGGTTAGATGGTACAAAAAAGCAGGGAATGGGAAGGGGGAAATACAAACATTGGGTCAGATGTTGTGGCTATGTGGTTTGAGTTTTAGACCCAATCTTAAGACAGAGATTGCAAACTGAATGAATCAGACACTGCTAGGTGCTGCAGGTACCAGGTTACATCTAGGATTCTGAGACAAAGGAGCAATGGCTGACCCCCATTTTTTTTTTTTTAAAAAAAACCCCATAAAGCTTCACTGTTATCCCCATCTGTCTACAGCTTTGGGTGAAACGCACAGGTTCCTGGGTAGGCAGAGAGCCGAAATCAAGGGAAACATGACAGTCTTTATATTAGCAAAGAGGGAGCCTAATTAAAGGTGGTGCACTTAGTTAGTCAAATGAAGTCAAATTGTGTAATATTACCTAGTGGCTGGTGTGAATGGAACCTTCAAAATCCAAAGTCCTTTGTCAGGTGGTATAAAATCTTATTCCTCTGGTCGTAGATTCCTCCCTGAGTGTCTAAAAGCAACGGTACCTATGTTGATCTATGAGACTTTCAAAATCCAAAGTTTGGCAATACTTTTATTGGTCCTAATGAACATATTGCCCAACTATGGGTATTGGTTTCCCCCACCCCCACGAACCTACATGAATAGCTGTACTTTTTAAGAGCGCTAGATGGCTCTCTTTCTGTGTCTAACATCAAACTTCATTTTACTGAATTCTACAGAGAGAGGGCTATGCTTTTGGCAGTAAACGGTATCTATCTCTTTCTGTATATATGTTGTCAAAGGTGTAACAAAATATCGTATGGGCTCCTAGATGTAACATTGGCAGAGAAAATCGGTTTTTCATCTTTGTCTAGAGCATTACCTTTCATACTTCCAACCTTCCGAGAGCCTTGTCCACACCACTTTTCTCTCTCTCTTATTCCCCCCCCCCCCCCCCCGTATTCTAGGGCTGTGATTTTCAAGCTTCCAATCTTTCGGAAAACCTTTCCACATTGACAGGTCTGCCTGGAACTCCTATACATGTCAGAAGAAGTTGTGTGTGTGGGGGAGCGCTGAAAGGCTGCACGCTCAGTTCATTTGAAAAACTGGCTGGATGGCCACCTATCAAGTATGCTGTAGCGAGGGATGAGGGTGCTGGGAATTTGTGGTCCCCTTCATTAAAATACACTCCCCAGGGTTGCTTAGAGACAGGGAATGACACTGAACACAGTTTAAGTCTGTAATATTGATCCAGCCTGCATGAGTCTTTCACAGTTGGGAAAAAGTAAGTGGAGATACTTTTTCAGACAGCATAAACTACTCAGAGTAAAGTGGATTTCATTGAATGTTTCAAATGACATGTCCAAAGAGTTCATCAGCCATGCTTTTCAGTTTTGTGCTCCCAGAGTCTAAACAACTTTATCAGATGCTAACGAAATAGCTTTGCTAGACAAACAGGAAATTACCCCCAGGACATGGTTTTTTTGAACATTTATTCAAGATGTATTCTGAGTGCTGTTTCAGCTTTGAGCTATTGGCAACTTTGAGCTATTGGCAAGAATAGAGCTGTTCTGTCCTAATCAGAACTTCACGAATCATTCTGAAATTTAGCTCGGATGCCATAAAAATGAGAGCTGCAAAAATAATTCAGAAAGGCTAATGGTCAATTTACAATTCCTGACCAATACCAGTTTGCTTAGAGAAAATTCTAACACTTTTTGAGTAAATTATATATCTGTCTTCAGTTTTATGATCCATGGTGCCACATCCCTTGCAAATGATTTGAACTGTCCCTTTGCTACATCAGTGTGCGAATACAACAGAATGCATTATTATCACACTCCTGTCTAAATCCAATTATTCATTCCAGAATCAATGTCCAGAAGAGGATTTGATGCAATAGTATAACAAAGATGAGTTGATAAGGGCACCTATCCCAATCATAATCCTCACAGGGATATTTATCAGAGCCCATGTAAACTATTGACAGATACTAGAATAACACAGATTATGCGGTGATTGTATCTGTGGCAATGGTCCATTCACATTTGCAAGACATTTTACATTGCAGACTGCTACCTCCTTTGTAGCCTAGCTTTCTTTGATATAATTAGAAGGGAATTCTCTATTGTGGCCCCTTATCTGTGGAATTAATTCCTTTTGAGATCGGTGAGAACTAGATGAGCTATTGCGATTTTTCCTGTTTAATCTCCAAGCGTGATGCCATTTAGCTAACATTGTCTTTATTCTCCCTGTTATTTAATGCCACTGATTTAGTTTCTATTTTTGTTTGGGTGTTTTGATGTACATATGCTGGTTTATAATATTGTCCTTGGATTTGAGTACCCATTTGAGTTGAAAAAGGGATTATAAACTCTCCAATAAATCAGATGTTTAGACATTTGTGAACCAGGGCCTGTGACTACTGCTACTGCTTTAGTGTAGATAGGCTCTCTATGTACTGCCGCAGCTCCTATTCATTTCATTGGGACTTGTATAGGACAACTGCCTACTGGATTGTATCCATCAATATATGTATCGGGGCAGTTTGCAAGATTTTAAACTTACCCATCAATTTACAATGTAGATAATCCATTAATTTAGAAACATATGTCATTTCACTGCTTGCACTGTGGTAGTAAGATGGACATGCCCCTTCCTTCCACTGACTATTGCCTCACTCTTCCTTCCTTTCAATAAGCAAAGGTTAGTAACAGGGAAGAGGGAAGGGAAAAAATGGCGCAAACAAAAAAGGAGATGCAGCAAATGGTGCCCCTTCACCCCAGCCTAAGGTAAGGTGCTTAGTACCCAAGGCATGTCAAGTTATTTTGGCACCTCAGGCAGAAAATCCCACAAGCACCTCTCCCTGTCATTGGCAGTAAAATAAAGAAATACGATGATACTAACACATTAAAAATAGCTAACAATTTGTTGCCCATTCATGGCACCCCAAATCCACTATGGCCAGGTGCCCTACTCTAAAGAACCCTCTATTTTGGAGAGCTGGCAGAGGATAGTCCTCTCTTTGAAGATGTCCTGCATTTGAAGAGGTTTCAGTCCAAGTCTGGTTTAAAGTTAAAAAAAAAAAAGGACAGAGAGCAGGGAGGGGCCTTGAAGTTTCATATCAACAGTCAACACCTGGGACAGCACACTGAACAGGTACACAGGTCACCTAGTCTGTCTTCTCCACTATGGGGAAATATGTTATGTTTCTATTGAAATTACAGTTATTATTTCTAAAACTGCATCTATAAATTTGCACATGCAAATGGCATGCAAGTTGGTGTCTTTTGTCTCTTTTGGGGGATACATTTCCTCTTTTTTGGCAATGCATAAATTGTCACCTTATGGCCACCTCACTCTGCTGAATGATAGGCTCTAGTTCCAAATTATTCTGCTGGGAATGATTGTTGAGTGAAGGAACAGGGGCTGTAGTAGCCTGTACTGTATCTCTATAGGGCCAGGATTTTTTTGTTAAATTGGTTAGAACTTACTTGGGCTGTCATGTTTGCTAGGTGCCACATGTTCAGGTGTTGCTTTGTACAGCAAGTTTCTCAGCTATAGGTCAATGCTTCTGCTGGTAAAAGATTCCAGTGTTGGAGGAGGATGCATTATTCTACTGGTGGAACCTTTCAATAGGAACCATTTAGGTTGCACAGAAATTTGTTGGTATGGTTTATAATCTGTGGGCTGCAGCCATATACAAAAATCACATGTGTGACCTTCAAGTAATGCAAGGTTCAAAATCATATTTATTCTAAGTATTCCCTCCAGAAGGGGAACTTCATAGGAAATGAGAAAGATTCCTGTAGAGTTTTGCAGGGCTACAATTTATCTTCAGAGTAAATATCTAAGGAGATGTGTGTGTGTGTGTGCATGTGTTTATACATGTCCAGTAAGTCCATAGCAGCATTTTCTGTTGGATGAGCCAGAGTGACATGACTAGGATAGAGGAGTTAATCATTGTCAAAGTCAAAGCTTCCATGGCTGAGTGGAGACTAGAACTCAGATCTCCCGACTCCCAGTCGAACACTTTAGCCATTACAACCACTGGGGGGGGGGGGAACTAATTTGTATATGAAGTAAAATCATGTCATACTCTGTAGAAATCAGAAATGTTAACTTTGGGCTGGTTCACACAGTACAACAGCCCACTGTGGCTTAATTGAGCCACAGGGGTTGTCACATTGTGCTGGGCACCATTTTTGCATGGTGCCCCAGGGAGCCCACCTTACTGTGGCTTGTTGTGTCATGCAAACCCAGCTGGCATGGCATGTTGGGAGTTGGTCGCAACTCAACAATCGCCCATGGCTTATTTGAGGGTTACTGCCACTTCAACAAGCCATGCCACCTGGGCTCACATGGGATGGTAACCCTTGCCAGTGAGGATAATTAGGCAAATTCCGCCAGCACGCAACCAGCATGTTTGTGTGGGGAAATAAGCCACTGCGTCTTATTTCTCCCGCCATGATTGTGCAAACCCAGTCTTTGTCTAGGATGACCAGATAAAATCCAGGTCAGAGCTCATGTAACTTTAACAGTTGTAGAGAAAAAGGAATTTCAGCCAGAATCATTTGTATGCAATTAGTTCCTGGTGAAATTCCCTCTTCATCACAACAGTTAAAGCTGCAGGCACTATACTAGAGTGACCATATACAAAAGAAGGCAGGGCCCCTGCAGCTTTAACTGTTGTGATGAAGAGGGAATTTCACCAGGAACTAATTGCATACAAATGACACTGGCTGAAATTCCCTTTTCTCTACAACTGTTAAAGTTACATGAGCCCTGACCTGTATTTTATATGGTCACTCTATCTTTGTCTTTAGCCAATTTAGGTAGATTCATCCATTTTCTAGCCATGGCTATTTGGTACAGCTCCATCAGTGTTAAAAGTTCTAAGGCTTTTGATGCACTTAGAAATATAAATAAACAACCCTTTGTGTAGTGCGACATACAGTCAGGCTAGTTAGATGCTGCTTGTCTGTGAGCTTTCTCTTTTGTTCATACAATTAATTCCCATGTGGGCACTTCAGCTTCTAGCAGAGTTAAAGTTTTCATATATTGTAATTAAGTTATACGGGAAAAGCAACAGTGAAGGTAACAGAACACAGATATTAAGATCGCCTCCAGAATTCAGAACTCAAGGATGAGGCCTGTGGGGGAACTATGGATCCACCCATCACACTAATTAAACCCTAACAAGACATTTGCCCTTGGTTTCCCAAATTCAGCATCTTTTCCATATTAACTCCCTGCTCAATTAGAATTTTCATTCGCAAAGGTTCAATTTATCATCGTTTACCACTGCACATTTGCGCAGTAGGGGACACAAAGAAACATCCTCCTTCTCTTCTCTTCTCTTCTCTTCCCTTTCCTATTTCTTGGGTTCATAGATTCCAATTTCCCCTCAATTGATAGTCACTCGCAGCACTTATTTATAGCATCAGAAAAGACACCAAATATGGGTTGTTGGTTTTAGTTGTTGTTGTTGTTGTTGTTGTTGTGGGTTTTTTTACATTCCTTTTTCATCAGGAAGGAAGGAAGGAAAGAAGGAAGGAAGGAAGGAAGGAAGGACAGTGATGGCAAGATAAAAGGAGCCAAGTAGATGACCTGGCCAACATGGTTCCGATATTCAAAGGCATTCCCAAATTGTATTGTTTGTTGAACTTTACCTATGGAATCCAGACTCCACACAGGTGTTGCAAACCTAACAGGTTTCTGGGGTGGCCAAATGTCCTACTTTAAAGAGAACGGTCCTCTAGTTTGGAGAGCTGGCAGATGGTAGTCTTTCACTTCAAGGTGGAAGAGTGTCCAGCTCAAATCTGGTTTAAAATCAAATGACCATAAGGAGGGAGAGCAGGGGGCCATCAGCAATGAGCATCTGAACAGCAGCCTGAGCAGGCAGACAGGTCACCTAGTCAGTCTTCTCTTCTGTAGAGAGATATCTGGCATTTCTCTTTATTTTATAGTTATTATTTCTAAATGTGCACCTACATATAAAAAGTTGCATATGCAGAAGTTATTCAAATTGGTAACCTCTTTTTTTGGTGATGCATTTCTTCTTCTTTGGAAATGGGTAAGTTGCCAACCTATTTCTTAGGGTGACTAGATAAAATCCAGATCAGGGCTCATGCAACTTTAACTAGAGAAAAGGGAATTTCTGCCAGAGTCATTTGTATGCAATTAGTTCCTGGTGAAATTCCCTCTTCATCACAACAGTTTAAGGTGCATGCACTATACTAGGGTGACCAGATTTTGGAAACCAAAATCCTGGTCCCCCCCCGCCACCCCCCCACCCAAAACAACCCCCCCAAGCCACCCCCCCAAAAAACACCAGCCTGGACCTACCGGGTTCTCTTCCTCTGCCGCCCGTGCTGGGTCCTCCGCTGCCGCCGGTGCTGGGCTCATAAGGCCAGAGGCCGCGCGGAAGATTTGGGAGAGGGCTGGATCCGGAAGTGATGTAATCGTCCCTTTCCCGCCTCTTCCGCGCGGCCTCTGGCCTCACGAGCCCAGCAGTGGCGGCGAAGGACCTGGCGGTGGTGGAGGACCCGGCGGCGGCGGACCCGGCGGCGGTGGCGGCGGAGGAGCCCGGGAAGCGGCCGCCCCAGCAGGTAAGTGCCCCCCCCTCGCGCCTCGCGCTCCGGAGGGAAGCGGACGCCCCTGTAGGTAAGGAGTGTGAGGCGCGAGGGAAGGCACTTACCTGCTGGGGCGGCCGCTTCCCAGGCTCCTCCGCCGCCACCGCTGCTGGGTCTACCGCCACTCGTTGCCGCTTGCTGCCACCGCTGCATGACCCCCCGCCACCCCGGTTTTCCCTGCCACCCCCCGGTTGGCCCGGATCGGCCTAGGTTTCCCGGTTAGGACCGGGAAACCCCGGGCGATCTGGACACCCTACACTATACTAGAGTGACCATATACAAAAGAAGGCAGGGCCCCTGCAACTTTAACTGTTGTGATGAAGAGGGAATTTCACCTGGAACTAATTGCATACAAATGACACTGGCTGAAATTCCCTTTTCTCTACAACTGTTAAAGTTACATGAGCCCTGATCTGGATTTTATCTGGTCACCCTACTATTTCTACTGCTTCCTGCTTGGCCTTTAATTCAGGCCTGCAGCAGGAATTTTCCTAGGCAGGATGCAGGGGGAAGAGAGCGGGAGAGAGGGAATGCTGGAGGCTGGATTATGCTCAAGGGACCAAAGCACAGTTAATTCACAAGATGGAAGTGTTGGTAAATGTGAATAGGGCCTCCGTGTCCCACCAAATACAGTGCAGTGGTATAAAGCCTATGAGTCAATTTTTAAAAATCTTTCTTAGGCTTTTCCCTTCCTTATCATCTCTCCCTGGGGAATTTAAAATGTGTTGTGGGCCCTTCTTTGCTCTTCTTTCCATTTCTCTTTTATCTGATTTAGTGAATCTTTCCTAACAGTAGTTTTTTGGTACCACAAAAATAAACTTTCTGGGTGGTAAAGGTGGTGGCATCCTATTATTTCTTTGCCATGGGGAGGCTCAAATAGCAAATGTTGAGACACGCATTGGTAAGGCGTTGTTAGTTTGTTTACTGTTGGAAGGAGTACTTCGTATTTATAGTTCTGAAAATTAATTAATTCCCCTAACTAGGAAGTGATCTTGTAGCTCCCTCTAACATCTTGATTCATCTGTCTTGTTGGCCGAACTTGACAAAGCTCTGAATGAACTGTTGGGGGGGGGAAGGGAAAGAAGACAAACTGCAGAGTCTTAATAGACCCTCTTCTCTCTAACAACCTCAGTTGATAACTTGTGAAGAGCTAACAACAAAAAGGCCTCAGTGTTCTTTTGTCAAAGAGCCTGGAGCGATGCCGCTTGAAAGAAACCATTCTTTTGTTAATGCATAGTCAATTAGTGAGAGACCCCATTGTTAAGGGTACCACGAGAATCTGGTTCACAGAAGGGAAGTCTTTTCTTGGATGACTTTCTAACGACTGTCAAACATTTATGGGCATCATACAAAAGGAAGCATTGTAAAGACAACATACAAGGCATGTATCTTACCATGGTGACATTAAGCCAAAGTTTGATGCACTCTAACTACTTAATGAGCAAGGAAAGTTTATATAGTGGTGCTGCCTTTTTCCCCCTTTTCTTTTTTAAAAAGTGTTTTAATGTTTTGGAATGGCCTGGTTTTAAAATTAAGGAATCTTGCACATACAGCCAAACTTGCCATGTCACGTAAAGACAGGACATTGTAACATCCAGCTATTGGCAGCATTTATTTCATGATGGACATCCATCAACAGGGTTCACCTGACCATTAGGAAGAGTAAGGCAGCTGCTTCAGGTGGCAGGTTCTGAGGGATTGCAACAGACAGAGCTGTGTTGTCCATGGTCGGTCCTGCACCAGTTAAACTAGTTTGCTGCTGTCAGGTGCCATGGAGGATGTTGTCTTGTTGTTAAAGCTGAAGGAAGATTCAACTGCCAGTTTGGTTGGCTTCTGTTCATGGAATGGGAGTGGGCACAATCTTGTTTTTCACCTCAGGCAGCAAAATGTCTTAAGCCAGCCCTGTCAATCTCTGTAGCTCAAGAGTGGGCAACTTGTGGTCCTCCAGATGTTTTGGCATAAAACTCCCACCATTCTCACCATTGGCTATGCTAACTATGGCTGATTGGAGTTGTAGGCCAGAACATCTGGAGGACCACAAGTTGCCTACCCTTGATGTAGCTATCGATATCTGATGCCTTGAGTTCCCCGTGTTGATGTGTTTTGAATGCCAGCCATTCTTTAATGCAAAAAGACGACTGTGAAAGCTGCACATGCAACTAACATGAGATCAGTTCATTCATGAATGTTCATCATTAAATGAATGTAGTATGAAGTCATGTATGAACACGGCCTTTTTTTTTGTGCAAGGGGGGAGATTAGGTAAGGGGGACACCACATGGTCAGCTTGGAAGAACTTGATTGAATGTTTCTTATAGGATTAATATTAAATTGGGGCATGATGCATGCTGACATGAATGTAACACCCATATGTGGTATCACAATAGGACTCAATGAACATGGTTCTCCTCTTCCACTCCTTGGTGTGCATGTGTGAATAAAGTGTGATAGGCCTTTTCAGAAATCAAGAAGTCTGTGAATGCTTCTGACATGCTCATCTCACCTGACCAGGAAGGAAGGGCTGAATGTGGATATGGAAGGTCTGCTCAGATATGTGGGTCACCATAATAACTTTGTGAACACATGGTGTAGAAATGGAAAATAGGCCTTCTTGAATCCAATTCCTGCACATGCGAGCTTAGGTTAACTATGTTGTACGACTGTTTTCTATCTAATTGCGGCTATCCCTTCCTTCCTTCCTTCCTTCCTTCCTTCCTTCCTTCCTCCTTCCTTCCTTCCTTCTCCCTTCTTCAGCTGTGGGGCCTCAAATCAGCATTACTCTTTCAGAGCCAGACTAATGGCATAATTTAAATCCAGATTAGTTTTGAGTTTCATCTGACATGCAATCAATTTATTACATTAATTCTATGGAATGTTCCATTGTGGTCAGCTGCATCAGAAATTCCTGGCAGATGACTTTGGGAGGTAGGCCGTGTCTCATTTCACTTGTTTTCTAAGCTCATCTAAATAATGCTGGGTTATGTTCCCCGAACAATGGAATTAGTCATATTGTATTGGCAAGTAAGAGGAAAGGGGATTCAGCATTCTCCACATTGTCTGCTAGACTAATCCACATTAGAGGCAAAGTAAAAAGCATCAGTCAACTGGTGCTTATTTATGCAAATAGTCAGGTCAGCTAAAGAGCCACCATGCGTTTATGTTTTGGCTTCAATTGTTTCACATCAAATATCATATTAGCACAGTATGTGTGGCTTACCATGGGATTTAACCCACAATGGGCCACAGAGTCCACGGGTGCCATTTTGCATATCCAACCCCCAATCAGGGGTTATCATGTTGTGCAAACCTGGCAAATGTGGGCTATCAGAGGGGAGTTTAACAGACCCATATTCTGTTCTGAGGTTATGCGAGTGTTGTTTAACTCAAATTTACTGGGTTCACTTGACATGACAAACCCCAAGTGGGGTTGAATATCCAAAATGGCAGCTGAATGTGACCTGCACATGCCTCAGCCTCATCATGGGCTGTTGTATTGTGTGAAATGGCCCATCACTTGCGCTCATTAGCTGTTTTCTTGCAAGCTAATCCAGATATGCAATTTGGGACTATGGGACTTAATGTATGACTAAGGGGTCAGGCAATGCCAAAAAAAAAAATCCCAATGGGGATACCAGTGTGTGTGTGTGTGTGTGTGTGTGTGCAAATTTAGAAAGAATAACTATAATTTAAATAGAAATTCAACATATCTCACCATACTGTAGAAGACTGACCAGGTGACCTGTGGGCCTGCTCAGTCTGCTGTCCAGGTGCTGACTGTTTATGGGCAATGTCAAGGCCCCTCCCTGCTCTTCCTCTGAATGATTCTTTGACTTTCAACCAGACTTGAAGTGGATTCCTCTTCAAACAGAGGACACCTTCAGATAGAATATTGTCTTCCTTAAAGTAGGACACCTGTAGGGATGTGTTATGCTACACTTTCTGGGAGTGCAGCAAAGCTGTGAAATGTGGTTTGAACCAAAGAGGAGTGTTTCCTGAGAATCTCAGATTTCATTTTGTGAAGAATGCAACTTTTTAGACCTCAATGTTGCTGAGATTAGTTTGAATGCCTGTGGTAATGCTTGGTCATATCTCCCAAGCCCATGGAGTTGCTGAAAAATAAGATTTCCAGAAACTCCTCTAGCTTTGGAGACTTCACCAGGCATTGATTTCCACATATGTTAGCTCTTCGATCATATCTCCCTGACCACGACAAACAGAATAAATTAGGCAAAAATAGTAAAATACACACACAAACCTTGCAGGATAAATCATGCAATACAAGAAGACTCACAGCAATCTGCTAAATTTCAATAATTTATTCATCCTGCAGAATTCCATTTCTCTTCAGTCTTTGTGTCACCTTAATGCAGAATGATCTATTTTTTTTAAGAGCACAGAGGACAAACAGACATTAGGGTAGCCAAAGTGAAAGACAGGACAGGGGTCCTCCTGCACATTAATAGCTGTTATGTAGAAGAGGGAATCTGCTTGACAAGCAACACTTGCATAAATGCCCTCTTCTACACAACTATTAAAGGTGCAGGAGTTTTGTCTTCTTCCTCACCTGGCCATCCTAAACAGCCATTGACCATAAGAAAAGCCCTGATGGATCAGACCGAGGGTCCATCTAGTCCAGCACTTTGTTCACACAGTGGCCAAGCAACTATCGACCAGGGAACCACAAACAGGACATGGTGCAACAGCACCCACCCACCCATGTTTCCCAGCAACTAGTGTATACAGGCTTACTGTCTCTGATACTGGAGGTTGCACTTAGCCATCAGGACTAGTAGCAACCAAGCTCATGGCCTGGGTTGTTGGGTAATCAGCTAGAGAGGAAGGAATACTATGCAGATGTACCAAACAAAACAGAAAAATCATTTACAGATGTGGCAGGGAAGATAACTTCAGAAAAAAGGTTATATGACCTCTGGCAGCAATTTAGGTCTCTGCGTAACAATACCTTTGCTGATACTGGCAGGCATGACCCTACAGCTAAACTGGGAAAGGACTAACAAGCTGAAGCATATCTGCTCTACAAATGCACATTAGTCTTATGTCAATTTTACTGCCATCAATTCTACTAAAGAATAATATTCCAGCAGGATGCAGTAGAGGGAGATGGGAAGCAGGGCCATTCCGCCAACCTTGCTGAAAGACAGCTTGCTTTCCCCCCACCTTCCCTTCCCTTCCCATCCTTTTTTCTTTTTGCATTGTGTCTTTTTAGATTAAGCCTGCAGGCAGGGACTGTTTTGTTTTTATTGATTGTGTATAAACTCTTTGGAGACTTCTTGGCTGAGAAGCAGGATAAAAATGTTATAATTGATTAATTAATTCATTAAATTTGCATTTATATAGCATTTTAAAATCTTCAATGTGGTTCAGGTATTGACCCTGTTCAGATTACATGCTAAGCCATGGTGATTTAGTATTTGGAGCTAAATATTATGGCTTAGTGTGTCATCTAAACCATGACTTAGCATGTCGTGTGAACCATTCCTAACCGTGGTGGCTACATAATCATGATTTAAACATGCTCTTAACCATTTGCTGCAAAAGGGTTAGCGGCCTGACCATGGTTTAGCATGTTGTCTGAACAGGCCCATTTTTTTCAGCAACACTATAAGGTATGTCAGAACAGAATGTTATTTAAACTATCCACCTTAACTATATAGGTTAAGGTACCTACATTACACCTAGATTTTGGTTGAAGTCCCACCTTGAGAAGTCTCAGTCTGAAATGGACAGTTTACAGACTGGTCATCTAGGATATTTAAATGATAGTTGCTTTACATAGCCAAATACTATCCTGTAATAACCTATGGTTTTCAGGAAGAAGAGAAGAATTCATATTTTTACTCATCCGACAGAAATACCAGCATTGATACCTCCAGTTTAGAATCCAGTTTAGAATAAGCAAGGCTGATCAATTTTGCCTTTAGAAATATCAGAAAAACAAAAAGACAGGCCAGTAATCAATGTAATCAATTCAATTTCTCATCAAATGCTGATGCAAGTAACAATTCCCAGAGTAGAATAACTTTAAATGCATGACAACAGAATCTTGAAGCAGAGTAGGTTATGACAACCATTGCAAATATTTACATTTCTAAAAGAAGAGCAAGAGTTAAAGGCTGTCTGGAAGCCATATCCTGAGTTCAGGAAGGCCTGTCCTTGATCCCAGATGTATGAATGCTTCCTGTGGGATTTTGTGTGTGTATGTGATTACTTTGCACTGATGATTATTTTCACTATTGTAATTCTTCCTTTGAAAACAGGTTCTTGAGTTCATCTCAAGGAGGTATTGGCATAAACTGAATCCTTCTGTCAACCTTCCTTGAGAATTAGAAATATTCAGTTAAAGAGAAATAGATTGCAGGGCCCATGAAACATCTGTGTTACATTGGTTAACTGGCCAGCCAGTATGTATGTATGTACGTACGTATGAAATTTATAACCCAAAGCAGCTTACATGGTCCTCCTCCTCCTCTCCATTTTATCGTCACAACAACCCTGTGAAATAGGATAGGCCAAGAGTCAGAGGCTGAATTCGGATGACACAATAAGCAACTGCAGGGGGTGGGGGGGAATCGTCAGTTGTATTGACTAGCGTATCGTCCGAATGCTGCCATAGTCAATTCAGCGCTGATCCTAATCCACACCACAGTTGATTATTTATTACCATGTTGTGTGGGGAGTACCCCCTAGATGAACAACTGTATAGTTCATTATTACCCCACCATTGACTATCGTGTTGTCCAAATTCAGCCAGAGACTGGCCCAAAGTCACCCAGTGAGCTTCATGGCTGAGTGGGGACTAGAACATAGATCTCCTGAATCCTTGTCCAAGACTCTAACCATTACACTGTGTTGGACTTCTGGAGCAGATAAAGTTTATTGCAAATATCAGTTCTTCAGCCACTGATGCAAAAAATAAAGAAATAAAAAACACTGCCTTGGTTTTTGAGGAATGATTTCCAGGTGGAATAAGTAAAATAAAGTGTGAGCAGTACATGTGAGGGATTCCTACAGCTTACATGGTTGTGTAGAAGGTACAGTTTGTCATGCAGGGCTAGGATGAGTTACTCCTGCTGACATTCCTTCTTCTACACAGGGGTGTCGAGGCTTTTTCAGCCCTGAGGGCTGAATTAAATTTCTGAGCTCTTGGGAGTCACATTCCTATGGTGGGCAGGGTCAAAGGCAAAAAAGGTGGGAGAAAAAATATCAGCATATTACAGTTTAAAGCTCTTACTTCAAGTAACTAAACCTCTTTTGTTTCTGGTCAAAAAGGCAGGGCTCCTGCAGCTTTAACTGTTGTGACGAAGAGGGACTTTCACCAGGTACTGCATGAATACAAATGACACCTGCTGAAATTCCCTTTTCTATACAAAGATACAGGAGCCCTGTCCTCCTTTTCATATGGTCACCCTATAAGTGGTCAGAAGAAAAGCAGGAAGCACCTGGTAATTTGGGGACAGATGTGTGGGCCTCTAGGGAATCCAAGGGCCAGATCTGGTCCCTGGGCCTGAGATTCGACACCCCTGGTATACACTGTACTCATGACTAACGTTTCAGTGGGTCTATTCTAAGTATGACTAGGTCTGGGTCAAACCCAATGACCCTGTTCAGATGACATGCTAAGCCATGGTGGTTAAGCATTTTGAGCTATACATTATGGCTTAGCGTGTCACGTGAACCATGACTTAGCATGTCATGTGAGCCATTCCTAACCATAGTGGCTACATAACCATGGTTTAAACATGCTCACTAACCATTTGCTGCCAAAGGGTAAGCAGCCTAACCATGGCTTAGCGTATTGTCTGAACAGGCCCATTATGTGTATGAAGTGCTGCATGCCTTAAACTGCCCATATTGGTCATATACTGCCAGGAATGTCTGTACTTTCAAGGACTGCTACATCAAAGTTGAATACTAGAAAAGGCTTGGCTCGAATGATGCTGATGCAATATTTTCCCTGTTTAAGTAAACTCTACATTGGCTGACAGTAAACCCAGACATGCTATCAAAGGAAATTCAGTGTGTATCTGGTAGCAAAAGGGAGAGGGGTGGTGGCAGGAAAAGCATCACTGAGGATGTTGTGATAACACCAGCATGTTTGGATTTGGCAGCTAGGTGTGGCTCTTTCTGTGTCCTGCTCCTCTAAAGGCAGAAAGGATGTTTGCCCATGGAGCAAAAGTAAATGTTGTTATTTCCATTAAGCAGTGTTGGGGTGTGTGCTAATGTAATTATGGAATGCAAGACAAAGAACTTTTTTTTTTTTTTTTAACATCACAGTAAAATTTAAAGGCTTGTTGGACTGGCTCACCACAGCCAGTAAGTTGTACTAAGACTTAGTCACTAACACATTATACACTTTTGTTTACATCAGTCTCATTTCTATTAAAAATGAATGTTTCAGTTTTAGAGATACAGGGTTGGCTCCAGGCTGTCAGTTGTATATAAATCAGGATCCAAGTGCAACCAGCTAACAGCACAATCTTATACATGTCTACTCAAAAGTAATTTCAACTTAGTTCAGTGGGGCTTACTCTCAGGTATGTGGGTATAGGCTTACCACCTTTTTCTGGATTAAGTCCATGGTGTTCTGCTGTTCATGCAACAGCATCCTTCTTCAGACTGCCGTGCTAGAGACCAAAGTAAGAATAGGAGTAGTTGGCATAACGGAAGTCCCAAAATCCCACTTTTCTTCCCTTCTTACATTTTATGAACCTTATTTGTAAGATGTGCTTTAGAGACTGGCAATTCTGATCTTCATTACCTAAAATGGAAGTAAATTGTATTTGATTTCAGCGGCACCTGCTTCTGTCTATGTTTACAATATTTAAATCACATACTCTGCCGGGAGGCATGTGATGCGATGTATGGACTTAAAAACCATCACTATGATCCAGAAAACAGCAAAATCCATATCTAGAAATCCTACTTTTGTTTAGGATAAGTGCTCGAGTACAGATCAGAACCATGCAAAGACAATGTAATTCATTCTAAGGCAATCTATTGCTGCAGAAATCAATTGCCTTGACACAGCCAGTTGGATGTAAGCCTTATTGATTTTGATGAAACTTCAAAGTCATTATGCTTAGCTTTGCAGACTGTAACATCTTAGTACTTCATTTTCATGGACTGTGAATTGAACTGCAAGTTTTGAAGATATAGGTTTTGAGCCATTTTTGCAGCAAATGGTTAGTGAGTGTGTTTAAACTGTGGTTATGTAGCTGCCATGGTTAGGAATGGTTCACATGACATGCTAAGTCATGGTTCACATGACACACTAAGCCATAATGTTTAGCTCAAAATGCTTAACCACCATGG
Organism: Anniella stebbinsi; assembly: GCA_029215795.1. Classification (NCBI taxonomy): domain Eukaryota; kingdom Metazoa; phylum Chordata; class Lepidosauria; order Squamata; family Anniellidae; genus Anniella; species Anniella stebbinsi. The sequence continues at coordinate 151,032,941 of JARDYH010000001.1, forward strand.
CTTAGTGTGTCTTCTGAACAGGGTCTTTATATCCATTATTTCAGTAGCATGAAGTTTTGCTTATTACATTGAATTCTTTAAGATATCACTTTCAGGATGAAACTGCTTTATAAGTGATGTGTGTGTGAGGGGCGGGGGAGAAAATAAAATAAATAAATAAAATAGATAAATAAACAATTTACAAGCATTTTTATTGAGAATTCAATTTGTTTACATTGTAGTAACACTAACGGTTATTTTTTAAGTAACCATAAAAAGCAAAAATACACAAATGTTTTAAATGTTCATAAAACTTATCAATAATAAAAAAGGAATTAGCTACAACAAGCAGCCTAATTTGACCTAAATCTGGTAAGAGAAGCAGTACAAATCAATCCATGGATGTACCCCAGTCAGCCGAGATGAAGAAGTGGGGGTTAATATCAGAACAAGAACCATGCTACAGAGTACACTTCATGTGTCTGTTATCCATTAGAAAGATGAAATTGATTTAAAGTTGTTTTGCACTTTACAGAACACTATTTATGCGACAAATGTTTGCTGTGTTAAAAACACACACACACACGTTGGGTCAAATGGCAAAGGAATGCAAAAAAGTACAGTCTGAGACAATTGAGTTGAAGTATGCAAAATAACCACAGAAAGGTCCAATGGTTCGGACAGAACTCTGAATCCAAAGTCAGGACATCAAAATAGCACCAAGTTAAAAAGGCAGGGGCCTCTTTCTGACTATGTGTTCATCTCTACAGTTACCTTATGTTTGCATCTTCTCAGAAAATATCTGAAGGGATGTAACAGGTAATACTGTATTATGGCTTTTAAGCTTACTTCTAGGTGCACCTAATTACTCCCCTCCCTATCAGCATTAAGGTTGCCAACTGATCAGGAAGAAAACAACATCCTGGCAGCTGCCTGCGTCAGCAGTTTGATGTGCAAAATCCATAGTGGTACTTTTGGCAGCATGGAGGCAACCACCACCACTTGCTAATGTCTGCTGGTCAAGCTACTCTTAAAGGCACAAGACATTGAAAACATTGGCAACCATAATTGGCTTACATTATTGCTTGATTGGATTAATGTAATGATTACTATTCTTAAATACTTGAAAAACAAAATGTGAGAATTATATAGTTAGTATGCACAATCGTCTAAAAATTAGGAAGCATATATGCTCTGTGTCTGTAATTTATGTTTGGCTAAGATATATTTCACATATGACCACATTCCTACACAGAAGGCAATTTGTAATAAAAATAATCACGAACTGGATTGTCACATTTTAGGTTCTCTCCAATATGCTTTCCACAGAGGAATTTAATAAGGTGTGAAACAGTCTTAGAGGTCTCCACATAACAATCAACTCATAGAGGGGGAAAATACCCCCATAAGAAAACTAAATTTTAAATAGAATTACAAATATCATATACATACAGTACTGTAATGCTATAAACAATAGAAGTAATACTGAGCAGATTCAACTTGACAATTTATTTGGTTACCCATTAACACTGGAAGTGATTGGTACAATCCTATGTATGTCTACTCAGAGGTAAGCACCACTGAGTTCCATGGGGCTTACTCCCAGGTAAGTGAGTATAGGATTGCAGCATAAAAATACTAATCTACTATTAGTGATCAGCAGTGCCAGCATTAATACTTTTCACCTCAGTCAAACTGCTAAATAGCATAAGATTAAGGTAAAAGCAGTGTGTGTGGGGTGGAGTTACATGCAGTTCTTCAAGAACAAGGATGAAGTCATTCAAATGACATCTAGGACATTCACCCGGACACTTTAGTGTGCCATTTTCAGCATAAAAAAAATGTGTACTGCATATTAGTCACTGTTATATCATTCAAGATATTAAAAGTCTGGGACCACAAGACCTTTGATCCCTTACACAGTGGTTTTTCATCCTAATTGCCATTTTCAGAGAATGATAGAACACAACCCACAATTATTTCATCATAGAGGTATAATGGTGCAATGCTCCTGCCTCCCCCTTATACAAGGTAAAACACACTAAGGATGAAAGCTGTTAGGAACGCCTTCCATGATCAATGGAGGATTACTCCCTACAACACAGGTACAGGAATTGCATCCTAAATGATGTTCCCAACAGGCTTATAAATTGGCATAGTTCCACTGAGATCAATGAAGACATCCAATCTCAGAATTTTAAAGGCACTTTATGGCAAAAGTCTTCTTATTGTTGTTGTTATTATTGGGGCAGTCTAAGACATTTGGTGACCATGAAGTTGACTCTGCACTCCTCCATGGTAAAGTAATAATAACATTCTGGAAATTTGCCATCCTTTAATAATGCCCAAAATCTGCTACCTGGGATGGCTGTACCTTGTGGTAGGGCCAGCCAGGGATGCTTTCATGATAGTAGATCCTGCTGCAGTGTAAGGGGCTGATGGTCTTAAAGATCAAATAGAGGCTTTCCGGCTCTGATCCTGTATCACTCAAAACAATTTTAGTAGTTTTTTTAGCATTGACAATAAGTTTACATCTATTAAGTAACAAAGAAATCTTCTATATCTGTTGTGCGGACAAAAATGTGACTTGCTCCTGGCAATCCACATAGTTTATTATGAGCACATGCTTCTCTTTCTCTTGTTAATACTGGGGCCTGCCCATATTTTATTACTTACTACTCTAGGTTTAGTTATGTCTCAGCTGGAGGATTAAATGCCCCTAAGAATAGCAGTAAAGGGTGGGATCCACAAACTCTGTGGCTCAATTCGGACGACACAATAAACAACTGGTGTGGGGGAAACAATCGTCAGTTGTTTTGACTATTGTGTCATCCGAATGCTGCCATAGTCAACTCAGCGCTGATCCTAATCCACACCACAGTTGATTATTTATTACCATGTTGTGTGGGGAGTACCCCCTAGTTGAACAACTGTAAAGTTGATAATTACCCTCCATTGACTATCGTGTCATCTGAATTGAGCCTGTGAATACATACAACTCTTAATGGCCACCAATGGCAGCTGTGAATAATGGGTACTTTCTCTGCCATAGCAATAGAGTGTGACCTCTTGCCACATGCAGGAAAGCATCACAGAAGGTGCTTCAAGATGAGGGCTTGACTGTGCAATCGCACTGCCTCATTCATGAAACTTTATGAGAGCTCCTGACATTGTCATATACTATTTGTTGGCCTCCCGTGTTTTCCTGCCACTCTTCCAACCTTTTTTTCCTTACAAGAAAAAAGATGCATTAAGGAAAAAAAAGATGGAATAGCTTAGCTACACCATGCGTTTTGAGTGTTGGCACTAGGAACCCTCTGGAAGCACCCTCTGAAGAAGAGCTGTACTCTCATCTACACCAGGATTGGCAAATATCTGAAATGTTGGAAGTGGCATATTCAGGGCTGTGTATTACACCCTAAGTAAAAAGAAAAGAGAAAAATAATAATCTCATACTCAGGCAATCCAATTTCCATTGGAAGGACAGAAAGAGAAGCTAAATTCAGTGACCTGCATAAATTATGAAAATTAACAGAATTTATTCTGCGAGTTTTGCTACTTTGCATAATTTAGCCTGGTTTTGCAAGCCCTGGGGAGGGTCAAAGTGGTAGGCAGGGTATTGAAGCCCCATCCCAATCCACTCAAATCTTGTTCAGCCAATTCTCCTCCTGCTTCCAAGCTTTTCCATAGGCATTAGCTCCACCTCTCCCCCCACATCTTCACAGTGAGGGAGAAATATGGTAGCATCCCAAAGGGCTGCTTGCTCCTTTTGAAGAGCTCCAGAGTGGTACTGGGTGATGTCTGGTTACTCCAGCTTTAGGCTGCAAGGGGGAGGCTGTGGCTTTCTCAACAAAAAGCTGTCCCGAACCTTGAGGTGTTTAGGGTTAAAATGAAGCATCTTGAGGAGGACGAAGGGCAGGTGAAAGCGGTGTACAAGCAGTTAAGCCATCCGTGCTTGACTACTGCTATTTCTCAGGTACAGCTGGCGAATATATATTTTTCCCTAGGGAAAGAAAAGATGCATTGTGCTCCGTTGCTGTATGTTCTTCTATGTTTTGCGTCCTTACCTCAAATAAATTCAGGCCTTCCCAACTTATGACACACTATGCCAAACGTAGCCTGCTCTTTATGTTAGGGGTACAGAACCATTGGCCCATCCAGGGGTACAGGCCCATCCAGAGAGCCAATCCGCCACTTCAGCATTCCACAGATGGCCACGCTGGCGATGAAATGCCTCTCCGACAGCTACATTACTGGCTGTTAGAGCTTTAAGCTAGAATATGCTGGTATTTGGTGCTCTGCCCCTTTTGCCTGCAGCCACGTCCACCACTGGAATCCAGCCCCCAAGGGCATCTCTGAAACGGAATTCAACCCTGGGGCTGAAAGTGGTTCAATGCCCCTGGCTTATGTCAAGTGGCTTGCCAGGGTCCCTGATAAGCCTCCTTGGTTTGCCGCCTGCCTGGTAGACTTCATTCAGCTTTGTGGGCCACAACTTCTGCTTCTCTGATGAGAAATTGGTTTTAGTCATCATCTCCATTCAGAGAAACATAGCTGGGTTTGAACTAATGACTCACATGCACATGGCTTAGAGACTATGCTGCCATTCTAAAAAAAAAATGGTATCGCTTTTGCCTGCTGTTGCTGCTGCTCCTCCTCCCCCTCCACCCTGATGCTATATTTATATTTTCTTGCCTAACAGCAAATAAGAACAAATTTGTTTGAGTCTCACTGCACCCATTTAATTTTTGTTCCCAGCTATGCAGTTAAAATTCTTAATAAAGGGATTTCGTTCATCTATGGCATGATGCAACATGTTTGATGCATCATGATATAAAACTACACATTTGATGTTGGGGGTTGTGTTTGTGTGTGTATAGACACACACACACACACTCACATGCACACACGTACATACATACACAATGACACGCACACACGTATATACACAAACTCACCCATGTCAGTGTCTTTTAACCCCCTCCCCCCCAAATATAGTGATTTATAGTCAAAGCTGGCAGTCACATTTATAGACACAACTGTCAGAATATTATTACTCAGGCTCCTAGGTCTACTTCATTGAATACACATTTCATTTATGGGATTTCAGGATGATCTGGAAGTGCTCACTCCGAAGCTTAAGTGCTTTAACAAGGGGTTCTTTTTGTTTGCTTCTCCGGGTGATCTTCATGCATTCAAACAGTTACAGGCACCATGCATAATTACAATTGGAACAGACTGTAAACTGAGGCTGTACGGCTTTTCCGCAAACCCCAAACTTGCTTCCCTCCCCACTCCCCATCCCCCCACAAATCTGCTGTCTATAATAACAGTCCTCATTACCCACGCCATGGAAAGTAACCCAAGAGCTGAGCATACACGCTCTTGCTTAAGATGAGCTGTACTTGTCACTGGAATGGAAATTGTCATATCTGTGATCGTTGGCTCTGAACTTTAAGCAGGACTGTTTCTCTTCCAGGGACAGCATTTCTTTGGACTGACACCAGCAACACAGACATGACTGTTGAAAGAGAAAAGAGAATCCCCATTAGAAATATTGTTTTGTGCAATGTACTCAGATAAAGGACTGCTGCTGTTTATTTGGGACATAGAATCCAGAACCATTTCCCCTTTTGTTACAATGAACAACTCCATGGTTTATCTCAGCCTTGCTCAACCTTGTGCCCTCCAGGTGTGTTAGACAAGCTGGCCGGGAATGATGGGAGTTGCACTCCATCTTAAAGTACAATGTGTGTCATGTGCCTCCCTGGATCCTCTTTACCCAACTTTTAAAATGTTAGTAGTCTCCTCCTAATTAGCTGGTGGAGGGGCTGTCCTGCCTGTCAAAGCTTGAGCTTTGAACATTTTTCAAACTTTCAAAATGTCCTGCATATCTACACTGCTCAAACTTCAGTTTAAATTAAAAATGAGCAAACTCCGTCTGGTGGATCTTGAGTAATAAGTCATACATTACCGTATTCTTATATAGATGAGGAAGGAGAGTGGGGCCAAGTGTGCTAGCTCTACCTGGTCCTCTGTCCACAGTGGGAAGCCTCCTCCATTTATGGATGCTCTCCATGTGATTTTGAATCCTGGAAAATTAGGTCTTGTCCTCACTTCCCCTCCTTGTGTGTGCAGGTTACACACACACAGACTGCTTGAGTAGGGTTCTAGCCAGTAAGCCTTTGGTTGACAGTTCTCAGGGATCCAAAGACCAAACACAGCTCTTCACAAGCCCATTGCTTGCCTTCGCTCAGGGATGCCATGTTGAACATGGATGGTCACAAAAACATTCATTTTCCAGGAGGCAAACTGATGAGACTATAAGAAAAGTAACTTGGCCAAGAACCTAAGTTCAAGGCAGAGAGAGCGGTGTGGGAGATGGTCCAAGCTCCAAAACACAAAATCATTCTTATGAGCCCATAGTTTTCTGTTCCAGCACTCACTTCACAGAAGGTAAATGAATGCGGCTCAGAGAGAAATAACCTGGTCAAGAAACTGAGTACAAGACAGAAGGGGGGTCTGAGTCCCAAACACCAAATCACATATTTGCCTCCACAAAACACAACAAAATACCCATTTCACAGAAGGCAAAATGGTGATGCTCAGAAATACACATCACATCACACACAAAAAACAGGTGAAACACATACAGTGAACATAGACAAAAATGCAGTGAACATACACTATACCCAAACAAGCTGATGCACATATACACACAACACACCTATACCAGACAAAACACACATACAGCATATACACAGGGAGCCTTGCAGGCACTAAAAGAGGTACCTGCAGACACATTAGTGCCTGCGGACACCACACTGAAGACCCCAGCCATAACTCCTTACCACAAGGACCTCAGGGATGCATCTAGCCCAGTAGTTTTTTTAAGGATCAGCTATGGAAAACTGTACAAGTAAGGAACACAATTTGACACAATCTATTTGCTGGACACTCCCTCAAAAGCTTGTACTTCATGAAAAAGGAGGTATCAATCTTTCTGCAACAGGATCTTTTACTGTCCCTCTTCCTGACATCCTGGCCCTTTCCTTTTATTTAGTCACTCTGCACCATGTGCCAATTCACCTAGATGCCTTGACAATTTCATCTGCCAATGTCTTTTAGCAGAACCTCTAACAGATTGTGGTTACTTCATGATCCCAGAACCTGACCACATCTCTCCCTGACATTTATGCTATGACCCTATAGCAAACATAATGGGGCTTAGAAAGGTGTCACTGTATACATGCAGTAAGAAATAGAAGAAGAAAGCATTAAAAACTGGCTCCACCATTTGTGGAGGAAAAAGCAGGTACGTATGGAAAATTAATGAAGGTTAGTTTCAGGATGCTGAGAGACAAAAGATTATATCACATTGTCTTCTGTAGGTGAATCCTCAGCAGGAACAGCATATGTGTTAAGGAGAATGGAGCTATGTAATGTAGGGATGTACGAGAATTTTGGTCCTGTTCACAAATCATGAGAATGTGTCCTGTTCTCAACTCTGAATGCAGGAATGCAATTCTTGGAAAATTTTCGCAATTTTTCAAGCCTGTGTTTGTATTTGGACACATTTTGGACACTTCCAAAAATGCACATTAGCGCTAATTCTCCCGAAACCCACATTTTCTGAGTTTAGCCTATAGGAGGGAGGTGAGATGAGCATTTTTCCTAACTGAAAAAAAAGAAAAGACACTCACGCTTGGGAACAGAATGTCAGAGATTGTGTTGTACTGCCCTCTGAGCATGCATGGAGTGCAAGCACACAGCAGCGGAATGACAGCAGAGTTCACTGGTAGCAGACAGATGTCCTGGTAGCCAGAAAATACTCAGACACAGTAGTGTTTCAAACTACTATACTAAGTTTACTGTACAAGTATATACAGAGAAGAAAAACATTCATCTAATATCTTCAGCCTTCTCAGCCAACAATATAAACAACCATAAACCACCATCTAGCATCACCCACAACGTCTCACCACAACGTCCTACACTGTTTCACCACATGCTGTACCTTTATAGCACTGTGGACCTATCACAGCGTTGGCTGCATATCTCCCCATGTGTTGCTATGCTTTCCAGCACACAGGAGAGAAAACCAAATGACCTTGGTCTTTAGTGCTTACCAGCTGCACTTCATTTGGCAACTGTACAGAGTACTTGAGATATCAGTCATCTCATGTCTCTTACTTTTTGCTTAGTTGCAGAAAAAACACATTTGCTTTTACATTAAACCAAATAAAATCTTGACACAGAAAACAAGGTGAAGCGAGCTTTGAGGAAGAATTCAGAGCACCTCAACACGCTCGAACATTGCATGTTCACCCGTCCCTAGCATAACACATAGGACAGGTCCCAGCTAAGGGGTGAGGCTAGTTGGAGTGTGCATTATCATGCACTCTCATCTCATCTTTTAGAAAGAGAGAGACACAATGAAGGGAGAACCAGGTGTGTGTGAGAGTAAAATAGGAGATGTATATGTTGAAGATGAAAATTCAAGGGTGGGGATAGGGTGAAACAATCTGGCACGAGCAAAGAGTGCGCATAACAGTTGAGTCACACACCTAATGGGCTATCTATTATTTCTTTCTTTATTATTTATTTCTGTATACCATCTCATTTGTTAAAAAAGTCACTGAGGTGGTTCACAGCAGTTTAAAACAATAAAAACAAGAACATTAAAAACAGTAGAATGGTAATACATTACATTAAAACTACTACCTAATTTAAAAGTCTAGACTAAGAAGATGCATCTTCATACACTTTCTAAAAGCCAAGAGAGTGAGGGCCAGTTGTAGGTCTTGATGGAGCACATTCCACAGTTTGGGAGTAACACAGAAAGGCCTTTTACATGAGCCCGAGAAATGGGCTTCTGCGGGTAATGGCGTCCTCAAGAGGGCCCCTCCTGCAGAGTTTAATAAGCAGGCAGGTTCATAATGTGACAGGCATCCCCTTAGGTAGCCTGGTCCTAAGTTATTTACGGCTTTAAAGGTTCAAACCAACATCTTGAATTGAATGTGGAAAGCATTGGCAAGCAGTGCAGGGTTTTCAAGACAGGTGTAACATGGCCTTGATACTGTGCACCAGCTTTTGACCAACTGTAGTATCTGCACGCTCTATAGAAATTGGAAGAAGCAAACCAGGAATGTAAATTTAAGGCTACCCTGCAAGGAGGTATAAGATTATGAGCAAGAAGGAGGCCCAGCAGCAAAGTACCAAGGAAAATAGAAAGCAAACAGGTGAGTTAAGCACCTGCAAGAGTTTAGCAACAGAATGAGGTGATCATAGTAGTAAACTCTCCCCTTCATTCATAGCAAGCTACAAGCTAGCTCTCTGATTCTTGAATAAAAACCCAGCTTTTCATATAAACAAACCTTAAATATAAAAGCATTTATGGAGCTAGGAAGCCAGCAGGAGTGTGGGAGCTATCCAGTGACATGTTTGCCTGCTGAACAGATACTGCGGGTGTAAAACAAATTTTCTGATTGTCAAAGAGCAAGTTCTCTCCCTTGAGGCCAAGGTCAGAAGAAACTGAGCCAGACAAGAGAGACCTGTGTATGAGACCTTTAGGATGTGTGGAGATGTCTCACTCTCTTGTTTTCTGTCAGGGAGAATGAGGATTTCAGGGTAAGAGGAAAATAGTCCTTAGGAAAGGACACTCTCATGCCAAGGACACGTCTCCAGAGGGGGCCAGAAGGGGCTTGGTAATAGAAGATTTGATCAGTAGACTATAGAGATGGGTTTGTGATGTCCTTGTTGATCCCATGGTTGACTTGCCTGCCTGATGCGAAGGTTGTAGCCATCATGTGTTGTGTGGATTTGCTGGGGGTGGAGTCAATAGTCGTGGTGCATGTTGGCACCATCAACATTGGAAAGTGGAGCCAAGTGGTCCTGGAAGAAAAATGTAGGTTACTGGAAGGAAGTTGAAATCCTAGGGTTGCATCCAATGTGAGTCCTACTTAGAGTAGACCCTTGAAATGGGACTTAAGTTAGACTAACGGTGGATACAAGTCCTAGGTTGGATGTTCCCTGGCAAGGTAGTGCTACCTGTTCCATGTTCAAGGCCAGCAAGATAAACAGAAATGAGTTGTTTCAATATGTGGATGAGACTGTGTTATTAAGGGATGGGTTTAACAGCAGATCATGGTAACATTTATAGAGGAGGTGGCCCTCCTGAGGGCCCAAGACCTGGTGCGAGACACAGGGTTTGTCAAACCAATTGAGAACAATGTTCACAGTCCTATTACATTCAACATATATGTAAATGGAAAGTTGAAAAGAAGTCCAACATGGTCAATATGTTTTGCCAACAGTGGTCCCTTTTGGACAGACATAGCCTGGCTATGGTTAGGAATGCTCTGGTAACCTCCAGGCTGGACTACTGCAATGCACTGTATATGCGGCTGCCTTTGAAGATAGTTTAGAAGCTATTATTCATTAACTGGAACTGGGCAGGTGGATCATATCTTGATTGTGCTGAAACAACTTCACTGGCTCCAGGTTTTTTTCTGAGCTCAATTCAAAGTGGCAGAATTGTCCTTCAAAGTCCTACATGTCTTGAGGTCCAAACAGGACTTGGACCACCTTCTTCTGTTACCAGACTGCCTGACCATTGTGATTCTCATTTTCTCAGATGTAAGGTGGGGGATGGCCACAGAGAGGATGCGATTCCCCAGGGCATCACTCTGGTGTCAAGTAAAGATCTTTGTATTTCCCCCGGCAATATCTATCTATCTATCTATCTATCTATCTATCTATCTATCTATCTATCTAATCTATCTATCTATCTATCTTCGGATCGTGTATTTTATTCTGCTGTGTTGTTACCTAGTCAAAATGAAGTTGTAAGGCAGAGTCAAAATGATTGGCGGTTATTTAAAAAGCTCTGCTAGAATGGATCAAGGTAGCATCACATGCAAAAGGATGACAGTATGGTAAAGAAGCAGAATCAAAGGAAACTATGGAAGGCAAGATGTATTTGCTCAGAAAACAGAAGTGGTGCCCAGACAACGATTAATGACAACAACAAAAAAAGAGAGCACAAACTCTGGCAGAACAAATGTAAGTTGATGATAAGATAAACAAAAAGATAAAAAGGTTAAGACCAATAATATACATGTCTTTAAATGTGTCAGAAGGAGGAAACTGGCCAGGTAGACCATTAGATGATGATGGAGGACAGAGAGATTAGAGAAGCTGAATGATTTTTTGTGTGCCTAATTGTGGAAGATATAGGACAGACACACACACCTGAACCATTTTTATTTAAAGGAGGGTGTCTGAAGAAATGAGCCAAGTATTGGTGGCAAGAGATGAAATACTGGTGCTTATCAATGAATTAAAAATTAACAAGTCACCAGGTCTGAACTGCATCCAAACAAGAGTTCCTGAAAGAACTCAAATGTGAAACTGCAGACAAAACTGTGCATCTTACAACTAAAATTGGCCTTCGTGCCAGAATACTGGAAAGTAGCCAAAGTAAAGTCAATTTTATAAAAGGGATCCAGGGAGGGAGAAGTCCAGAAAATTACAGACCAGTTAGCTTAACGTCTGATTGAGTAAATTGGTCGTTAAGCATATCAGGAAACAAATCTTGTTGAGGAGGAATCAGAATAAATTCTGAGAAAGGAAGTCCTGTCTCACCAACTTGAGAGTCTCAAGAATTACACCTGGTCGATCAGGGAGTAACAACCTTTTGGGGCCTTGGGCACATTTGGCAATTTGAGAAACTGTCCTGGGCACTGCCACAAAGTCTGCCACAGGAGTCATGGCAAAGGCCAACTAACCAGACCAAAAGACTGAGCACAAGGTAGAGGTGAAGACTGCGCCCCAACACAGTAAACAACTCTTTTGAACCCACAGTTTTCAGCACCAGCAGAAACCACCCCCGCCTGCTTGTAAAAAAAAAGTTTATTTGTTGTTTAAGCATGAGGGGTAAGGCACCTTGATGGATGCCAAGAAAGGCATCTGGGGCACATTGTTTCCCATGGGCACCACGTTGCACTTTCAAAAAGCTTTTGAAAACTTTCCTTATCAAAGACCACTGAATGAATTCAGCAGTCATGGGATAAGTAACAGGTTAAAATACAGGTGGCAGAGGGTAGGAGTAAACGGGCAATTCTTGTAACGAAGGGAAGTAAGAATGCTCTTGCTTACATCACTTCCTGCGACGATCGTTCTCTTCTTTTCCATATGGAGAAACATTTAAAACATGTGACTCCCCCACCCCCTCTATAGTTTGAAATGGTCTGTGAAAGACTCTACCACATGATTTTGTAAACCGAGTCATAAGGCTTCAGACATAGCATAAGATAAACCAATCAAATCTAGATTCTTTTCATTTGTTCTTCTTTCTATAGAGCCTATAAGGACTGGAATGTTACTCCCTGTACGCTGCACTACAAATGTTAAGAAAGTTGCTTAACTCTCCGGCTTCTTTCAAAGAACCCTAGAGCTCCACTCGGGTGTTCCAAAAACCTCTCACCTTATTATGCAAGCGGGGAGCAAGTCTTTGCCACATAGCCCCAACCCATGATTTTGTGTGCCCCCTTGGCATTCATGTCATATGCAGAAGGGAGGCCTATGCATTATTGGGGTTCCAGCTTACATGGAGACCGGCATGCCTATAGATCTCTGCCAGGAGTGGGGGAAATCCTTTATTCCCAGTAACTAAGCCTTAGGAGAAGCATTTCAACCTCTTAGAACCGGGAGTGGGGGCGGATATCACAAGCCGAAAAGCCAACAAACAATTGGCAGTTATGGGAAAGGAGTGGGCAAGGGGAAGGGGGTGTGGCCATATATGGAAAGCCAGGAGGGCTTGATTGGGATTCCAGGTTGCCTGGATTTGGCCCTGAGCCTGAGGTTCCCACCCCTGATCTACACACATAGGCCTTCCTTCAGCAGGCACTCGCACCATGTGTGCGAAGGATAACGTTGAGTCAGGCCTATATGGTGTGGCCCCACTTGCATGGTAAGGTGAGATGTTTTTAGAACTTGAGTGGTTCAAACATTTCCCACTTGACTTAAATTCTAACCATTTCAATCCTTATGCCAAATGCTGCATTTTTGCATAGGGGTCATAAGAACACCTGTGTGAATTCCACCCAACGACACAACATTTGGATATATTTCATGCTTAATCGTGTTATTTCTACGTTGTGGACAATGTGCTGTGAACTGTAAAATATGTACTGAAGCCTGCTGGGCCGTCCTGTGGACTATGAAATGAGCAATTCTTCATCTTGACAAGGGAAACAGCTTCAACGTTCATTGCATTTTGGGCATTTTCATTAAGCAGGAGCCCATTTCACTCCCCATTCTGCAGCTGCCAGCATCACCACACAGCAGCAGATGGGTTCCACAAGCACGCTTGGGACTTCCCCATCATTGTCTATGGAACACCTCCTTTTCCTGGTGGGTGTTTTGTTTTGCCTTCCATAGTCTATGGTGGGAGCAGGCCCCAACTGTGTGCGCTTCTCTGGAGAACTGCCTGTCTGCAGTCCTCAAACCATTTATTCCAAAATAGTTCCAGACATCACTTTGCAGCACCAGGTGTGCTGGAGTTTTCCTTTGATGCTCTCTAGCTTCATTTCTAATAACGGACATTTAATGAAGACGTCATACCTTGAAGCAGTTCTTGAACCTTTTGCTCACCAAATAGAGAGCAATGGGATTAATGCAGGAATTCAGAGATGCCATGCTGATGCCAATGTAGTCCAACACAACCAAAAAGCTGAATGGGAAAAAAGATATGAAAAATAAATGTAGTTGCTTATTAAAATTACATACTGAGAGTTTATTACAATACGGGCATTAGGATATAATAGGCAATGACCCTGTTCAGATGATACACTAAGCCACGTTGGTTAAGCTTTTTGAGCTAAACATTATGGCTTAGTGTGTGGGGTGAACCATTCCGAATCATGGTGGCTGCATTAAACATGGTTCAAACATGCTTGCTAACCATTTGCAGCAAAAGGGTTAGCGGCTTAACCATGGCTTAGTGTGTTATCTCAGCAAGCCCAATGTATTGCTACAAGATAGTGTGGTGTAGCAGTTAAGAGTGTTGGACTAGGATCAGGGAAACCATGCTCACCCATAGATCTCACTGGGTGATCTTGGGCAAGTCACTCCCTCATAGCCTAACACACCTAGGAACATAGGAAGCTGCCTTATACTGAGTCAGACCATTGGTCCATCTAGTCCAGTATTGTCGACACTGACTGGCAGCGGCTCTCCAGGGTTTCAAGCAGGATTGTTTCCTCATCCTACCTGGATAAGAGGGGGATTGAACCTGGGACCTTCTGCATGTAAAGCAAGTGCTATTTCACCCCGAGCTATGGCCCCTTCTGATTTTATTTATTATATTTATATCCTGCCTTTCTCCTCTTGCAAGGAACCCAAGGTGACTTACATAGTCCTCCTCTGCTTCATTTTATCCTTGCAAAAGCCCTGTGAGGTAGGTTAGGTTGAGAGTCAGTGACTGGCTCAAAGCCACCCAGTGAGCTTCATGGATGAGTGGATCTTCCAAGTCACAGTCCAACACTCTAACCACTACTCCACACTGGCTCTCTACAGAATGGTTGTGAGGTGGGGGAGAACCATGTATGTTGCTTTGAACTCCTCGAGGGAAAGCAAAGCTATAAATTGAGAGAAGGGGTAGGATCATGTACACCACCTTTGGCTCCTTGGAGGAAAGGTGGAATATAAATGTAATGAACAAACACAATTAAGACATTAAAATCAATACTACGAAGCAATGATCATGGTTAAAAGCTCCAACTTCATTGGCACATAAACACCCTTTGTTGTGATTGTTTTGAAGGAATTGGTTTCATTGTTTGTGAAAGCAGAACTGCAGACTGCTAATCACATCATCTTCTGGAAGGAGACAATTTGGAAGAACACCTTTCTTGTGTCTTTCCAGAAGAAACTAGCCATTTTACTCCAGGGTGTAAGCAGTGTTTCCCCACAAAGAGTGGGCAATGGGATCCACAATTCAGGAAAGGCTCCTTGGGAATAGAACAGGCTTTAAGGAATCAGATCTGGAAAAGGTCTCAGATAGCATTTCCTGGCTTGTCCAAGAAATCAAGAGAATAGGAGATAGAAAACAGGTCATCAAGAAGAAAGTCTGATATGAAGGATGGAAGGAACAACAGAAAGTTTATCTGGTGGTGGTGAATAAATGCAGAGCAAAGGGAGGCAGAGGCCCTTTCTACACCATAGGGATGTAGAGGGAGGGAGGGAGGGAGCGAGGGAGAGATGGCAATACCTAATACACACCATTGGCACACAGGGATCAGCCTGGGGCCATCCCAGGCAAACATCCTGGTCTTTCCAATCTTTCTAACCAGGAGTTTGCGGCCTTCAATTACTAGGCTCATAAAATTTCTTTTTGGCTCCATCCTAGATTGTGCTGCTTTTATTGTGAAAGTCTGATGCTCCCTTAGAATCTTCAGCCTCTGAATGTGGACTTTAGGAATGTCAGACTCAAGTTCTTAGATATGTTCTCCCAGGAATTACAGTTAGTATAGCGATAATAACTATCACAAACTCAAGTGCAGTTTTTGTATACGCCCCAGATAGATATTTACAGCACTGGCAAGACATCACCTCTGAAATTACAACCAAACACAGACATGCAGAACTTCTCACTCAGGGTGCTTCATACAGCTGGAGACTTCATTCAACCTTGCCTGCGAGCTCATGACCAAGCTGGGAACATGTGGATGCACCAACATGTGTATATATCAGCGTTCCCAAACCTGGTGGGCCAGCAGTCTGGGGAGGATGGTAAATTGTAGTCTTAGACATCAGGAGGGCACCAGATTGTAGAAGGTTGACATATGAACCACATGGGGGTTGTACATGCAATCATAGATGGAGGATAATAATAATAATAATAATAATAATAATAATAATAATAATAATAATACACAATATTTATTTCTTACCCGCCTCTCCATCAGGATCGAGGTGGGGAACAACATTGATACAAATGACATACAAAACTGATTAAAACATATAAAATACAGATAAAACTCTTAAAATTCGACTGGGTAGGCCTGCCGGAAGATAAGATAATCAAAAGCTGCTAGTTATTATGGCTACATAATATTAGCTCCAGCTTCTGAATGACAGTTGCTGGGAACATGGGTGGGAAGGTGATGTTATGCTCGTGTCCTGGGAGCTTCTCGTGGGCATCTGGTTGGCCACTGTACAAACAGAATGCTGGACTAGAGAGCACGATCCTTCTTGTGTTCTTATGTTCCGAATGATTTGTGACGGTTTGGGCATTGGAAGGCAATTGGCATTCAATGTACTCCTGGCTGAATTGCAAACTCATTGGCAGCCCCATGAGCTCCTTGCAGTGATTGCATCGGTCCACCAGCTGCATGAACTGGCTCTGTGTTGGTTATTATAAATGTATCCTTGGGGAGAGGAAAATCAGAATGGCAGCACTCTCTTGAGAACCATAGTTGAAAAGCTAGTATCAGTGGCATTTCATTATAACTGTCTTACCTCAAAAATTCACATCTATTTGGGTCGTGTTCATCATAAAGCGTGAGCTTCAATATCCTACTGAGATGAAGAGGGAGCCAACATAATGCAAAAACCAGCACCAAGCAGAACACAGTTTTGGCCACTTCACGTCTCTGAAAGTGGGGAAAAAAAGAGAGGAAAATAAGCAGTCAAAGTAGCTAAACTTTCCAATTTGAAAATGATCCCTGACAATCTCTTGATTCGTTGTGTTTATTCTACATACATCAGAACACCCCTTGACTCATGCTTCTGGATTTATGTGATAAAAAGCCAAGGGGATTAGGCAAAGTTTCAGAGATGCTGGAGAGAGAGGAGGAAAAAGCCTTTCTGTCTCCTCCCCGTTCCAAAGGAAAGTTTGTTTGTGTATTTTATTAGGCATAGCTCTTTGATCTACTTTAAATTGTTCCAACCAACAAAACTACCAAAAGGATAGAAATGTGGGTTGTTTTCAATGGCTTGGATCCAATTTTAATCTAACTTAAGCCACACTAATTTCAATGGGTTTACTCTGTCATTGGATATAACCCCTGCATAGACTTTCTGCAACCCAAGGCCTGTCATCCATGATCAAATGACACCAATGCCATTGAATACTTCTAGTATTACTTGGTTGCATATATCTCATGACTGTGATTATTGTCACTGGGAAACCAATGGTAATCACTATGATCAAGTGAAAGGTATTGACCATGACCATTGGTATAATGTCAGCCTAACTGTTTGGGGGCGTGCATCTTTATGCCTTGCCAGATCCCATGAGGGTATGGCATCTCATCTCCCTACTTTGGTCTGCTCAGAAATACTTCTTTTTCACTTCCCTCATCTTCCATTTCTAAAGAGAAGGCATTGGAAAGACTGCCCAGGGGAAGCAAAATGTGCCACTGCATTTAGCAAAAGACTAGGCAACCTGGTACTCTCCAGTTGTTTTGGACTACAACCCCCACAATCCCTTGCCACTGGCCATCCCTGAAGGTCAACACCTATGGAGGACACCATACCCTGGGTCATAACCTGGAGACTCATGTCCCCCAATGAAACAGTATGCAATGGCACTCATGGCTTTACCCACCCATTACTCACAGTCCTATTGTCCACCCTCTCCATCTTTACCAAATCTCAGCAACTGAAACCTGTTGGTTTCTATCAGCCCACTTGTGATCATTCATCACGGGGCTCGGTGAAGGCCTTTTCATTTGTCCGGTTGCTACAACAAGCAGCTGTAGAAAACTTGTGTGGGACTCTTACTTTACTTAAAACATGTACACACAGTATTAATGATACTGACGGTGTTATCCCTTTCAGGAAGAACAGAGGTTTCATGCATGAGC
Organism: Anniella stebbinsi; assembly: GCA_029215795.1. Taxonomy (NCBI): domain Eukaryota; kingdom Metazoa; phylum Chordata; class Lepidosauria; order Squamata; family Anniellidae; genus Anniella; species Anniella stebbinsi. The sequence continues at coordinate 151,050,790 of JARDYH010000001.1, forward strand.
CTTTACCTGTTTTAAGTGGTCATTTAAAGCAATTTGCATCCCACTCTTCTTTCTCAACATCTCACAGGTCATCAAAGTATAAAAGATTGCAGTGATTGCCAGCGGCAGGCAGAAATAAAAGCTAAAGAGCCACCAATCTTTATTTTCCCTGTAAAGCTAAGAGAAAGAGGGGGGGGGGAATCGGAACATTAGGAGCTTGTTTTCTAATTGCAGTCAAGGAAACATGCATTATCAATGATGTCCAGACCATCACCTGCCAAAATTAACCGATCAGCACTCTACTAATGTCCCCATGTAGAAACCAGTTCATAATTGCCTTGCAAATCGAGGCCTATCTCTGGGATGTAGCTCACCCAGGCTCCCACTACAGGCTGCTCTGCCAGAAGAACGGTGGTGCTGGCCACTACAGGAGAAAAGCTGCATCCCACCTGAAAAGGCAGTAGCATCCTGGTCACTACAGCAACAGAGATGGGGGTGAGGCAGGACGGATGCTGTCGGGAGGCGTGACCCTGCTGCTAAAGCAAGGGGGACACTACCTGTGGCAAAGCAGGACCCAGATGTCTTGTGAGAGAAAGAAGGGAAGTAGTGAGAGGGCTGAACCTGCCTGCAGATATTTAATGCCAGTCAAACTGGGGACATGACTCCCCCATGTTTCTCTCAGGATGCATCATGAAAGTACATGCATAGAAGCAGAAGGATGCAGGATGTGCTAACCCCTCCACTTTATAGCTGAGGCCCCACAAAGGAATTAGGTGAATCATAGAATTCAGCAGAGATGTCTTCGGCCTCTGGGATCTGACCACAGCTTACAATTGGACAGTCCAGAATTGGGGCTAATAACCACCACTTTTTCTTTTGCTGGTCTGTCTCTCCACTGATGGTGCAGGTGTAAATTTTGAAGTGGAGGTGCTCATTGTGGCAGCCCCCATAACCATGCCCCCCAAAAATTCAAGCTGCTGTGTTGATCCATACCTACTTCTAGCAGTTTTCATCTCAACCAAGAGAAGGTCTTTCATAAAGCTAAAGGGTCTGAATTGCCCCCTCAAGGCTGGATCACTCCAAAATACTTGGCATTACAACAGGGAACAATATATTCTTTCTGGGAAAATTCATTTCTCCCCCAGCTATTGTGAAGATTGCAGCTACCTTTCAGAGGGAACAGGGAATTCTTAGCACGGGTTAGGTGCGTGGCAAAGGGGAACAGAATCTCTGATAATAATAAAAAAGTGCCACCAACCTTCGCTCTCTAGCAATGTTTATGTCAATTGTTTGTAGCACACTAACAGCCTGAAATATTTACAGACACTTTGCTGCCCATTCCCTTAGAAGGGATTCTTAGAGACCGGCTGCAAGCCACCCTCATCATGTGGATATCAGACTACTTCTTCCTATATAGAATCCTGAGGGTTCCTTTCCCTCTTGTCCTCCACTGGTTCAGACAAGGAGCCCATACGGCACAATGGAGCAAGGTGAGTTCCTAGTCAGCAACTTGCTCCAACCATAGCTCAATTCGGACGACACAATAAACAACTGGTGTGGGGGAAACAATCGTGAGGTCCTGGGCTCCTGAGGTCCCACTCCAGAGGTCCCTGGATCAAGAACCTCAAAACTGATGGGTTCTGACTCTGGCTTGATCATGATGCTGGGGCCCTGTTAGATCTCTAGCACCTCTGTTTCTGGCGCTGGTGGTTCAATCGGTCTGTCCCCATTCCATCTGAGTTCTCACAGCTAATTCATACTCACAAGGAAGGAGGTACTAACAGCCATGCTTCTTCCTACCATTCTTCTCTCTTCTGTGGCTAATCTTCCTCCCAACTGATAGGGGGAAGATTAGCTGCATGAGGTAACAATGGAAGGAAAAGGCCTGGCCAACAGCTCTTCCTCCTTGGTAAATATAACTAAACAGGGGCTCATTCTTCCCCGGAGGGAAAAGAGAGAAAGAAAAGGGAAAGGTCAGGGTGTTTAAGCACTTCAAACTTCTCATATGTAAGGACAGCCAGTGGGAGGGAACTTTAAGAATTTGAAACAGGAAAAGCTGGGTTGCTTTCAGCCTAAGTAGAACAGCACATTCTTACACACTTTTGGTGACAGGCAAGAGCTACACCCCTAATTACATCTGAAGGAAAAACACAAACACAATGGCTGAATTTGGACGATACAATAAGCAACTGAGGGGGGGAAAACAATCGTCAGTTGTATTGACTTTCGTGTCGTCCGAATGCTGCTATAGTCAACTCAGCGCTGATCCTAATCCACATCACGGTTGATTATTTATTACCATGTTGTGTGGGGAGTACCCCCTAGATGAACAACTGTAAAGTTGATTACTAACCCATCATTGACTATCGTGTTGTCCGAATTCAGCCAATGTGTGTTTGTATATGTGTGTTCATCTGAATCATCCTGAACCATATTTTTTTTCTGAGGGAGAGAGTATACATTAAATAAATAAACTGAGCCAGTGTGGTGTAGTGGCTAGAGTGTCGGACTGAGAGTCAGGAGATCCGGGTTCTAGTCCCCGCTCGGCCATGGAAGCTCACTAGGTGACTTTGGGCCAGTCACAGTCTCTCAGCCCAGCCTACCTCACAGGGTTGTTGTTGTGAGGATAAAATGGAGAGGGGAGGATTGTGTATGCCACCTTGGGTTCCTTGGAGGAAAAAAGGTAGGATATAAATAAATAAATAAATATTAAAAGCAGCACAGAAATAGCTGACTGAGGAGAGAGTGGCTTACCTGCATGAAAGGTGTTTTTTGATGGGGACTAAGAAGACAAACTGTAAGATTCTGTGTCTTGTAGTTTAAAATATAAAGATCAAAGCCTATAGCTTCGGGAACAGCTAAAACAAGAGACATGGCCCAGATCAGTATGATTTCAACTGCTGTCCACTTTGGCACTCCAATTCCCTTGATACGGCTCCATGAAGCTACTGCCCGATACCTAAATATAAGAAATAGTTATTACACCATAGATTGGGGCTAAATTTGGCTCTCTGCAACTGATGTGAATATTATGTCTTCACTATGTCCATTCACAGTAAAGCATTGCAGAAATATCTGTAACACGCTTGGGTGAATTTAAGTAGAAAATAGTAGAAGCTCAGCTCCCAACAGGTATTCTTGCTCCCTCAACTGCCATCCAACAGCCATTCCCTCAGGCTGCAGCAGAGGGAGGGGTTGGAAGCAGGGCCACTCCATCGGCTCAGCCAAGAGACTAGTCTTCTCTTGGTTGCTCCTCTCTTTGGACTGTGTCCCTCCATTCCAGCTGGTCATGATAAGAATTTCGCAACTAAGAACTAGTGCTTGAGTTTCTTTTTTCCTCCTTCCTCTGAATCTCTTCCCCTTGAGTGTCATATCTTTTAGATTGTAAGCCTGAAGGTTTGGGCTGTCTCATTACTGATCATCGTAAACTGCTCTTGAAGCCCTTTCCTGTTTGGTTTTTGGCTGCAGAGTGAGGTAAAATTCTTTCAATAAACATAAAGAATTTATTCTTAATTGAATGGTGGCTGTTGCAATAACTATCCTTCTTCCACATGCTCCATTTCTTGTGGAGGAGCTCATGAAGTGGATTTTTCCCATGCCAACCTTGCCCTCAGAGTTTGGGAGAGGCAACATTGTCAAGGGAAGATGTTGCTCAAGGGGCTTCAGGCAATCAGTCACTGGAGTGGCCCAAGAAGGACCCATGCGGCAGCAGTACTAGAAGGAGACAGAGTCCTTGCTGGTCCCAGCCTGACCAGAGATAAATATATGCCAGCAGGCTCTGCACTCTATCTGCCTCCGTTCCCCCTCTCATGTGACAGCTGGGTGTCACTCTACTGCAGGCATGGTTTTCGCTGCTAAAACAGCAGGGCCATTCCTCCCCAAAACATCTATCCTAATGCACTTCTCCATTTCCTGTATCTGTTGCTGGGGCAACCAAGATGCTCAGATAACTAAGGTAATGTTGGAAAGGGCCCTAAAGCAGTCTTCCCTAATTAATGGCCATACTGGCTGGGAATTATGGGAGTTGCAGTCCAACACATGTGGAAGACAAGAGGTTGGGGAAGGCTTCCCTAAAGTATGGGAGGTTCATATAGCTGGCTGGGAAGAATCACAATTGAGAAAGAGGGTGAGGGACTTTAAGTGGGCCCAGCCATAGCCCAACATCTGGGAAATTTTCTACTCTCCCTGTGGGAATGTTTAGAACTGTAGTATGAACATTTTATATTGTATTTTTAAATGCATTTTGTGGTTTTAACTGAATTGCCCAGAGAGCTTTGGCTATTAGGTGGTATAGAAATGTAATAAAATAAATAAACATAATTTATTTATTTATTTCATTTCTATACTGCCCGATAGCCAAAGCTCCCTGGATGGTTCACAAAAATTTAAACCACAAGGTACAGCATAAAACACAGAAGCTTAAAACCACAATGCAAAAGTACAACTAGAATAAAACCTAGCAGCAATGCAGAGATTTAAAATACAGATTAAAAACAGCAGAGCTAAAAGATTAGGATGCTAAAATGGAAAAATACTGGGAAAATAAAACGGTCTTCACCTGGCACTGAAAGGAGTACAATATAGGTGCCAGGTGAACCTCTCTACGGAGCTCATTCCACAGCCAGAGTGCCATAGCAGCAAAGGCCCTCTTCCGGGCAGCCATTTGCCTCACTTCCTTTGGCAGGGGCTCATGGAGAAGGACACCTGAAGATGGTCTTAGGTCTGGGCAGGTATGTATGGGAGGAGGAGATCCTTCAGATAACCTGGCCCTCAGCTGCTTAGGGCTTTGAATGTTAACACCAGCACTCTGAAACAGGCCCAGACATGGACTAGCAGCCAGTGAAACTAGAAAAGTACCTGCATAATGTGGACTCATTGGTAGGCCGACCATATGAAAAGGAGGACAGGGCTCATGTAACTTTAACAGTTGTAGAGAAAAGGGAATTTCAGCCAGTGTCATTTGTATGAAATTCATACCTGATGAAATTCCCTCTTCATTACAAAAGTTAAAGCTGCAGGGCCCTGCTCTCTTTTGTATCTGTTCACTCTAGTATAGTGCCTGCAACTTTAATTGTTGTGATGAAGAGGGGAGTTCACCAGGTACTAATTGCATACAAATGATGCCCGCTGAAATTCCCTTTTCTCTGCAACTGTTAAAGTTACATGAGCCCTGTCCTCCTTTTCATATGGTCGGCCTACTCATTGGCCAGTCCCTGTTAACAATCTCGCTGTCCTGTTTTGGACCAGATTAAGTTTCTGAATTGTTTTCATGTTAGGTGTGTGGGGTGCAAGCCCTTTCTACCACATGTATCTTTTGACAGGACATGTCTGCTGACAATATGATGAGGCCTAGCTGTCTACTGTATCCTTCCTCAACCTGGTGCCCTCCAGATGTGGTGGACAACTCCCAGCACCCACAATCAGCCACCAGTTGAGGCATGATGGGAGTTCTAGTCCAACACATCTGGATGATACCTGATTAGGAAAGGCTGGCCTAGCAAGAGCTTCTCAAATGTTATAGCAGGGTAGACATGACTGGAAGACTTGCCACAGAGCGGTCATTTCTCAGCAGCATTTCAGCAACTGAGAGAATGTGCACTGCAGCTCTGAGGGAACTTTGAAAAGTAGAGGCAGAACTTCACTGAAGGAAGGTGTAAGAGGCTGTGCATGGGTGGACATTTGACTAGCCTTGCAACCCCACCTGAAAATAATTGCAGCATTCCCCAGGGAGGTGGGAACTGTCTGCCATGTTCAGCTAATGAGCCCAAGCTGCTGAGGGAAAAATATAAATGGACCTAAGACAGATGGAAGGTGGGGTGGATGGAAGGGAAGGACTGTGTGTGAAGCCATACAACAGATAGGCAAGTTTTGTTTTGAAGGATAGTAGGAGTTGATAAGAATTAGAGATGGACTAATTGACCCTGGGACTATATAGGAGAAAAACCTCAGTCTCTATGATAAGCCAGCTATCTTTTAAGGCCAAGCTGGAAAATATTTAGCTTTTTCAAATGAGTCTATTGAGAGGATCCCCTGGGGTGGGGGGGAAATGGCAGGATCCAGGGATCCTTCAATTCTCCACACTCATCTCCACTCCTTCTTCCACTATACCATGAGGGAATGTCTTCTCTCCCTCCCCACCCCCATCTGTTTCTTTAAGTCCCTGTTCTGGCACACATCAGAATTTTGTGGGTTTAGTATCTGAAAAATTACATATACCAATGTGCATATTGGGTCAAAAGAAAGGAAGAATTGGTTTCTCACCTATCAATGCTGAGAGCACATAAACTTAACACTGTGATGCCCAGCGATGTCTTTTGAATGAAGGGGACCAATTTACATACTTCAACTCCAAAAGGCCAGAATGCTGCATGAAGCTGTGGAAGACACACAACCAATGATTAACAACTGCACTGAGGGAATCAGACTAAAACATGCACTATAATCTCAGTTCCTTGAAAGCTTAATGCTGGCACCTGAAAGCCACCCCTAATAAAAATATTGAAAAACTGTAAGAAAATGCTTATGCTCCACTTTCCAGTACCATTTAATAATAATAAAAAGTTGCATTTTTGCAATATAAAATCTAATGCACGTGTCAGGCCTGATCCAATGAAAATCAATGGAACTTTAGTCATGATGATTGTCTATTTCACAAATTCAGATGGTCAGGGATCTTATATATGTGATGGAAGAACGGGCACATGTATCTAACTCTACAAGGCAGTATGTGTCATAAAGTCTATGCGCATATGATCATATTTACATTGGCTCAATTTGCATAATTTTAGCCCCTTTTTTGAAGTGTAAGAATGATATAACTAGAGAATAGGGTGCATAGATGTTTGGATCTATGTATTTAGAACCAGTAATCAGATTATGTTATGAACGTGATGTGGGTGTGTTAATGCACCAGTTCCTCCATCATACATGTATTGATGTGTATTGTCCATCCTTGCCCAAAGACATTAAACAGGAAAATAAAATGGGATAATCCCATGTAGTCACTCTGCTTGAACTCTTAAAGGAAGAGTAGAATTTAAACATGATGGACAGCTATGAAGATAAGAACTGTCAACCAATTAAAACTCTTAGTTGATTAATAATCTGCCAATTGATTCAATTTTTTTTAAATGAGCATGTTACTTCCCTATATGGAAATGTGAGATAATGTACAATTTATCAACAAAAACTCAGTAATTCTTAGAAGGCTGTCTTCAGTGTTGTTATTTCCATTCCCTAATACAACAGTGCACCAGAACCAAAACAGTTTCAAAAATAAATGAGTGCACCTTTGAAGCTTGGCCCATTGTTTAAAGATGGCCCTCACTGATGAATGAGCTAAAGCTTTTGTTGATTAATCTACTGATTAAGTCAGTAAAGAATGGATATTGAGTAATATAAACTTAACCTTTTGATTAAAAGTTGGCAAAGTCTTCATGAGAATTGGGGAGTTGGGCAACTGAGGCATTTAAAAGCAAAAACTTGTCTCATGAAAGCAAGAACTTTTCTATGCAATGGAACATAGGAAAGTTCAAAGAACGGAAATGGTAGGATAGATCTATGGGTGCGTTCAGACAACACAATAGTCAATGGTGGCGTAATAATCAACTCGACAGGTGTTTATCCAGGGGGTATTCCCCACACAACATGATAATACTCAACCGTGGCATGGATTAAGATCAGCGTTGAGTTGACTATTAGTCCATGCTGAGTTGACTCATTCATCCCCTGCCCTCTCTCCCCCCCAGTCCTCCCACTAGTATCCCGTCAACCATTGCTGCAGAAAATTTATCCAGTCAGCTGGATGAGAGTGGAAGTCACTGCTTTGACTGCTCTTGCCTTGCGACTCTGTGGTTGATGAAATAACCAATGGTGGCTGAGGAAATAACCAATGGTGCCATCCGCACAACATGATAACCAATGGTGATTCCAAAAGCCAACTCTGCACAGCGTTGGTTTTTTGCATTGGTTATTTTAGCCAAATAACCAACAGTTGGTTAAAAAAAACTCCACACAATATAATAACCCATGGTGGGTTAAATAACCAACCGTCAACTATTGGTTATCGTGTTGTCTGAACCTAGTCAAAGTCTGATTTAAAGGTGAGGTTTGATACCTGCCCCCTTCCCCTAATGTGGATGTAGGCAACTGGCAAACACCACAATCTGTTGTACTTATATACATGTGCTTATGAGCAGCCATTACAGCAGGCTCTAGAGAGGGTGATGAGAAGGGAAATGGGACAGTTCCACCAGCCCTACTGAAAAGCAACTTAATTTTCCCTCTCTTCCCTTCCCTGTGCATTTCCCCCCGTTTCTTTTTAGCCTGCAAGCTTGAGGTCAGTGACTGTCTTGTTTTACTGATTGCATGTAAGCTGCTCCGGGAACCTTTTGGGCTGAGGAGCAAGATAAAAATATTTTAAACAAAGAATAAATAAATTCTGTTGGAACTGATAGTGCTGAGGCATGGTGAACTCTGCCCTCAATGGAGGCCCATAATGCTTTGCAAACCCTCAAACTTAAATTCTGTGGTTTGAATACACCATGTTTGTTAAGCAAGTTAAACGATCCCCACCCCCCATATTTATTTGATTGACAAAAACTCATTTTTTTGTCTTTAAAATAGAAGCCATTGTTTTTCTGTTAGGATTTTGCTTATGGTTACTTTTACGCATATTCCTCAAAGCATGCTGGCCTCATGGATTGCTAAAACCTTCTCAAAGCCTGACACAACTCCTTGCGGGGTGAGGGTCAGGAGAGGAAGGCTGTATGTAGAAGCAGTGCATTGCTATATACAACTGTGGTAAACCATGGTTGACCGCTATTGGCCAAGAGAACAAAATGGCTGCACCTTCCATAGCATCCTTGGCATTTCCTGGCAAGGTAAGATCAGCGGTGGAGAATCTTTGGACTTACCAAGCATCCTGGTTCAAGCATCCTGGTTCTTCTTAAACAGAGATAGCCAAGATCAAAGGACCTCTTTATGGTGATACTGATAAAGCTAAGGGACCTAAAGGTCACTAAATATTTTGATATAAGGTTCCCATTAGATACAACTTATTTATTGATTTATTATTAATTTTATTTGTACCCTGCCTTTCTAACAAAAAATGACACTCAAGGCAGATTGCAGAAGCAATTCAAATTGATTAAACAACACATTAAATGCAATAAACCATAATAATTACAGGAAAATATTATTAAAAATAGCACCCAACACACCAGGTTTACCCAATTAAAGGTTTAAGTAGTCTTTTCTTGCCAGTGGCTCATATGGGAGAAGGCAGTCTTTAAGGTAGCCTGGCCCAAAGCCATATAGGGCTTTATAGGTCATAACCAGCACTCTGAACTCTGCCCGGAAATAGACCAGTAGCTAGTGAAGCTGATGTAACGAGGGAGTCATGTGCTCCCTGTAACTAACCTGGATCAACACTTTGGTCACAACTTTCTGGAACAGCTGAAGTTTCTGAACAGTTTTTTGAAAGCAGCCCAAACATGATGTAACTAAGGCATGCATGACCATGGCCAGTTCAGATGTCTCTAGGAATGGGTGCAATTGGCACATTAGTCTTAGCCATGCAAATACATTCCTGACCACTGCCATGATCTGGACATTCAGGTTCAAGGCTGAGTCCAAGGCAGGATCTACACTACTGCTTTAAAATGGTTTATAACAGTAGTGACAACTGTTGGAGCCCAGGACACACTCCATATACAGTTTTCAAAACATTTTCAAAGTGTTGTATCCTGCTTGGTGTAGATCGGTCCCAAGTGTACACCTAAATGGTTTGTCACAAGGTTAGATTCTTCAGGAGAAGTGTAACCCCCATCCAGCACAGGTTGAATCCCTACTCCCTGACCTGCCTTTTGACTGACCAAATGCACTTCTGTCTTGTCTGGATTAAGCTTCAATATTTTGTCCGCAACCAGTCTATTACTGACATCAGACACCAACATAGAATCAGAAAAGCTTCCTTGGATTTAGATGGAGAGGAGAGATCAAGTTGAGTGTCTTCAGCAATCAACATACTGGTGACACTGAACCCCCAAACTTTGGACAATCTCTCCCAACAGTTTCATGTATATGTTAAATAGCACCAGGGATAAGATGGAACCCTGAGGGACACCACAGGCCAGTGTTCACAGCATTGAACAGGAATTTCCCAGCACCACCTTCTGAGATCCAAGAAGAACCAGAGCCACTGTAATACAGTGCCTCCCAGTCCCATCTCAGATAGATGCCTCAGAAGAATACCATGGTAGAGGATACAAAAACTTGCTGAATGACATTTGTTGTGGTACTTTGGAGATCGTGGAATAGAAAGCAGGAAGTAACACTATGAACGCGATATATGGAATGTGTAATGTGCTCCAGCAGTTATCACGTCAAAACCACTATAAAGCAGTAGTGCAGATCTAGCCCAGGACTGAAGCCAGACTGAACTGGATTTGGGCAGTGTAGCTGCCATCGCCTCAGACGTTTTGCTCACATTGCTCCCAAAATATTCTGGCTTCCAGGAATGTATAAAACCCTCTGGTCATGTGGTTGTATGTTTATATAACATGCAAGGGATACCTGTGCCTTTGGAAAGTCTATTGCATGCATGCTATGTAACTACACTAGGGAGCTCAAGTATATGGGTATAATGCAGGAGTAGCAAACACAAAGGCTGCATGCCCTCCGGCACCACATTTGGCAGCTGCAAATAATAATAATAATAATAATAAGTTCTTTTAAACAAACAAACAAACAGAAAATGGCTGCTTTTAGTGCCGCAGAGTGCTACAAGTGTCAAATTTTACTTGTTCTGAAGCAAAATGCGACGCATTCATCACCCCATAGCCACTATGGAGCACTAAAAGAGTGAAATTTAGCTAAATGTAACCCTTTTAGCACTACAGAGTGGTTTGCCGTCAAATTCCTGTGGCAAACTGCCAATTTGGGGGGGAGAGCACCCCATGACGTGGTTGCAATTGTTCTCCCTGGTATAAGTTTTTATACATGACTGGGAATGACATGAGAACAACTGCAAAGCAACCATATTGCCCAAGTATATGTATAAAGGGGACGACTTACCCTGCGCATCTATAAAGATACACATCTTACCCTACACATCTACACAGTCAGCCATGATCTTCCCACTGAAGCATACAGATGTGATCTCTGCAGCAGATCTGCATGATCCAATTTTGGCCTCTTCACCCACAGGGGGAAATGTAACTCAGATGAAGCCATGCCATCGATTGTTGCTACAATTGCATAACCTTTGTGAAGGCAGATGGTTGATACGGGCATTATCAACTTACAACAATCAAGCTATCATTGCAAAACCTGGGGGGACTGTAATTTACACAAAACAAATCAAGGGAATAAGAATTGTGTCCCTTATGCTTCAATCACCACCTTACTAAAATTGTCAGTAACTGTAATCATCAAACCAGTTAGCCCAGGATTGTTTCTCAGAACCCTTCCAGGAGAAAAGATGCAATGCTTTGCAGATGGGAATACTGGAATGCTGTGTTTTCTTGGGAAAGTTTGCCTTACACCCTACCCCAAAATGCATAGCAAGCATTGGTCAGGTCTCAAAATCAACACTAGAGAGACATGGGAACTGACCAATGATTAGCAAGTATGGGACAGGAAAGAATTGGTGCCAGTCAAGCAGAAGCTAGAACAAGGCTAAGGCTCAGGACCGGTCTAAGACATTTTGTGCATGAGGCAAAGGACAAGATGGTTCCCCCTCCATTCCACATACAGATTACAGAAGCTGACTGGTCTGGGTCTTCCACCACACCTGTGGATAGCAGGCTAGTTAGGGGCTGCAGGACAGCTCTGTCCTCCAATAATATAATAATAATTATAATATAATAATAATAATAATAATAATAAATTAATTTCTTACCTGCCTCTCCATTTGGATCGAGGCAGGGAACAACAATATGATAAAATACATAAAACTGATTAAAACATGGCACACATTATTAAAACTGCATTAAAACATCATAAAAACATCCCAAGAAGGAGGAATGGCTAGGGATCTCAGGAGTAATGGCAGGGAGTCTGCGATTGCAGCCCCCTAGTACCTCCTGCTTGAAGCAATTGTTTCCCTATGCCTAATGGTAGGGCCGGCCCTGGTAAGGCTGCTCCAGAAAAGCTTTGCTGAAGAAGATCTGGAGGAAAGGGAAGGGCCTTGATGAATACAGAGGAAAAGTCTCTAAAGGCAAAGGGCACAAGGCATGGAAATGGGGAAGGGGGAGGAAGAGGAGGAGGGGCAGATAATAGATAAGCTTATGTAGTGAAGTACGTGACACAGAATGATCTAAAGGCAAGGATAAGAATCACGAAGCTAAAGGAAATGCCATCCATAACTCTACACTTTATGTAGAAGAGAACTCAGGTTTTCCAATGCATGTAGGTATAGCAGGGACCCAGACTGCCTTGGTCCACTTTGGACCCTGTCTGACCTGCTTAGAATCCAGATCCAAAGCAAGATCCGGACATCCAATGCGGTCACATTGTGGTTTCCTGGGCGTGCGGCCCCTCCACTCACTCCCCAAACCTGATGAGTCTCTGTCCCCTGCCTGCTGAGCTGTGCAAGTGGCCGGGACTTACCTAATCCATTTGCTTGTACCTGGCAGCTGACCACCCTCCATGAGAGCCACCATTTTCAAAGAAGATGGGAGCTCTGCACTGTCTGCAATCTAAGGCTGCTGACACTGGCAACTTGCTAGCAAGAAAAAAAAGCTGCATTGTCCCTTTAAAACAAGGGAGTGCCTTGCTTTAATGCAAAATTGCACTCCTGGAAGCCTTTGTGGAGCACAGTTTATGCAGTAAAATAAGACATGTGTTTTACGTGTGCCTCGTTTAAAGGGGAAATGTGGGTTTTCCCTTGCCACCGCTGTGCATTGCAGAAATTCAGCTGCAGAAAGGCAGTGATCTGGGAGCAGCAGGGGTGACACAAAAAAGGACTGGGGATTCATGTGGCCTGTAGGCTGCGTGTTGCCCACTCCTGGGCTAAATGGTTGTAGACAACTGGTTTATCACCCATTTTTTAACCATCCACAATGATGCAGATGATCAGGCTACGTGGGGGTGAGATCAGTCCTTATCATCTGTAGAGGTCTCTGTATCATCCTGCCAAGCAAGAAACAGAATTTTACTGCTATATCTCTTTTCCCAGTTTCTGTGGAAATGCGGTAAAAAAACCCCTTATCTCACCACTTTGGAAGATGATAGAGACGTGGGCATAATTATCAGAAAGTTACTCAGTCAAAATGGTCAGCTGAGCATCTGTTCTGGGGCAGAGACTGCTAAGGCAAGAGGAAGAGCCTTGCCCAACCTCATGCCCTCTAGATATTTTGAACAACATCTCTCAGCATTCCTGACCATTGGCTATGCTGGCTGGGACCGAGGGAAGTTACAGTCTAAAAACATCTGGAGAGCACTAGGTTTTCGAAGGCTGGAATAGAATCATAGAATCATAGAGCTGAACAGGATCTCAACTATCATCAAGTTCAACCCCCAGCCGATGCAGGAAATCCACTGCTACAGCATCCCTGATAGATTGTCATTCAACCTTTACTTTGTAGCCCCTTAATGAGAGATAGTCTACCTGCTTCCGAGGTATGTAGATCATATCACACCAACTGAAGTGCTCACAATTCCATATTTCTATTATGTTAGTGAGTAGAGGACCTCTTGTCTGAGTGACTGGCAGAGGTGGCAACTTGGGATAAAACACCGCCAAACACTTATATTTTTACCTGAACAAAGTTTGGAAAGTGCACGCATTGAGGGAGGCATGGCGTGATTGAACTTTGCATCAAAAGGAAGCCAATGGCGGGAGGAATTCCTGAGCTAAGCAACTCACCGCTTTGTTCAGGAAATTCAACGTGCCACCGGCACTAAAGGCTCAGCAGGCTCAGGCAGATCAACATACATATGCCACAATGTGAATGCTTATGTTCTTTGACAAATAATGGCAAGGATGAGCAAGTGAACAAAATGGACTTGAAATGCTGTAAGGATTCAGCAATCACACACACAACACCAGCAAGGGCAACCTTTAAAACATTTGATTAGGATTGGTTTGGAAAATTGGAAGCTGTTGCACAGAAAGCTCATTAGCTGGTTGGGACTTTTCTGGGTACTCATAAGATCTCTATGGAATGGGAAGCAGGAATGTATCTGGCAAGCTTTGAATTATATGGCTGGAATGGTCCCTCCTACACACACACACAGCCATACCTCCTTCTCACATGCTGGCTGGGGAATGCTGGGAGTTGTAGGACTTTTTTTCTGTCTAAACATGCATAGGATTGTGCCCTGAGGATTCCAAGAAGGACTGGCTAGAGTCATCCAGTCTGCCTCCAGCTGAGAGTAGGAGGCACTTCAGTAGGACATGCTTGAAAGAGCTTTGGTGAAGGAATCAGTTCAGTACCATGATGGCTCAGTCAATTCCAAATGCAGCCCTGCATCCTCAGATGTCATTGGGACTACAACTCCCACTATCCCCAGTCAGCATGGCTGATGGTCAGGGATGACAAGAAGTGTAGTCCAGCAATATCTGAGGACCCATGATTGGGAACAGCAGGGTCATGGGTCACTCCAGATAAGAATAATGAGTCAGGCCAGTGGTCGGTTTAGCGCTGCCTATCAGTATCACTGATCCTATAGTGGCCAGTTCTGAATAATTCAGGCATTACAGATCCCCAAGTAATTACAACATCCCAAGGACCACAAAAATAATTAAATGTGACCACAAATTCATAAAATGCAATCCTCCCATTACAAAGCAGGCTCATCCAAAGGGAGCTCTCTGTACCCCCTAAATTTGTTGACATTGCTGAGACCATAACTGAATCAAGCTAGTGAGCCAAGCTACATGCCTCAAGGCTGGCTGCTGCTCCCAAGACACTAGGAACATTTTCTTCTTGAGCCCCAAATGGTGGCCAACTGGATCTGGCATGAAGTAAACTCCATCTTCTGTATCTTCTCCAAATTAGTTATTGTCACAGGCAGGGTAATAATAATAATATATTTATTTCTTACCCACCTCTCCCTCAGGATCGAGGCAGGGAACAACATTGATACAAATGAATAAAATTTGTATTATGTATTAACAAGAGTAGTCCAGTCTCAGCAGTTGATCTTCAAGGCCTGGATGAGACTCTGGATTTCTCTAAACATTGATATGGATGACTTGAATTTGCACTGATATTTCTGGCTTACATAAATTTGACAGGTTTTGTTTTCAACTCTTATACCACTGGTCATGATTTTTTATTTCAATGTTAGAGAATTATACTCTGTCCTTCCACCAAATTCCCTGGGACAATATTCAATATAACTGCAGAAAGTTCCCATGTGATTTGCACAATGCAAAATATAGGGCACAAACCAACCAAAGTTCAGCACTCTGAAGTCCCATTGATTTCAACTGGGGACTTAAGCCTACCAGCTGAGTTTCCAATTTTGCAGCCAATGGGACACACAAAGTGCAGCGTTTTTTTCTTTGCCTGCTTTCTTTTATGCCTGCTGCATGCCTAATTCATTTGACGCACTCTAGTTCCTGTGACATTCCAATTCTGTGGATGTTTACAAAGAGGTAAACCCGACTGAATTCAATGAGACTTATTCCCAAGGATGGGTGGGTAGGAATGCAGCCTTAAGAAAAGGAAATAACTGTTACCAGGACTCTGAAATCAGTTTTGAATGCTGGGGTTCAACGTAGGACCCCACAACATGATAATAAAGAAGGCAATGCCTTTGAGTTCCATTCCCTTGCTGCTAAGTGCAGCCAACCACAACATCTCTGATTAATCAAAAGGGACTGAGGGCAATGCCAGAAGGTATTCTGGGTAGGCTAAAGCCTTAGCACCTTTTATTGCAAAAAACAATTGTGACCTCTGTTCCCACTCATTTTAGTTTCAAGTCACCGGTCACTTTCATACATAACTGTTTCTTTTTCAAGGGCAATGGTCCTGTGTGTGATGACTAGGAATAAAGACATGCAGTATAATCTTCCACCTTGGAATAAGTCCCATTGAATTCAACACGGCTTACTTCTGAATTTCCTATCATAGGATGTCACTGTTATATAGGATACTTGGCCTGAAGCCCATGTGGGAATCCCACCCTTTGACTGAAAAACTCTGTCGCTTGAATACCAAATCTGCGTGCTGAGGGATGGACTGCAGTGCACTCTGCACAGGCTCAGAAGCACATTCCCTTTTACTGCAGCCCGAGGCAATGAAAAACAAACAGTGATAACTGGGACGAGTTCAAATGAAAACCCATCACCTTCGAAGGGAAATACCCAGACCCCAAAGCGCCCGAATTGCCTCGTTCAGGGTCAGGCTAGCGCTAGCTGCTACTCGCAGCGCCTCGGTGTCTGCCGCCGCTTACCTTGTACAAGTTGATGGGGATGTCAATGAGGATGAGAAGCAGGTCCCCCAGCGCCAAGCTGGCGATGAGAATGTTGGGCCCGTTCCGCATGCATTTGTTCTTGTAGATGATCCTGAGCAACGTGGAGTTGCCGATGATGCCCAGCACGAAGACCAGGCAAGCCACCACCGTGTTGATGTACTTGAATGTCTTGGCGACCGTCGTTCTCCTGGGGCACATGGGGTACTGGACGCCGGAGGCGTTGGACGCGCCGCCGCCGCTTGCGCCCCGGTGCAGTCCGTCTGCTGTCGGAACCACGCTCGGCCAGGAGGGAGCGAGGCTCTGCTCGCTTCGCCCTTTCGGACGCGGCGGAGCTTCGCTCTGTTCCAGCGCTCCGGCGCAACCCAGCAAGATCGCCACCAGGCACAGCTTCCAGAGGCTGCGTCCGCCCATGATCGCAGCTGCCGCTTGGAATCTAAAGCCGGAGTGAAAAGAGGAGAAGAAGCTGCCAGAGACGCGATCCGCCTCCGAAGGGAATCCTCGGGCGGGGGCGGGACGGGGCGGGGGGCGCAGCGCCCGCCGGCTCCCCGTCGCGGCCAATCCCAGCCCGCCCAAGCACGTGCGCTCACGCTGAGCGAGCCGAGAAGTCTGCGGATCCGCAGCAATGCGCGCCGTCGGGAAGCTGCCCAGCGAGAGGTGGGGGGCGCCAAACCCAGGCCCGCCCCACGCTGGCTTGCGTCCAAGGTTGGTGTGCCTGGAAAAGCCCCGTGCCTATCAACGGGTGTCCTCTGAGTAGGGCGAACGTTGGACGCAGCCCTTTGCGTTGAGCCTTTCTCGGGCGCAAAGCCGGTTTGGGAATGGGTGGCGGGGGAGAGGGGGAAATGGCTATCTCCGCTTCTCCCACCACTTCCGAAATCATCGCTCCGGTTTTAATAGATTGCATGGAGGGTGGAATAAGCCACGGAGCAAACGGGAGACACAAACTCCAGCGCAGTCTCTTCGCTCCCAGGGAATCTCTCTCTCATTTTAGCCAAGAAACGCCAGAGCCCGACAAAAAACAGTCGTTCGTTTATGTTTACTTAATTAGACTCCCCTCCCCCAAGTATATAAATCAGATGGATCCTTCCCAGTGGGTAAAAAAGAGTGGGTGAAAACAACAGCAATCCTTCAGTTATTAGACGCTGCCGCTTAAAAACCTGCACAGTCAAGGCAATCTATTCGTGAGTAAATGAATCGATCCTTGCTTTCCCCCGTTATCGAAACTTGGACAGTTTTACAGCGGACTTCTACAGGTGATTGCTCAAGAGTGCAATGAGATTCAATCCTAGGTAAATGGGTACTATGATTGCAGCCTAAGGATTGTATCCAATGTAGTGTAACTTTAAGCCCCATTCATTTCTACTGTAAGTAGGACTAAGGTTGGATGAACAGTAGGGAAAACAAAGCCAGATGATGGATCTTTAAACATCTTAGTGGGAAGTGCCTTGCGTTTGCATTGGATCCCTCCCTCTATCAAATAATCTCATGCCCACATCAGTAGGTGTCTTGAACTATTTATTAATATCCACATTGCTGTTCTTTCTTGGACATTTTTATTTCTTTAAAAACATATCTATCCAGCTTCAGCCTCAGTATGAGACACAATAGGGTCCTCACAAAATTATGTTCCCCCAAAAAACAATTAAATTACATACACATACATCTGTAAATTATAAAAAAATAAAAAATAAAATTCCTACTCTGTGGAATTATTTCCCCTTTTAGGGGCATCAGATCTCAACACTGGCATGTTTTAGGCATTTATTGAAAATGCATCTGTTTATTTTGCCTTCCTCCCCCCCAGCTCTGATCTATCCTTGTACCAGCTTCATGATACTATCATGCATGATTGTGTATGCATTTTTTTCTTGTTTGTTTGGTTTGTATTCTTTCACCATATATATGAGTATATAAATAGTGCAAATAAATAAATAAATAAATAAACAACAACTGAGTAGTAGGATGGGCTGGGAGCTTGATTGTATCCTGTAAATATTTACTAAGCTCAAGGCATAAAACTTTATTAGAAGCAATTACTCCTGAATTAATCACATTCTTTTGAAGGCATATCACAGGCTGCAATCTTATGCACACTTGTCTGGGAGAAGTGTGCATAGCGCTTCCAGAATTGAGTTACTGGGTGCGCCTCAATGGGTGTGTCCAGACGGAGGGCTCTTGCCTCTGGCTGTCAAAAGGCAATGTTTTGTTTCACCTTGACTCCAAAAACTGTTTTGCAAGTCCCATTTATTTCATTTAAATCTACTTCCAAATAAGATGTCCTTGAAATCAATGGGACTTCGTTGTGTTCCCGCCCTCCCAAAAAAGAAAAGGACAAAAGAGAATTAAATCATTTAAAAGGATTTATTTTAAAAAACATGCTTTTTCTAGTAAAAGCACAGATTCATCTTTAACTGGCTTGAAATAACTCTTTACCTTGCAAAAGTGTCCAAGCAGAAAAGTGGTTGATTCAGCTCCAAGTGGCTGTGAGATAATCTTGCTGGAGATAGTCTTTGCACACTGCTTGCCTAGTATATTGTACAGGCTTTTGCAGCAGCTGGAAATGATGGCAGAGATATAGGTCAATCATTTTATGTTTTCTTCTTCTTTAAACATACACTGCCCATATCGGTCCCATCAATCACTGCCAAACTCCACCCACTCCTAATGCAGTGCAAGAGCCTGTCTCCTCCTGTCAGCTCTAAAGGCCTGGAGAGCATCGGCAGCAAGTTTCCTGTTAGCCCAGGCATGTAAGGGGCAGTACGCAACGCGGGAAGGGAGCGAACGAGAGAACCTTTCCTAGCTATAAAACGATATAGCCCTATGCCAGTCATCAGAATTTTGGGGGACAGTGTGGTGTAGCGGTTAGAGCCACCTTCCCCCAACCTTCCAAATGTGTTGGATTAAAGCTCTACCATGCTGGCCAGAGATGATAGAAATTGTAGTCCCTTTACTCTGTGTAACTGGACATGACATACATAGTTTGTGCCACACTCATACATATTTTATCCTCACAACAACCCTGTGAGATTGGCTGAGGTTAAGAGATAGTGACTGGTCCATGGTCACCTCAGTGGCTGAGTGGGGATCTCCACCTGGTTGTCCACCCTCCTAGCCTGGCAACACTCTAGATCAGCTTTCCTTAACCTGTTGCCCTCCAGATGTGTCAGACTATGACTCCCATCACCCTGCAGCAATGAGTAACCACATGATGGCTGGGGATGATGGGAGTTTGTAGTCTTACACATCTGGAGGGCGCCAGACTGGAGAAGCCTGTTTTAGCAGAATCGTAAATGTTTTACATGTTCTTATATCTTTGGGCTTGTTCACATGTCACTTCAGCAATCAGGAAAATCTTATTAGATGTTGTTATAGTTGGGAGGGGTCAAAAATTAATAATTTGAAGCATACAGATACGGCCATTAAGGAACGTAGTATCACTATCGACTTCTAAACAGTAGAATTTCCACTGATCACCTCTCTAGCTCTGGATTAACCCCCCTCAAGATAATGCCACATTTTCCAAGTATATCTTCACTGCCACAAGATTTATTTTTAAATGGTAACTGTGATGATTCAGGAAGCTGAATTCTGCACCCAGGATGGCATTTCTATGTTTGTATGGAATACGTGCAGTTCTGGTGAGAAGGAGCTACAGTTCTAAATCCCACTGAGCCAAAGCAGGGCGTGTTTTTTTTTTTAAAAAAAAAGTTTCAGGAGAAAATTGGCGGGTTTAGCTCCCTGCGCAGCTTCTTTGCTGAAAAGTGCCCCCTCTGAGAGAGCACTTATTTCCTTGCCGAGGAGAAGGGGACCCCTGAAACTAAAGTTGTATGTAGCTGCATGGCCTACATATTTGTAGATTCTGACTGTGGGAAAATGAATTCATAAGGGATGCAGAGGTGTAAAGGCTGATGGAGTGTCTTTTCAAAAATCACAGCAGGAAAGAATTTCCTGTTTAGTTAAAGGAACTCAGCTTAAAAATTCCCATTTCCAGAATCATTAGGAGGACTTAGGTTTGAGAGTTCCAGTAGCGCAGGATGTCTGTGTGAATGAAGTGGTTTCAGTGAGGGATTACTTCTTCCTGGTTATATTGAACCTGCTCATTATGAGCCTGTGTGAAATCTGTTAATTGCAGCTGCAACCTGTATGTTGCTAAATCTTGAACAATGAAATGTAGCAATTTCGCATATATTGCTTGGCAACAGCAAACTTTACCTGATTTGGGAATTAAACCACATCAGTTGCCTGGCCAAGGGTAATGGATTGCACAAAGTTTTTTGTTTCTGTTGCGGAGGTAAAGATACAAGAACTGTAACAATCTATAGAATTTAATCTTTTTGTTATTTATTATTCACTGAAAAGTTTTCAAGATGTTTAAGGTAGAAGAATCACACTTTCCCGTACTCTCCAATTATGAGATTGGCGATACAGGACATATATCAATAAGATTCCATTTCCCGTATTTTCCTCCTCCAATCCCTCCCTCTAGGTCACTGACATGTGTTAAATTCTCCAATAAAGTTACAGGGCTTTTCTACATGAGGCTTTTAATCTGCTGCTTTACCGAGTCTTATGTTTCCTGATTGTTTGTGGGTTAAGATCGGTTCCTTTATACATATTCCCCCTCCCCCCCCCTCCGGTGTTTTCTTTCTTTTCCTTCCTATATGTTCTATATACAAGCACTAGGTGGTGCTGTGATTAAGTGGAATTGCACAAATATACTAGGGTTTCATACGATTATTCATGGATATACCAGACTTTCCTCATTAGGAAAAACAACATGATATTGGTTGCACAGAATGTGAGAGGCCCTGGAGGATGACAATATCATGTAAAGCACCTGCAAACTACTGTGAGGGAAGAAACAAATGCCTCATGTAGAAAGGCTCACATTCTAAACAATGTGCGGTTGTAGGGTATGTTTATATTGATCTGCCTATTCTGGAAGTATATTTCTTTTTGTTTGGAATTCTGTAGCACCTGCAGCAAAGCTAACTTGCCATTTGCTCAATGCACCTTTAGTCTTGGTTAGTGCCCAGTGGCATTGGAATTATTTCCTTGACCAGTCACTAACACCTGTGCACACGCACGCACATCGCTTCACTCAATCCTTTCATTTCTGCCCTGTAAGTGAATGACTGCATTCCACTCTAATCACTCCTGCAAAGTAAAGAGCTGCACTTGGGGATGATATTATTTTGGGAGCAAAATCTGAAACTGGGGTGCAGTATCCATTGCACCCTCTAATACTCTCCGATAGGGGAGCCCGAGGCAATATGTGCAAGTTCTACCAGTAATAATAATAATAATAATATATTTATTTATTTCTAACCTGCCTCTCCCTCTGGATCAAGACGGGGAACAACAATAAATATAAATACAAAGACCATAAAATAGATAAAACATTAAAAACAAATCAAACTAATACATTATTAAAACATCTTAAAATTCAATTAGGAAGGCCTGCCGGAAGAGATCAGTCTTCACGGCTCTCTTAAATTCAAGAAGACTACTGAGTTGTCGAATCTCTCCCGGCAGGCCATTCCACAGTCTGGGAGCGACAGAAGAGAAGGTCCTCTGGGTCACACTCATCAGCCTAGTTCTGGCTGATAGAAGTAAATTATTCCCAGAGGACCTGAGTGTGTGGGGCGGATTATACGGGAGAAAGTGATCCCGCAGGTAACCTGGTCCCAAACCATGTAGGGCTTTAAAGATAATAACCAACACTTTATACTTCTCCCGGAAACTAATTGGCAGCCAGTGGAGTGATTTTAAGACTGGTGTAATGTGGTCACCTCTAGGTGTACCGGTGACCAACATGGCTGTCATATGCTGAACTAGTTGAAGTTTCTGGACTAGGCACAAAGGTAGCCCTATGTACAGCACATTGCAGAAGTCGAGCCTCGAAGTTACCAGCGCGTGCACTACCGTCTTTAGGTCTTCCAACTCTAGGAACAGGGGCAGCTGGCGTATCAGCCGAAGCTGATAGTAGGCACTCCTGGCCGTCGCATCTATCTGGGCTATCATTTGGAGCGACGGATCCAGGAGTACCCCCAAGCTGCGAACACAGTCTTTCAGGGGTGAGTGTAACCCCATCCAGAACTGGTTGACACAGCTTCAAACCCAGGTTGTGGCCTTTGACAGCAAGCACCTCCATCTTGTCTGGATACAGCTTCAGTTTGTTTTTTCTCATCCAGCCCAATACCGCCTCCAAGCATTCATTCAGAGGAGACACACTATCCTTAGCTGACGCTGTTGTCAAAGGCATAGAGAAATATATTTGGGTGTCATCAGCGTATTGATAGCACCCCGCCCCATGCCTCCGGATGATCTCTCCCAGCGGTTTCATGTAGATGTTAAACAGCATTGGGAATAGAATGGCACCTTGTGGTACACCACATAGCTGCTCCTTCTTTGAAGAGCAGCTATCCCCAAGCATCACCATTTGGAACCTGCCTGAGAGATAGGACCGGAACCACTGAAGCACAGTGTCCCCGATTCCCAATCCCCTCAGGCGTTCCAGAAGGATACCATGGTCGATGTTATCGAAGCTGCTGAGAGGTCCAGGAGTACTAACAGGGACACACTCCCCCTGTCAATACTCAGGCGTAGATCATCCACTAAGGCGACCATACCAAGTTTTGATACTATCCTTGATTCAAAATGCCAAGCCATTTGAGATTAATAATGTTACTGTTTTGATAATGCTGTTGGTCTATGGAAAGAAGCATTCTAATTTCTAGTTCGCAAACTTGGGCAAAGCTGTAACTGACAGCCAACTAAATGTGATTTATAAATGTTGCTGAAATGGCCTAAGCATAGGTGTGTAATAGGATTCAAAGTTGTGCAAGCAAAGGCCTAGAAATTTTTAAAAAGGGGAGGGGGAACCTTCTGTTTGTGCTTGACCACTAGTTGTATATACAAAGACATCTAAAAAACACACGTTAGAAATCCTTGAACTTTTCACATGTTAAGGGGAATACCAGATCGATTTTCTTTATGTTTTGACAAATAGGGTTGTTTTTTGGGTTTTTGTTGGTGTGTCTTCCCCAGTATTCCTACATATTTTGGTGTCACCATAATCATGGATTGTTTCTAAGGCTGCAGTCCTATGCCTAAATAAAAAGATGCATAGATCAGACCCAAAGCACCTAAAATGTACGGGGTGCTATGGGATATTTGCAAATCCACAATCTGAAGCCTAAGACTGGAGGGCAGGAATGCAGAGAGGGAAAGAGGAGGCAAGGTTAACAATTTCCCAAGGGGGGTGGAATTTGGGCAGGTTGCTGTTAATTATGGTTTTTCCCATTCCACCTCTGCCATGATATTTTACAATAAATTGAGAAAATTATGCATATTTACTTAGAAGTAAATCCTACTATGTTCATTGAGGCTTACTCCGTAGTAAGTATGTTTAGGATTGCAGACTAAGGCTGAAATCCAGTAGTTTCTGGAAGGCAGTCTCAGGGGCCATAGGATAGCATGAACCTCCCTCTCCACCTATGGAAAAAGAGGTCTATGGGTGGAGACGGTATTCTGCCCTCACATGTCCCCCCTTCTGCTGGGTGTGGAAACCTCCACTGCCCTTACACCATTGTTGCTTCTCCGCTGGCAGTAACGGCAAAAGGGGAACATTCTGGAGAGGGGCAGCTTCAAGGGAAGTTGATAAAGGGAGGTTTTGATTCACCAGATCTAAAGCCTTTCCATTCCCCTGACATGTCCCCGGAATAGGGAAAAGGTACGCTAGCCTGGCATGGCCTTGGATCTAATGGTTCTTCCGTCTTGGCTTCTCCATCTTCTGCCTCCATAGGATTGCCCTGCCCATTGTTGATACACTGGGGAAATGCCTGCATTTTGACTATTGTTTCTCAATGGTATGGCTTGCTTATTTCAAATTAAAGCAAAGAAACAGGAAGAAAGACCCTCAGCTGTGCCTGTAGGCTAAGGTGAAGCCACCTGGTTGTCATGTTTTGACAACATGAGGTGGAGGCAGAACGTATTGATCTGTCCTGTATTGCTTGTTTCTTTCAGGGCATAATTCAAAGGGCTATTTTTGATCTATAAAGCCCTACATGGTTGAGGACTTGGAAATCTAAGGACCCCTTAATGTCAACCTGCCCACGAGTTAAGATCTTCAGTGGAGGCTCTGCTCTGGGTGCATCCAACCTTCAGAAGTGAGGTGGAGGGCTACCAGGGAGAGGGGTCTCTCCAGTCTGATTTGCTGCACTAATGGCCAGCGCAGGCTCCAGGTTCTAGAGAAACCTTGGGCAAGACACCTTCAATGGGCCCTCACCCTCAGTGAGTCTTACCTTTTCACTATCTTTGTCCCCAGCTGCTATTGCTCCTCATCCTCTTTCTCATCATTGCCACCACTTGCTTGCTTGACAGGCAGAGAGCCAGGGAGCAGGTAGGCAGTGATATCTACCGTTCCTTCTTTTCATTACCATTGTCAGCTGGACCAGGGAGAGAGGCAGGTGAACAAACAGTTTGAAATAGTGAAGAAGAAGACAAAGAGCAAGTTCAGGGGACTCTTGTAAGTGGGCT
This sequence comes from Anniella stebbinsi, assembly GCA_029215795.1. Lineage (NCBI taxonomy): Eukaryota > Metazoa > Chordata > Lepidosauria > Squamata > Anniellidae > Anniella > Anniella stebbinsi. The sequence continues at coordinate 151,075,735 of JARDYH010000001.1, forward strand.
CCTGCAGGAGGGATATGGGCATGCCTACCCATGACACCAGGTCTGCTAATAGCATTTACGCTTCTGTAAATGATGTTTTCTTCCCCCATGTTATTCAGGGGTAGGCTGACCAGATAAAATCCAGGCCAGGGCTCATGTAACTTTAACAGTTTTAGAGAAAAGGGAATTTCAGCCAGTGTCATTTGTATGCAATTCGTTCCTGGTGAAATTCCCTCTTCATCACAACAGTTAAGGGTGCAGGCACTATACTAGAGTGACCATATAAAAAAGAAGGCAGGGCCCCTGCAACTTTAACAGTTGTGATGAAGAGGGAATTTCCCCAGGAATGAATTGCATACAAATGACACTGGCTGAAATTCCCTTTTCTCTACAACTGTTAAAGTTACATGAGCCCTGACCTGGATTTTATCTGGTGACCCTTTTCAGGGGTATTAAAATCCTTGCTGCCTCCTGTAGATTGTTGCCTAATGAATTTTAAAATTGGGATTTGCTTTCATGATTTCCTCACATTATTCTTTTATCATTTGGTTTGTAAGCTGCCTTGGAAGTCTTATGATCAGAAAGGAGGAAGATACATACTATAAATAAATAAATAAATGTATGTCACATTTCAAAAGGAAAATTTGGAAATATCCAAGGTTCAACAAGTCAGCTTCTGAAGTTTTGCCAAATGTTCACATTTGTGCAACATTATGTTCCGTCTTCTAGAGCTCCCCCACTTTTTATTTTTATTTTTACCAGACTGCCAAATTTCAGCTAAACATGGGAGAATGCCTTTAGGCATACCATTTTTTACATGCTCTGTGCACATACCTAGTGCTTTAAAACAAGTAGAAAAGAAATCCAATATGATTTAAGATACTTTAAATGGGGGAATTTTCTGCATATTTATGATTTTCCATAGTACAGACTTTGAAGCATGGCTGTACACGGCTGTTTATGATGGAGGAGTTTATAACACAATCTGGTTTCCACTCAAACATGTTAGTAGTGTTACACCTACTTCTCCCCTTGTATGGTGATGCTCAAGCTGCAAGTGTGTGTGTGTTATTAACACACTTCTATATTTAGTCTAAAAGGGATAACATGTTCTGAGCCAAATTGTAACAGGAATTCTGTCTCCAGATGATTTTTTTTATGAAGTGACTCCTGAAGGCAAGCACTAAATCATGACCAGTATTGACATTGCTATGATAACCTCAGCTTCATTTATTATTTTTTTCTGAAACCAAGTTGCATTGCAGATATACCATACCTAACTAAAAAAGGGATTATTATTTTTATATCATGGTGGGTGTGAGGCTGTACGTTTCCACAAGAAAGCATTTTGGATTCTTTATCATGGAAACATTTTAGGTTCTTTATCTACCTGTGAATCATATCCAAGTGAAAAAAACATCATAAGTACAGAAGAAGTCCAAATATGGTTCCATCATAATAAAGTACTGTGTAATATATTACTACATACTATGTAATCTATTACTTAGAGTACACTCCTGTTTAATCTAAATTGTATGGATATAGAATCAAACAACTATACTCAAGTTCTAAAGTATTTTGATGAAATTAGCAGACATATGTAAATGCAGGATCACAAGACAACATCATCTATGGTTGATGAATTTCATATTGTTAGTTTTGGAATCATCTTTTATTTGTCTAAACAACCAGTTAAGGAATAGTATTTAAACAACAAATATTCAATAATCTATAAATAAATTGTAACACATTGAAAAATGATAAAAGCAAGTAATATAAATGTACATATAATTTAATACAATGATAAAATAAACAAGAATAGATTGATGGTCAAACGCGTTTCAACACTTCTTGTGCCTTCTTCAGTGACCTTTACAGGAATTGCAAAGCCAAATACTGCGTATCCAAATCTTATGGCCTGGGCTTTCTAATATGAATAGCCTCAATTGTATGGCCAATATTTCTCCTTTTAAGATGTTCAACGTTTTATTCTCTCTCTCAAGTTGCCCGCGTTTCCATTTTACTGCAGCTGGCCATTGTATTGTTGGCCTTCCCAAGCTGGTGCCCTCCAGGTTTGCTGGGTTATGGCAAATGTGGGGAGAGGGGAGAGGGGGCAGAGCCTGTGGAGGAAGCTGCTGAGTGATTCAGTCCTGCTTACTTCTGAGGTTGTCCTGCTTACACCTGAGTAGATATGCTGCTTATGCTTATTTCTTAAGAGACATGCAGAGACATGGTATTTGGGATGCTGTTGGAAAGTGCAGCTGAGTGATTCAGTCCTGCTTACCTCTGAGTGATTCAATCCTGCTTACTTCTGAGTAGACACATAGAAGAGTGTCTTGCTTACTTCTGAATACAGTGGGTAAAAGTCACAGTTCGAACTCACCTACTTTGCCTTTGCCTATGCCAACACCTACAGATGGAATAAGGCCTCCAAGACCTTTGCTAGATTGGAATGTGGCACTTGGACTGAAAAACCTCCCCACCCCTTGCCTACACAGATGTGAAAAATGTGTGGTAAATTACTGCATGTAAAATAGTATTATCCAGCAAGGAGGAAACATGTTGAGCACCCTAGGTTAATGTCCCAGGCCAGCATAATTTTTGACCCGTAAAGATGGATACTTGATAAATTTGAAATCCCACCACAGTTTAGATAGGCCTCCTGGTTTTGCTACATTCCTGGGACTTTGAAGAAAAAGAAAAAGAACTTGGACAATACATGGCCTATGGCAGGCTGGCTATATGAAAAGGAGGACAGGGCTCATGTAACTTTAAGAGTTGTAGAGAAAAGGGAATTTCAGCCAGCATCATTTGTATGCAATTCGTACCTGGTGAAATTCCTCCTTCATCACAACAGTTAAAGCTGCAGGGGCCCTGCCTTCTTTTGTATCTAGTCACTCTAGTATAGTGCCTGCAACTTTAAGAGTTGTGATGAAGAGGGAATTTCACCAGGAACTAATTGCATGCAAATGATGCCGGCTGAAATTCCCTTTTCTCTGCAACTGTTAAAGTTACATGAGCCCTGTCCTCCTTTTCATATGGTCAGCCTACCTATGGTCTGCATCATGGGGGGAGCCAATGAACTCTCCTCAACAGGCATCTCCTTGAATGTATGCACAACGGGGGAGGCATGGCTGACCATATGGGGTGGGGCTAGTGGAGCGTGGCCCTGCCCCCATGCAATTAGTTGTTGGATGAATTCAATGCTCATATCTTGGCATAGCAAGCACTGCTTACATGGACTCAGTGGTGCTCCTATGAAATTTGAACGCATATCATGGAGTTTCTGCCTTCCATCCCAGATGTTTCATGTCAAGGCAGTGTCACAGCTAATTAAATTATCCAGCAAAGGAGTATAGTAACCATGATCATTACTATCACTTGTATGTGCCCCTTCTCAGGGTTTCAGGGCCTCTGGATACTCATCTCTCATCCTTCCATTATGGGAAACAAGGAGAGAGAGAGAGAGAGAGAACAGATCCAAAGGCAACTAAAGGCAAGAGAATTGAGCTCAAGAAGATAAGCTTGGACACCATAACATTGAAGAATGCAATGTTTGGAATATTTTCCGAGGTCCAGAGATAATGTCCTTAATGACTATTTGGGAAAGAAAAGAAGAAGAAAAAACATTGCTGGATGTGACACACCAGGCCAGAACATCTCCCTGCCACCCGTGGGATGTGGGAAACCAGAAGTGGAGCAAGCTACTGGGTGCCTTCAATTGCAGACAATTGTTGAGGGTGTACTTTGTGCTGCCTAAGAAATCAGAATGTCACCTCCAGCAGCATTGATTTCTGTTAGGTGGTTGGAAAAAAAGGAGGGGGCAGATGGCAGACTCAGTCTGGTACTTGCTCTCCCCACTCCATTCACTATCCTTTCCCTCCCCTTCAGTGCCCTTTTGTTCCATGTTGTAATATTCTCAAGTTACAGGAAGGCAGATTCTGGCTGGACATCAGGAAACACTTCCTGACTGTTAGAGCAGTATGACAATGGAACCAATTACCTAGGGAGGTCATGGGCTCTCCCACACTAGAGGCCTTCAAGAGGCAGCTGGACAACCATCTTTCAGGTATACTTTGAGGGGGATTCCTGTATTGATCAGGGGGTTGGACTCGATGGCCTTATTGGCCCCATCCAATTCTACTTTTCTATGATTCTATGATTCTTTGGTGTGATCTGCAAGTACAAAGAAATCTGTTGCTGCTTGTCCGTCTCTCTTGCTGGATTGTGGCAGCTTGCTGTAACCCTGAGGTCTCTGAGTACTTTTGAACCCAGATATAGATGGTGCTGGAGGGCAGCCATTGTCTTTGCAGCACACCACCCTCCCAGGTTTAAATGTGTGTATGTGTGTGTGTAAATGCATTGAAAATCAGAAGAGGCAGGGAGCCTGGTGGGCACCAAGAGGGGTGTTTATGGGCATATTGATGCCCACGGTCACCATGCAGGAGACCCCAGGGCTACACCAGGGGCAAGGAACCTGTGATCTTATAGATGCTGTGGACTCCCAGTTCTCAACAGCCCCAGCCAGCATGGCTAATGGTTGGGGATGATGGGAGTTAGAGTCCAACAACCTGTGGAGGACCACAGGTTCCTCACTCCTCGTCTATACAAAGCATGCCAAGTATTGATAGTCTGAGGTAGACTGAGAGTGAGGTGTGAGGTGGCCATGGGAAAAGTAACGGAGGAAATGTTCATGCCAGTAAGACCATCTTTATTATTTTATGAAGGGCAGAATCTAACTAGTAACACTTATAGCACCTGATGAAGAGGGTCATAACTCATGTTAACTTAATAAAATATTTGCACAACTAAAATAATTAATCCGAAACTGTTATAGCTGCCTTCTAGCTTCTTCTCTTTAACTGATCTGCTAGAAGAATATGTAATATGTAACTACTGTGTGAAACTTCATCAGGTCTAGGCCTTTACAGGTTTATTGCCTGTAGTCTTTCAAACTATCAAAAGGATTAATCCCAACAGAAGTGACTCTCTTCTTACCTGAGAAAAGGTAACATGCATCTTAGGTATTTCAAGTTGGGTGGAATGTCTATAGACTCAGGATTAAAGAGTGCAAGTTTTAACTGAAATAGGGAGATGGGTGAGACTTAGCAATTTGGAAATGTCAGCAACCACATCACAGCTGTGTTGAAGGAGCTTATAAATCTGGCTGAAGCAAAGCGCTTTGAGGGGGGTGAGTGATGTTGGAACCTGTAATTGCTTTTATTCTGTTCATTTTCTCCCTTCTCCAAGGCCAAATTTAGCCTTGGAGGAAGCACACAGAGGACAGACTCCAAAGGAAATACACACATATGCATTTCAGCTGCTTTTTATTCAGGGTCTGTTACCACTGATTTTAATAGTATTTCAACTGGTATGAATTAGAGGTGTGTGTACGTGTTTTAAGCAGCACATTAAAGTACAAGATTCCAACCGTTAGTCAGCTCTTAATGTCTGGGTAACCCCTTTAATATGAGGTATAAAGGAATCAAACATGGTTCATGAAATAGACTTATCCAAACAGTTTAAGAAATAGGTTTCAAGCTTTTGTTCCACAGGGTGGTCAATTGACAAGCTGGTTGCTTCCCCACTAGCTTTTTGTGCCAACTTCTATTTGTGCCAACTTTTTGTGGCAACAATTTTTTTACTATGAATGCAGTTACAGTGGATGACAGTCCAGTGTAGACTGGTTAAGAGCTATTGAGCGACACACTAACACATGCAGAGGGTGCTTTGGAGGAGCAGAGAGTGGAAGAAAGGGGGTAGAGCTATGGAGAGTCTGCAGGAGTGAATTCACTTCTTAAGTTTCAGTTACACAGGAGGCTCTGCATAACTTTGTAGGGTAGACAAGCTGTTCTCTTTTACAGTGGACAGTTCTCTATTTGAAGGGTTGCCAGAGATAGGGTGATCGTATGAAATGGAGGACAGGGCTCCTGTATCTTTAACAGTATTATTATTATTATTATTACTATTATTATTATTGTTATTATTATTATTATTATTTACACTTATATACCGCCCCATAGCCGAAGCTCTCTGGGCAGTTTACAAAAATTAATATAGAAAAGGGAATTTCAGCCGGTGTCATTTGTATACATGCCACATCTGGTGGAATTCCCTCTTCATCACAACAGTTAAAACTGCAGGAGCCCTGCCCTCTTTTGCATCTGGTCACACTAGTATAACTCCTGCAGCTTTAACTGTTGTGATGAAGAGGGAATTTCACCAGGTTTTGCATGCATACCAATGACACCTGCTGAAATTCCCTTTTCTCTGCAACTGTTGAAGATACAGGAGCCCTGTCCTCCTTTTCATATGGTCAGCCTACCAGAGGACTCTCCTTTAATTCCAGTTGAAAGCAAAAAACAAACAAACAAACAAACAAACATAAGAATGGTTACCGATCAATAGTGAGCACCTGCACAGCCGATTGAACTAGAAGACACACAGGTCACCTGGTTACAATATAACCCCATAATAGTGAGATCTATTGCATTTCCATTTTAATATTCTACTACTACTAATAATATTGAAATGTGCCTATATCCATATGAATTAACACATGCACATTTGATGCAGATCATTGTCCTCTTTTGTCAAGCTATGCATAAACAAAACGTGAAGCCCCAGGCATTCAACCAGGCCACCCTGAGGCAGCTGCAGAAACAGCAAGTTCTGTCTCATGGGAACATAGTAAGCTGCCTTATACTGAATCAGACCTTTGGTCCATCTAATACAGTATTGTCGACACTGACTGGCAGTGGCCCTCAAGGGTTTCAGGTGGGATTCTTTCTTCACCTGGAGAAGCCAGGGATTGAACCTAGGACCTTCTGCATGCAAAGCACATACTCTGTCACACTGAGCTATGCCCCCGTGCTGATTTTGGCTGTCAATTTTAGTGCCAGAGCTCAGTAACCCTGGTTCAGTGTGTGCACCTGTATTTTAGGTCCTTCTGCTCCTGTATCTGCTTTGGGAAGGAGCATCTCTGGTACTAGTGGTTCTGCATTCAGTTTAGTTGGCTCTTTGTATGTTGATTCAGGTCCTTCCAGCCCACCTGCCTGCGCCCAGCCTCTTCTGAATCAAGAGGAGCTATTAGCAACCCCCACCCCCACCTAGGATCTTTGGGGTAGCCATGTGTGCATTGGGAATAAGGAGGTGATTTTAATTGGGAGAATAGTATTCTTATTTCTTTGTTTTATGCAGGTGTGCAAATAAAGAAATAAATAAAAAGGAGGGAGGAAATACTGGGGACTGAGTCTATTTAAAGGACCAAATGTCATGGTCAAGAGGAAACCAGTTCAGGAAGGAGTAAAAGGACAGTTTAGGAACATAGGAAGTAATGTAGGAAGCTGCTTTATACTGAGTTACACCCTTGGCCAACCAGAAGGCCCTAGATGTTGCTATCTCCGTTCTCAACTCTGCTGGAATAGGCAACAGAGGTACCACAGGAAACTGATGTACACTGAATGGTGTAGTGGAAAATTTTGAAGTGCTGTTGCTCAGCATGGCAGTGTCCACAGCCACACCCCCAAGGAGAGTCCATAAATGATGCAGGCTGCTGTGTTGATCCATATCAATTAACAGTTCTAGTGGTTTTTCCTCTACCAGGAGTATTTTTTTTGTAAAGCTAATGGCTCTGAATTGGCCATTCAAGATCAGGGCCCTTCAACATAGTTTGCATTGTTGCTGGGAAAAATCAATTTCTTCCCCTGGCTAGCATGAGGACTGCAGCTAAGCTCAGAGGGAACAGGGAAATCTGAGGGGGTGGCAGATGACACCGTGGCTGGCATCAAGGGTAGACAGGGCTGGGCACATGCTGGAGGCCCACATCACAGCAGAGCCCACTGACAAGAGCCCTCTGGTCTTGTTTCTCTTCTTCACTGTTGCAATCTGCTAGTCCCTCTGCCTCAGGCAATGGTGGTGGTGAGAAAGAGGAGCAGTAGATGTTACTGCCTACCTGCTCCCTGGCTCTCTGCTTGTCAAACAAGAAAGTGGTGGTAATGCTAAGAAAGAGGATGAGGAGCAATAGCAGCTGGTGACAATGGAGGTAAGAAAGTAGACTCACTTGAGGGAGGGGGCCCACTGAAGGTGTCTTGCCCAAGGCCCCCCCGCCCCGCAATCTGGAGCTGGCACCGGATGATGTCAGCATCCCTACTAATAAAAAAGTGCCGGCGCTGCATACCTTTGAGCCCTGGCTCCACTACACTTACGGAGTCAGACCATTCAGGCCAGTGTTGTCAACAATCATTGGCAGTGGGTCTCTAGGCAAAATTCTTTACCAGCCCTACCTGGAGCTGCCAGGGATTGAACCAAGGACTTTCTGCATGCAAAGCATATGCCTATCACTGAGTGCCTCTCCCTCTAAGTAGCTGGGCAACACTCTTTCTTTATAATTGCTTGTGGCACACCTACATGGTTCACAGGTTTTGCTCTGCTAAGGGTATATTTACGCTACGAATCTATATGAGTTTTATACAAACTTAAATTTTAGGGCTTCTCCCAAACAATCCTGGGAATTGTAGTTTGTTGAAGATGCTGAGGATTCATCTTTAGGGACCTTACAGAACTAAAATTTCTATAGTGCCTTGGATAGAGGGAGTAATTGTTAATGGAGTTTTGAGGCTACTGTGGCGCCTGACATAAATAACCTGAAATACAAAATTTCGGCTTATGTGGAACATAATGCAACAAAATGGTAGAAGAAAAAGAGATGAAGCGTGGGGGTGGTGAGAAAGTCCTCTTTCCCTCCCAACTCTTCCATTGCAGTAAGACTTCTAGTACAACAAGTGAGCAATTTTAGTGAGTTAATGTTCTTCAGCAATTTGGAATTTTGCCATACGACCAGCTATTAGCAGAGCACCTAGAGTTTTCTCAGGAAAGCAGTGGGAAATAAGTAACCTTGTACCTTTGAACTTGTGTACTTGTCTCTGAACATGTTGGCTTGTGTGTTTATATTTGCCCCAAAAGTGCTTTGGGTGACAGTCTAGAGGAAAAGCCTTGGCTTGACTCTACTCCTAAAGATAGTTTGGCTGTGCTGAGAGAATGCCTAAAGATAGTTTGGCTGGTCTGTGCCATTATTTTGTCTGAACAGATATGCCCATATCTTGCTTACCTTTGATATTTCCATCTCCCGGTAAAGCTCTCTGCCATTGACTTTCACAAACAACAAAGATCTGTCCAGTTCATATTTTTAAAAAGTTTCACATAGTCCGAAAATTAAATCGGAGTAGCTTCACATCAACAAACAACCCCAGATTGTAAAACAAATGGCAGGTTGTAGCTGTAGCTAAGTAGAGTAGGATGAGATCAATAACATATATGTTTGCATAAGAACGAATCTATCTATCATCTATCTATCTATCTATCTATCTATCTATCTATCTATCTATCATCTTCATATTAGCTGGGTGGAAAGATTTTAGGGCATATAGTTGCCAACCAGCCAATTTATTATAGGTTGAATCAATGAAACTAATTCTAGCAATAACTGCTGTCTGAAAAGTCAGTACACTTCACATTCCAAGTCACCAAATTCTGCTTTGCTCTATCCATAATATGCCAGATACCACCCTTGTTCCAGCCCAATTTTCCAGATTTTGTTCAGGCTCCTCCCTGGACCTGCCAGACTGAGTCCTGGCTCCTCCCTGAATATGCCAGGTTGTGTCCAGGCTTCATCCCAGACCTGCTAGGTTTTTTTGGGAAGGGGCATCACTGAATGGTTCAGCAGATGCTTTTTATGTAGTAAATCCAGGTTCAGTTCCTGGCATCTCCAGTTAAATGGTCAGATAAAGGTGATATGAAGACTCTAGAGAGCTGCTGCCAGTCAGAGTGGACAATATGGGGCTCAATGGGCAGATTTGTCTGACCTGGTTATCCAGCAGCTTCTCATGTCCTGTTTTGTCTCTGTTTCCTGGACCCATGCAGAAGGCCAATACTTTTAAAATAAAAATAGTAGTGCATAATGTAACTTTTCCCTCATCAGCCTTTCCTTTTTAGACATAGTAATGGGAAAAATGAAGTTAGCGTCTTGGCAAATCACGAGCTGTCATCACACCAAGTGAACAGGGAAGTGTAGGGAAACAATGACGTTGATCAAAGTACTTTAAAGGCCTTCCTATTCAATCCATCTTCGGGTGAAAAACAGCTCACGTTCTCACAACACTTCTGCCAACCGCTTGACTTGTCCTCCCTGATTTATGACTAGCTTCACCCTGCAAAAATAAAGGCCCGTAATTTCAGGGCTTGTGAACGACCCTGAAGATGATAACCTCAGGCTCCTCTCACAGATTCCAAGCTGCAGCAATACAGTCCCAAAGTACAATGACAGGAATTCAGTTAGCAAGGAACAGAGCCTTTATTTTCCCAGAGATACACAGGGGAATATCATGGGAAGTACAATGACGTTCTTCGTGCTGTATTTATAACTGCTGGGAGTCCCACCCTCATCTGCATTGTTTGAAGTGCTGTTGCTCATTTACTGTAAAAAAATAAAATAAAAAATCACCCCAAGCAAATTCTCATTGGCACAAATGGCTGATTTGTACAGAAGGTTTTTATTTGAGTGACCCATGTGGTGACTTATGAAAATAAGGTCATTGCAAATTTTGTTCAGCTAAATCTGTCATTTTAGATTTTGTGTAGGTGTGATGTGTGAAGTATTCTTTTGAAGGTTTCAAACGGCTGATGAACGCCATTATCTTTTTTCCTGTCTTTTCCAGTTTTACCTGGGGGCGAGGGGGGGCCAAGAGATGCCAAAGATCTCTGGGCAGTTCACAAAAGTTAAAAACCCAAAGTTTAAAAGGGAGATGATAATGTAAAAACTGATGCCATATTAGACTTGATCTCACAAATATCTTATTTATGTATTATTTATTTATCTTTGTGCCACCATTTAAACAAAGTAATTCCAGTGGGGTTTGTAGATGTACTATCTATTAGAGATATGCACTGAAGACATGATTCAGTTTGGACCCTGCTTCAGTGCTTTGGAAAGTGCCCTGAACTTGGACTGCTTCAGGCACAGCCATTTTCATCTCAGGTTCAAAGGAAGCCTCACTTCAGTAAATCTGTGCTTTTGTATGTCTATGAATTCACTAGCATGAGGAAATGATCAAATGAACAAATAGCTCTCTCTCTCTCTCTCTCTCTCACACACACACACACACACACACTTTTTGACAGAATTGGAGAAGATATGTTGGCACAGTAGTCCTCTCTGAGTGGATGATGTCTTCCACATGTCAGACAGATTGGTGCAGGAGTTTCAGTGCGAGGTGAACAGTTTGACATTTTTGTTTTTAATATTTTATTTAGATGTTTTGATTGTATCCCTAAACAAACAATCCCCATTTTCCCTCACCTTCTGTCCCCTAATTGTTTACTCTCTCATATCTATATCTAAGCAAATAAAAAAAGAAAAAAACATGTCATACAAAATAGTCCTGAGTTATGGGTAAAATCCATACAATTGACATTTCTTAGTAGAGTTGGATTACATCTGCAGGCATAATTTCTCTTTCTGAGGTGATGAAGCCTGTCAGATTTCAGACTGATAGGTGTAGGGGAAGAATGGCAGGCCTAGGGGCATGTGGAAGAAAGGACTGATTTTTTTTAATAAAAAAAAATTTCAGAAAAATATTTTTCTTTTTCTTAAACAATTCCAAAGCCATTCACAAAATAAAATAATAATAAAATGCATTAAAATTAATGAAGAAAGCATGAATTAAACAGTAAAATAGCTCATTAAAATAACTAGGAGAGTTGGCAATGCTGGAAGTTAGGAAAACATCCAGACAAACAGATATGGATTTTGTTGTCACCAGAAATATCCCTCAGTAGTAGTCTGCTGGATTGCAGTGAGCTCATTCTACATGGCGTCCACTTCCAATGGGGAAAGCCCTCCTCCACAATGTGACTACGTGAACATCAGTGGTATGGTAAGTAAGCCTCCCCCATCAGGATGTTAACACCAGGGATCTATGCAGGAGAAGGTGGTCTCTTAAATAACCTGGTTGTAAGCTGATTAGGACCTTGTAAACCAGTAATAACACCTTGAAAGTAACTCGGTAGCTAACTGGCGGCCAGTTTGGAGCTTTTGGCATAGGAGTCGTGTGCACAGCATCTTAAAGTGATACAGGATGCCTGTCAGTGGTCTTTGAACCATGATGGTTGTTCTACACAGGCAAGACACCAGTTGACACTGCAGGTATCACATGAAGTGAACAAGTCCAACCTTGTCTCTGGACTATGGGCCGATCTACATATGAGGTTTTTGACGTTTTATAAGGGTTATGAAAACTCTTTGGGCCACATGACGCACTCCCTATAACATTGTATATCTGAGGTTTTTTAAAATTCACTTCAGTTATATACAACGGTTTCACTTTTAATAAATCGTTTTAAGTAAAATAATGTGTCCTTCCTTACCGTTTGGGATTCATGGGGGCAGTGCTTCCTTTACTGGTGCCCAAATGCTTAGCAGTTGATTGGTGGGGAAGAAAGAGGAAGTGGGTGAGTGAACTACAACACCCACAATGCCTAGCCCTAAACTCATTGTAAAAACGAAAGAGAAAGAGACAGGGCAGAACAGTGTGTGACTGCACACACCGCTTTAAAGACTGAAGACTGTTCTCCTGTAACGTGAGTACTCAGTAATGTGGCCTAAGACGTTTTAGAACGCACCTATTTGGAACGTTTTAAAATACTTTTTAAAACGTTCCAAAGGACTGTGTAGATCGGCCCTCAGAGACAATCCTTTAAGAACATAAGGAGAGCTGTGCTGGATAAGATCAAAGGCCTATACAGTCCAGCATTCTGTCCCCACAGTGGCCAACCAGAGGCCTATGGGTAGGCTGACCAGATAAAATCCAGGTCAGGGCTCATGTAACTTTAACAGTTGTAGAGAAAAGGGAATTTCAGCCAGTGTCATTTGTATGCAATTAGTTCCTGGTGAAATTCCCTCTTCATCACAACTGTTAAAGTTGCAGGGGCCCTGCCTTCTTTTGTATATGGTCACTCTAGTATAGTGCCTGCACCTTTAACTGTTGTGATGAAGAGGGAATTTCACCAGGAACTAATTGCATACAAATGACTTTGGCTGAAATTCTCTTTTCTCTACAACTGTTAAAGTTATATGAGCCCTGACCTGGATTTTATCTGGTCAGCCTACCTATGGGAAGCCCACAAGCAGGTTATGAGAGCAACAGCACCCTCCCACTCGTGTTTCTATGCAATTGGTATACAGAGGCATACTGCCTCTGATACTAGAGATAATGTATAACCACAATCACTAGGAGCCACTGCTCATCTTATCCTCCATTAATTTTTCTAATCCCCTTTTAAGGCCACCCAAGTTGGTGGCCATCACTACATCTTGTGATAGCGAATTCCATAGTTCAACTCAGGCTCCTGTGAAGAATATTTCCATTTGTCTGTTGAATCTAGTATTATCTAGTACTATTCACTTTCCCCACAGGCATCATTTTGAATGTCTCTTCCTCTTGCGAATAGTCTCTGGGCCTCCTCACAACAACTTAATTCCCACTGCTTGTTGATTTGCATGATAGTCAAGGCAATTAGTATCTTTGGGATCAAGCCCTGAGCCATCAGCTCTGCCAAACAATCACAGACCACACAAGTTCTTCCAACTTTATATGTTGTGTTTGGCAAGCTGTGTTATGAGATATATAGCTTTGTACATAATGAGAGCCAAGCGGTGCTCCCCCTCGCCTTTCTTTTGACTAAGGGGTAAATTGGATTACAGCTCTTCCTTTGTGTTTAAATACAGTCGTGGCTACCAACCAGTCAAAATGTGCTTGTCTTTCAGAAGTGAAAAAATCAGCTGAATACAGAGTGTTGTCTGCCCCAACCCAGTCTGCTTTCTCTGAACGAGAGCCAAACCACAGAGAACTCATTTTTAATGTGCTGTTTACTCTAGGATGCATCTAGTTGGCAACAGTCAATGGTTGGCTGCATAAGAATCTTGGGCACCGCCCCTCTTCTGCAAAAACACACACCAAAGAATGCCATGTTGTGGCTATTATTGCTTTAAGGAAAACAAAACAAAACTCAAGTTCTTCCAAATATTACTTCATTTCAACACCTGGAAGGAAAGAAATGTGAATTGTAGGCATCTTGATACAAACATGTAGCATTTGGATTACTAGTGTAACTGTCATGGCTTCCCACAAAGAATCTTGGGAGTTATACTTGGGTGAGGACAGGGCCGTAGCTCAGTGGCGGCACACGTGTTTTGTATGCCAAATCTCCCTGCTTGAAACCCTGGTATCTTCAGGTAGATTTGGGAAAGACTTCTGCCTGAAAACCTGGATTCATAGGGTGACCATATGGAAAGGAGGACAGGGCTCCTGTATCTTTAACAGTTATATAGAAAGGGAATTTCAACAGGTGTCATTTGTATGCATGCAGCACCTGGTGAAATTCCCTCTTCATCACAACAGTTAAAACTGCAGGAACCCTGCCCTCTTGAATTTGGTCACTCTAGTATAGCCAGTAAACCTTGCTCCCTGCCCACTCCCCCTATAGCCGATGTGGAGAGAACCATGTCAGCTACCTCTCCCTGCTTGAAACTTGAATGCAGAGATGGGGAAAAGGGGTGGTCCCAGGGGTAGAGAAGAGAGGAGACTGGGGAAGCAGCCTTACACAGCTTCCTATACTTGTCCCAGCCTCCTTCCCTCCCACTATGAACTTGCCTGTCTAGCAAAAATGCAGGGTGGCCGGAGCACAGACGTGAGGATCGCCTCCATGCTCTGTCTGCCCTGCATAATGATACTAGGCAGTCTCCGAATTCAGAGGCTGTCAACTATCACCATAGGATTGTGCCCAAAAGAAAATAAAAAATAAAAACATTTTTTTAATATAGGAAAGAAAACACACACAATTAAACAGTGTTATGGCAATTTTGACATAGCACACTAGTCTTACAAAACAATCAGAAATACACAAAACATGGAAAAATAATGCAGATAGCTTATCTTGTTGGTCATGACTTATTCTCCCCCTTTGCCTCCTCTGTGTTGTTATTTAGAGAATGGTTGTTCATTATGTTAAAAAGTACTTCACAACAAAGTGGTGAATGTATCAACATTTGTGCCACCTGCCTGTAACTCCTGTTTCGGCATGTGTGGCTGACGGGCCCACGCCTGTTTGTATGAGAGCAAGGCTTAATGTGAAATTTTTGTAGTTAACACCAGACCTTGGCAGGATTACTTGCTCAAAGCGTTGCAGGCTGAGAGTAATTCATGGATCTTGACTGCCGTTTCACTTGATCGCACTTTCATGCTCCTACCTGACATTCATCATTTCATATCAGTGAATCAGTCAGGAGCTGTTGAGGCTCCAACTACACACTCTGATCATCCATTTACGATGTGTGTTTCTTGCAGCAACCGTACCCAGCACAGGAATGCCAAAGCTACACAAAAACACTCAGGAGGACTTTCAAGTGAGCTGAGTGAGAATGATCTAGGCCAACCTCCCCCAACCTAGTGTCCTCCATATGTATTGGACTACAATTTCCATCAACCCCAGCAAGCATGGCCAATTGTCAGGGATGGTGAGAGTTCTCTTGAGGGCACCTGGTTGGGAATGACTTTTGTAGGCTGTAGCCCAATATTTAAGATTCCTATTTATCCATATGTTAATCATCTTCCTAATTAATCCAATAAAATGCACCGGATTACTTCGATCCTCAGTTCTGATATGGGATCCAAGTGCCTTTAGCACCACTATAACCAGAGCTGCATAAACGCTGCATGAGAGAGAGAGAGAGAGAGAGAGAGAGAGAGGAAGCTAAGGTTGATGCCTTAACGGACATGCCCTGTGTATAACTTACCTTCCATGCACCTACACTTCTCCTGGCCCACATTGTCCTGTTCCTGTATTCCCTTATGAAGCATATGAACCTTACTGCATTGCTAGAGGTATCCTCCTATGAGTTGACCCACTCCAAACACAATGGCTTAGTTCGGACGACACTTTAGGCAACGGAGGGGAGAAGAGGCAACAGACGGTAAGTTATTTTGGAGTGCCCGCCACACAACATGTTGCCCCTCCCCCGTCGTGCGGCTGAAAGTGGTGGCCTCATAATAAGCAACGAGGCTACGAAAAACAACTGAGCAGCCCGTTGTTTCCCCCCGTTGCTTAATAATGTACCGTCAGTTGTGTGTGTGGGTTGTGGGTTGCCCGACACACGACACAATAAGCAACACAACTGATGGTTGCCTCTTCCCCCCTCCGTTGCCTAAAGTGTCGTCCAAACTAAGCCAATTAGTGACATTGTACATCGATATTGTTAATGATTATGGTACATGTCTGTTAAGGCATTTATCCTTAGTTTCCAATTTCCTAGCTTTGTAGAGCTTGAGCCAACATGAGATAACTTTGTCTTAAACTAGCAGGGTTCCTGTTTTTTTTGTTTTTTTTTAAATGAATTATAGTATCATGAAAAACAAAACAAAAACAAAATCATGAGCTAAAAAACAAAACATAAACAAGTCACTAATTGACTAGATGTGTATAAATGGATAGCTATGCTCCGGAATATTCAGAAAGTCTGAGTAAACCTGTACAGGATTCCAGCATACACTTTTAGTATCCCTCCCTTTCCCTCTTCATCAGTGATCTGTCAATTAGTGAGAGTGATTCCCTCAGCCCTCAAAATCACTTCACTCTTATTTCAGTTGACAGTTTCCTGCTACCTGTCCCCCACTGTCAGAATGCTAACAGGAACATTGGAACCTCTTTCAGAACACTGGAATGCTGACAGAAGTCTAACTTCAGAGTGAAACTGAGCATGCCCAATATAACTTTGCCAGCAGTTGCTGCCATAGGCTTTCATGGGACAGAAATGTCTTAATATTTGCACGGCTGCCCAGAACTTTGCCAAATCAATGAAAGGCACATCTCCTTGACAAACCTGAATAAAGTGCATCAGTAGTTTTCATAAAAATTTGAAAGATTCCAAGCCAAAGTTTGGAGTATTTTCAGTACTTACATTGATTGGATCATTTTGAAATGTTGTACAACTGTAGACTTCATCCAGTAAATCATGGATGCCAGGTTTCCATGTTAATAGCTAAATATTAGTAGAATTTTGAGGCTTATAATGTGTGTATGTGGCCCCAAGATAATCAAAATTCTGCACCAAGAAAAGCTGAATTCCACAAACTCTGTGCTTTAAAGAAATTTATGGCATTTGCATACCTTCTCATATTTTGCATAATTCATTCTATTTTGGCTTCTTGTGGGCTTTGGAGGCTCTGCAGACAGCTGTGTGTTCCTAAAGACTATGCTTTTTATTCTCAATGTGTTTCGAGGGTAACTTTTTTTCAAGGAATAAAAATTTCCCCAATACATCAAAGCAGTCAGAATCAGCTCATCTCAAAAGACCATTCATGAAACCAACAACTACTTTGGTTCCCAAAGCATACTTATATATGAAACTCTCTGGCTGTTTGAATCTCAGACTACACATTTCAAGTCATAGTCTTTGAGTGGGTATCAGATGAGCAAATTCCAACTGCCTTGATTTATTGGGAATTGTTTCCCTAGAGAGTTAACCTCAAACATGGTGTTGGAAATAAAAGAACATAGGCTTTCCAGCAAAGCCATCTCCTGGCATGGCAGGTGAATACTTGCTACAGTTGTTTGATCCTTCTTGAACATTGAATTTAAAGGGAAAGCCTGCCCTGATTGCTAGAAATCTTATTCAATGTCCTTTCTGTATTCTGAGATTCAGACTGCAATCCTAAGCAGCCTTATTAGGGAATAAACTCCATTGAGCTCCATGGGACTTACTTCTGAATAAGCATGCTTAGGGCTGCATTGATAGCAGGCATTGCCTACATGCATGCAGCTCAATCCTATAATGTTTATTTGGGGCACTGTGCTCAATGGGGCATCCTCCCTAATAAGCAAATTATGATGACAGCCTAACATGAAACATAAATGTGTAACCATATGGGCTAAAAATATGCAAGAAGAAGGAGAGATTTTTTAGCTGAATTCTGTGCTCAATATCACATTATAAGATCCCCATTGCTTCCTTAAAATCACAGTTAACACATGACCTTGACTATACTCTTTTCTGATAGTTAAAAGACACCAGTCTGTAGTCCGAACTAAATGAAATCTTGTTCTGCAAATCCATTTTAAATATGCTCCTGGGGGTAGAGGGAATCCTGTGCCAAACAGGAAGGTAAAGGGTAAACTGATGCCTACCAGATTTTCCCCCAAGATAAACCACTTATGCTCAAGTGGGTTGTGAAAAGTGCCTAATCTCTGCTCCCCAGAATGTCTGGGTGGAGTCAAGTTGAGATTCAAGGGAAGCATAAACAGCTTAAAATTGCTAGCGTGAGCTTACTTTGCTGCTGTTGGGATAAGTGGACATTGAAATGAGGCAAACACTTGCCCTTTGGCACTTTCCTTATCAGAAAGTGCCAGTAATTTGTGCACATTAGACCTCCTTATGCAGGAACCTGGTATATGACTTTGTTCTAACTGACCAAACATTGAGTTTGGTGATCACGTCTTTGAGTGAAGATCTGGAGCAAATAAAAGAGAACCCAGAGTTCTGGGTGATCTTCCTGGATTGTTCATGATTATCAACCCCATAGTTAGACCATAGTGCAGGATTGACGAATGCATTATTTATTTATTTATTTTATTCCATTTATATACCGCCCCATAGCTGAAGCTCTCTGGGCGACCTACTATTCAACAACAACCCAAAATTCAACAACAACCCATGCTCAACCCTAGGTTGTCATTACTCGTGAGCCAGGCATTAGTGTGTGTGTGTGCATGGGTGGGTGTGCACACATGCACATTTAAACTGGCTTTCATGCCATGATGTCTCTAAGGAACCCTTAGAGTTGTCATTCTCTAGGAAACTAACTGAACTCTCAACCTCAGGGGCCACTTAATGCAATCATGAGAAGGAGGAAATGCATGACCCAAAAAGAGGACAAAAGAGGGCATAGATTTGCATAACATTTGTATTTGCCAAGTTAAATGTATAAATGCAAATTTAGAGTTAAGTATTATAATTTAAATAGAAATACAATGTCATAGTGGAGAAGACTGAAACCAGGTGGCCTTTGTGCTTATGTTTCAAGGTCCCTCATTGGGATTCTTTATCTTTAAATTAGACTTAAAACAGCTTTTCAAATAGAGGACAGCCCTGTGGTAGCCCTTCAGACTGAGGACCGTCCTCTGTAAAAGAGGACACATGGCCACATTACGATATATATAGAACCTTAAATCCCAGGATGAAAATCAAGGGTATGCCTTCATGGCACTGGGTTGGCGCTGCCTCCCTCTGAAACCCTGGGGTTTCCCTCTCCTGGGGTGGAGTCAGGTAATCCTGATACTGAGGAGTGTGGGGTTTCTGAGTGGCCATTTGGTTACAAGAGCTGCCCCCTGCCCTCTTCCTAGTGAAAGGCGACCAATCGCAGGTCACCTTCTACCAAACATTGCCCACAGATTGGCCCAGGAGTGATGTCTGATGGTGGAAGAGCTGTACTGACATCACTGCGATTGAACATGTTAGGTTAACTCCCCAACTTTTTCAATTCACAGCTTCAAAGGAAAGCCCCGCGGTGGCTGCGAAGCTGCACCTTGTCGTATAACTGATGCAGCACATATTTGCAGCCACTGTAGAGCTTTCCCCTCGTATAGGCAGCCCCCAGGGCTGAGTTCTGTGAAGTTAGTGGAGTACTGCTATTAGAGTTCCCTAGGATATCTACCTTTGGCATCTTTGGAATGTACATAAGTAGCAGTGGCACACCAGTGGCCTTCCTAAGTTTTATCTCGGTAGTTGAGGGGATGCTTCCAGGATGCTTAAACCCTTGTGGCATTCAAATCATTCCAAAAGAGGAAATATTTTATAGAATCCCCCCCCCCCCCAGTGTTCCTCCGAATTTTTGATATTTCCATCAGAAAAATTAGGGGGAAATCCTGGAGGGGGGGAAATGGGGGGACATTTTTCCCTACCTCCTTCTCCAGGCTTCTAATCTCTATACTTGCGCTTCTGCTCTGAGGATTATTCTATCAACACAGGTGTTGTGATTCCTCTGCTCTGCTGTTTGGGCTTCCATGCAGTCTGCAGGGAGGTTTGCGAGGATCCTGTGTGGCTTGTTGAAGCAGTAAATCCCCAAACTCCTGCTTGTAGCGGGAAAAGGCAGACACATTCCCTGTGTAAGATCTTGGTGGGGGAAGCAAGAAAGACTCCTAAAGCAGCCTTAAGGCTGAACAGACATGATAGTAAAGCTCTATGCCACCCAACCCCCGTTGAACACAATTGCAGCCATAGAGAGGGACAACACAGGAAGGCTTTATGACTGCACAGGGTCCTTACGGTGCAGCCATCATTTATCAAATGAGATCTTATGAATGGTTCCATCAATTACATTCCCTCCTCCTGACCTCCTGGAACTAAAAGTTACTTGTTCTGCTTGGTAGCTCTGAATGCTGGGGCGACTCTTAAGGAAAGAAAGCAAACAGTTGTCCATTGTTTCTCACTCATCCTGCTACCCGAATTCACGTCTCCGGAATTCTTGGTGCAGAAAAGAAGCTGTCTAGGTGGTAGAGGCGTCCTTTTTTTACTCTCGACTGATCTCTTCCCATTCAGCTATCCTGGATGGGGATGATGGAAGTTCTAGTCTGACACAACTAGTCCATGGGCACCAGGTTGGGGAAGGCTGATTCACAGCAATAGACAAATTCACTATTAAGCTTCAAAATCCATTTTAGTGTAATACTTTGCAATATGGAGTTTGGAATTTTGCTTATGGTCAACACGGTTACATTGGCTTTTTGTGTGGCTAAGTAACCTGCACATTTTGGGGTTGATCTTTTGCATTTTACTGGATAAAAGAAGAGCATATCACTATTACTGTTACTAGCAAAGCAGTATTATTTATTACATTTATATCCTGCCTTTTTTCTTCTTGCAAGGAACCCAAGGTGGCGTACATAATCCTCCTCCTTCTCTCCATTTTATCCTCACAAGAGCCCTGTGAGTTAGGTTAGCCTGAGGGTCAGTGACTGGCCCAAACCACCCAGTGAGCTTCATAGATGAGTGGGGAGATCTCTTGAGTCCCACTCCAACACTCTAACCACCACACTTCACTGGCTCTCTATTAGCATATCGCTAACAAGATCAAGACCAATAATAACTATTTCTTTAAAATTTACTATAAATTGTAGTGTAAACTAATATTATACAGAATTAGACTGGACTTTTAAAAAATCAATCAGTGTTAGTTGGGCTTTATGAGTAGGGATGCTGATCCCCCCATTCACAGTACCACATGAGCTTGTTTGCAGCCTGGCAAGTGCCCCGATGAAGGTGCAAGGCTGCCCGCTCTTATTCAGAGCCAACACTTTGCACAACAATGGTGGCTCCAGAAATTGCACATTTCCCAAGTTGCGTTAATGGCGGCTTTTCGGACCTCATTTACGCAAGGTTAAAGGCCTGACATTTACACAACTTGGGAAATACGCAGGTTCCAGAACCACCATCGTTGTACACAATGGAAGCTCTGGACAAGAGTGGAGAGCTACTGGGCGGTTTCCAAGCTACGGAGTGCTCAAAGAGTGGGCCTGTGAACATGCTGTGGCCCAGCAAGGTGGGTCAAGAGGGTGGGCACGGGGGAGTCCACCAGACTCCTGGACCCAGCTGGGCACGCGCAGCATTCCAGTTTATGAGAGTTGCATCTGAGCCTGCTGTATCTGATCCAGTTATACCTGATGGACATTTGTTTGTTAGGCAGATGGCTGCTTAATAACCCAGAATGGTTGTCTAAAGGGAGCAAATGGTTAGAAGATACTTAGAAATGGCACTGTGTTTGGTAAGGAGTGGGAACAGGTGTGTGTGAGAGAGCAAGCAAACAAAGAACAGCTTGCAATTTGTCAGAGGGAGATTATAGAGACTGGGCTCACAAAACATGACAACCCGCACTCAAGGTTGAATATGATTTGAGTGTAGGTTATTTTTTTAACTATGGTTGCCACATTGTGTGAACCCAGCTGTGCTAACAAACCATTGTTTATTAACCACAAACAACTCACAGTTCACAACCCAACAAAAAGCCATGAGTTCTCTTTGTGGGTTGTTCTTTCCACACAAAATTCCACTCTTGTAAACCTTAATCAATCAAAAATCCTTGCCAATCTACTGCAAATCACCAAGAGAACTACCAGTAGTTCCAGATCTATCTTCTGCCCACTCCCAATCGATTGCATTTACAAATATTTCCTTTATAAGCAATGCCTTGTGAAATGCCATGTATACTGTTTACCTTGTATTTCCTTGAAACAATACTCAGTGCCCTTCTATAGTATGGTGAGTCATTCTTTTTTTTGGTTTTGTTTTAAACATTCAAACCCACACACCTTACGACTTGACAAGGGCAGCAGTGCAGAATAAATTCTTATAAGTTAAAACAGTTTTCAGGGAATGGTGTACTATACATGTGGAGCAGCAACTGTTTACACCCCTCAATATGCTCTTGTTGGTGCACTTGGAATGTTTAGTATAGTATTTATTAGTGTTGGGCCAATACCTGTCCACCATTTTCGGGAACTTTCTCTCTCTCTGTGAAAGCAACATTGTTTTTTCTGCCTCTTTTGCAGGGAGGAGGGGAAAATTCGGATAATTTTCTTCTCGGGGCGGGGGACAGGATTTTCACATACTTAGGGTGACTATAAGACAAGAAAAACCAGGATTCGTCAGGATTTTGGGTAACAAATCCGAGAAGGGGGGGAATTATGAAATTCCCCACCCAAAGGGCAGCTCTACATTATAGTCAATGGGAATTAACAACAATGCTTACAGCTCCATCAATTTTAAAGATAAAGCGATGAAACTTGGCAGTATGATAGCTCTTAAGTAGGTCTTTAGCCATGCCAACTTTGAAGCAATTCTGTTCATCTGCTGATTTTTAGGATTTTAAAAAAATGTTTGAAATTTTAAAATTGATTTTTAAAAAACATTTGGTTCTATACCACCTAGCTCCCCCCCCCCAATATAGTTGCTACCCTTCTGAAGAAGTTGGCCTTGATGGGAACAACATGAGATGCAGCCAAATATACAGAGAATATGATTAGACACACATATTTATGAATGTCCACATTATTACCTTCTACTATGTTGTGCTTTAGAAAACACTATATATAGACCTGTGACTCACGTCGCACATAACATCTAACCACGGGTTAACTCTGGACTGTTTATAGTGCTGTTCCGAACCACCACCTGCCTTTTTGTAACCTCTTTGGTCCCCTGTGAAAGAGGCAGCCCTTTTTCTGCTGCTTTTGCAGAGATGTTGAGAATTTCAGAGAAATGTCTTAGTGCACAGGGCTTCCGTGCTTACCGTACAGTAACGAGATGGCCGAGGGCATTCAGGTGTGCTCTTTATTTTCCCTATTATTATTTTTTTGCTGTTGGGGTGGTTAAAAGTTATTTTAATAAGAAAGGAACAACAGCAACAAGTCCCCCCCTCAGCTTTGAGGCCCTGAGGAGGCAGCAGCATTGGAAAGTCCCAGTCTTGCACACTTAGCAATTTCTCCAAAATTCTCACCCCTTCCACCAATTCCCAGGGCAATTTCTTTCCCCCGCTACCCCCAACAAATGGTTGAAAATAAATACATAAAAACATGGGGGACATAGGTGGGAACATGGACAGGAGGATGCCGTTGCATCATGTCTTGCTTGCTGATGCCTGGTCAACAGCTGATCGACCACCTTGTAAACAGAGTACTGGACTAGATGGACCCTTCATCTGATCCTGCAGGGCTCTTCTTATGTTCTTTAAAAAAATTAGCACAGTGCGAGTTGTTTAGGTCCCAAATAATTCAGAGTTTCGGAGTTCAGATGTAATGTTAATAATCGGGTTGTTTTGGAAAGCGGAAGTGACGTGTGAGGGAACAAGCTCGCTTTGAGCGTGCTCACAAACAACCCATGATTTGTTAACCATGGGTTATTTGATAGTGTGAACTGGGTCTATGGGTAGTAGCTAACTGTGCCCCAGCACCAGCGTTAATGGTGTTGCATTAATATAAAGCAATGTGTGTGCAATGTAACTAGCATTTGTTGGGGCAATGAGAGAAAAGAA
This sequence comes from Anniella stebbinsi, assembly GCA_029215795.1. Taxonomy (NCBI): domain Eukaryota; kingdom Metazoa; phylum Chordata; class Lepidosauria; order Squamata; family Anniellidae; genus Anniella; species Anniella stebbinsi. The sequence continues at coordinate 151,099,848 of JARDYH010000001.1, forward strand.
TCTATTTGCTGCTGAAATTCGGCACCAAATCACCCCTTTTCTCCATTACCCCAGTAAGCACTACTTATGTTGCGCAAGGGTTGGTTCACACTAGCACAGCATCATTAGTGCTAACATGGGACACAATTGGATACTACCCATTACAAATTTGAACTCTGCTGATTTGTGCCAGTGGCAGAATTAGGAAAAATATTGGGAGAGTAGGAGACACAGAAGGGGCAAAGTGCATTGGCGTTGAAAGCTTTACCACACGTTAGTCATCTGAAAAGAGATTGTATATTTCACATTCATACTCCTACCCTAAACGTATTTTCTTTGTAAGTCCTATTGATTTGAATGGAATGAACTTTCAACTAAGCATGTTTAGGACTGTCACCTTTTTAAAAGTCCTGCCTTTAATTTGCATGTGCAACGTGCTTTTTCTTCAAGTAACTACAAGGGTCCAGCAATCAGGGAGAGGTCTCCTCCTCCGCCCGGCACTACCTGTAATTTGTTCACTAAAAGTAGCTCCGTAATTTTCCTGCCCCAAAAATATATACTCTAAAATCAGACAGAACCCAAGAAACCAGAAAGGTTTGTTTAATAATAATAATAATAATAATAATATTTATTTATTTGTAGCCCGCCTCTCCCTCTGGATCGAGGCGGGGAACAACAACAATATAAAACATAAAAATCACAACAGTTAAAAATTTTTTAAAAACAAGAGAAAAATACAACATTAAAAACATCTTAAAATTCATCTGGATAGGCCTGTCGGAAGAGGACAGTCTTCATGACTCTCTTAAATTCATGAAGACTGTCAATTTGTCTAACCTCCTCCGACAGACCATTGCTAAATTCAGAACTAATTTGCCACATCACTATACAAAACAAATACAGAACAATGTGCATGGCTGAAATTATCGTATTGTATCGTTATTGGAAATTCCGATATAAAAAAAATTCAGGTCCGATCATATTGGGGGTACCCGGATTTGATCGGATCCGTTATCCGATAAATATTGGTTCTGATCCAATTATGGTGTTTTCCCCATAGGTTTGCATTGGGGGGAAAGAAAGATTTCCCCCAGTGCAAGCCTATGGGGAAAAACATTGACCTAGCACTCCCTCCCTCCCCTCACGCTCGCCCCCACTCGCTCTCTTTGCCTGCCTCCGCCACCACCGCCACTGCCGCCAGTCCATCCTACTGCTAAACAGGCTTTCCGGCCTGCTCCTCAGTAGAGAGACATGCTGAGTGATGACATCATCACTCGGCGCATCTCTCTACTGAGGAACAGGCCGAAAATCCTGTTTAACAGTAGGACGGACTGGCGGTGGAGGCGGCAGCGGTGGAGGCAGGTAAGGAGCGCGAGTGGGGGGAGGAAGCATGAGTGGGGGGAGGGAGGGAGTGCCGGCCCAGTGTTTTTTCCCATAGGCTTGCTTCGGGGAAAGCTTTCTTTCCCCCAATGCAAGCCTACGGGAAAAAACCAGAAATGGTGGTCTGATAATCTGATATGTCCGATAGTTATCGGATATACGGATATCGGATCCGATCAGATAGGGTCTCCTTAGGAATGTATAATTATCGTTAATCGGATGTCCAATAACAGCCTTATCGGTTCGTTATCAGACATCGGAACGATACAATACACATCCCTAAACAAAACCCAGTCTCTACATCAATTGGTTTAGTAGGAACTAATTTGAAATATTACATTATTATTTACAATTCTAGTCAAAGAGGCAGAAACATAGATTAAAATGATTGTAATTTCACATTCCCTCAAGAGAAAAAATATCTTTAATGATTAACCCAACCCAATCTCCCTCCAGGCAACAATTTCTAACACTTTAAGATCTCAATTTTTATCCAAGCGAGTAATGATGAGAATTAATTCTAGATGAAATCTTGGGCTCCCCCCACTTCACTGTTTACTATTTAATGAAGTCAGTTGTCTAGTTTCATCATCCAGATGATTATTTGCACCAAATTATACTGGCAAATTACAAAATAATCCCTGTAAAACTCTATGAGATGACTCCAAATCCATTCCACATTATCTAGAAGTACAAAATAATAATAACTATTTAGGTCAGATAATAATGTCATAAACTCCGGCCCCATTTCCCTGACTGTTGCTAACTGATCGTTCATGATGAGAGGATACAAATTTGCACTGGGGACCCCAGCAGATGAAGGATGAGGACAGATGTATGCATGGGCAGGGATCCTGCTGGAAATGTTGGTCTAGGGAAACATCTCCCCAGACATCTCCCGGCGACTTCCTTGACTTTTATAAGTAATTGCTCATGGTGAGATTACACAATAAAGCAGCACACAGTGGAACCAGTTCTGAACTTACAGTATTTAAAAATGAGACAATCTTCCCTTACCTTCTGCTTTCTAAGCCCCCGTTCTCTTAAGATTACGTCTTTCTTATTTTCACATTGAAAAGCTTTTTAAACTGTCTTTTCAATGCTTAATACCTTGCAAATAAGCTGTATATTAAGACTGCTCGATGTGTAGTCTGTAGTTAGGCTCACTTGCTTGAGTTACCTACTCTGTGTTCACTTTTAGCTTTTGTATTGTACTTGTGGCTCAGGTGTAGCCTGAATTGGCAGGGGGCTTGCCAGCACATGCAATAGCTGTACACTGAATGTAGTGTGCACTCCCTTGGTTTCCTCTTCTGGGCCTCTCTCAGATACCACAATTTCATCTGTCAAGATGGGACAACCCTACATTGCAGCTGAACTTTGCAGGGCAAGTGAATGGGGAAGCAATCTTGTGGGGTGAAAAGTAACCTCATATTATTGGTCTTCTCACTGAGGAACCCTTGCTAAAAGAGTTCCAGAAGAACTTCCCAGCAAATAGAGAAATCGGGGTGGGGGTGGGGACACATTAGATTGAACTATCACCATATATACTACTATATAGTGGCAGTATATATAATGAGATTTATGACAGAGATTGAAAGAGAGAGAGGGGGGGGGACTATAGAAGGAAAAAAGTAAGGAATCAAGAACTATACCCTGTGGAGCCTCCTAAGAGAAGTAGGAGATGTGGGGCATCATCCTTTGGAAAGAATGAGTAGAGAGATAGGAGGAAAACCACGGAAGGAGAATGTCTTAACAGCCCAAGGAGATGATGGAACTGAAGAATGCTGGAGGGGCTGTTAATAACTCAATAAATGTGGGATCACAACTTATTTCCAAATCAATAATTGTCTTAATATCCCTTTCATGACACAAAATAATTATGACTCCCAAGAAATCATGTCTTCATCTAGTTCTTGCCAGGAAATATCCATTATCTAGCAAAATGTATGTACAGAGAAAATTAAGAAGAGGGAACGTTTTCTTCCCTTAGTATATTTCTGCTGTCCTGGGGAAAATACAATATTGACTGATTAATCGTCAAGCCCGCAGTCCTAGGCATATTTACATGTATACCCCATTGAACTCAAGACTTATGTTTGAGTAAACATGCATAAGGGGATTGGACTGCACTTTTTTAAAATTAGCACCCCATAGTTTCTAAGGCAACTTGCTAGTCAATTCATAGAATCATAGAATAGTAGAGTTGAAAGGGGCCTATAAGGCCATCGAGTCCAATTCCGAAATTCATTGGAAGTTTATGCTTGCTACAGTGAGTAATTTTGGTTTTCCAATGGAATTTTTGAAGTGGCGTAGAATTTTATATTTGACCCCCAAGAGCAACAGTTATGACCAATGGCATCTGTGTCGGTGCTGCTGCCACTGCCCACTCCTTGGCGTGATTGGCCTCCTTCCCAGCACGATCTCACCTGGCATCCCTGAGGTTGTGGGGACACTGGGCGAGGTCACAGGGACGCCGAGTGAGATCTCACTGGGAAAGAGGGCAGTCGCACTGAGGAGCGGGTAATGGCAGTGCCAATGACACAGATGATCTCTGTCCAGCCCTCGGGGTTGTAGGCTGTACGGGGGCTTAGGGCTGTATAGGGAAATGGCAGATCCAACATAAAATGGCAGATCTGCCAGAAAATGGCCTCCGTGATTCAAACTTCGAATCCGAGGCTCGAAGCTTGCACAGCCCTAATCCCTGGTGCTCCATTGGACTGAATATCTTGTGAATATCTCCAGACTGTTGACTATACTTCTTGCCCGAAACTTGTCGACTGTGGTGTCTTACCTAATTCCTCCGTGGACTGAATCTCTGGTGAATGCCTGTTAGTGAATCTCTGGTGAATGCCTGTTAGGACTACCTATTGACCACTCTTCCTGCCTGAACCCTGCTTGCTGTGGATCCTTGATCCTCTTATCGTTTTCACACCATTGCTCTCTGCTTAGTCCTAATTTGTGTGGAACTTCCAATGACCTCCTGCTTATTGACCTTGGTCTGTTAGTCCAACCTGAGCCTTGGAAAAACAGGACACTTCTCCAGCAGAGGAATGACAGGGATTCAGCTAGAGAAGACGCATGCGGAAGGAGGCTGGTACAAGTGAAATAGAGTCTAAGGATGTTCTGTTGGGAAATCTGGTTCTTTTTTGGCCGGAGGGAGTTCCACAGCATATATGACTCACTTTGGATCTGTCAGCCGAGCTACTTCTTTGCGCATTTTGAAGGTTCTACGTTTTGCTCAAATTTCGGAGCAATTTGATCACATTCGGCCATTATTTGACAAATTGCAAAACCTCCCCCCACCCCAAAATATGCAAAATTCCTAGAAAATCCGTGAACTGGCCCGACTCGCTGCAGATTGAGTTGGGCATGCAGTGAGAACCGAAACTAGGTCCCAGGGGCAGGAAGCCTAGAAAAACCCATCAAACTCCACTCCTGAAATAAATTACGGCAACGCCCCTAGCAGAGTCAGGTCACCTTGCACCCACATCCTTGCTCTTAACTTTGATCTATCCCATGGACTGGAGGTTCTGCACCCCTGCAGGATAGGATGAATCCCGCTCCTTGCTTGACTGTAACGCCAACCATCAGCATCTCTGTCTTGTCTGGACTCAGCTTCAGTTCATGAACTCTATCTACCCATTTATTCAGAACACGTACAGCCTCACCTGGTTTAGATTAGAGGAAATAGGGCTCAGTGTCATCAGTAAACCTCATTCTAAAACCCCAAATAACTTTAATTTACAGACTAGCTCAGCTAGAATGATAAAGATATGGAAAGAAACTGGTTGTTACGTTATGGGAATGAACAGTGGCACCTGGTGGGGTGTGAACATGCATGTATGCTCCAGCATAGGCTGTGTACAAAATTATCTAAATCGGACGACTCAGTGGGGTTTAATAGATTAATTGCTGTGCCCATATGGGAGAGTGCTTGAAATCCTAATGAGACTAGCAGCATTTACAATGGGAAGTCTGCAAATCTTGTAAAACTAATCACTTAAAATGTAAATGTGGCTGTAAATAACCCATTTAGAATAAATCGTTCTAATTAACACATGTAAATTGAAACTTTATTGTAAATTTCATAAGGACAAGAAAGCATTTCTTGAGGAAGCAGAAGCGAGGCAGTTCTGTTGAAACTTTGTGCCAAGCCATGGCAATTGATAACTCCATGCTTGCTCACAACAATGTGTGTGTGTGTGTGCATGAGTGTGTGCACGTACACTGTGTGTGTGTGTGTGAGAGAGAGAGAGAGAGAGAGAAAGAGAGAGAGAGAGAGAGAGAGAGAGAGAGAGAGAGAGAAAGAGTGTATCACACACAATGCACACACACACACACATGTTCATTGTCACAGGATGACTTACAGTGCAGTCCTATGTGTGAGCTCCATCAGACGAGAGCGTATTATTGCACTGTCATTACTGGGCACTCACGGATTTTTGCAGGTCCCTCTCACAATGTTGCCTACCTCCCACATGCCTCCCATCCCTTCTAAGTTCTAACCTCCTTTGTGTGACAAAAAAATGCCCCAGTAAGTCCGACTTATTTTTAAAGATAGAAGATGCTATCTCCTGCTGTGTGCAGGAGAAGCAGTGGGAGGAAAACAGCCCACTGAATGGGCCACATTACTTCCTCTTTCAAAAGAGGAAGTAATGAGAGACAAACATGCAAGAGGAGAAGCAACGGTAAGCAAATGCGATTTCCTCCTGTATGATGCTGTTGTGGCCTAGTCAGAAATAAACCCCACTGAGTTGAATGGGATTTACTCCCGGGTAAAAGTATATAGGATTACAGCCTTAATCGTGGAAATGAATTAGCTACCCTCTTTGTACTTAAAATCAAAAGTGTGAGACTGAAACTACATGTTAGGAGTGGAGATTATGAGGCTGATGTCAAGTGCAAGAGCCCTATATCTCCTTTCCTGTCTCCCATAATGTCTAGTAAATGAAAAGACATGACATGACTTCAATCTGTTGGGAATTTCCCCTCAGCACTACCACCTGTCTGCCTGCCATTTGTGGGATTGGCAAATGGCATGTCATACATTTCAGTACTTATAAGATAGCATTGGGGGATAGAAGTCGAAAAGACGTGGGACTTTACGTTTGGTGGCCTCCACACTATTTCCATAATGTCTAGCTTCACCTTAGCTGACTATCATTGCATATTAGCTATGCCATTACATCTCAACTATCTAGCTATCAGATACAAAATGCCATTGTATGTTGATGCTTAGTTGACATGTAATAGTAGTTAGCATTTTATAGCTAGTGTGCAATGTTTTTTAGTATTTGATGCTTGGCATGCCACATATTTGATTGTATTTGACATGCAATGCTTTACTGTATTTTGTCGTTCACACGCAGTGGTCTTTAGTGTTTGAATTGTTATTGAGCATTGAGGGGAGCCATCCTATTTATCCTAGACAGCATCTGAGGGAAATAGGATTGTTCCATTTCCTGGATCCGAGCTCGAAGACAGGACTCTGAGCTTGGAGCCAGGGAACTGCGCTCCCATCCCCTCCTCCTCCACTTGGGGGGAGGGAAGGAGATGGGGGCAGTTGGCTTACTTCTTTCCGATTGCCTCCTGCTCTGCATTGAATATATGTAAGGCTTATGTATAACCAGGGCACAACCCATACTAAGTATGTGATAAAATGTTAGAGATAAAATGCAAAGTTATTATTTGTTATTTACTCATTGACAGCTTATGACATTTCGTAGTTTATGCCTATCCAAACCAAAACAGAAATGCAACAAGTGTAAAAGATCAACATTTTGGATAATTCAAAGATGAGTTTTGCCAAATTGAAATATTTGTGAATATTTGCTGAGTCATAAAAAGTCTTTTCTGGAGCTATTTTAATTGAGGGAAACCTTTTTATTGGCCAACTTAGTCCTAAATAATATAGAACAACCAGACCTGTGAATGTTGTTGCTATGTGGCTTCTTCCACACAACTGGCTAGAAGCATTCTAGTGCTTGGGAGCACAATTCTTTATTTATTTAGGGTATTTTTATCCCGCTTTTCAGACAATTATTGTCTCCAAAGGTAATGGGCTACATAGCTCTAGCCTTAATGGTAACAATACCATCTTTAGGCTGTACAATCTCAAGTCAAACAGATTGATTTCATCAGTGGTAACAAACCTGACAAAGGCCTAATCCACATCAAGCAGGATATAGCACTATGAAAGTGGGATGAAAGTGGTATATAAAAGGCAGGAGCCACACCAAGCAGGATATAGCACTATGGAAGCGGAATGAAAGTGCTATATGGCATGTGTCAATGGGCCCCAACAGTTGTCAGTGCACTTCAATACCGCTTATAAAGCAGTAGTGTGTCTCCTGCCTTTTATATACTGCGTTTATAGTGCTATATCCTGCTTGGTGTGGATTAGGCTAAAGATATAGATTCTGACTCTCCCATTCAACTGATACCTGTTCTCTCATATGTGGTTCTGATTCTAGCCATGCCTATTGCCTAAGCTGTTGAGAACTAGTTTTCAGAGGGCAATGACATCTCATTATGAGGGCCTGATTGAAGCCAATCACAGAGAGGTAAAATGCTCCCTATCCCATTACCAATTCCTTGGAGGACCTTTGCATTTATGAGCTTGAATTCCTTAATCCTGCATCATCTTAGCAACCTCATGTTTTAGGCCATATGGCACAATCCGTTGAGCGATACTATGAGGAGACTTCTAGAAATCAGGACTGTTGGCCATTAGATGAATTTAAAAAGGTCACAAAGGTCTACAGTTCAGAGATATTAAAATGAGAGGAAATTGGGCTTGCGGGGAAGATGATTTTAGTCCAATATCTGCCTCTAAGCCTGTGTCTGCTCCAGCTGGTTTTGCGGGCAAATAGGGTGGAAATAAAGAGACGAGACATAAATATATGGTTTCAAATCAGGGCCACATTTATTAAGATCTGCAAAGGGAACACTGGGCGGGCCCCTCACTACACCATAACTAATAGGCGTTTTAACAGGCGAAGCATTCTAAGCCTGGTGAATGGCATTTTCATTGCTTGCCACCCCCAGGCCTACCCCTTTTGGGGAGGGGAGGCCTTCCCATGTCACTCCCCCCTGGGTGGTGAAACCCGGATGGAGCGAGGTGAGTTGGCCCCACAGGTAAGCCCTATCCCCTCACTGGGGCTGCAGAACCCTCAGCGGAAGGCCTCAAGCATCACCTGTCACCACTTAATGGTGCCGCAGAATGATCACCATCCCTGTTTTCTAAATGTGCCCGCCCCTAACGCCTAAGCCAAATGTGACCAAATCATAGCAACCCAAAATCCTAAGACACTCTCTCCCAGACTTACAGTATGAAGTAGGCGAAAAACATGTAGCCAAAGCCAATCAGGCTACATGAAAAAATTCCTACTTGGCTCCAAACAGGGCAACCGGTAAAAAGCCCACACTGCATACTGGGAGGGAGGGAGGGAGCCGCGTTCAAGAGGCCGGAGGTTGGGTGCGGCAGCCTTATATAGGCACTGCCGCTCCTCCCCCAGCCAGTGGCCCTACCGTGCTCTGTCCAATCAGGACAGGGCACGTCTTTTTCCCCTGCACCCGCATTAGCCTCCCCGCGGCCATGTGAATGGGACGCGGGGGAAGGGCACTTGCGGGCGAATAGGGTGGAAATAAAGAGACGAGACACAAATATATGGTTTCAAATCAGGGCCACATTTATTAAGATCTGCAAAGGGAACACTGGGCAGGACCCTCACTATGCCATAACTAATAGGCGTTTTAATGGGCGAAGCATTCTAAGCCTGGTGAATGGCGTTTTCATTGCTTGCCACCCCCAGGCCTACCCCTTTTGGGGAGGGGAGGCCTTCCCGTGTCGCTCCCCCCTGGGCAGTGAAACCCAGGTGGAGCGAGGTGAGTTGGCCCCACAGGTAAGCCCTATCCCCTCACTGGGGCCGCAGAACCCTCAGCGGAAGGCTTCAAGCATCACCTGTCACCACTTAACGGTGCCGCAGAATGATCACCATCCCTGTTTTCTAAATGTGCCCGCCCCTAACGCCAAAGGGGAATGACAAACCTCTGTTTAGTCAATCCCCCTCCCCCCCACCTGCACTGAATTAACTTGTGCAAGGCCCCTTGCAGATCTTGTAGGAAAATGTCATTTCCTGGATTAGTTAAATGAACGCCATCAGGCCTATAAAGCTCCCTCCTTGTCTGAACTAACTCGGGGTGAACAATGATCCCATCGCCAAGTAACCGCAAGGCGATGGCGATATCTCTGTTCACCTTCTTCCGTGCCCTGTCCAGAGCACGCTGATCCGACGCATGCCTCCATTTCACTCTGGGAATCATGTATGACCACAGTATAACAATGCCCAGCCAATGTTGCTGTATAACTTGAAAGTCAGCCAAGGCCTGAACTATAAGTACCTTGCCTTTACACAAACCCAGGTAGTTTCCGTCCAGGTGTACCACCAGCACCTGTGGGGAACAACACACCAAATCTTCACGGAATAACATGGGCAGGAGGCGCTCCCAACGCATGCCACGTCTGCTGGCATGATGGCTGAGTCCCAGCTGTGCATAGCTGGACTGGGAAGCCCTCCGGCTGGCCCAAAAAACCATGCTGTGTCCGCAAATAAGTATGGACACAGGCTCTCGAATATGCCTTGGATCTAAGAGAAAAACGTAAAAAAAGGATCAATGAACTAAACACTCGGCAATGGCTGAACATAAGAATGATAAGCCCGGGAGCGCCATCTGCCAATTCCCTGGACCTCTTGGGATGAAAAACCCAGAACTGTGGCCGTGGAAGCTGCCCCAATACGGAAAGAGTAAGTACAGAAGTAGAAGGCACCCAAGCCCAGAGCCTGCAATGCGAACTTTGTAATTGTCCAGAACTAATATCTGGTCAGGGATGAACCGCCTGCGTGCCAGAACAATGGACCTGGGGCCAACCCTCTCTGTGCCAGGAAGGCCTCCAATGCCCGAACTGGACATAATTCAGAGATAGAAGCTGGGAATAGAGAAACCTTGACACCATGTCCTGATTGGTCAGTTTTGGACCTTCTAAGCCTGATGTAAACTATGCTATTTGTAATGGAAACATCCTGTAATTATAATGCTCTACCAGAGGTATCCGCACGTGAAGACACTACCAGCTCAGATATTCAAAATGCCCCAAAGAAAGCTATTAGGGCAGCGACATGAAATAAACGGCCTCAAACTGTGAGTTACAGATTGACGACCATGTATCCATTAATCCCAATAATATGTCCGGCGACATTGGTTGTCTATCATCCACTACCCTAGGAGCCTCCCTTGAACATCCATGCAAAAAACGTCGGATTCTAAAATCCCCAGTGTTTGCCACGGCAGAGGATGCATCACCTTGAGAAGTGCCCCCTGGAGTAGCTGCCTCCCGTGAAATCTTATTGCCCATGTCCTCTGTACTAGTTGCCTTGTGTGAGTGAGATACCTGCGGAGCCAGAAGGGGCCCTTCGCCCGCAACCCCTTCCCTCACCCTAACTTCGCTGTCCTCCGGGCCCAAAGGTACATGGGGTGTTGACACCATGTCCCTTCTGGGTGGCTCTGGTAATTGTTCCATCAAAGGTAAAGAAAATGGCCATTTGAGACTGGATAATAAAGGTAACCAGCCCAAAGGGCCATAAGGACCCCAACTTTGTGCAGGGGAAGATGGCCCCTGACCCAGCTCACCTTGCCCTGATGTTATAGCCGCTACATCCTCCCGGGGCTGGGTCCGTTGGTCGTCTGGTGTGGATTCATCCACTGGTGGGGATTGCATCAGATTTACCTCTGCAGCCGCCTGGGTAGAGGTGGAACTGCCTGCTGCTTCCACAACGTCCAAGTGAGCTGCTAACGATAATAACAAATCTGTTTGAGACTGCTTCCAGGCTACACACCTGGGCTGTTTTGCGTGGCCAGGATTTGTCGTTAACACCGTAGCAATCCCTTTATCCCTCTCCACCGCCTCCAAGCGTGCTATAATGAAGGACAAATCAGGCGTGCTTTCATCTTCAGATGAACAGTCTGGCCTGCTAGCCTGCCTCTTGGCTGGTGGGCGAGGAGCCTTGCCTTTCCCTTTTTTCCTGCCTTGTCCTTTCTTAGGAGGCATTTTAAAACTCCGAAGCGAAATTACTGTATATGAAATGGAACTCGCACACCTATTATGAATTAACTAGCAAAACCACCAGGAAATAACCTGGCCAGGTAAAGGTCAAATGCTGTTAAAGTTTAAACATGAAATTAGAAAAAACCCTCAGCTGGAAAGCCAAGTAATATAATGACAAGAATGCCTGGAACCTAGAATCCTTAATTCCAACTCAATACTCTGAAAAGTTCAAAATTCCACTAAAAAGCTGCTTTCGTGGGTTTACAACTCAAGGTGGTCTCCCATCTCCTAACCAGGGCCGCCCCTGCTTAGTTTCAGTAATGTAGCTCAGTGAGTTGTATGTCAGCCACCTCACTGACTACTGTGCTGATGAGGCACTTGAAACTCTGTAATAAAAAACCCTTCTTCCTCCTCCAAACCTTCTCTTGAGAGATTGCCGGGTCAATTTCACGCTGCCAGACTGGCCACCGCTGCTGCTTCAACACCTCCTCTCTGCTCAGGAACCAGCTAATCCCCCTTGCCCAGCTGGGCAGGGGTGAGAACGCACGGACTGAAGGCGCTCAACCAAGGCCTTCAAGGCCCCGTTTCGAGTCCCTCAGCCGGCGCTCCGGCTACAGCCGCAGTGGGAGGAAACTTCCCCACAGTGCTCTCCAAGGACCTCTAACTTGCCAGCTCCCGAGAGAGAGAAACCCCGCAGCAGAGACCCAGCCGGGTCCTACAACGGAGGTCGCCGCCGCCTGAGTAAGGTAAGCCCGGGAGAGCCACCGCCCACGTGGCGCCCCCTTCTCACCGCTCGCTCGCTCGCACGCTTGCTCCATCCCTGCCCGAAGAGCTGCGTTCAAGAGGCTGGAGGTTGGACGCGGCAGCCTTATATAGGTGCTGCCGCTCCTCCCCCGGCCAATGCCCCTACCGTGCTTCGTCCAATCAGGACGGGGCACGTCTCTTCCCCCCCCCCCGCAATAACCTCCCCATGGCCACATGAAAGGGATGCGGGGGAAGGGCACTTCTGGTTACACATCCCAGAAAATACAGAGAAAATCTGGCACGATCTTTTATTGTCCCAGGTCATCTACCTGAGTAGGGAAATCTGTCTCAAGCATTTTGTCCCAGGAAACTAAACACCATGTTAAAGAGATACTAACTTTAGCACAACCTGTCCAGACATCACAACGAACACTATAGAACGGGATGGTCTATAGAGCACAAGGACAGCAATACATGAGAGGGAGGAGCACATTTATTTCACATAGAAGGGGGGGAAAGTCTTTGCCCGTTCCAAAATGAAACGAAAAATGGAGGGGAAGAAGCGAAATGAGTGCAGGACAGGGACAAGGTCACGAGAGGACTATGCTGCAAAACCACATACCAGGCATAGCAAGTGTGCAATAAATCACTGCTGTGATGGAGCTCAAAGTCTCTGGTACAGCCAGTTCCTATATGTATTTTTCAAAAATATGTCTAGTTGCATTTGGTGGGAAATGCTCCCATAAATATGTCCATAAGTTCATGATGTTTGGCTCCCTTGTGCTCTCTCAGGTTGGGAAAATAGAGAAGGCACCACTGTGCCATGACCCCACCCCAAATCAACCTGCCTTGCAAAACAACAACAATCATATGCTAATTTATATGTTTAGGTGCAAATTTAGAAATAGTGACTATAATTTGAATAGAAATGCAATGCGGTTCACCATAGAATCTTAGAAACATTGAATAGTAGAGTTGGGAGGGACCTATAAGGCCATTGAGTCCAACCCCCTGCTCAATGCAGGAATCCACCTTAAAGCATACCTGACAAATTGCTGTCCAGCTGCCTCTTGAATGCCTCTAGTGTAGGAGAGCCCACAACCTCCCTAGGTAATTGGTTCCGTTGTCATACTGCTCTAACAGTCAGGATGTTTTTCCTGATGTCCAGCCTGATCACCTAGGAAAAAGAAACCCAATGCGTAGTTACAGGATGGGGGAGACTTGGCTCAGCAATGTTACAAATGAGGAACTTGGAATTGTTGTAGATCACAAGCTGAATATGAGCCAACAGTGTGATGTGGCTGCAAAAAAAGCAAGCAAATGCTATTTTGGGATGCATTAATAGAATTATAGCTTCCAAATTACACAAGGTACTGGTTAGGCCTCATCTTGAATATTGCATCTAGTTCTGGGCACCATACTTCAAGGATGCAGACAAACTGAAGGGAGTTCAGAGGAGGGCAACGAAGATGATCAGGGGTCTGGAAACAAAGCCCTATGAGGAGAGACTGAAAAAACTGGGCATGTTTAGCCTGGAGAAGAGAAGACTGAGGGGAGACATGATAGCACTCTTCAAATACTTGAAAGTTGCCACACAGAGGAGGGCCAGGATCTCTTCTCGATCACCCCAGAGTGCAGGACATGGAATAATAGGCTCAAGTTACAGATTCCGGCTGGACATCAGGCAAAAGTTCCTGACTGTTAGAGCAGTATGACATTGGAACCAATTACCAAGAAGTTTATGGGCTCTCCCACACTAGAGGCATTCAAGAGGCAGCTGGACAACCGCCAGGGATGCTTTAAGGTGGATTCCTGCATTCAGCAGGGGGTTGGACTCGATGGCCTTATAGGCCCCTTCCAACTCTACTACTCTATGATTCTGTGTCAGGAATTTCTTGGAGGGGCCACTATTGGAAGAATTTATCTCCTAAAAGATATCAGGGTAATTGAAGTCCCCCATTACTACTACACCACACTTCCTTGAAATACTGGTAATTTGCTTATCAAAAGTTTCATCCTCATTCTCTTAGATTGGGTGGTCAGTAGTAGACTTTGACTATCATGTTCCTTTTATTGCTTGCCCCATTTATTTTAATCCAGATGCTCTTGATGGGGCTACCAGGCTCAACCTACTGTATTTCTGTGCAGGGATAAGTATTTTTAACATATAGTGCAACTCCGCCTCCCTTTCTATTTCTTCTGTTCTTTTTATTATTATTTATTATTATTATTATTATTATTATTTATTACACTTATATACCGCCCCATAGCCGAAGCTCTCTGGGCGGTTTACAAAAATTAAAAAGATTGAGCATTAAAAAGACAATAAACAAAATTTAAAACCATAAACATAAAACAGCTGTATTAAAACACTTTAAAACATTTTAACTATTAAGCCTGGGCACAATGTCAATCCAAACCTCAACTTGAGTTATTAAAATGCCTGGGAGAAAAGAAAAGTTTTGACCTGGTGCCAAAAGATAACAGTGTTGGCACCAGGCGGGCCTCATCGGGGAGATCATTCCATAATTAAGGGGCCACCACAGAGAAGGCCCTCTCCCTTGTTGCCGTCCTCCGAGCTTCCCTCGGAGTAGGCACCCGGAGGAGGACCTTTGATGTTGAGCGTAGTATACGGGTAGGTTCATGTCGGGAAAGATGTTCCATCAGGTATTGTGGTCCCAAACCGTGTAAGGCTTTATAGGTTAAAACCAGCACCTTGAATTGGGCTCGGAAGCATAAGGCAGCCAATGCAAGCGGGCCAGAATTGGTCTTATATGTTCGAACCTACTGGTTCCTGTTACCAATCTGGCCGCTGCATTCTGCACAAGCTGCAGCTTCCGAACCGTCTTCAAAGGCAGCCCCACGTAGAGCGCATTGCAGTAATCTAACTTGGAGGTTACCAGAGCATAGACAACTGAAGTCAGGTTATCCCTGTCCAGATAGGGGCGTAGCTGAGCCACCAACCAAAGTTGGTAGAAGGCACTCCGTGCCACCGAGGCCACCTGAGCCTCAAGTGACAGAGATGGTTCTAGGAGAACCCCCAAGCTACGAACCTGCTCCTTCAGGGGGAGTGCAACCCCATCCAGAACAGGTTGAACACCCTCCATCCGGTCAGAGGAACTCCCCACTAACAGCATCTCAGTCTTGTTTGGACTGACTTTCAGTTTATTAGCTCTCATCCAGTCCATTGTCGCAGCCAAGCACTGTTTCAACAAATCCACAGCCTCACCTGATGAAGATGAAAAGGAGAAATAGAGTTGCGTGTCATCAGCGTACTGATGACATCGCCCTCTAAAACTTTGGATGACCGCACCCAACGGTTTCATGTAGATGTTGAACAGAATGGGGGACAAAACTGACCCCTGCGGAACCCCATACTGGAGAATCCATGGGGCCGAGCAATGTCTCCCCAGCACCACCTTCTGGGGCCGACCTGTCAAGTAGGAGTGGAACCACTGCAATGCAGTGCCTCCAATTCCCAACTCAGCCAGTCGTGCCGGAAGGATATTGATGGTATCGAAAGCTGCTGAGAGATCAAGGAGAATCAACAGAGTCACACTCCCCATGTCCCTCTCCCGACATAGGTCATCATACAGGGCGACCACGGCTGTTTCCGTGCCAAAACCAGGCCTGAAACCCGACTGAAATGGATCCAGATAATCGGTCTCATCCAAGAGTATCTGGAGCTGGCCAGCAACCACCCGCTCAAGGACCTTGCTCAGGAATGGAACGTTTGCCACTGGCCTAAAGTTATTAAGATTTTCTGGGTCCAGGGAAGATTTCTTCAGGAGTGGTCTCACTACTGCCTCTTTCAGGAGGTCTGGGACCACTCCTTCTCGTAGAGAGGCATTAATCACTTCCCTGGCCCAGCCGGCTGTTCCATCCCTGCTAGCTTTTATAAGCCAAGAGGGGCAAAGATCCAATACAGAGGTGGTTGCACGAACCTGTCCAAGCACCTTGTCCATCTCATCGAGCTGTACCAACTGAAACTCATCCAAGAAAACAGGACAAACCTGTGCTCTGGATACCTCACTAGATTCACCTGCTATAACACTGGAGTCTAAGTCCTGGCGGATGCCAAAGATTTTATCCTGGAAGTGCCTAGCAAATATATTACAGTGGGCCTCAGATGGTTCTATCATGTCCTTGGGGCCAGCATGTAGAAGCCCCCGGACAACTCTGAAAAGCTCTGCCGGGCGGCAGAAAGTATTGTTTTTTTTGCTGCCCTCACCGCCCCTGAATACAGCTTACCATAGGGACTTACCATTGCATCCACTAGGAGTTCGTCTCCATCTGCCCTCAAGCCGTCTCCTATTTTGTTTCATCAATCTCAGCTCCGGGGTATACCACGGAGCCGTACGAGCTCTACACAGGAGAAGGCGCTCAGGAGCAATCGTGTCAACCGCCCGGGTCATTTCTGCATTCCACAGATCAACCAGGGTTTCCACATGAGAGCCAGCCCTATCAGCCGGAAAACTCCCCAGAGCCCTCTGGAAACCATCCGGATCCATTAGCCTCCGGGGGCAGACCATTTTAAAGGGTCCCCCACCCTTGCAGAAGGGAAAAGCTGCTGTAAGTCTAAACCTCAGCAGGTGGTGAACTGACCATAACATAGAGGTTGATGTAAAGTCCCCCACTTTCAGATCACCATCTCCATGTCCAGTGGAAAAAATCAGGTCTAGAGTGTGCCCCACTACATGCGTTGGGCCAGTGGCATGTTGGGACAGTCCCATGGTTATCATGGAAACCACGAAATCCTGAGCCGACCCAGATAAAGTGCCCTCGTCATGAACGTTGACATCCCCCAGAAACAACAGTCTGGGGGACCTCAACAGTGCACCCAATACCACCTCTGTCAGCTCACCTAGGGAGTCTGTTGAGCAGCGGGGTGGGCGGTACACCAACAGAATCCCTAATCTGTCCCGTTGGCCCAACACAAGGTGCAAACACTCCAGACCAGTAGTCACATGGACAGGGAGCCCGCAGAGGGGGATGGAATTCCTATAGACCACAGCAACCCCCCCTCCCCGGCCCTCAAGTCTATCCTGATGCTGAACCAAGTACCCTGGTGGGCATAACTGGGAGAGACTAACTCCTCCCTGCTCTCCCACCCAGGTCTCGGTAATGCAAGCCAGATCGGCTGCCTCATCCACTATTAGATCATGGATGACGGAGGTCTTATTTTGCACCGATCTGGCATTTAAAAGCAGCATCCGGAGACCCGAGGGCTGACTGATAGGGCAACCAACAGACCTGTGGATGTGAGGGGGACCGGAACAAGGCACAGGCATTAACTGTCTGGGCCGTGTTCCCCTTACCTGGCAAGTCCTCCTCACAATGTCATATCTCCCTCTACCTATCACTACACCGATTGGGGCTCCCTCAGATCCCCCCACTTGGACCTGTATCCTCCCTCCCAGGCACATCTCACAAGCAGCAGGCAGCAGGCAGCAGGCAGCAGGCAGCAGGCAGCAGGCAGCAGGCAGCAGGCAGCACCCTTTCCTCCCCTGGCAGTAGGCCTCCCTCTCCTGAAGGTGGTGGTTCTCCCAGGCCCCCTCAGCCAGCCAGCTTATATATCCCTCCCAGGAAGGGAGGGGGACAGGTGGAGCAGTCCACAGCAGCTGGCTCAGTACCTGGGGGCCTGGTCCTGCAGGGAGTGGCAGTCTGCCAGGCTGAAGTCCTCAGGAGGGTGAGGGTGATGGTGGCAACCGCAGCAGCAGCAGCAGCAGCGAGGCAAGGAGGTAGGCAGGCAAGCAGGCCAGCAAGCAACAGGCACCCTCTCCTCCCCTGGCAGTAGACCTCCCTCTCCTGCAAGTGGTGGTTCTCCCAGTCCCCCTCAGCCTGCCAGCTTAAATATCCCTCCCAGGAAGGGAGGGGGACAGGTGGAGCAGTCCACAGCAGCTGGCTCAGTACCTGGGGGCCTGGTCCTGCAGGGAGTGGCAGTCTGCCAGGCTGAAGTCCTCAGGAGGGTGATGGTGGCAACAGCAGCAGCAGCAGCGAGGCAAGGAGGTAGGCAGGCAGGCAGGCAGGCAGGCAGGCAGGCAGGCAGGCAGGCAGGCAGGCAAGCAGGCCGGCAAGCAGCAAGCACCCTCTCCTCCCCTGGTAGTAGGCCTCCCTCTCCTGCAGGTGGTGGTTCTCCCCTAGTTATACCCTTCGATTGCTATATTCCACTCATGGGAGTCATCCCACCAAGTTTCAGGTATACCTATCAAGTCGTACTTGCCTTCATGTATTAAGAATTCAAGTTTGTTCGGTTTGTTTCCCATACTCTGGGCATTAGTATACAGACACTGAAAACCATGTGCTTTATGGTCTGGCTTCTTTCCGACATTACTGTGAAGACTGTTTTGGGGCGTTAGTAGAGCTTTTCTCTGTTATGGTGCATAAGCCTTCATCCATTGTTACCTCCATGTTGATGTCTCTCCCTTCTCCATAGGATTCAGATTAAAGCTCTCTTGATGAAGTTCTTCATGCTGTGGCCAAACACATTTTTCCCAGCCCTTGTGAGGTGCAACCCGTCCCTTGCCAGCAGTCCATCTTCCAACTAGTGTAGTCCGTGGTCCCAGAATCCGAATCTCTCACCTTCGTAGCCAGTCATTCACCTGGAGTATTTTTCTTTCTCTTTATATTCCTCTTCCAAGAACTGGGAGGATGGATGAGAAAACTATCTGGGTCCCAAAGCTCTTGAGTTTCCTTCCCAGAACTTCAAAGCCTGATGTGATTTCTTTGTAGCTCCACTTGGCAGTATCATTTGTTCCCACATGGAAGAGAAGATAAGGATATGTGTCAGTGGGCTTTATGAGCTTTGGCAACCCTTCAGTCACATCTCTAATCTGTCCTCCAGGGAGACAGCATACATGGTGAGTCCATGGGTCTTCACGACATACTTGGGTTTCAATCCCACATAGCATAGAGTCTCCCACAATGACTATGCTTTTCTTCTTGGTCGACTGACCTTCTACCTCTTGCTCACTGTTGAAGGAGGTCCCCTGTAGTTCTTCCTCTGCAGGCTATCCTCCAGTCTCATCCTCCAGTAGCTGATAGCTGTCATATCGCTCTAGTGTTTCCACTGGTGCAGAGTGTCTTCTAATTCTTCTGCTCCTAACTGCCACCCTTTTCCAGTGAGGTTCTTCTTCATTGGCTTTCCTCACCTCAGCATTCTCCACTTCTGCTGCAACTTGATGTTGCTCCTCCATGTCTTGTGCTTTTTGTTGCTGTTGCAGCTCCACCGTCTATTTAAGAACTCTTTGCCTTCTCTTACTCCTTGGAGGGTGGATGCCCACCACTCAGGTACATTCACTTTTTCTTCCAAGAATGTAACCAACTTGCACTTGTTGCAGATGTATGCCATGTAGATCTCAGGCAGGAATACAAACACTGCACACACTTTTCAGGTCACTACCACTGGAGACTCCTTTCCATCCATTATATGCTATAGAGGAAGAAGAGGAAGAAAGGAGATGTGTCTTGAGCCGGTCAGTCAGTCCAGCTCCTAGGCTGCTCCTGATGGCTTCTGCTCATTGCTCAGAATTCCTCAAGAGCATACAAACTATCCCAGCTGCCTCAGATCCCAGGCTGCTGTCTTGAACCTGGCAGTTGAAGTCTAGCTCCTCTGCTGCTCACGGTGGCTTCTGCTCACTGTCCAGAATTCCTCAGGAGCATGCACTTCAGATCCCAGGCCACTGTCTTGAGCCGCTCAGTCGAAGTCCAGCTCCTCTGCTGCTCACTGTGGTTTCTGCTCACTTCCCAGAATTCCTCAGGAGCATGCAAACAATCACTGCCACTTCAGATCCCTTGCTGCTGTCTTGAGCCGCTCAAAGTCCAGCTCCTCTGCTACTCGCAGTGCGCTTTGCTCACTTCCCAGCATTTCTCAGGTGAATGCAAATGAACTTGGCTGCCTCAGATCCCAGGCCGTCTTTCGATTAGGATCGTTTCCGCCTAGCCACTCTCCTGGGCTTGGGCTTGGGCTTGGGTTTTGGACCTGAGCTGGGGAATGCTTTCAGGGTAGGAAGTGGATCTATCTTTGACCACCAGACCTTGATTATGACAGGCTTATTGGTGTTGTCTTGCTGTTGGGTAGACACCTCTGCTGTTGTTTTTGCAGAGGTCACCCCTGGCGGAATTGAAGTTGGCTGCAGTGGCTCCAGCCTCAAGGGCAGCACTTGGCTTCGCACAGGGGGCGGCACCGGCTTCGGTATTAGCCAAGAGGCCAGGATTGGCTTTGGCCAAGAGCGCGGTACTGCTGGATCTGGGGCGGGCACTGGCCTTGCAAGGAATCTCTCCATTTCCTTTTCAAATGTGTTTTGCATTTGCCATGTCCCAGACATTGCTGCCCGCTGTGCCATTTTGCCCAGACTTATTTTGGGCAGTGGGAGGGCCTCGGGACGGGGCAAAGTAATCAGTTTAACGTCCACATTGTAAAACCCTCGCTCGACAGGGATCTGGGGCAGTTTGCCATCATTTCTGTATTCTGCTGGGAGGAAGACACATCAATTTATGCAAGAATTCTGTGTGTAATTCATCCTGCACTATAGATACCATCTATTCTACATATTGTTTTTATATGTTTATGTTTTTATGATTTGTGTTCGCCACTTTGAAATCTGTAGATTTAAAACATTCATAAATAATAAATCAATAACTATTCTTGAGATTGTTGTCTGTGCTTCATCTTCTGTTCATTAGTACCTCTCGCCCTGCAAGGAAGGTGAGAAGCCTTGCAGGTGAGTGTGTCGGAAATCCCCTAATCCTGGGCCAAACCACTGGGCCTCCCTGTCTTTGCTGATTGGCAGCCATTCTCTCAGGTCCTCAGAGGCATAGCCCTTTCCCCATGCTGCACCTTCAACAGGAGTTGCCAGACACCATGGGTGCCCAGCCTGTTTGGGTTGGTGGGCACGTTTGGCATTTTGAAAGAAAGAGACTAATAGAAAAGTCACTTGCCCAAGACCAAAATACGAGGCAGACATGGAGTCTGAGCACCCAAACACAAAACTCTCATTTGAACCCACATCAATGTGGTGCTGGAGGGCAGCCCTTCGCTTTGCAGCCCACCAGTTTCAATAACATCTGAATTGGCACAAAGAGGTGTCTATCTCAAGTCAGCATTGAGCAAAGAGGAACCCATGGAACTGGGATCCTCTGCACTTGCTTACTGCTGGTTCCCACTCCGATCCCAAGATTCTATCAGGCCAGAAACTCTTCTGATGCAAAAGGGAGTCCAAAGAAGGGACGGGCGCTCAGCCTGAATGGAAGGTGCTGGGAGGGAGGGAGTCTGTTAGGGGAGCGAAAGTGTAAGTCAAACCACACAGCAAGTTTGAGAAATAAGCGTTTGCTTTGACCAAAGTCTTCTCCCAAATGTGAATGGAATAATCTCAGTGCAGTCCTGGGCACCAGCCAAATTCCCTTCACATTTTATATTTACCTATAATGATTATTGTTAGAGAGAACTATCTATTTCTCCCAACTTTCCTTGCCTGTTAGACAGAACTATCTATTTAAACATCCCACTACTCTCCCAACCTTCCTTTTTTCCCTGGATTCATTAATACACAATAGCTCCCAGCTCCCTTGGATCCTTCACTCAAAAGCTCCAATGAGATTTGAGTTGCAGTCCTGGGAAACCAGAGCCAGATGGTTCGTCTTCTAATACCATCTCAGGATTGTAGCAGGAAAATAGGAAGCCCTCATGGTCACTTTATTCCCACACACATTTTTTACTCAATCATTCTGAGGGCCCCCAACTCTGGAAATGTTAGGCCAGGGGTCCCCAACCCCCAGGCCACGGACCAGTACCGGTCCATGGTCTGTTAGGAACCAGGCTGCCAGCTGCTGGGCAAGTGCAGGGTATGCCATCTGGGTATGGTGACCAGATCACCAGGGGGTTCCCGGTCCTAACTGGGAAAACTGGGGCAATCCGGGCCGACTGAGCCCTAGGGGCAAACCTCAGGGGAAATTGTCAGCTTGCTCTCCTCCCACCCTAACATGCGTGGAGGCAGCAGTCTCGTTCCTTCCTCTCGGCCAGGCCTCATCCATCTGGTGGGGTTTCGCAGGCTCGGTGGTGGCGGTGGTAGCAGCAGGTAGCTGCTCTTCCTCTTCCCCTCTTCCTCTTTTGTGCTCTCCTGCCCTCCTCCTCCTCCACTTGCCCTCCTTTTCCCTCCCCTCCCTCCAAGCCTTTCTCCTGCAGAGGAGGGCGAGATCCCCAGCCTCAACTCCAAGGAAGAGCCTCTCTGCCCACGTCTGCCTGCTGGAGCACCTCTGCCCATGCGCGCGTGGCTTTGCTCCAGCAAGCCCAGCAGCAGTCGCCACCACTTCCGTAGGCCGAAGCCAGGGGTGGACCGCAGGGCCGAAGTCCAAAGCCCCACGTGGGGTAGAGGTAGGAATGGCAAAGCCCTTGCCAAGCATGGTGGGGGTGCGGGGCAGGCAGAAGAGAAGGGGGCAAGGGGGGCGCTTCACACGCTGGACTTGCCCTCCTTGCCCGGGCACCGTTTGCTCCCTCCCTGCCTATAGCTGTGGCCGCGTGGCTGGCTGAAGCTCCTGCGAGCTGCTGCCTGGCCCCATTTGCCTCCCACGTGTGGGGATTCCCTTCCCCGGGGATGTTTGTTCCCTCCCGCCTGGGCCGGGAACTCAAAGACGTGGCTGATCCTGTTGTTGCGGGCTGCGTGTGAGTGTATGTGATTTCAAGGGAGGGTTTCTAAGCTGAAGCCTCCCGTTTTTGAGGGGAAACAATGATAGAAGAGGGGTGAGAATTTCTTGTCCCCCTCTTTTTATAAACCGGGGTGGAAAAATCTCATCCAAACCCCCCCCAACCCCCCCCCCCCAGTCCTTGGAAAAATTGTCTTCCACAAACTGGTCCCTGGTGCCAAAAAGGGTGGGGTCCACTGTGTTAGGCAAGGGCTATCCTTAAGGTGGCTAATTGAAGCCTCATCAGCATTGCTGGGACAGAATTGTGACTGATTTTGCTGGATTGTGCCCTGGATTGTGGCTCACATCCTCCTTGCTGCTCCTTCTCTCACTTTATCGCAGCTTCCACATCCACGTATTTTACCTTCTCTAACCTGTCCGAAGACTTTATCCCTTCCCCAACTCTGGATCCCTAACCTCACAGCTGTTATCTCCATCAGCCACCTGGAAAAAGGAAGGGTCCTTCTGAACAATGAGATGGAAGAATTTCCTACCTGCCATGCTGACAGAAAAGGTCCTGAAAAGACAACTCTAGAAATTGTTTTCCAAATCTCTGGAGAGATAGGCTCCAACACTCCTTACCGTCTAAATGTCTGGTAAGAAATAGGCAATGCAATTGCGATGATGCCAAACTGTTTATTCCTGTTCCCATGGTAACCCTGAGGATTGTGAGGTGGGCAAAAGGAGAATATTGAAAGTGGGATATGATGACAAATCACCAAGAGACGGTTTCAACAATTTTTGTTTTCCTCAGTGGCCTACACAGACACAATAAAAAGATAAAAAAGTAAATACAAAGTAACAACATAGTATCTGCATATATATATATATATATATATATATATATATATATAATTTGATACGTTGTCAAGGCTGTTTATACCAAATTTAAATTCATCCTTTTTTTGGTGTTATTTAGAGCTTGATTCGAATGGAGGATGGTATTTTAATTATTTTCTTTGTCGTTCTTTGTGAACTAGCAAAGAGAAATATATCTTTTTTATTTTTATTTATTTTTCTAAAAAGGGAATCTATAAATTATACTTAACTTTGCAATTTTCAAATTGACCTCATTGTTAAAGAAAATATTATTTATAACTTACCATGATAAATTTAAAATACCCACATCTGGAAATTACTCCCATTCTGGATGGCAGATCCTGCTGCCAAAACCTCCATTGAAAGACATCGAAGCCCATACGCGAAGCCGTGCCCCTATTATACTAAATGGCGTAATCATGATGAGATAGAGGCCAGCTGTGTGTATGGACTCAAGGTCGAGGAATGGAATTCCAAAACAGCTGTGAGCACTTACAATTCAACCCACTGGATACCAAATCAAACATACATACTTTTACTGACCACAATGGGATCTATAAAAACTTAAATAAAAAACCTTAACAGATACAATTGCAAATTACAAGTTCACAAAATTACAGGAGTCCAATTTATTTCCTCATTTAGTTCCCCTCTACAAGAATTCGGTTAGATGCCCGGTTGTCCGATTATGCGCATCTTCTCGCAATCGCTTTTACGGTTAAGCGGTTAAGCGCATAACTGGTTGCATTACCGGTTGTATGAAATGCATAATCGGACAGAAAAAGTGCCTCAACCCCCCGATTTGTGCTCCGCTCCTGTAGAAGTCAAATTTTTAATGCGCCTTGAAAGAGCTTTAAATCGCTTTTGTAGAGGCACCTTAAGTTCATAGGGGGACAGAGTGTTAAGGGAGTAGATCCAGAATAGTTATCTTTTTTAAAATTTTCTGTTGTCCAAATCCTCCTTGAGGAGCTACTTTTTCCAGGATCCAAAATTTCAAGTCACTGTCCTTATGGCCTTTTCCCACACAGTGAGCCTATCTACACACGCAGGATAAAACACTTTGAAAACATTTCGAAAACTGTATATGGAGTGTGTCCTGGGCCCCAACAGTTCTCAAAACTGTTATAAACCATTTTAAACCATTTTAAAGCAGTAGTGTAGATAGGCTGACAGTTCTGAGAACTGTTGGGGCCCAGGACATACTCCATATACAGTTTTCAAAATGTTTTCAAAGTGTTTTATCCTGCGTGTGTAGATAGGCTCACTAGTGGAGCTAGCATTCTGTTGTTTCTTAGGCAATTTTTTTGTTCACAGATCCTTATTCTAATCCTCCTGGCAGTCATTCCGACATATAAAAGGTTACAAGGACCTTTTTGGTTTCCAAAATATGGTCACCCTAACCCTGCTGAATAGGGGGGGGGGTTCTGGTGGGGGAGGGGGAACCCCCAAAATTGGGCAGAGGGGCCTTACATGAACAGAACCCTTCCTCTCAAGGAATACAGATTCTGGATTGAACCAAAAAACAATACAATATAATACAATAAAACAACAGCCATTTAAAATAAATTCTAACAATAGAAATGAATAATATGGAAGTCAAAGGCATTCCTGGTTGCTCCTAGATATGGAATGGGGAGGAAGGAGTTGGTAGGTAAAATCTTCCAAGATAAGGAAACTGGGCAACATGTCTGTAGGGCAGGGGTCCCCAACCCCCGGGCCACGGACCGGGACCGGTCCGTGGTCTGTTAGGAACCAGGCCGCCAGCTGCTGGGCAAGTGCAGGGTATGCCATCTGGGTATGGTGACCAGATTGCCAAGGGTTTCCCAGTCCTAACCGGGAAAACTGGGGCGATCCGGGCCGACCGAGCCCTAGGGGCAAACCTCAGGGGAAACTGTCAGCTTGTTCTTCTCCTGCCCTAAAATGCCCACATTGCTCCCCATGACTGGAAGACGGGCAAAACCGGGTCCCAGGGGAAATCTTGTAATTTCCCCCCAATCCAGAAATTGTACCTCCCCAGAGCCTTTCTAGCCCCGCCCACGGCAGACCCGGGCTACAGGTGGCCATCTCGCGAGATTTGAGACTGGAATTAGGAAGGCGGGGGGCACTTTCCCGCCAAAAGCAGTCCAGCCTGGAAATCGAGCAAGCGTGCGCGAGGACAGCGAGTGTGCGCGGAGGCAGCAGTCTCACTCCTTCCTCTCGGCCAGGCCTCATCCATCTGGTGGGGTTTCGCAGGCTCGGTGGTGGCGGTGGTAGCAGCAGGTAGCTGCTCTTCCTCTTTCCCTCTTCCTCCTTTGCGCTCTCCTGCCCTCCTCCTCCTCCTCCACTTGCCCTCCTTTTCTCTCCCCTCCCCTCCAAGCCTTCGTCCTGCAAAAGAGGGCAAGATCCCCAGCCTCAACTCCAAGGAGGAGCCTCTCTGCCCCCTGCTCCGCCTATCCGCCTGCTGGAGCGCCTCTGTCCACACGCGCGTGGCTTTGCTCCAGCCAGCCCAGCAGCAGTCGCCACTGCTTCCATAGGACAAAGCCAGGGGTGGACCGCAGGGTCGAAGTCCAAAGCCCCACACGGGATGGTAAATAGGAATGGCAAAGCCCTTGCCAAGCATGGCGGGGGGCGCGAAGCAGGCAGAAGTGAAGGGGCGAGGCGGGGGTGCTTCAGACGCTGGACTTGCCCTCTTTGCCCAGGCACTGTTTGCTCCCTCACTGCCTATAGCTGTCGCCGCGTGGCTGGCTGAAGCTCCTGCGAGCTGCTGCCTGGCCCCATTTGCCTCCCACGTGTGGGGTTTCCCTTCCTCGGGGATGTTTGTTCCCTCCCACCTGGGCCGGGAACTCAAAGACGTGGCTGATCCTGTTGTTGCGGGCTGCGTGTGAGTGTATGTGATTTCAAGGGAGGGTTTCTAAGCTGAAGCCTCCCGTTTTTGAGGGGAAACGAGGATAGAAGAGGGGTGAGAATTTCTTGTCCCCCTCTTTTTATAAACCGGGGTTTTATAAACCAACTCCCCCAATCCCCCCCCCCCCCCCCGGTCCGTGGAAAAATTGTCTTCCACAAACCGGTCCCTGGTGCCAAAAAGGTTGGGGACCACTGCTCTAGGGTAATAGAAGAGTGATTAATCCAAGGTGGTCCACACCAAGCTAACTATAGTGAATGTAACTAGAGTTGGTGATATCAAGATGCTTCTGGGAACTGCAGAACCCTGGGCAGGCTGACCCAAGGGATCTTCCTGCTTGAGATGAAGGACCAAATGGCATGCCTATGCTCCCCCTGACCCGAATCCCATGTACAGAAGCCAGTTGGACTGGCAGTTGACGCTTACTTCAACACTAGTGAAAGGTCAGCATGCTCCTGGTGATTCCACATGGACCTATGGCCTGATTGGAGTCCATCAAGAGAAGAGTCTTCAGTGTGATGGCCCACTTCCAAGGGAATTCCCTGTCTTTGGAGGTCAGGCAGAAATGAACGTTGTGTTGCTCCTGGCGCCTCCTAAAAACTACAGCAGTGTACAGCCCTCCCAACTCACCTTGGAGGGCATTTTGGAACCCCTGAAACAGCACTGACTCAACTCAGAGCAGTTCGGGGGGGGGGCACCTCATCTTGGCACTGAAGCCGAAGTGAGATTCACTTCCCCGAAGCAGGTTGGCCTTGTGGGTTTGTGGATGCTGACCACAAGGCTGACCGGGAGTCCATTGGACTCCCGACACCACACACTCCCCTCGCCCCCTTCCCCTTTCTTTCCCCCCCACCCCGCAACCCAGAGGCAGTGAGGGGAGGCGACTGGGGAGGGTGGGGAGAGAGAGGTGAGTCCAGTGAGTTCAATGGACCCACCTGGACTCATGGGTGGCATTGTGCTGGCTTTCCTTTTTTTTTTTTTTTGTAAATAATTTTATTATTTTCAACATAATAATAACATAAAATACATACATAACCCTCGACAGTCCCCCCCCCGTGCACCCCCCCTCCATGAGACCTTCTCTTAATCTTTTATTCTATCCAGAAGTTTATCGACTCTTTTGAAGGTGTTTGTCCCTTCCCCGATCTTAATACATATTCCAAAAGGGGTCTCCATATTTCCCCAAAATCATTTTTACCGGACATTCCCCTTTTCAATTTCATTTTACAAGTTAGCATATCATTCAAAGCCATATCCCATATTTCTTTATACCATTCTTCTATTGTATAGCTTCCTTGTCCTTTCCAATTTTTTGCAATCATTAGTCTAACAGGAGTCAGGAGGTTGTTTATCAATTCCCTCTTGTTTTTGTCCTCTTCCCCTCTATCCCATATTGCTAGTAGAGCGAGCTTCGGGTCTAATTCCACTTTACTTCCAATTATTTCACTTATTTCTTTAAATACCCTTTTCCAAAATTTTTGTACATATTCACAGCTCCACCACATATGGTAATAAGTTCCAACCTCCTGGCATCCTCTCCAACACTTTTTAGATATTTTTTTATCAATCTGGTGAAATCTAACCGGTGTTAGATACCATCTCCACAATACCTTATAAAAATTCTCCTTAATTCTGATCGATAACAATTTTAACATTCTTGCGTTCCACAACCTCTCCCAGTTATATTCCTTAATTTCTCCATTTACGTCCTCTTCCCAAGCCTTTTTTATTACTTTAAGTGAATTTTGAAATTCTTCCTCTATCAATAATTTATATATCTCACTAGTCAACCCTTTCTTAATTTCCTTTCCTTCTTTCCTGCCTTTTGACTCTACTAATTCTTCAAATCTTGTATTGTTTCTACACTTTTTATTTTTCAATTTCCATTCCTGAGTCCATTTCCCTAATTGTATACATTTAAACCATGCAAATTTATGACCTATCAATAGCTCTTTAATTTGTTCATTATCCTTCATATTTTCCATCCACTTCCTTAACTTAATTATTTCCTTATCTTTCAATCTCGCTTCAATCTCCACTTTTAACACTCTTGGGAAATTCTCCACTACTACCACTGGGGCAAGTGGTGAATCTCCTGGTATCAACTTCCCCCTAAATTTCTCCCAGATCTCCACTATATTTACCAACAAAGGGTTGTCCAGTCCCTTTAATTCTTTCTTTTGAATTTTTTTAAAGAAAATATTTTTCAATTTATAATCTATTTCCCCAGTTTGCGTCTCCAACCACTCCAGATCTTCCTCCCCTAGAATACAGCTTATAACATATCTTAACTGATTAGCTATATAATAGTACTTAATATTTGGAAGTCCTAAACCTCCCTTCTTTTGAGCCTTATACCATAACCCTTTATTAATCCTAGCTTTCTTATCCCCATTACAATATGCATTGATTATATTTTGCCAACTTTTCAACTCTACATCTGATATTTTAATTGGTAACATTCTAAACAAAAAATTAATCTTAGGTAAAATCTTCATTTTAATAATTGCTATTCTACCAAACCAAGAATGTTTTAATTTCTTATATACTTCTAATTTCTCCCCTACTTGTTTTTTTAAAGCTACCAAATTAAGTTCCTCAAGCCTATCTAAATCTCTATCAATGTTAATACCTAAATAACGTACTATGTTTTTAAGTCTAAGACCCAACTTATCCTTACCTTCTTCCAACTCTTCCTTATTATAATTAAATAACATCATTTCTGACTTCCCCCAATTTACTTTTAATCCCGTAATTTCTCCAAATTCTCTTAAATGTTTCTTAATCACCTCAGCACTCCCTAGGGGATCTTCTACCGTCAATAAAGTATCGTCCGCAAACATATTCATTTTAATCTTCTCCTTTCTTCCTATCCCCTTCACTCTTTCATCTTCCCTTATTACATTTGCCAAAATTTCTATTACTATTGCAAATAAGATCGGTGAAAGAGGACATCCCTGTCTAGTTCCTCGGGCTAGTGTAATCTGTTGTGTTAACCCATCATTAACCAATATTTCCGCTTTATTATTTTTATACAACTTATCCATCACTCCCATAAAACAATCTCCAAACCCAAATGTTTTTAATATTGTTTTGAGTGCTGGCCATTCCACACAATCAAAGGCTTTGAATATATCCAATGCTAGCAGACCTGCTTTTAAATTCCTTTTTTTTATAATACTAATTATATTTAATACTCTTCCCATTAAATTAGACATTTGCCTACCCGGAATAAATCCATACTGATCTTTTTTAATATATTTACTAATAAATGTGGCCATTCTTTTTGCCAATATTGCTGTAAAAATCTTTGAATCTTGATTTATTAAGGAAATTGGTCTATATGATGCGGGATCCGTTAAATCCTTACCTGGTTTCGGAATTAATATAATCAGGGAATGATCCCATGATGGCGGAGTCTTCCCCCCTTCTATTATAGTGTTAAATAATTTCTTTAATCTTGGTACTAAAATTCCTTTAAAAAGCTTATAATACTCCGACCCCAAACCATCCAACCCCGGTGATTTTCCTCCTTTTAGTTTATCAATAACTCCCTCTATCTCTTTTTCCGTAGCTAAACCTTCCATATAATCCCTGTCCTGTTTCTGCAATTTTATTTTCCAATTCCTCTCTACATATTCCAATATCTTATCTTGCGGTCCCGATCCTGATGTATATAATTCACTATAAAAGTCCTTAAATATACTTAATTTATCTTTCATTAAATTACAACTATTCCCTGCCTTATCCTTTATTGTCCCTATCATATTCTTAGCCTTTTCCAACTGTGTGGATCTAGCCAGCATCTTTGAGTTCCTATTACTATATTCAAAAAAGTCTCTTTTTAAATACAACAAATTCTTTTGAACTTGTTCTAATTCTTCTTTCTCTAGTTCCTTTTTCTTAGCTTGAATTTGGGCTGTTAGGCGTTTATCTTTTGTCTCCTTTAACTTTTCTTCCAAACTTCTTATCTCCTCTTCAATCTTTTTATTTTGAGCTTCCTGTTGTTTTTTTAATGTCCATCTTTCCCTAATACAAATCCCTCTTACTACAGCTTTCATTGTGTCCCATAATATGTCCTGCCGATTATTCTCTTTTTCATTAATCTCCCAAATTTCCTGCATTTCTTTCTTTATTTTCTCCATTATATCCTTTTTATTCAACAACCTTACATCCAGTCTCCATCTCTTCGCTTGTCTATAGTCTTTCTTGGTTTCCATGTCCATTGTCATTAACGCGTGGTCAGTGACCTTGATAACTCCAATATCACAATCTATAATTTTGGGTAACATATTTTTTGATACAAAAATGTGGTCTATCCTTGAATAACTCTTAAATCTCTGTGAATAAAAAGTATATTTCCTTTCTTCCCCTCTTAAAGCTCTCCACACATCCATTAATTCTTTCCCTTCCATTAATTTGCTTAACTCTGTCTTCCCCACCCTCTTAGTATCTTTTAGTATGTTATCCCGGTCTTTCCCTATATCTAGTACCATATTAAAGTCACCAGCCATCACAATGTGCTTTTTACCCACTTCTCCCAACCCGTTAAATACTTCATCGATAAAATCCATTTGTTTCCCATTTGGAGCATATACATTCACTAATACATATTCCTCTTCTCCCAACTTGCAGAACATAATAAGAAACCTTCCATTGCTATCTCTCTTTACACTTTGAATAGTTATACCACATGTCTTTGAAATTATTATTGCCACTCCTCTCGATTTCGAAGTTCCATATGCCTTCTCATAAACGCCCACCTCCCTCATTCGAAGCTCATTAACTCCATCTTTGGCCTGATGAGTTTCCTGCAAAAAAATTACATCTATTTTTTTTTCTTTAATAACATTTCAATCCTCTTTCTTTTAATTACCGTTCCTAGCCCTTTAACATTCAATGTTGCCAATCTAAGTTTATTTTCCATCTCTCTCTTTCACACAAGTCTTTAAGTCGGTCTCCCTGTGTGTAACACATACCCCCTCCCCCCTAACCCTCCCCCCCACATTCACCCCCAATGCACCCCCCTCCTCACCAGCTTGCTGGGCTTTGGTCCCAATCTTCTTAGAACTCTTAGGGGGGGGGAACTCGGCCCAACATTCCGGAATGACGTCTACCCTCCCCTCCAAGTCTCCTCTTCTCCCCATCTCTCTTACAATATATTAAAGTCTATTCATTGCTCCCTCCTGCCGCGCCTTCGTCTTGCTTCTCCTCTCCAACCGATGTGGCATCCATTATGCCCAGCTCCTCCAACAACTCGATTCCTTGCTCACAAGATGTTATTCTTTGCTGCTTCCCGTTCCACTTGAACCTCAAGAAAACTGGGTATCCCCAATTATAGGAGATCGATTTCATCTTCAATGCCCCTGTGCATATTCTAACGCTCTTCCTCCACTGGATGGTCTGAGGGCATAAATCCTGGAAAACCTCAATTGGTGTTGCTTGAAGCATCGGTTGACCTTGACTTCTAATTGCTTGCATTAATTTTTCTTTTTTATAGTAGTTAGCAAATTTCACAATAATATCTCTTGGGAGCTCTCTTGACTTTCCAAATCCAACCCTATGGGCCCACTCAATATCTTCCATTCTCCAATCTTCCTGTGGCATCAACTGTTTGGCCCATGCCAAAATTAATTCTCTTATACTGTTAGGGGTCTCCGCTTGCCTCTCCCCAAAAGATCTTATGCGTAGATTTGCTCTCCTGTCCCGGTCTTCCATCGCTATAAACCGTAAATCCTGTTGCGTTAGCTGTTCCTGTTGCTTCTTGTATAAAACCTTTAGTTCTCCAGTTTCTTCCTGCAAAGCTCCAACCTCTTTCTCCACCTTTTGGAGTCCTGCTAAAAGCTGCTGCTGTGAATCAGCAATCCTCTTTGCCAATCGATCTTCTTGTTTGAGTAAAGCCTGCTCAATATTTCCATCTTGCTTTAATATTGCCAGATCCAACATTTTTTGAAAATTCTGAAGCAATTCATCTGTTGGGTCAGCTTGCCTCCCTGTGGTTATTTTAGGGATTGCTCCTGGCTTAGTTCCAGTCTTAGAACTAGCATTTCCGGCATGACTCGGGGATTGCTTTTTTGGCTTTTCAGAATCCTTATCCGCCATTTTACGGACAAGCCTAAAACTTCTATCGGACGGCTTATCTCCCTTAATTCGGCTCCAAGAAGTTATTTTCTTCTTGCTCATCCACCTTTCAAGCCTATCCGATAAGCACAAGCACAAGCACAAGCCACTTCTAGCCAGTAATCAAAGTCTCTTTCTCTCCCTCCGGCTTTTTTTTTTTTTTTTTTAGTTTCGTTTCTCCTCGGGCTTCTCAGCCAGGCTGTTATACAGCTAGCAATCTTTCAGAGCCTAAAGCTTAAAAGTCTTAAAAGTCTCTTTTCTGAATGCTAGCAATCGTTCTGTTCTCTACAGCCTTCAGCCCGCAACCATAAATACTTCTTTTAATTACCTTCGCAGCGCTGCTACAAAGCTGTCGGTCGGTCTCCTCCCTTCTGCCGAGCCGGTTATAAAGCCATAAATCTCATTCCAGCTGCAATCTCTTTGGCAAGCTTCCCCCTCTCCATAGCAGACTTAAATGCAACAGAGGACGCTTTTAAGATAGGGAATTTACAATTAATTCATTGCTTCTTTCGGAGGATGAAGGATTTGCGACTCACTCCATGATCTGCTTGGCCACGCCCCCCGTGCTGGCTTTCCCAGGTGGGCAGGAAGTGGCCCAGCACTGCCCTGAACCAGCCTGAGGCGCCCTGATACTTCGGTGCCGATCTGCTTTGGTCTCAGGGAGGCTCAGATTCAGGCCAAGGTGGGCCGAGTTGGCCCACCTCAGCTCAGATTCAGTCAGGGATTTGGCCCGAGGCAGTGCACAGCCCTACTGAAAACATTATTTTAGGAAGCTTTTCTTGAGTAACTGGCCACGGTTTTATTCGACCTCTGTTTCTTTTTAAAAATAGTAATTTTAAAGTGGTTTAAATTTTTTAAAAAATCCTATCTGCTGTTCACCACTCCGAAATAATTCTTCCACTGAAACTGAGGACAGTAAGCCAGCTTAGGGGATCTCAGGGCAGGCTGTCCAAGGATTTGGATGATTGCAGTGGGGAGGAGAAGCCACAGTGGCTTCTTTCTCCACTCCTGCACATGCTGTGTGCAGGACCGCCATTTGTATTATTCCCAGACTGCAGCACAGGTTGGCGTGTTGTCTGAATGCAGCATGGCGGAGGAAGGGCTTCATATCCACCCTACAACCTCTACTGCACATTGTTGGCTTCTTCTCTGCCTCAATCATCCGAACCCAGTCTGTGTGTATGTGTAACTCTGTCTTAGAACACCTCACCACTTCTCATTATTCCTCAGTATCCACAACCCGCAGTGGCCACCTCATTGTGCCTAATGGTAAGGCTGGCCCAGATCTTGAATGTGCCATAAGAAAAGGTCACGGCGGACTTTTACTGAACTTCTTGCACAGAGCCACATATAGGAATTGGGGAACACAGCTTTAGGAGCTCAAGAGGGCTGAGTGGAGAAAGTATTAAGACTAAGGAAGAAGCCCTAGCCACGTAAACAAGCATAGGTGGTAGGCACAAAATCCCCTTATGGATCTGAGAGGAGCAATTACTTTGATCCCTTGTTGATCCCTTCTTTACAAGGGTTTCCCCCCCACAAAGGAATTACAGATAGGCTGCTACCAGTCAGGTTGGACCTCCTGTCACACCCCAGTGTAGTGGTTAGAGTATTGGTCTGGGAGTCGGGAGATCTGGGTTCTTGTCCCCACTTGACCATGGAAACCCACTGGGTGACTTTGGGCCAGTCACAGACTCTCAGTTCAGTCTACTTCACAGGGTTGTTGTTGTGAGGATTAAATGGAGGAGGACTATGTATACCACCTTGGGTTCTTTGGGGCAAAAAGGTGGGATAGAAATGCATAAATAAATAAATAAATAAATCTGTCCAGATGCTTGGAGAGTTTCTGAGCCCTTCTGCCAGACACGCAGAATGTAACAAAACTTTGTTAAAACCCTAAG
The DNA here is from genome assembly GCA_029215795.1 of Anniella stebbinsi. Taxonomy (NCBI): domain Eukaryota; kingdom Metazoa; phylum Chordata; class Lepidosauria; order Squamata; family Anniellidae; genus Anniella; species Anniella stebbinsi. The sequence goes on from JARDYH010000001.1 coordinate 151,134,454, forward strand.
AATACAACTGGTATTTTTTCAACCTTGTGGTCCTTCATGTGGGGAAGAGTTGACAGAGAATTCCCCTTTAAAATAATGTGCTAAATGTTCACATATTTTTAAAGAGGAGTTTATTTAGGAAAAATGGGGAAAACAAAGGGAAGGCACTAATCACACATACAAACACAATTCCAAATAAATCAATAATGTCAATCTAACTAATCTTGTTTTGTATTACCTGCTTGAGTAGAGTCTTGGATTCCAGAGAATATGCAGAGTTCAATGCCAAAAAGATTATCTGAGAACACCTTGGCTTCTGCTTAGATGTCATTGGGAAAACCCATGAGGAAGGAGGAACTCTTATTTTTATGTGAATTTTTATGTTCAGTATCAGCTGGACTCTTAGCAGAGACTGATAATTATTTCATCCAATAATGTGATACCCTCTATTTCTGATGTCAATAGTCTGGCCAGCAAATCCAAAAATTACTGAGTGGCTGGACCCATCTTCCTAATGGCCCGAAACTTACATCTCAAAAGTGCCAGCCAGTTTGAACCAGACAGCTATTGTGCAAGAGAGCTTATGTTTTGAATGTATACTGATGAAGAAGGAGATACAACCAGCTTATTCAGGTTTCCCAGGCATGGTGCCAACCCAGCAGATGCTCTTGGGGCACTTTTGAGCCAATTAGCATACAGGGGTTTGCCACACTCCTTCACTTTGATACTGGGGCCTTGGAATGGGGAATAGAGCCCAACACTAGACAAAGTGTATTGGAGATGTTCTCTTAAAGATTTGGGGCCCGAGGCACAAATTATTTATTGGAATTTTCATGCCCTTTCTTCCTGCATTATGTTCAGCTCACGATGTACCAAACTTACTGCTTTTGCTTGCCTCAACCCATTGAATTCGCCCTTTATTGCTAGATTGACAAGCTGAAAACAGCTGGTGTGTGATGAAAAGAATGCCAAACCTGTGCAGGGCTGATGGATTTCTTTAAATTTAGAGTCGATTACCTGTACAGTGAGTATCTTCAAATCACCATGAACCCAGGGGAAGAAAATAAATCTTATCAAAAGAAGATGTGACAGAAATCCGTAGATCTTCCATCCAATTAGGTAGCAGCCCAGTAAATAGTTCCATGACTTATTGCTTGCTTTGGAGTTGAATAGAAAGAATTGGTTGGCTCTTTGACCCAAATCAAGCCCCTAGCCATAACCCACTGCCCTTTTGGGGAATGAGACAGAAAGGGACAGCACTTCCCTCCTGAACCCCAGATAAAGTTGCTCCAATAAAGGCAAAGGCAAAGCTGCCATAGTGAACATCCAACATGAACCAAATAGCATAATTGTTAGCTATAGTTATTGTCCAGACCTGCACAACTGGTAACCCACAAAGCTGAACATAGGGCACTAGGGCATCTACGGTGGTCTTCCTAAGACCACGTTTTCTGCTTGCCTGGAATGGTCAAAGCAGGGAGTGGGTGTCAAGCACCTAGAAACAAGGCACAAATTTACATAAAAATATGCACCCATCCATACAAATTTGCATCCATCCATATAAATTAGCAAAACAAATTTGCATAAAGTTTGTATGAGCTAATTATGATAATTTAAATAGAAATACAATAAATGTCACCATGGTGGAGCAGCTTGTGACTAGGTGGCCTGTGTACCTTCCTATTCAATCTGCTGTTCAGGTGCTAACTGTTGATGGGAAACAGCTCTTATGGGGCATTAGTTTTAAACTGGAATTTGACAGTACAACCCTTCAAAGCAGGGGTCAGCAGAATGTAGAACTCCAGATGTTTGGGACTTCAACTCCCAGAAGCTCCTGCCATCATGGCCAGTGATCAGGAATGCTGGGAGTTGATGTCTGAAACATCTGGAGATTTACTTTCTGCCCACCCCTGAAATAGAGGATGCCTTCAAATAGAGGACTGCTCTTTCTAAAAGAGGACACATGGCCACCCTAAGTATGGGACAGATGAGCTGCATTCACTTGATGGATCATGTGCATTGCAGACTTGCAATAGTAGAATCACATGAATTATTCAAACTCCAACCACCTGAAAATGAGCCAACGGTTGAAAAAGCATAGCATTTGAGATGATGCTTAGATTCTTTGCATGGGGTTTGATCCTTGATGGTTCATTCAACATACAAGTGGAGGCCTCAGTCATCAAAACATGGAACTGTATGGAGTGCTAGCTCCAGGTTTTTGAGCGCCCGTGGACAAGACACCCTCATTGGGCCCTGTCCCTCAAGAGGCTAACCCTGCTCACCACTATGGTCATTAGCTGCTATTGCTCTTCACCTTCTTTTTCATCTAATGTTACCACTTATCTGCTTGACAGGGGAGCCAATGAGCAAGTAGGCAGTGGCATCTGCTCCTCTGCCTTCTTACCATGCTGTTGCCTGGGTCAGAGCAAGAGGCAGGTGAACAAGAAGCTTGCAATGAAGAAGAGGAGGAGCAACTCCAGGGAGCCCTAGTGAGTGGGCCCTTGCTAGCATGTGGGCCCTCGGCAGGTGCCCAACCATGCCTACCATTGACACTGGCCCTGCATATCTGTGTGAACTGGCCCAAGCAATTCTCTATGAGCAGCTTCCACTGTGATTTTCAACATTGTGCCCAATCTTTTCTGGAATATTTATCTTGGGGTTTCCATATAAATGGCTCTGAAAAGCATGGGATTAAGCTAATGCATACATCTGCCTTAAACTTTTCCATACCAATGAAGTAATATAAACAGAGCAATGTAAAGCGAAAAACCCAGACAATGGCCTTTGCCTTGCAGACTGAAAAACAGCTACAGAACTACCCCTATTTGGTTATGGAATCAGTTCCCTGCAATGTGCAGATCAAAACTGCTGCTAACTTTGTGCTTGGCAAGCAGTTGCTAAAGATGGAGACTTTCAGTCTGACATTCAAAAATATATAAAGGATCAGTTCATAGCAGTTCAGAAAAAAAGTACCCCATGTTATAGTTTATCCTATGTGATTCCAAATACAAAGTTAAGGAGGACACACACACACACACACACACACACACACTGTACAGGGTCTTTAATTGCACAATCTAACAGCAATATATACTACCACAGAAATAGTAAAAACCCTGATATTCCTGATTCTTGAAAATCCAGAACAATGTAAGCCAAACGTGTTTAAAAACACTTTTGGCTCATGCTGTTTTGGATTTTCTAGTGTATATATATTTCTCTTTAATTTTGTTTGTGGATGCATGATTTTTGTTGAGGAATATTCTGTGGCTTTTGGCTTTTGTTTTGTTGCACATTTTTCCCGACCTGATTACTTTGTGCAATAGCGAAGAATCGCATATTCCTCTTCATTGCATGCCGTAGTGGCTGGCTGTGTTTGTTCTTAGCAGGTTATGTATTGTGATGTAGTATAGGAATAGGAAGAATTAAAGACAGAGAGTCGTGTCATCTTGTCTGCTCTAATTTCATGGTCTGTCAGACTCAAAAAACTTAATTGTATATAATTTGCTCCCGTGCCTACAAGCCTCAGGGTTTGAGATCAGAATGTCAAATTAATTTCTTCTACTTTAATATATAGATACAGATATAGATATAGATATATTAATATACATAGAATATATATATATATATATATATATATATGAGAAAAAATTAAAATTGGCCAGCCTCTCTAGAGAATTTGCTTTACTGTTTTCTGGGAAATGGATATCAATTTCTTTTTACCCATCGCTTCAGTCAAAGTCCTTCACATTTTCTACTTGTCCACTGTATGTGTATTTATAACATTTCTTTTGGACTTGGATTCCTGTATATTTTTGGGTTTTTTTCCAACTTGCAAAGCAGAGATTTCCTTCTTATAGCATTATCCTAGAGTAGGGTGACCAGATAAAATCCAGGTCAGGGCTCATGTAACTTTAACAGTTGTAGAGAAAAGGGAATTTCAACCAGTGTCATTTGTATGCAATTAGTTCCTGGTGAAATTCCCTCTTCATCACAACAGTTAAAGTTGCAGGCACTATACTAGAGTGACCATATACAAAAGAAGGCAGGGCCCCTGCACCTTTAACTGTTGTGATGAAGAGGGAATTTCATCAGGAACTAATTGCATACAAATTACACTGGCTGAAATTCCCTTTTCTCTACAACTGTTAAAGTTACATGAGCCCTGACCTGGATTTTATCTGGTCACCCTACCCTAGAGATGCCTACTTGCTAGGAAATGCCATTCTGTGCAGTGGGGCTTACTCTCAGGTAAATGTGAATAGGATTACAGCCTTAATTGCACAGAAAGCCTATTCGGTGGGTGGGGACAATGGAGTTTGTTGAAATGTCCAGATTTGTGACTCATTCTTTTCCCTATGCAACCATTCACCTGTTCGTGTGTAGGGCAAAAGTAGAGAGGGGGATGTGGGCATGTACACAAGCCCTGCTTCCATCATCTCCACACACCTGGGTGCCAGACCACTTAAGCCTTCCTGTTGAGCACAAAGAACTGAAAAGGGCTCTGCAAATGCTTTCAACTGAATGTGCTTATATAACTCCCGTGATCTGAAACCCTGATAAGGCAGGGTTCGTCATCACATACTTTTTACTGCATAGTCTGTGATTCTTGGATGTGTCATATCCTTTCACAAAACAAGTTTGTTGTGCCAAAGTAAATGAAAATTAACTCCTACTGAAACTATCACATAATATTGTGGTAGTCTGAATTGGCTCCGAATTGCCAACATAAGCCTCAGAATGCACGTTTTTGTGATCTTTTCAAGAGTTACCTAGAAATGTTATAATAGAGATCACAAAAACCTTCTTTGACAGTAAAGCTAAGGACAATGCTTAAGAAGACTGTTGGTTCATGATCTGCCATCATTGGCAATGAATAGTAAATACTTCTGTGAATATAAAGTTAATAAAACCCATAATTTCAGTGGGAAATAGATTCAGCTAAGCCAGATCTACACCAACCAGGCTAGAACACTTTGAAAACGGGTTGAAAATGGTATATGGAATGTGTCATGGCCCCCAACAATTGTCAAAAGCATTATAAACCATTATAAAACAGTAGTGAAAATCCTGCCATAGAGCATCATCACACGGGGGAAAATTGTGTTTCCTTACCTTCGCTTCTCCGCCCGTGCGTTTCTCCCTCATTACTTCCTGTTTCGAAAGAGGAAGTAAACAATGTGCACGTTGCCCATTCAGGAGGCTGTTTTGATTGTACAGCTTCTCCTGCACACAGCAGGAAATAGCGGCAAGTTCCATCTCAAAAATAATTTAGTTTTACCAGGGTCTTTTTTTTTTTGTCGCGTGAAGAAGGCTAAAAGAGGTGGGAGGTATGTGGGATGCAGACAATGTCATGAATAGGACCCGTGAAAATCTGTGAGTGCCAAGCAACGAGCGTGCAATAAAATGCCCATCTGATGACACTGGTTCAATTCGGACGACACGATAGTCAATGGTGGGTTGACTAACCCTAACACTCACGCTAACCCTAGGGGGCACTCCCCACACAACATGGTAATAAATAATCAACTGTGGTGTGGATGAGGATCAGCGCTGAGTTGACTATGGCAGCATTCGGATGACACAATAGTCAAAACAACTGGCGATTGTTTCCTCCACACCAGTTGTTTATTGCGTCGTCCGAATTGAGCCACTGTTAGTCTGGATCCATCTTATACTCTTTTGCACCACAGCCACACTGTGGAACTGAAACATTCAGGGAAGATTAAGGTGTTCATGGAAAGCACGTCTCATATTCCTCATGGCAATCCCATACTGCTGGAGATGATGGGAGTTCTAGAATACAACCTGGGTGTGTCAGGTTTGGGAAAGCTGCAGAGGCGACCTCCAATTTGAGTCTCACAATCCCTCTAGAAGCAGAAATCTCCAGGAACATAACCCTGCACACACGCAGATGAAAGATCAGGCTGACTAGGAGAATCACTCTTAAATCCTTGGGATTTAGATGTTTAAGGGATTAGTCCACTTTCCCTCTCAGCAAAACCTGTTATATAATTATATCACCATGTGGATTTAACATATTTACAGAACAATCCAATGGGGGAGGGGGAGGGAGAGGGAGGAACCCGTGTGGAGAAACGGCCTTTTCAAATGCACAATCTGTTAATCCTTTGAAAACTCTCCTGCCTTTTAAGAGTGCCCCGCTTCATCTCCTCACTGATGCTATTTTGCTGCTTTTTGAAAACTTTGGAGTGAGGCTACTAAGCACATGCTACAGTTTCTAAGAAATTAAGGTGAAATGGACAGGATTTCCCAATCCTGCTTCAGTTTCAAGGCAAAAGTGGCCTGAAATAGACAAACCCTACTTGGGAGAGTGTTGTAGAACAGGCAATAAACAGGTGTGTCAGTTTAGATAAAGCTGTGACACCTCGGACGCCAAAGGATAGGCCTATCCTTGCAATGGAAGCTCTGAAAATGTAAAGCAACAACCCAACAACAAGATAACGCCTGAAGGGAAAAAAAGGTAATGCGATGGCTTGGGAAAAATGTCATCTGGATTCTCATGGGTGAGCAAATAGTGCCAATAGCAGAAAAAAGGGGTATTATGGAACCACCCTATGTGTTCAAGGGATAGTTTGGCTGTGATGTTTTATGGCCAGCCGGTGCCCCTGTCCGCCTGCCTGTGGGACTTACCTGAAGCATCTGTTCATCCAATGAGCCACCCAACCTCCAGGAGAACCACTCTGCCCTGATGTGGATCTACTGTTGTAAACTATAGCAGCCTGAATTGGCTTTTTCCATCTACCATATTTTACAACAGTAGATCTATGGCAGGGTAGAGCGGCTCTCCTGGAGGATAAGTGGCTTTCCAGTGCAAGCGGAGGCTTAAGTCCCGTGGGCAGGGGCAGTAGCTCACTGGGTTTGGGGGATGAGTGGGAGGGGAGTCCTGTGGACTCCTGGTTGGCCTTGTGCAGGCACCTGTGAAACCACAACAGCCAGCCTGCTTCAGATTCAAAACTGAATCCAAAGTGGGCCGGGGAGATTCCGAGGTGCTCCAAGCTGAATTAGGGCCAATTTGGAAGCTCTGAATTGGACTCTGAGGTGAATCGGCATGAGTGTATGTGTGCATAGCCCTACTATTTAGCTCCACTGGGGACAAAAACGCAGGTCCCTGTATTGTCCCTGTTTATTCCCCCCACTCCCATATTCAGCAAAGATATTAGCAGTTCTGGAAAGGAATTTTGATCAGACAAATACGCTTTCCCTCCAGCTTCGTAGCCCCAATCCAATTTGGACCCCGCTGCAGCTACCCCACTTGGTAGGGGGCCTGTTACAGACTGGGAGGGGGACTTTTCCTCCTGGTGAACACCTTTTTTATTTTTTGTAAGGGTTCCCAAGGAAAATAATTCTGAGAGGTTGCCAGCAGTTAGGATAGATTTCCTGAAACACCCTAGGCCCCCTCTACAAGAATTCAGTTGCCCGATTATGCGCATCTTCTCATCATCACTTTTACGCCTAATTCCTATAAACGACAGGCAGTGAAGAACATAACCGGCAGTATGAAATGTGCTTTAAAGTGGTTGAAATGCGGAGAATCGCTTGTTTACATGGTCATAATGCGCTTTAATGGCTGCGGTAAATTAAAACTCGCTATTTATCGCGAATGCGAAGATGCGCATAATCGGAGAGAAAACGCGCCTCAACCCCCGATTTATGCTCCCCTCTTGTAGTGGTAAATTTTTTTAATGTGCCTTGAAAGAGCTTTAAATCGCTCTTGTAGAGGCAGCCTTAGTCTGTACAGCTTCTTAGGGGATTTCTGAACCCTATTGCTAAGGGCCCCTCCCCTCAGCCCAGCTCTAGGGAAAAATAACAAAAAAGGTGCCTTGGACTTCTTTTCTCAAAGCCAGAAACACGGAAAAACACTGTGAAAATCCTAAGAATACAGGCAGTAACTGTGTAACCATACTTTGTAACCAGGTGGGGAAGACTTTTTAGTGAGAAATTTCCTTTTAAAACAATGCAACCCAATGTCCAAATAGAAAAAAGAAGCATGTTTTAAAGGGGGAATGGAGATGACAGAAGTATACACATGCTGAAAAATACCCTTTTGGGGATCACCACACATGGTGATGTTTCTTTGGAGATTATCTTCCTTTTTTCTACACTCCCAGTTATGTTTTTGAACAAAAGGATGCATTACACCATTACTTACTGAAGTCGCATTGGAAGTGTTCTCAGTCTTTTGAACAATGCAATCACTTTGTAAACCCTTTCTCTTTCTTCCATTTCTGTTACAGAGCTGCTGCTGCTGTTGCTGCTGCTGATGCCCTGTAACTCATTGACTTCCCTGATCCTATCCTCCCCCGACATCCCATCCTATGACTGGGGTATTTAATTGCACACTGTTCTCTGAACAAAGTCCAATTTTACTCCTTGCTCAGTAGCAGGACAAGACGTCTGGCTGTTTTGGGATTGGAGCCTGTGAGACAAAGTTGAGCAATTGATACACAGATTGCGGGGTCCAACACCATAATTTATGGGGTCAAAAAGTCTGTCAAGAATGCAGACGGGATGCAGCTGCTGAAGTATCTATTCAAATGCAAGGCTTGCCTGTGGATGTGATGAAAGTGTCACTTGTCATATTTTCTTGACTCTAGTTCCCACCCAGAAATAGATCTCAATGGCCATGCTGGCTGGGGATAATGGGGATTGTAGTCCAACACTACTGCAGGGTGCTAAGTTGGGAAGGCTGGTTGTGACTGGAGACCACGTTCCCAAAAGAGAACAGAGAACAGTAGAAATATTTAGAAAATTAAATTTCACAGTTGTACTCTCATCTGTAAAATAGGCAATCATTAGTCCAACACATCTGGAGGATGCCAGGTGTGATCGGAGACAGTAGTGCAGGTAGGCCTCAGTGTTGGGGCCAAAGTCCAGGGCTCCACAGCCCAAGGACCCCAAACAACCACCCAAAGAATGGCAGGTGATGAGGGCAGCAGAAGCAAACTCTATGTTATTCCTGTAGTCACAATGGTGTGATGATTTAAGTGTGTTTAAGATGCAAAACTGCACATATTCACACTATTTTTTTATGTTGTGACAATAGTCAGTATTTAAATCAGGGATGGATGAATCTCTCTGTTTTGCTTTTGCTGTTTTGCATTTCATCAAGCATACGTTCATTCCATCCTGTTTCCACATGATTTCGAGAATTTGTTTGAAAAGTCTGAACAATTTTTACAATACTACTTGATGCCCATTTTGTGCACCCAAAGATGTGTACACATTTTCGTATAGAATTTCCTCTAATATTTGTGTGATGGTTCTTTATAGGACAAGCTGAGATAGGTATTGGACAAATTCTGGCAGACACTGATAAATGTTAGCAACATTTATAAATGTTAAGAGGATTACAATTTTTATGAACATTAACCGCAAAACTGTAAGTAGTCCAATATCCCTGTGATCTCTAATAACCTTTATCAATTGTAGCAGTTCACTTTCTGGCTTTCCTGGTCACTGAAAATCTGTATCTCATCCCTTAAGACAGCTGGTGATCCATATCTTTCTCTGTCTTGTTCTTTAGCTGCAGGCCGCCCAATCTACTTGACCCTCATGGCCATTCTGTCCCACTTTGTCCTTGCCAAATCCAGTTCTTTCCCTGTCCCACAGATCAACACAACACCCTCTTAACAGGACTAGTCTTAACTCCTCCCCCTTTTTAATAGCCATCTTAACTGTCCCCCCTGTCCCTCCTCCTCCTTCCCAGTATTTCATTATTGTAGTACTATTGCAGTACTTGCCACATATGTAATTTTGTGCCAGTGTGGTGTAGTGGCTAAAGTGTTGGACTGGGAGCTGAGAGATCTGGGTTCTAGTCCCCACTCGGCCATGGAAAATCACTGGATGACATTGGGCCAGTCACAAACACTTAGCCCAACCTACCTCACAGGGTTTTTGTTGTGAGGATAAAATGGAGAGGAGGAAGTTTAGGTACACCGCCTTGGGTTCCTTGGAGCAAAAAAGGTGGGATATCAATGCAATAATAAATAAAAATAAATAAAATAAACACTTTTACATGCTTTTTGGTATGTAACTTTCACGTGCATGTGTTGTTGCGTTATTTTGCCTTGTTTACCTTTTGACCTGCACCGGCTCGCACTTCCTGATATCGCCACTGTGCTCGCCCCACCCCGCCCCTTTTCCTTCCCCCTCCAGTTCATTGGTTCTTGTGCTTGATGGACATTGTGATGGGTGTGGGTGCCTTCCCCCTGCTCTGCTTTTGTTGTCTACTGTTTTAACGATTTAGCATTTGATCAATTAGGCACAGATTCTGCCTTTCCGGGGAGAGAAATAGCAATGAGAGAGCAATGAGAGAGAGGTTGCAGCAGCGGAAGTCCGTTTGAGTGACTCAGCACAAGCCCGTTCATTCAAGCAACTCAGCACACCTTTCTCTTTCGCCAGCAAGACCGCCCTTCAACAAACATGCCCCCACAAAAGCGGGTCATTCCGACATAGTGCAAGGCCAGCAATACACAGGGACACAAGAGCATTTTTATCCTGCATGGAGAATAAATATCGCACTTTCCCCACCCTAGAAAAACACAGAAAATGGAGGGGAAAAGGCAAGACGACTGCAGGACAGGGATGATGTTGTGTGAGCGTCGCGGGGCAAAATGGTAAACAAGGCAGGATGAAAGTGTGATAAAACGCTAGTGTGATGGAGCCCTTAATGAATGTAACTAAGATGCATTGGTACAAAACATGCCTGTCTGATTTTCCTTCCCTTCTCTATTACATATATGTCCCAGAATCAAGATAGCTTCAAAAATAAACAAATATGCCTTTAACATGGAACCCCACTGATTAAAATTTGCATTCACTGATTAATCAACTAATGTCAATCTTGTGCATGTTTACTTAGAAGTAGGCCCCATTTAGTTTGATGGGATTGAGAGCCTATCTACACCAAGCAGGATACAACACTTTGAAAATGTTTTGAAAACTGTATATGGAGTGTGTCCTGGGCCCAAACAGTTGTCATTACTGTTATAAACCATTTTAAAGCAGTAGTGTAGATAGGCTCGTAGTCTCAATAAGCATGCATAGGATGGCAGCTTTAAATCCTATAACTGCTTAACAGGAATAAGTCCTATTTAAACCTGTTGAATTTGCTTGTGAGCAAACATGCATGGGCTTGGGTTGCAGTTTTAGTTGATTAATTTACTGAAAAGCTTGCAGCCCTATTGAATATTAGCACAAGTTATTCTTACAATGATCTCATGCTGCAGTCAGAGTTTTGCCATTTTTTTTTTTTAGTCAACCCTGAAATCTAGAATACAGCCTGTTCCACGTTTTCTTCCTCTGCTCTGTCTTGCCTGTTAAAATACCAATGCCAGCAGCAGCAATGATATTGTAAACTCCTTCCTCCCTTCCTTCTGGACTGATGGAAGTATTTGATACTACAGGGTGGCATGCAATGAAAATTTAGCCTAATAGAACATAAGCCACTTTGCTAATTAGGGGACTGGCTGCAGAAGGTTTGCATTTTTGTTGGAGTGATCTCTGTGAAAACCTGGACTGGTGGGTGGGGCTGACGGGAAGGGGGGCAGGGCCAAAGGCAAAAGTGGGTGAGGCCAAAACACCAGGATATGTTAGTTTAAAGCTCTTACAGCTAGTAATGAAACTAGGGATGTCTGTTGCTGGGAAATCCGGCCCTTTTTGGGCTCACCGGATTTCTGCAGTGTCCCTGACTCAGCTTGCATTTGCAAGCTGAGCCACCGGTTTTTTCAAAAACCCAGAAACTTTTTTGGTTTTTAAATTTTATTTGCATACATAGACATTTGCACAAATTGCAGCTGCAATGGAAAATCCATGAACTGGCCCAACTTAATGCAAAGCGGGACAGCTTGCAGGGAAACAATTCCAAGTCCAGGGGGCTGAGCTGATGAAGCCCAGTGAGTTCCACCCCCATCCCCCGGATGTATTCCTCCAACATCCCTAGACTAAACCTCAGGAGAAACACTTCAGCCTTTTGGAATGGGGAAGAAATTATGCAAAAGTCAATTTACAGGGATCAATCCAGAAGTAGCTCCTAGTGTGAACAGAATTTGCAGGGCCGGTTCCAGGTTTGAGGAGGCTGTTGGCAAAGTGCCTCCATTAGTCCCCTTTTACTTTGGTGCAATGAAAACTAACTAAGGCTGCAATCCTACGTGATGCCTATAAGCCCAGGGCTGTGCAGAGCTGGTAATATGCCCAGGCCTGATGGGAAGTGTGTGCCCCCCATTTCAAAAAAGGACAACATGGCTGACCCAAGGGGGCGTGTCTACCAACATGTCCGTTCTACATAACATCTTCATATTAAACCTGTCCTACAACACCTCAAGGCACATATATCCCTGCCCCGCATGTGGCATGGCCCTCTGGAGCTTGTAGTCTGACCGTGGTATTCACGACGGATAGCTTCTGCGCTGTTTCCGCAAGGCGGGCTCCTCGCTTCTCGATGGACCACTTACGCATGTACTTCACTTACATTGCTTACGTTTCAGAGAAAACACAAAAGTACTGAAAACTGTTGACACACTAATTAATTTTAGCAACCTGAAGAAATGTGCATGATATGCTGGCTACCACTCAACTATTTCAACAGAGTTGAACTCTCTTCCACTGAGGGAAAGTAAGTTACTCTTACTTTCCCTGTAACTATTTATTAGTTCCATTTCACTCTTAGACATAAGGATTTCAATGACATATATGTATCTTCTCACATACTTGCTAAGGATGGCCGCTTTAAAGACATTAATTACAACTTTGAAACTGCCTAGCTTGCCTCAGATTGTATTTGCAATTGGCATACATTCATTTTTACTAATAAATCTATGAAGAGGAATAATGTCTGTGGAAAAAAATCCACTAGAAAATCTTCTACCCTGCATCACTAGTTGAAGTCCAAAACATCTGGAGAGCACCAGGTTGGGGAAGACTTGCCTACGTTGTCCTTTCTAGTCCTCTCTTCCTTCAGATCATTCCCTCCCCAAAGGCCTCCTTTTCCGTGAAGCTGTTGTGTTACCCTCTAATTCATTGCCTCCACATGAAACAGAGCATAAGTACTGAGCAGCTTCATTTGCACTTAAGTTCATCCTAATCACCCTCTGTTCCCTCCCCCCCTTTTTTTTTTGTCTCCCCCACTTTTGAAACCTGAATTGTTAGCCATTGAGGCAGGGACCTATTTCTCTCCCCCTGCCCCTTTCTCTCTCTGTGTGCGCTGCTCTGTGAAACGCTACATCCATTGGTGTTGCAGTATAAATAACAAACAATAAAAAATAATTAATAGTTCATTGGGTATCCTGAGGTATTATAATGCCCTAATGCAGCCTTTCCCAACCTGGTGCCCTCCAGATGTGTTGGACTGGAAGTCCCAGACATCAAGCCAGTATGGCCATTCTATCTGGCTGGGGATGCTGGGAGTTGTAGCCCAACACATGTATGTGTGTGTGTGCGTGTGTGTGATATTCTAACCATTTCTCTATGATCCTATCATTCAATGTACCAGTTGCTCCAAATTTGCCATGCTGTTAGGAGGCTACATCTCCAGGTGGATCTACCTCACACTGGATCAGGGCAGCCATGTACTTCTGTACTGCGGCATCATTATTAAGACATAAAATGGGAGCCCCATTGCTAGTACTCAGTAATATTTACGAGAATCAGAAAATCGCCCTTCACAGCTCAGGGTTATAGAATTGGAGATGGGAGAGAAGAATTCTTTGTCAGTAGACAGAGGAGGTTGTATATCTCGTGATGGGAGAATTTCCCCTTGAGCAATCATCTAATAATTTCATTGGGACTGTAGCTGTCTCTTTGTCAAGAGCTTAGCTAGCTACACACAATGTCTAATCCACTTTAGTCAATGTCGGGTCAAAGATGTCAGTGTCTGTTCATTGTACTTCATTTTTCTACAAAGAGTGGGTTTTGCTATGTTGTGATCCCACATTTACTTTCTAGTTAGGTTCATTTGAGCCAGAGGGTCATAGATTCACAGTTCCATCTTATCAACAGTTAATCTTAACAGCAAGAATGCAGATGACCAATTTTAAAAATGATAATTTAACACCAGTGTGCATGCATTCTTTAGAGCAACCTTCCTTAATCTGGTGCCCTCTAAATGATTTGGACTACAACTTCCACCATTCCCACCTACCATGACCAATGGTCAGGGATGCTGGGAATTGTAGTCCAAAACATCTGAAAGGTACCAGGTTGGGGAAGGCTGCTCTAGGAGATAGGAGAGAAGGGAATTTTAGAATATATCTGAACATGGGAATCAGGGGAGCATCAGAATTCTCCTCACCACTTCCCAGAGCATTATAGATGACTGGTGAACTAAACTGGTTGTATGCATTTGCCACATGGCAAATGGACACCAGCATTTAACTTTTGATTTGTGTGTTTTACTAGATAACTAAATACTGAGAGTTTGAGTCTGATCTTAAACTGTATTAAGCTGCTCTTTGGGTTTGCTATTAATTCTGTACACAGGTAGCTTATTGATTATTGGTTCTGATCCAGTTCTAGTTTCAGGCCACTAACTGGCGGTCTTGCACACAGGCGCACATCTCCATGTTCAATTGGACCTGGAGGAGCAATGCAGGGCACAGGGTGATCTGCCTCCAGATGCCGCTCCGCATCGGCCATGCGCTCAGGAGGCTACATCCCTGCGTGGATCTCCCTCACCAGATCAGGGCAATCATGAACCTCTGTACTGTGAATCATTATTAATTCTAATAAATTATTCTAATTAAATATATATTAATTCTAATTCTTAATTCTAGAATTAAATATATTTAATTCTAATAATTCTAATCAAATGTATTTAATTAGATGAAATATATAAGATATAATTAAGAAGTATAATAAAGGGGGGAGGGGAAGAAAGGAATTAAAATTGGCCAAGAGTGTCTGACCTGTTTTTATTTTGATGTTGTTGTGATTTTATTGCATTGGATTGCCCATCGCTTTGAGGGCCCTGTTGGGCAGACCATCAATATATAAACCCTTTCTTCATGCCTTCAGTTCATAAGGTTGGGCCAAGAATCAGAAGGGGGCAGGAGTGAAGTGAAGCCCAAAACAAAGGAAACGTTGTGCGTTTGAGGCAGTTTATTTGCTCTGTCTGGCGTAAATGTGAGGAACGAAAATGTATTGTTTAACAAGTGCTGCTTTCCTTACCGAGTAAATATGGAGGATTAAAGCCCTTCGTAGGAAGAGATGGGCAGCGTTGCCTTATTATCTAAGCTTCCACAGCTGCTTCCTTTGATGCCTTCTCCTCCTCCTTAGCCTGCATAGAGAAAAGGTAAACAAACTTTCATCAGGCTTCCCACCCCCCTCTGTGCTGAGAAGCCAACAAAGCAAATGCCAGACTCGGTAAGGGCTATCAAATAACTTCCTCGGAAAACCTGTGGGAAAAAGGTATGAAGGCTTCAAAGCTGCATTCCAAAGGAATGTATGCAAGTATAACCTGGAAGAAGCTTCACTCTGTGTCTGTGCATCCTTAGCTATACATCTGTCTGTATGTGTTGCAGGTTTTGCAGGCTGTTGGCCCTAGGATGTCTTCCCCCACCTTTCTGACTTCCTCTTCCTCCCGTCATATCTTGGCTGCTTTCCCCTTGTCCCTATTAGGGTTCTGATGGACGGAGCGGACCACAAGGGAGTTGGTGGTCTGTGCTCTCCAGATTCTCCATCCCATTGGGAGATGGGACTTTGTCCAACAGCAGTGCAGTCAAGTCTGGACTTCTTCTAAAGTGGCTCTAGCCTGTGTTTATTTTCTGTAATACTAAATGCCATGTTACTATGCTTTCTTTGAATAAAGTAACTCTGCTGTAAGTCACACTAGACTATCCAACAATTGGATCATTCAGTCACTCCCAATGCAAAGACTCAACACAATGATCAGACCATAGAAATGGCATGAACAGAACAGTTATATACAAAGAAATAGAGGCGAAAGGTCCGCTGAAGCTGCCTACTATATACTAATACCAAGCTTAGTACAATTCCTGATGTTGCCAGATCAGCACCATCCACGCACCGGAGGAAGGTATCAGCAGGCTTGGAGGGATCCCAATATTTGCAGAAGTATTACAAAAACCACAGAAAAAAAAATCTTAATGGGGAAAAACCCTAAAATAGCTCAGTGAGGATTGAGCATGCTCAGTGGCCACAGAACACTGAGTATCTGTTGGGGGAAAGGGTGTGTGTATGAGAGAAAGGAAATGGAGTGCCCTGGGAAAGGGTGTGGCAGGCTGGTGCGCTACATACTGCAACATTTTGTCGCAGGTCCCACTTGTTCTTACTATTTCACATTTTGAGGGCTAAATTGAACATTGCATCATTTATGCAATTAGCAATTAAGTGAACTGTTTTTAAGGTGTACGTTGCAGGTGTGGGGAGCCTGTTCTGGTTTGGGTCCCTGGTGAGAGTAAGGACTTAAGCCTTTGCCTCCACACCTATTGCTTACCTGAAGAATATTTCTTTCGATTGTAAATAGTGCATGTGGGATGCTGATCTGCTATGTTTTAATACTGTGTTTTAATATTGTATTTTAATTTTGTGAATTGCCGAGAGATTCTACTATATTCAGCAATATCTAAATGTTAACTGTTACAAATAAATAATAAATAAATAAAGCTGGACTAGGATTGCAACAGGAGGCAAAGAGTTTAAGCCCTCCTACCTCCTGGGTCCCAATCCAGATTGGCCGTCCTCCACACCTGCAGTTTGCAAACATAAAACCATTCATACGCTTGGTAATTGTGCGAATGGCGTAACACAGCCTTCCCCAGCCTGGTACCCTCCAGACTTTTTGAACTTCAGCTCCCATCAGCCTCAGCCAGCATGGCTAAGGGTCAGAAATGCTGGGAGTTGAAGTCCAAACATCTGGAGGGCACCAGTTTGGGGAAGGCTCATGTGAAGACTTACCCACTGCGGTAAGAGTCACAGAGCTACCATTGCTCTCTGCCTCCCCCACCCCATGTTTTTTAAAACCCAACACAAATAATGTGTGATGTGATGTTTTCAGCCTGTGGATCTACCTTTCCTCAGCCTCTGCCAGCCAGTAACGTGAGGTAGGCAGGGGCAAGGATACCCACAGCACTATGATGTCACATCTCACATTGTTTGTTTTCTTACATAGTAACAAGGAAGGAAGCAGAGATGGAGCAGCGGCAGCTCCATTTCTCTTACAATAGATTCTTGGCCCTAGAAGTAAATATTTCTGATTGCCCCTAATTTTAATATAAAAAATGTGTCTTGGCTGTCTGAAGCTCAGGGAAAAACACACATATAGCTTTAGCTGTTTATCACACACACAGTTTGATGCAGACCCGCCGGGACTTTGATCCACTTTTCACCCCTGGACTCGCATGACGTTGTCCCTGTCGTGCTGTTCTCTCACCCTGAGCCTGCAGTTGCTCGTTTCTCTTTCGATTTATCCCTGAACAGGCAAAGTCTGAAACGCAAATTTGGAACAGGCCAAGCTGGGGTATTGCAGCAATACTGACCACATGTGAGTCAAAACGCCAGACTCGCATAGGAAACGGAGGGGGAAGCCGCAGAAGCAAACCGGGGGAAAAAAGTAGGTGTGATGAAGCTCTTGAAGTAAATTCATTGTTTCTGTTAGTTCCTTATGATGCTTGCTAAAAATTGGGATACATATTTAATTTGAAAACATGAAGGCACACAAATTTGGGGAAGGCATGAAACTGACTTTGTTTAAAACAAAGTGACACATTTGTAGGATTCCTGGTGAGTAATTTTTTAATTTTGGAAGGGGAAGTCTTGTGTGATGGAACAGGCAATTTTCAATGAAATGTTTTGACTGAGGGAATGTCTATACACTCTGTAAGCCCCGGGGTGGCTCTGAATCCACACTGCGTTGGTTATATGATGCAGCTGCCGATTTGGAGCCACCTTGGGGCAAAGAGCCGAAGATCCTCAGCAGGAAACTCCAGGATGTACCCTGACTTTTCCTGCCCAAGCAAGGTCAGCGTGGCTCTTCTGCCATCTGTTCTCACTCCAGTGCTGCTCCAGGGATGTTCCAGGTGGAAGGCAACCTCCCATTGGCTGGGTCAGTTGAGCCTAATGGCTGCCAGAAAGCCTGTGCTACCTCCCCCATTGGGGATTATTTATTGCCACTCCACACCAGTTATGTAGGGTTGGTGGCAGGGCAGGGCCAACTTGACGCCATGAAGACAGCCCCTGAGTAAACAACTTCAAATTTTGCAACACGGGTTGTCAGTGTGTCTCTTAACATACAGAAAAACATAAGTAGGGTGACCATATGAAAAGGAGGACAGGGCATTTATTAACAGTTGTAGAATAAAGGGAATTTCAGCAGGCATAATTGTATGCAATTCATACCTGGTGAAATTCCCTCTTCATTACAACAGTTAAAGCTGCAGGGGCCCTGCCTTCTTTTGTATCTGGTCACTCCAGTATAGTGCCTGCAACTTTAATTGTTGTGATGAAGAGGGGATTTCACCAGGTACTAATTGCATACAAATGACGCCAGTTGAAATTCCCTTTTCTCTGCAACTGTTAAAGTTACATGAGCCCTGTCCTCCTTTTCAGATGGTCAGCCTAGACATAAGAGGCAAAAAGACCCGTGACAGATGCCCACAAGGTGAAACGGCTGATGTTTCTGACCCTGAGAACTACACTGTGTGAAAGAGGCTATATTGAGACAAGCAGCTCACTTTAGGGTGACAACTGCAGGCAGGGGCAATATTAATACAGTTTGGTTCCCCATATGAGTTCAGATACATAGACAGATTGATAATCAGAAGTAACTTGTTCGGTATGTTACTACACCTCTCCCTGTTCCCAAGTCACCTTTAACTAATGAGTATGCTTATATTTTGGGAAACCAACTTGTTTCAAGGTCAAGCATTGATTCTCCCGCCTAATTCCCTGAGGGTCAAAAACAATCTATTGCATTGTGACAGACTTGTGTTTACTTGTAATGAAGCCTGTTATGTTTGAATTCCTGCCGACTCCACATCCTTGAAGAAAGTGCTGGGCATTTTGAACAATCGCGTGGGCTCCTAGACTGCAGGCCTGCAGGTGTTCTAACTTCTAGGGCCAAACAAGTGTTTCCCTCTGTGATGGCAACTTTCCAGGTAAGAATAGCAAAAAACCCTGATTTATTTACCAATACTATATACAAATCCACAGGAAAAATAAACTCATTAATCTGATTCCTGTGCAGTTTCTTAGGAAGGGTATTGCCAATGTCCACCTGTAATTAAAAAGAAGCTATTCTAATTGCTAATTTTGTTGGTGGTGCAATGCAAAGCTTGTATGAGCCAGGCTGGAGGAAGGAATTTCAATTAAAAGTGAATTCAGAGAATGCTAAAAACATAGCATAATGGTTGTTTCTGAACTTTGCCTGTAGATGCTTTAGTAATTAATGTGGGATTCAGCTAACTCTTTATTCTTATTTCTTTTTTAAAAAGTTTGCAGCCCTTAGAAATAGCCCAGTTGTAAAATATACTCAAGGTACAAGCTTATCCATGATACCATTTCCTCCTTCCTCTGTTTCCCTGTGTCTATTTTAGATTGTAAGCCCTTTGGGGTAGAGACCTGTCATGTCATTTTTTGTGGGGAGGAGTTAAGCATCATGTACATAGATGGTGCAAAATTTTTTATGATTTATTTATTTACAACACATATATACCACTCCACATCTGGAGTGGTGAACAATGTTAGATGAAAAGATAAAAAAGAATAAAACACCATATTAATATTTTTTGTTTTGTTTTTAAAACAGAGTACCAATAAAAACCATAGCTGGTCAATCAAAGAAGGATCCTTGAAATAAAAATATTTTCAGGAGGTGCTGAAAACAACACAACGTTGATGCCTGTCTGACCTCCAGTGGCAGGGAGTACCATAGAAAGGGGGCTACTACACTGAAGTCTCTTCTCTGGCTGGACTCCAATCAGGCCAGAGGTCCATGTGGAACCACCAGGAACATACTGTCATTTTGTGGTGTGCATTCAATGCAAGGACCACTTTTCATTCATTTCTCAATGTGGGATATGTGCTTTTCTGCACACAGTGCCCTTTGTCTGCACAGGAGCCAGAAGGGCCATTCAGAGATCTTTTTCCATGTGCGGTTCACCTTTGTTGGGTATGGGGGGGGGGGAAATTGGACTCAATATGATTTATTGGGTTGGATTCAGACTGGTCACTGTCACAAAATGCCCCTGGTTGCTGCCACAAAATGGGCCTGCTGCAGATGAAAACGTTGGCCTGCAGTCACTGCCATGTCCATTTCCTAAGAATGTCTCTGAGTCCCACGTGTGGCCTAGAGGCATTTGTGGGAAAAGAACATGGAAGCAGACAGAGCCCTGATTTGCTTTGAAGTGACTCCAGCTGGTTTTACCTTTTGAAAAATGGGGGGAGGGGTAGGCCGCCTTGGCGAACACCAAGAAAGATGTCCAAGGGTACACGGGTGCCCACGGGTGCCCCCCTGCCTACCCTTGGCCTAATATATGGCCATTGAGCATGATGTAGCAGCAGTAAAGCAATTCCAGTAATTCTCAGTCAGCAACTTGTGTATTTGCATAACACCCTCCTATTGCAATCAATAGAACAGGGGTGAGGCATTGTTCTGTCCCCAGGGGGTGGATTGAGTCTTGGGACTGGATGAGTCAGGAGGTGGCCCCCTCCCCTGAAGCTCTCCTCCTTCCTTAGAAACCCAATCCTGATGCCTTCTATGTCCCTTTCCCTTGTCAGCTGACCAGGGGAAATCCTGCTCTCATCTCTGATCATTGATTTTCTTTTCTTCTCCTCCTTAATGGCACCACATGCGCATGATGTATACATCTCGATGGGGCCAGCAAAGGGCATTGCATTTATTTCTAAATGTCTTCTAGATAGGCAATCACATGCTTTATATTCACGTTTATGGTTCGCTGATAGAAGACCACGATGTCATGAACTCATGTCAACTCTAAACAAAAGCACCATTAGAGCAGGCCCATAAAAAAATAGAATAACTCTAGTAGAGGTTCTCTGGTATGTCAGCAAATTGCAGATGCGGTCTTTATGTTGGAAAATATTCAACCATTTATGGCCTGCTTTGTTTATACTGAGGACAATTTAAAAGGCAGGTGCATTAATTTGGTTTCTTATAATAGCATTTACAGAATGAGAAAAAGCTTGGGGGGAGCTGTAGAAAAAGTAGTGGAGTCATTCTGGAGAGAAAGCTGCAATCCATTTGTAGAGCAGAATTGGCATATAACTATTGTAAGGGGGTCCCCAGGGTCCTAGAATGCCACCTAGGCATTCTTTCCTGTTGCCGTTTTTGCTTCTTAAAATCATTGTCTTGCCTTTACTCTGCTAAGTGCTGATATTCATAGCCAAGGGTGCGTGCACTAAAAAAAAGGCCTACACGAAGGCAATCAAACTGGGTACCAGGAAAAAAATAAAGTTGGTGATCTGTACATTACCGTTTTAAAATATATTTGGTGACCTGTAAATTGCACAACCTGCACCTAGTATGCAACTTAAGCAGACAGGCACAATGCCTCTTATTTTGCTTGATTCATTCTGCATTTTTGCTATTTTGTATAATTGTTTTTTGTTCTACTCACCTTGTGGTGGAAACTTGGGACCCTCTGGAAATTTTGGCCTGGAGCTCCCATCAGCCCTAGTCAGCATAGCCAATGGTGTGATTTGATGGGGCTTGCAATTTAACAACATCCTAAGGGCCACAAGTTGCCCACCCTGTACTAGCTAAAGGGGCTACCAACTGGCCTATGTAGGACACTGAAGTCTTGATCTGTCCATTGGACATCTCATTCAGCTACCCTCTAGATCCTGAGATTTCTGCAGCTTTCCCCACACACTCTCAAGCATATCTTCATAACCATGAAGGGTAGAAGCATGTTGGGTTTGGTTTTTTTTTTTTGTAATGAAAAAGCTAGAAATCTCCAGAAGTTGAATTCTGCACACAAATATTACATTCTGCTTTCTCTGCACTTCCATGGAACAATAGCCCTTGACCATATTCACATAGTGGTAAAGCTTCAATGAAATGTCTGTGATTGGCACCAAGTTTCATGAATGATCTATGAGCTAGTTCATGCACATGTACATTCTACCTACAGTGGCCTTGTTCGCACATACCATTAACCCATAGTTTATTTAACTCATGGTTAACCCATAATTTGTTGTCCTGCCCAAAATTTTACAACCCATATCATTAGGTGCAAACCAGCCAATGGCTCATGGAAGCAAGCCCTGGATCTAACTCTCTCTTTCCCCTCTTACATTTAAAGACACCGCAAGAAAGTGACTATTTCAAAGTTACTGATCAAGGAAAAGATAATTTTTAATTTAATTTTCAGCAATCTAACCTCTTGGCCCAGACTTTATCAACATATTTTATGCTCTAAACTTGTCGACACAGGAGTTATCTCTGATGTACAGTTGTCGTTATATTTAACTTCAGGACCTGGTTCCCAGGCTTGAACTTTGGGTAAGTTTGGGTTTGGCCCTCCTTCCTCTGATAAATCTCCTGTTATAAAACAATACATCCAGCCAATTTAGTGTCTCCAAAGATATAGGACCGGTCTCTGCCCCACTGCTATGACCAGGAAAAAGAGTGCTGTGTCAAAAGCAGAAGGTTATCATTAAATCGCTTCCCATTTTGCTTTAAATTGTCCATTCACAGACTGCGCACAAAGAATGTGTAATAAAGAGTGTGATCGCTTTTGTAGGAGCAGAGGAGGGTCAGGTTTTGCTCCTTGCACAAAGAAGCTAAGAAGTTATTTTGAGATCTTAGATCACAGGCACTTTTTCTGTGTTGTGGAACCTGGACTTTAGATGCAACACTTTATTTATTTATTTATTTATTTATTTATTTATTTATTTATTATTTACAGTATTTCAGGAAGAAGAAGAAGACTCCTAGAGCATGCTTAGGAAGATTATAATGGGACAGTCCCTGCCTTCAGGCTTACAGGTTGAAAGATACTGACACAAAAGGAAAAAAGATTGGAAGGGAGGAGGAAAAAACAAAACAGGTGCAGTTCTTAGTTTTAAAGTTCTTCTAGTTTTTCTGGCAGGGAAGGGTGAAATAAGCACACTGCAACTGCTCCTTCTCTGGCTGATGCATGGGGCCATGTTGGTCTCCACCTTGTCGTGATGTATATCTATTTTGAAATGTTACACCACGGTAGACGTAGGGTGACCATATGAAAAGGAGGACAGTTGTATATAAAAGGGAATTTCAGCAGGTGTCATTTGTATGCAAGCAGCACCTGGTGAAATTCCCTCTTCTTCACAAGAGTTAAAGCTGCAGGAGCCCTGCCCTCTTTTGTATCTGGTCACTCTAGCTATGCTCCTGCAGCTTTAACTGTTGCAATGAAAAGGGTATTTCACCAGGTGCTGCATGCATACAAATGACACCTGCTGAAATTCTCTTTTCTAAGCAACTGTTAAGGATACAGGATCCTGTCCTCCTTTCCATATGTAACACCATATGTAACCGAAGGTGGATTCACAAGTAAAAAATCAGAGCTGTTTAAGAAGGTGACCCCTTAAAGATGAGGAAAACCAGTTATTGACTTGTGAGTCCACCTTTGGTGTTACTTTTCAGTGAGGATCACTCCTTTTTGCTCCTTTCCATATGATCATCCTAGGTGCAGCCTCCTGGTGACTTTTGGTTTTCTGGCCAATGAGTGAAGTCAGAGTCTGCAGCCCCAAGGTGCTGTCAGTTGGAGCTATGTGTTCCTCCTGGCAAGTAGGGGGTGAAGGGAGCTCCCTGCAGCTGCTCCCTCTCTGGCTGATGTATGGGTCCACATTGGTCTCTCTCTTGCCATGATGGTCTCCTGAGAGACAAGGGCATGCAGCCTCCCAATGGTTCCTTGGTTCCCAGTGGTCCTGCTGCCTGGGAATGGTGGGATTCATAGTTCAATGGATCTGGAAGGCACCAGGTTGAGGAAGGTTGGGATCAACCTTCCCTTGACAGTAGCTGTTCAGCTAAATTGTTCCCCTCCCTGTAGCTAGCATGCAACAACCAGCATCCCTTCCGAAATATCAGTGCTAAGGAGGTGAACCAATGATATTGGAAGTTCCCATGCAAACATGCCCATAGAATGCCAGGGGATACTTCTATTCAACCTTTCTATTCCTCGTGCCAAAACATTTGTCCTTAATCATGCTGCCGAATTAGTCAGTTTGTTGGTTGAAACGTGTCCATTTGTAATGCTCACCTTTGTAGAGAGCCTTGATATAGTACAAATTCACAATGAAGTTCAGAACTGATAGCGAGTTTTGGAGCATGTGCAGTAAAGTAGAACACAGATTCCTCCCCCTCAAAATTTTCAGTTCTCCTACCACCTGGGCCTCCTCAAAGATGTACTTGAAGGAGACTCGTTTCCTGCTTCTCATTTTGTTTCTGCCGCCACCACTCTGACTCTGAAAAAGAGGAGGACCCTGTGGGTCCATCTTCATCCTAGTGATTGGCATGACATCATCATGCAGGCAGGCCACGCGAAAACAACCAATCAGAAAGGGACACATATGTCATGCCATACTATGCAATTCCAAACTGCAGCTCCCACGATGCCCCTTGATATTGCACCTGCACAAAAATGTCTATTCATGGAACAAGATTTTGTACTAAAGGAGAATTCTTATCTGAGCTCATACGGACAAATTAGTCACTTTCCGAAGAAATTATGAATTCCGTTGGGGTAAGTTTGCCCATCACTATTTTCCCTCCTGAAGCGGTTTTGAGGGGCAGAACAGTGCTCTTTCAGATCAAGAAATAAATGGACTCCATGAGGGAAAGCTGGATGACTTGGTGCAAACCATCTCCTGAGGTTTGCCCAATTCTGCTGAAATGCTCACAGACACAGGTTTCAAAGAGACGGTGTACTGACATTTATTTCACCAAAAAGTAAGAGTTGTAACAATATTCAGATGTAATTGTCTCTTTCGGCCTATGCCGTGTTGCTTTGGGAAAGCATTCTTGACCAGCACATGCAGTTTTAAGTGAACAGAGATAAGCGTTCACTTTTCAAAGCCCTAATAAACAGGTGACTGGAGAGCAGCCCGGTCTTAGCTCTTTGCTTAGCAATTCCCCTTCCAGGTTATTGCCTCCTTAGAGAAGTGATCAGTAAACAAAAAGGCCTATTGGCTTTTCTTGGGAAGGCTTAAGTGCATGTGCATGGCCCCTTTCTTTGTAGCTATTGGGAAACTTAGACATTTCCCACTTTCACTGCAGTAACACTCTGCTTAAGGTCAGGTATCTTCTTTCTAATGATCATTCTGTGCATTCCATCCCCCTCCCCCAGTATGTACCCTTATGTAGATGAACTGTGTGAATTCCTGCATGGTGCTAACCCAGAGTTGTTAGCACAGTTCTTCTGGTTTAGTTACCAACCCACCCCTTCTCTCTCTGGCCTCATCTATACCAAGCGGGATATTGTACTATGAAAGCGGTAGCGGTATATAAAAGGCAGGATCTACACCAAGCAGGATATAGCGGTATGAAAGCAGTATATGGGATGTGTCAATGGGCCCCAACAGTTGTCAGTGCACTTCAATACTGCTTTAAAGCAGTAGTGTGGCTCCTGCCTTTTATATACCACTTTCATAGTGCAATATCCTGTTTGGTGTAGATGAGGCCTCTGATACTCACTATCTTTCTCTGTCTCCCTCATTCTTTCCACCCATCAGGCTGCCAAGGGAGGAACAGATCACTCTTGCCCCAGGCTTGAACTGATTATTTTTAGAAATAAGGCTGAGGGCTGAATGTTACCTTAGAGCTGGACGGTGCCCACCTTTGTTTTATAGCCACGATAAAGGCATTGACTTTGGTCCCAGAGCTTTCGTGTTTTGAGATCTTTGAAGCATGTTTGGAGGGCATTTGTCTAATTGATACCATTTTAAAATCTGAATATGTTTGAGGTGCTGAGCCCTGAAGTGCTTCCCCCCCACCCCCCAGTCAAATAACACAAGATCAAGCAAAACAGAAATGTAACATGAAAACGACAGCTTATTTTTGAAGACGAGAGCTTCATTGTGGGAGCAGAGAGCTCAATCCCAAAGCCATTCTACCTGGTCATCTCATTGCTACATTGCCCGGATCTTCTGTTGTAACCAAAGCAGATGCTTTGAAAGGTCAATGAGATGAGAAGGCAAGATATAAACTAATGCTTGGTTTATTATGCATCGGCCTTAGAAGGACTTCATGCACTAATGCATATGCTGCGCATGTGACTGTTTATTCCAGTCAGCAGTAAACATCCACATATTTTGCAAGAGTCTGCTGGAAACTCTTGCTGAACATCTTCCTGCCTGAAACACAGTTCCCATACTCTGGCTGCCAGAGCTAGCTGAATAAATCAAAAGAGCTTCCCAGGTTTAACTTTGCAATTATGATTTGTATTCCTCTAAATTAAAATATATTTAATAACAAAACCATGGGCCTTGAGTCAAGCTATTGATTTGGAGAGGAGGAGGGCATTTTTAGATCTTTCAGCTTTACCTAATTGCATCAGACACACTTGCTTTTGAATGCCAGAATACCTGTTCAGTTTGATCACTTGTTAATTCTGCTCAGAAGTTTAATTACAAATTTAGGAGGGACAATTTAGAGACTGGGAAGGCAGACTGATCAGTAATCAAGGTCCTGTTTACACAGGTACGATGTTTAAGAGTCTCATGCCATTCGCAACTGCTTTTTGCTTCTATGTGAGAGGAAGTGAGGTGTAGTGGTTAGAGTTTTGGAATGGGACTTGGGAGATCTGGGTTTTAATCCCCACTTATCCATGAAACTCACTGGGTGACTTTGCATCAGTCACTGCCTTTCAGACAACCTACCTCACAGGGTTGTTGTGTAAGAATACAATGGAGAGGAGGAGAACCATGTAAGCTGCCTTGGGTTCCTTGCAAAAGGAAAAAATAATCTAAAACTAATAATAAATATCATAATAAAATGTGAGATCAAGGGCACTGCAGTTGTAAAGTGCAGGCTCTATCAACTTGGTGTTCTCTACATGTGTTGGGTACAACTCCCATCATCCCCATCCAGGATATCTATTAGCCATGCTGGCTAGGGTTAATGGGAGTAGTAGTCCATCTAGAAGGTACCAGGTTGGAGAAGGTGGTGGTAGTTTTGTCAGAACTCCGTGGCCCATTAGCTCATTGTGATGACCTGGAATATTTGTCTGATGTTTCTAGGCCGAAAATCCAATTCTGTACCTGGGCAGCAAGGATGTCATTCTGGTTTTTAAAGCTGAGTGGCTGCACTGTATGCTCTGCAGACCCACCACACACCAGAAAGCAAAAACAAACAGACAAACAAACAAACAAACATTTTAACTAGTAAATGTGTTGCCGGGGGACACTTTTGTCCCTTTATTTGCCATGGGAGGGATTAAAACATATGTTTAACTCTCCCACTGACACCCACAGGAATGAAAGCTGCTGGACTTTGGCTGTGTGGCGTGCACATATTATTTCCGGATTTTAAAAAATAAACTACATAGGAGGTGAAGAGAACCGTGTGACTTGAAATCAGCCCATTCCAATTCTTGCAGTTTGAAGTGAATGTCAGCATGCAAACACCTGTGTTTGTTTGTTTAAAGCATTTCTACCTTGCTCTTCACCTAGAACAAAATCTCTCAGGGCAGCGTACAGGTCAATCTTGCAAAAACGCTGCGAGAGAGTCCGTGTCCTCCAGTTTAAAATCAGAAAGAAGTGACACAAAAGGGAAAAGCGGTGGGGAGAGAGGAGGAAAAAAATCAAACCCAGGCACCAGTTCTTAAAGTTATAGGAATAGCCAGTTGGGATTGAACTATGTTAGATAGATTGGTGGAATGGCTACTGCTGGGTGACAGTTGAGGGAGAGCCAAAGGCAGCTGGATCTCAGCAGAGCAGATGAAATAGCCCTGCTTCATCTTTCTCTGAGGACTTTCAGATGGTGGGGGTGAATTGTGTTTCCTTACCTTTGCTCTCTTCCTGGTTCTCTTCTGTGTTTGAAACAAGCACAATTACACAGAAGAGAGGAGCGACCACATGGCCTGTACATTTTAATGGCACAGCACCCTCTAGTGGGCACTTTATAGTGCAACCTCAGAAGAGTCGGGTTTTCTGAGGTTTATTTTGTGACGCTAAAACTGAGGAAAGGAGCGGGAAACGCATAGGAGGCTGACTGAGTCGTCAAAGGACCCGTGAACATCTGTGAATAGCCAGTAACGAGCGTGCTATAAACTACTCATTTAATGAAGCTCTCTGTCTCTGTCTCTCTGCTGCAACCTGATGGAAGGGCTGTTATTTTCTTTTGCAAGTAGCTGAGTCAGTGGTGTTTATCAGTTTCCTTGTGAAATAGGGGAGTATTGTTACTGCATTTATTGAGTGGGGGGAGAGGGCAAGAAAGGTGTAGTGAGCAAGACTGTTTCCCCATTGTGTTTGGGCTGTCCCTGGATGAGCAGACTCTCCTCCATTTTACCACCATGCAATAGTGTCTAACATTTTTGCTTAGGCTCCTGCTGAGTGCTGAGAATTTGGTGAGCCTTATATTGCTGACCCTTTGAACATTTTATTGAAATGCCTCTCTCTATAAAAATATCTCTTTGCATTTTTATGGTCTGCACCAAATAAGTCTCTGGGGTGGGGGGGGTCATGTAATTTATTGAAGCTCTCTTTGTGGATGCCTTGTGTCTGAAAGGATCTTATCTTTTTCCCAGGGAAGTTAGGTGGGGGTGTGCTACCGAGTGGAAGTCAAGGTTAATAATTCAGCCCATTCCTGTTCCTCTTGATAGTACTGTTAAAAGTCCTGCACTGCCGGTTTTGAGCAGGAGTGCTCAGTGTATGTGAAATTAAAATGTCTCTGTAATCCCCTAGATGAATCCTTAAAATTATTCCCATAGACTGGTACTTTTCAGCCCTGTAGACAATTAGTTGACCCCGTAAGAGGAATCTGTGCACGTGAGTGTTGTGTCTGGATGTGTCTGGATCAGTGCCAGCTCCAGTTTTTGAAGGTCTCTTGGGCAAGACACCCTCAATGGGGCCCCTCCCTCTGAGTCTACCACCAGCTATGATTGTTCCTCTTCAGGTCAGTTTGCATGTTACAGCCAGCTTATTCATGGGTTATTTATCCATGCAGCGCATGCCTGGTGCATATGGCAGCCATTTTGAATTTGCAGCCACCAGTTGGGGTGACTCGAGATTGTGCCTTAGACAGCGTGGGTTATTTAAGGGTTAAATAACCTTTGCAGAACCTAGGCTGACCATATGAAAAGGAGGACCGGGCTCCTGTATCTTTAACAGTTTCATAGAAAAGGGAATTTCAGCAGGTGTCAATTGTATATATGCAGAACCTGATGAAATTCCCTCTTCATCACAAAGTTAAAGCTGCAGAAGCCCTGCCCTCTTTTGTACATGGTCAAGAGACAGGGCTCCTGCAACTTTAATTGTTGTGATGAAGAGGGAATCTCACTAGGTACGAATTGCATACAAATGATGCCAGCTGAAATTGTCTTTTCTCTACAACTGTTAAAGTTACATGAGTCCTGTCCTCCTTTTTATATGGTCAGCCTACAGAACCTAATGCTAATTGAAGGTTAAATAAGCCATGATCAGCTGGCCGTGTTGTGTGAATCAGGTCATCCTGTTTCTCATCATTGTTGCCACTTGTTTGCTTCACAGGCAGAGAGCCAGCTAGCAAGTCGTCAGTGGCATCTACTGCTCCTCCTTCTCACCACCATGTGAGTAGTGGGTTGCAGTGGTGAAGAGTAGGACCTCAGCAGGGACCCAAGCATGCCTACCCTTGATCTGGATGTGTATCCCCATCACAATGTGCATCTGAGTGCCACTGAACTGGCTGGATGAAACTTTTGATGTGAATAGGGATGTTCAGCCACATCTGGGGACATCAAGCACTTTGGATGCTCAGAGCCTATCTAGACTACTGCTTTAAAACGGTTTATAACTGTTTTAAACCGGTTAATAACTGGTTTAAAACTGTTATAAACCGTTTTAAAGCAGTAGTCTAGATAGGCTCTCAATCACTTAACAGCTGTTTTGGGGTCATGATGTTGTTCTCCGTAAGCATTTCTATTGCTTTCAGTGGAAGAGCCTATTTTAGTCAATGGCGAGTTTTTAAAAAATGTGCTTGAATACATTTATATCTCATCTTTTTTTCGTCATGGGCCTCAAGGTGGCATACCCAGATTGTCTCCCACCCAGGCACTGATAAGAATTAAACCTGAGCTCTGCACCACAAAGAGGTGGATTCTTCAGTCGCGACTTCAAAGATCCTGTTTTGGCATGGCAGCTTCCACTTGCTCCCACTTGCTTTGGGACTATGAAAATCCCTATCGGTGACAGCTTCTCTAGGAGATGGAAGCAGTATTGTCTATGGTTACTCCTCCCTCCCCCCAACTCCCTCTTGCCCATCTTCTCTGGTCTCACCTTTCTTGTAGGTTTGTGTAGCCCTTCAAGCAATACCAGGAAGAAAACCCGCACTATCTCCCACCAGTGTTGCTGTAATACATATGTGTGTATTTTTTTGTGATTATTGCAGACTTCTCTTGTAGGTTGCACGTGATGGTACCATACTTTCCCCCAGAGCAATTTTGGAACTGGTCTTAAACTTCTTCATATTTTTAAGTACCGTATTTCACCAAATGTAAGATGCCATCGATTGTAAGACGCACCTAAATTTCAGGGCCACCAACAGGGAAAAGCTTTGCGTTGATTCTAAGACGCACCTTAATTTCAGCATCCCTTCCCCCCCCCCCCCACTCACCTCCATCCGCCGCCAGCGCTCGCCTCGGCCTGGCAAGGCGTCGTTTCCAGTAACGAGGTGAGCATTGCCAGTGGCGCAGAGCAGCAGCGGCGGCGGCAGCAAGGATGGGCAATGGAGGGGAGGGGGAGGGTTAGGGCCCTGCAAGTCCCCCCTCCCCCTCCCCTCTTACCTTGATTGCTGCCGCCTCGGCCTGGTTCCCAGTAACGACGCCTTGCCAGGTCGAGGGGAGCACTGGCGGTGGTATGGAGCAGTGGCGGCAGTGGCGAGGATGGGCGACAGTGATGGAGGTGAGGGGGCAGAGGGGAGTGGGAGGGTTAGGGCCCTGCAAGTCCCCCTCCTCCTTCGCAAGTTCCCCCTCCCCACTCACCTTGATCACTGCTTCCTGGGCCTGGGAAGGCTTCAGTACTGAGAAAGAGGCCATGATCTCAGGAAATCTTGCGAGATCTCGGCCTCTTTCCCAGTACTGAAGCCTTCCCAGGCCCAGGCAGCAGCGATCAAGGTAAGAGGGGAGGGGGGACTTCTGACCGGCCTTGTGGGGTCCCTTGGGACCCACTAGGGTAAGTCATGGGGGGGGCATGCAGAGCCCTCCCGCCTCCTGCAAAACACGGGAGAAATCCCGCGATTGCAAGGCGCCATCGATTCTAAGACGCACCCCATTTTTACAGATGTAAACATGGGAGAAAAAGTGCATTTTAGAATTGATGAAATACGGTATATGAAAAAGGGGAGCATTATCCAGGCATCCAACACTTGTAGCCTTTAAAAAAAAAAAAAGCATGAGGGGAGGCTGTGCAAGACTCTCTCCCCCTCTCTACAATGGTTTATCATTTAAGAGTATATTTATTCTTCTGCTCCTGCTTCTTTGAACAGGCCTGGAAATGAAATGGACCAGACAAGAAGCAGCTTGTGCTCTGACCTAGCCAATTCTATCATTTCATTTTCATTTGTGGAAATAAAGTAGGGTTCAGCAACTGGAGACTCCAGGGCCAAATCCTTCAAAGGTTTCACATGAAGCCTAGCTACTACCTGGGATGGGAGTGTATGCAGAGAAAGATTGCTATGATGAGTGTTGGTATTCCACTTGGGCATTCATTTCAACTAGTTGCTGACCAGAGAATTAGAGGAAGTAGCTCCAATTAGGAATGAAGATTTGAATTAATAGGACCTTTTACAGTGAGGATCCTGCCTCATATTTACTTTTTGTACAGCGATACCGAATTAATACAAACATAATATTGAGAAATCTATTTCCCCCCCACTTCCAACCTGCTTCTTTCCACTATCTTACAAATTATATTTAAATGTTGGGTGACTTGTTGTGTTTGTTGAGAAGGACAACTAGGCCTTTAATATGCATGCATTGCACCATGTATTTTATTCATTCATTCATTTATTTACTAATAATACTTATATACCATATAATATTAAAAATTACATTGAAATGCACTATTTTTTTAAAAATCAGATACAGTAACAATACAAATACATTTAAAATGCACTATTAAAAAAACAATTTCAAACTGCAAAAACAGTACATAATAATACAAGGAAAAATACACTAGGACTCCATCCTATGCTAATTATCTGCCTGTCCATACACTGAAGATTAGGGGTGGGCAACCTCGTTGGCCCCAAGGGCTGCATGCTGTGCCAAGGTGCTGCACACCCACATGCACACTTCCACCCACTCACCCTCATCTGAGCACGTAGGGATGGGGAGGTTTAAATACCTGAACAGAATGCTTCTCCTGATATGAACCTACCCCTAAACTACATTCAGCATATAAGGTCCTCCTCTGGGTGCCTCCTCCAAAGGAGGAGGCAGCAACAAGGAAGAGGGCCTTCTCAGTGGTAGCTCTTCAATTATGGAATAATAATAATAATAATAATAATAATAATAATGTCTTTATTTATTTATTACCCACCTCTCCCTCTGGATCGAGGCGGGGAACAACATCATCACAAAACACTCAAAACTGATTAAAAATACATAAAACCAGTACATCATTAAAATACCAATAAAACACCAATAAAACACTTAAAATTCATCTGAGTAGGCCTGCCGGGATAGCTCAGTCTTTATAGATCTTTTAAATTCCTGAAGACTGCTGAGTTGACGGATCTCTCCCGGCAGGTCATTCCACAATCTGGGAACAGCAGAAGAGAAGGTCCTCTGGGTTGTCAGTCTAGTTTTTGTTGACTGTAATAAATTCTTCCCAGAGGACCTGAGCGTGCAGGGCGGATTGTATGGGAGAAGGCGATCCCGCAGGTAACCTGGACCCAAACCATGTAGGGCTTTAAAGGTAATGACCAACACTTTATACTTTGTCCGGAAACTAATTGGCAGCCAGTGGAGAGATTTCAAAGCTGGTGTGATATGGTCACCCCTAGGTGTACCAGTGACCAACCTGGCTGCCATATTTTGAACTAGTTGAAGTTTCTGGACTAGGCACAGAGGTAGCCCTATGTAGAGCGCATTGCAGAAGTCGTGTCTCGAAGTTACCAGCGCGTGCACTACTGATTTTAGGTCTTCCAACTCTAGGAAGGGGCGCAGCTGGCATATCAGTCGAAGCTGATAGTAGACACTCCTGGCCGTCGCATCTATCTGAGCTGTCATTTGGAGTGACGGATCCAGGAGCACCCCCAAGCTGCGAACACAGTCTTTCAAGGGGAGTGTAACCCCACCCAGAACTGGTTGACACGCCTCCAACCCCAGGTTGTGGCCCTTGACAGTAAGCACCTCCATCTTGTCTGGATTCAGCTTCAGTTTGTTTTTCCTCATCCAGCCCATTATTGCCTCCAAGCATTCATTCAGAGGAGACACATTATCCTTAGCTGATGCTGTTGTCAGAGGCATAGAGAAATATATTTGGCTGTCATCAGCATACTGATAGCACTCCGCCTGATGCCTCCGGATGATCTCTCCCAGCAGTTTTATGTAGATATTATACAGCATTGGGGATAGGGTGGTGCCTTGTGGTACACCACATAGCAGCTCCTTCTTTGAGGAGCAACTATCCCCAAGCATCACCATCTGGAACCTACCCAGTAGGTAGGACCGGAACCACTGAAGCACAGAGCTTCCCGATGAAGCTTACCTGGCACCAACATTGTCATCATTTTGGCAGTGGGTTAAGACTTTTCTCTTTTCTCAGGCATTAAGCATATGATGAGTGTTAATCAGATCCTGGATTTGTCTTATGGTTAATGGCTTAAAATTGTTCTTAGATATATGTTGTCTCTGTGTATACTTTCTGTTTGCGTGTTATAATGTCAATCTTTTTTTTGAAAAAAACTTTGTATACTCTATTTTAATAGTTTTTAAACTTTGTAAATTGCCCAGAGAGGTTTGGCTATGGCATGGTACAGAGATCAACAATAACAATAATTCATGTCTACTTTATTATACAGAGGGACTGAACTGATTGCATAGGAAGCTTTCTCCTGGACATGCCCTTAAATAAATTAAAACTGCCTGTTTCCCGAGGACTGGGGGATTGGATGAGACATTGAATGAGAATAGCTGATTTCACTTATTTCCAGACCATATGGTGAATATAGGAAATTAAAGTGGAACTAGAGGAAGGAGATGTAAGGAAGCAGGTTTGCATAGTCTTTTACGTCTTCTTAAGTGATGCCAACTTAAACACAAGATAAGGAAATCAACTGCACTCTGTGTGCCTGGATATTTCAGGAAATTATTATAGCTTAATGCTGAATAATAGAGTTCAATATGCTGTGGATATAAATTACTGCATGCATTAGATTGCGTGTAAGAGAACTTGCCAAAAAATACAAAGAACAGAACTGTGAACTTAGATGAACTTACCTTGTTTAGAGATAACTTAGGAAAGCAAGAATAAACAACTTAAGTTAAAGCCCATTTACACATTATGCTTGGACGTCACTGCTCAGGCACTCCTTCATTTTGCCAAAGTAACCAAATCCAATGTTACTCCTTTGTTGAATCTGCGCCCTCCCACCCATGTTCCCCAGGAACTGGTGCATTTATGGACAAATCATTACACCTCTCCACATGATCTGCTGTTTCATACCACAGGCTCTTATTCTGAGTTCTCGTACATGGGCTTACTCATTGGTTTGGATCCAGATTTATGCTGGATTAACTGCGCTGATGGAAATGGACTTCCTTGCTCACTCCTTCACAAAAGCAGCCCCTACAGACCACTGAAAATGCTACACAGTCTCAGGAAATCCTGCTGAATGGTGTGTCTGTGTGTCTGTCTGTGTGCGCACTGTAGAACATGTGTGTGCATGGGATTTGTGTGCAGGATGGGGGATCCACAAAAATTGGGTGGAGGGACAGTTCATGAACAAAGCCCTCCCTTTCATGGAAGATCCAGAAAGCAGATCCTGTGTCCAATCCACTTTCTGGGAGAATCCCCCACCCCAACTCTCTTTAGAATACATTGGTCAATGCATTCCTTTCTATCTTTAGGAGGGGGGGGGCCTTCTCTGCTGTGACACCTTGGCTGTGGAATGAGCTCCCTAGAGAGGTTCGCCTGGCACCTACATTATACTTCTTTCGATGTCTGGTGAAGACTTTTTTATTTTCACAATATTTTAACAGTCTATTACCATAGTCTTTTAACTTTGCTGTTTTAAGCCTGTATTTTAAATTTGTTTTTTACATATGCATTGCTGCACGGGTTTTTTACTATGCTAGTGTTTATATTGTATTTTATATTGTGTTTTTATACTGTTTTGTTGATGGTTTTAATTTTTGTGAACTGCCCAGAGAGCTTCGGCTATTGGGCAGTATATAAATATAATAAATAAATAAATTCTAGAGCAACATTTCCAACATGGTGTCATCCAGATGATTTGGATTTCAAGTCCCATCAGTCCCAGCCAGCAGGGCCAATGGTCAGGAATGCTGGGAGTTGTATTCTAAAACGTCGGTGTGTATGTGTGTTGTTCTAGAGGTTTTGAGATGCGTCATATAGCCATGAACACATGCAAGACATTCTTCAGAATGCTATAAATCACCAAGTTGAGACAGAATGAAGACATGACCTTTCACAGTTCAAAACTCTTTTAATTCAAACATTAGGATATCATTAAAACAACATCCTCTTGTTTTCAAAGGCAGTGTTATCTTTAAATGTTTGGGGAAGTATGTGATCCATGAAGCTTTCTAATTAGTTCACAAGATCGTTACTTTATAGTTGTCCCTGTTTTAATGTGACTTGTCGTGACCTCTTTTATGCATCCATCTATTTCTAAATCTTGCAGGAGAATTTGTGAATATGTGGAGTCAAAAAATGTTAACGTGCAGGACAGGGAGGATGCCTGCACATAACATAGCCAAAGCGAAGCACTTTTAAATCCTATTAATTTCAATAGGCACATTAACCACATGAAAAGGATTTGGTGTTCACTGTCATAGAAGTCTTACAAATGGAACCTGTAAAATAATGCTCCAGTGTGGACTGTTGCTATTCAGGATTCCACCCAATCTATTCCTTCCCCAGCACCACTGCATGGTTTTCTGTGCCACCACCCCACAACAATTAGCCCTCAATATGCTCAGTTTCCATTGCACTTTTTGGAATCCCCCCTTCGCCCTTAGTTTTTTCCTCCTAAAGATATTTTTGTTGTTGCATTTCTGCAAACCTTGGGGTTCCCCCAAGCCTGCTGCTCCCTCTCTCTTGGGCTTGTGTGGTGCCATTTTGCCTACATAAGCAACGGGGCAGCCTCAGAAAGGGAGGGATGATGTGTAGCAAATGATTCTGGGGGGGGGCATTTTAGGGTGTCTCGGCCAAGTCTGTTGGACCGATCTGTCACTACACATGAATTGAAAGTGCACCACATGCCCAGTGCTCCCCTCCTGCTGCATGTTGTTGCAGGGGGAGATAAATAATGGCAGACAAGCTGTTCTGGCAGATTTATAACCATCATCCATTCTCTTATCAGTGAAGCCCTGATAAATTTCTAAGGAACACGGGAACTTCTTTGAAACACATTGCAAATTAAAACTGCTCGTCTAGGGATTTCATGTGAAATAATCATGGTGGTATGCTGAGTCCAGCTTGTTTAAATTTGTCTTCAGGCCAAACAATCCTCAGCTTTTAGAAGTCCACCAAAATGTATGGCCTGATCTCATAGGAAGCTGCCTTCTACCAGGTCAAACTATATGTTGTGTCCTCTGAGTGGCTATGGCTCTCAGACCATCACCTGTTATCTGGTCCTTTCTACTAGAGGTGCCTAGAGAGGGAGCCTGGGACCTTCTGTATGCTTAGAAGGACCTCTACCACTGAGCTCTGACTTGGAGCAGGTTCGTCTTGAGGTGTACATGCCTATAAATGCCAGGAGCGGCATCAAGGGTAGCCATGGTTGGGCACCTGCTGAGGGCCTACACCCCAGCAGGAGTCTACTAAAAAAAGCCCTCTGGAGGTCCTCCTCTTCTTCATCATTACAACCTGCTTGTTCACTGCCTTGGCCCAGGTAATGGTGGCTGTGGTGGTGAGGAAGGCACCTGCCTGCTTACTCACTGGCTCTGTGCCTATCAAGCAAGCGATAGCAATGATGATAAAGAGACTGAGGAGCAGCTGGTGAGAATGGTGGTGAGAAGGTAGTCTCACTGAGGAAGAGGGTCCATTCAGGGTGTCTTGCTCAAATGCCCTCCAAAAAGTGGGGCTGGCACTGATCAGATCCATTGGGGGATTAAGCATTTCATCAAACATGGTTAAGTTTAACAAAAAGCTAAGATGTGATGGTGCGTTGGCTAATACTTTGCTTCAGAAGCCAATGCAGGTCAAGCTCTTGCATCATAAATGTACACAATTACAGATACTAAAGTATTTGATACTAGAGCATATTCAGAATAAGCAGCAGCCGCCAAACAAATTCTTTCCCCTCTAAATTTTGTACAACTCTCAGTGTATGATTCTCTTTCTGTGTCTCAAGCCAATGTTACTTTTCTGAATCTGTGCTGCTGTTGTTACTCTTTTGATGTGGACATAATAAATTCCTTAGTCTTTAAGGTGCCACAAGACTCTTTGTTATTTTGCTGCAACTAGTTAACATGTCTACTCCTCCGGAAATTATTTGACTGTTGAATCTCAATAGCTGAATCTTGAATAAATGTACTTAGCAAACAGTATCCCTGTCCAGGGTGCCATATGAGGTGGTGGAGCTTTGCATAGAAGGGTGAGATTAACATAGCCATTTAGTCTGGGCCATTCTGTCCCTTGGCTTTGTATAATAAAGGCTTTTTGTATTGAACAAGGGCAGGAAAAATGGTTTTAGGTTAGAAGGCATCTTGGTCTATTGTTGTGCAGAATAAAAAGCTCATTCACAACCAGAATGCTGCATGTTCATTAGTCCAGCATCATTCTTCCACAAGGCCTCCAAGGAAACATTACCCCAGTGGCAGTGTAATAAAATAAGTAGTCGTTAATGGTTCTGGGATGCCTGGAGCCAAGAGTGCCCACCTGCCTAGACCTGACGTTGGTTTACGGAAATTAAGAGAATGCCTTCTCCAACTATATACACATCATCTTTTAATGCTCTGGCCTAAGAGGAGCTGAGCACGTCAAATTTCTATGAAGGAGTGACAAAGAGCAACCATATGCAGATGTGTAGTGTTGGTGGCTTAAACTTAATATGGACCATGGGAGAATGGAAGCTGCATACTATAGCAAGGAGACTAATTTTGGTTCATACTGGGTTGCATCCCTCAAATCATTGTTAAGATCTTTAAAGCGTTTTACAAATCCAAAACCCAGGGAGAAAACCTCCAAAACCAGACAGTGGCTCAATTCGGACAACACAATAAACAACTGGTATGGGGGAAACAATCGTCAGTTGTTTTGACTATCGTGTTATCCGAATGCTGCCACAGTCAACTCAGTGCTGATCCTAATCCATACCACAGTTGATTATTTATTACCATGTTGTGTGGGGAGTACCCCCTAGTTGAACAACTGTAAAGTTGATTATTACCCCACCATTGACTATCGTGTCGTCCGAATTGAGCCAATATCTTTATTTGGACCAACTGAAATGCCACAAAAAATTCCACAAGCTTTTGAGTTTTACAGAAGTCTTCATCAGGCTATGTGGTATAACGACTTCTGATACTGTTATCCACAAAGGTAAATTCGCTTTTAGCTTGAAATATAAATAGGTCAAGGATTACCAATGGAAAGAAAAAGACATTTTATTATCACTGATAAAATAATGACTGTTCAGCTTTATTTGCATTTCCCTCATGGATGTCTTATTCTGAGGTGACGCTCCAGTTACATGCTTTAATGTTTCATCACCATTACCATTTACATTTCTATATTGCCCCATAGCCAAAGTTCTCTGGGCAGTTTACAAAGATTAAAAGCCATTAAAAACACAATATACAAGTTTAAAAACTATTTATATAAAAATACACGACAGGCAACACACAGACAGACAACATATATCTATAAACAATGTTAAGCAATCAATCATAAAACAAATCCAGGACCTGATTAGAACTCATCATACGCTGCCAAAAGTCTGAGAAAAGAGAAAGGCCTTAACCTGGTGCTAAGAAGATGATAGCCAATATGGAATACCCAATATGATGATATCACAAGAGGTGGTTAATAATACTACATATTATGCAGGCTTCCCCAACTTGGTACCCACTAGATGTGTTGTACAACAATTCCCTTCACCATGCTGCATGGGGATGCTGGGACTTGTAGTCCAACCTATCTGGATGGCACCAGTTTCGGGGAAAGGGATGCATTATAGTGTAAGGGGTGGGGAGAAACATGCTTTCAGAAGAATCCCCATGTCCCAGGTAACATGTAATTTTGCCCTGTATCCAGGGCTGTTGCTATTTCCCAGGGCCCCGGATGCATCCTCAGAGCCCTAAGCGTTCATTGATGTCAGTGGAAGTTTTCCCACTGCCCCTAGGCTTGATTGTTATGGGGGGGGGGGAATATTCAAGAGGAGGTTGCAGCTGGGGAGAGAAGGGTTAATGCTCCAATTCCTCCCATCAAATGCCCCTTTTTGACAGTTAAACTTAGGGAAAAAAAACCCTCCTAATTCCCCCTTTGCATGGCAATAAAGCTTAGGAAAACCCATCCATTGTGACCCAAATGGAAAGATTGGGCCTCAGGTCTTTTAAGTGCCTAGAAATGCTCCGTCCTATACGTATACCCTAAAATAAAGCTTATTTTTAACTGGAGAAGAGCTGTATGCAAGCACAAAGGCAAAAAACATTGTGCTCAGCCAGTTCCTCTACCTGTTGTTGTTGTCGTTGTTTTGGCCTTTGTGCTGGCAGATTTAGTGAAGGGCACTTCGTCACTGGTTATTAACAGGAAATATATTATCTGTAGCTAAGAACACAATATAGCACAAGTAGCCACTTTTAAGACCAGAGCTAGATGTTATTACAGGGGATGCATGGCTGGGCCAAAAACAGCATCTCCACATCTCCTCCTTCTCTTCATCCCAGCAATGTTATATCCCATAGTATGTATTAGCAGACATCACTGTGCTACAAGTTTCCTCATTCCACCTCTAGGACCACTTATGAATTGCCAAAAAAGAAAAGAAAAAAGGGCATACAACATAAAAAGAGGGGGAAAGAGGATGGTGATTTACATTACATTTGCATATGCTATTATAAAGCTGTCTCAATGTGACTTAGGGCTCCATCACACCTATTTCCCCCCCCCCCCCCCGGTTTGCCTCTGCATTTTTATCTCCATTTCATAAACACATCAAGCTAATGGTCCCTTTCATATGGGTTTGTGGTATTGCGCTGCACCATAAAACCTCCATTTCATTTGTTTGCTCTTCCACTCCACCCTTCTCCTTCTGCCTCCAGTTCATTGGTTGTGGTACCCTGATGGGCATGGGCATGGGCACCTCCCCTCCCCCCCGCTCTGGCTTTGTTGTCCAGCAATTTACTGATTTAACGTTTCATCGTATGGGCTCCGTTTTTGTGGGTGGGGTTGGAGTAGTAAAAAGTCCATTCAATTGACAAAGCACAAGTCTGTATGTTCAATACTGAGTGCTGGAGGAGGAGAACCGCCCCACCCTCCCCTTTAATCAGCAAGACTCTATTCAAAGCACACACACCCAACAAAGGAAAAAAGCGATGGGAGAACACTACACATAAGCTTAAGAGCGCATTAAATCGGCTTGAGGAAAATAACCCAGACTTTCTCTGCTTCAAAATAATACGCAAAACAGAGGAAAAGAGGCAAGATGGGTGCAGGACAGGGACGACGTCATGTGAGTCCCATGCTGCAAAACCAGATACCTGGCATGACGAGAGTGTGTTAAACCGCTGCTGTGATGGAGCTTTTAGAGACACAAATGCAGAAATCCATCATTAATATAAGAGGAAACAAATGAACAAAACCAAAATCAATATAAACCATAAACAGACCAAGAATGCACATAAAAATAAACACCACAAAATATTATCTAAAAACAATACAAAATGAAAAGCATTCATCCAATTTATATGTATTGATGCAAATTTAGAAATATTGTTTACAATTTAAGTAGAAGTACAGTACATCCTACCATAGTATGGAAGCCTGTGACCAGGTGAGCTATGTATTTGCTTGTTGAGTCTGCTGTTCAGGTGCTGATTCTTGATGGGAGAAAGTTCTAATGTTTTTGTTTTCTTTTGGGTAGGACAACTCTTTGAGTAGAGGAAACTTTCAAATTCAGGACGGTCCTCTATAAAAGACAACACATGGCTACCAGGTGCCACTTGTGAGGTTCTAGAAACTAATGTTATGGTGATGTCATGTTGCATGTTTTGTATTAATATATGGCATTACTGGGGGAGACAGGAGGAGGAGGAGATGTAGGGTTTCTGGTTTTGGTGGCAGCCATACTTCTCCTGTTAACATGTAGTTCTGATTTCAGCATACCCATGTAGAAATAATCTGCTATGGAATCAGAGCACTGTTGTTTCCACAAAACATCCCCAATCCAGGTCATGTCAGTCCTAATTCCTATTGAAATTGATGGAACTAGTCATGACTAACTGAAGTCCCATTGATTTTGATAGGACTTAAGCACAACCCATTTTCTCCACAGTGGGACAAACATGATTGGCATTGGAATCTAAAATGTCTGACATCCAACAATTCCATCTTAAAAGTGTTGGTGAATGGCACCATATGTGTTATGCACTTTCAGTCTAAATATATAAATCAGCTACATTTTGCTTTTTTGAAGTGCAAACTAAGGATGCATTATAAACCTAGAGGGAAATCATTTAGATTGAAGGTCCAAGTTTGTCTATCAATCTTGGTAAGACTGAAAAAACTCCCCCCTCCTCATTAAGTCATCCATCAGAAGCCACAGATAAGAATTCAGAATACAGATGTACAGCGAAGTCATTGGA
Source organism: Anniella stebbinsi (assembly GCA_029215795.1). Taxonomy (NCBI): domain Eukaryota; kingdom Metazoa; phylum Chordata; class Lepidosauria; order Squamata; family Anniellidae; genus Anniella; species Anniella stebbinsi. The sequence continues at coordinate 151,176,606 of JARDYH010000001.1, forward strand.
TTTTTTTTTTTTGTCTTTGAAGCTCCAAGACCTTTCCAGAAGAGTTGATAGAAAAGTTCAATGCCCGCCAGAATAGACTGAATTTCAGGGAAGAATTTTGGTATTTCGTAAACTAATTATCTTGTATTTCGTAAATGAATGTGTAAACTACTGAGATCATAGCGTTATGTTCGGTTGAATTACACAGTGCAAATTTATCCAGAATGGCCCACAAGGGTTGCTGAACCCTGCCCTGAATGAGATCTGAGGGAATACTCACAAGGAAGAGAAAATGTAAATTGCAGTCGAAGGAACAACCTACATGCTTGTACCTTCAGTAACAAGGAGACAGTAGATTGTTTACCACAGGTCCAAATCTATGCATTGACCATTTTATGCAAGTGATGGCAAGGGTATGTGTTTTTAGCAAGGAGCCAGTATAGTGCAACAATTATTAAGGACATGAGCAGGAAGTCCTGAGTCAACCTCAACCCAGCCACGAATTTACTGGAAACCCTTACGAATTCTTGTGATTGGAACCATCACCATATGCATTTTCCTCAACACACTCTGGTGATATTGGAAGCTCCTAGGAGCCCACAGTGCAGCTTCTTCCTACCCAAGTGTTCCTCCCCTTTCAGGCGTGGAGATGCTGAGACGGCCATTGGCTGAGATCCTGCACATGAATCCCTTTGAACATTTGAAAGAGGCACATACAATAGTGATTCATGTGCATAACCCAGTTGTCATCCTTACAACAACCCTGTAAGGTAAGTTTTTTCATCCCTCATATTGCAGATGGGAGAAATGAGGCTGAGACAATGGCTTGCTTGAGGCCACCTAGTAAACTCATGGCAGAGGCGAGATTCAAACTGGGGACTTCCTGATTCGCAGCTCAGTGTCTTAGCCATTAGGCTACTTCACAGTTCTAATGTTGGGCTTTAAATCTCTAGTTTTATTCTTTAAATGGCAGCTTTTGTTTTTAGTAGGGGTGTGCACGGACCCCCCGGATCGGATCGGGACCCGGATCGGGACCTCCAATTTTGTCCCGGACCGGTTCGGACAAAATTGGAGGCCCCCCGGACCGGATCGAGTCCGATCCCGACCCAAAAATCGTTAATTTTTGGATCGGCCGCCATTTTTTTCCCCATAGACTTGCATTGCAATGCAAGTCTATGAGAAAAAAATGGCGGCGGGTGGGTGAGGGGGGGCCTAACTCCCTCCCCCCCCCCGGGGGCCGTCCGCTGTGGACGGCCCCGGCAGGTAAGCCCCCTCCCCCGCGCTCCCTACCCCCCCTGGGGCCGCCCGCTTCCATCCGCTGGCGCCCGCGGGCGCCAGCAGATAGAAGCGGACGGCTCCGGGGGGGGGTTAAGCCCCCTTCCCCGCCACTGCTTACCTTCTCGGCCCGTCCGCTCCCGTCCGGCGCCGGCGGCTACTACCAGCGGGCTCCGCGGCCTACTCTCGAGTAGCGCGCCGGGTGATGACATCACCCGGCGCGCCACCCTAGAGCAGGCCGCGGAGCCTGCTGGTAGTAGTAGGCGCCGGCGCCGGACGGGAGCCGCCGGGCCGGGAAGGTAAGGGCCCCCCTCCCCCCTCCGCGCGCCCCCTCCTCCCCTCCACGCACCCCCTCCTTAACTTCCCGGCCCGGCGGCTCCCGTCCGGCGCCGGCGCCTACTACTTCCAGCAGGCTCCGCGGCCTGCTCTAGAGTAGCGCGCCGGGTGATGACATCACCCGGCGCGCCACCCTAGAGCAGGCCGCGGAGCCTGCTGGGAGTAGTAGGCGCCGGCGCCGGACGGGAGCCGCCGGGCCGGGAAGGTAAGGGCCCCCCTCCCCCCTCCGCGCGCCCCCTCCTCCCCTCCACGCACCCCCTCCTTACCTTCTCGGCCCGTCCGCTCCCGTCCGGGGCCGGCGGCTACCACCAGCAGGCTCCGCGGCCTGCTCTAGAGTAGCGCGCCGGGTGATGACATCACCCGGCGCGCCACCCTAGAGCAGGCCGCGGAGCCCGCTGGGAGTAGCTGCTAGTGCCGGACGGGAGCGGATGGGCCGAGAAGGTAAGCGCCCCCCTCCTCCCTCCCCCCCGCTGTCCACTTTCATCGGCAGGCGCCCGCTGGCGCCCGCCAATGGAAGCGGCGGTGGGCGCCAGTGGGCGCCCGCCGATCCGCCGATCCTCCGAACCGGTTCGGAGCCTTTTCGGACCGGTTCGGATTGGATCGGCCGATCCAGCTGCGGGATCGGAAATCGGATAATTTATCCGATTTCCCACTGGACCGGACTCGGATCGTGGATCGGGTCCGATCCAGTGCACATCCCTAGTTTTTAGCCCATATGCCTGTCTCGTTATACCATCTGAATTGTTTAGCATTAGCAGCCTTGATGTGGGCCAATGCTATATATATATATATATATATATATATATATGCAGGGACATCTCACATCACACTTTATGTTGTCCACACTGTGTGTGTGTGTGTGTGTGTGTTGGTGGATAGGTTAGGGTGACCAGATTTTGGAACCCAAAATCCCGGTCCCCCCCCACCCAAAACAACCCCCCCAAGCCCCCCCAAAACAAACCCCCCAAGCCACCCCCCCACCCAAAACAACCCCCCCAAGCCACCCACCCCCAAAAAACATCAGCCCGGACCTACCAGGTTCGCTGCTGCTGCCGCTGCTGCCCCCGCCGGGTGCGCCGCCCCCCCCCCCAGGTCCCCTGTCGCTGGGCTCGTAAGGCCAGCGGCCGCGCAGAAGAAGCAGGGGAGGGCCGATTATGTCACTTCTGGATCTGGCCCTCTCCCATCCCTTCCACGCAGCCTCTGGCCTCACGAGCCCGGCAGCGGCAGCGGCGGACCCGGCCGCTCCAGCAGGTAAGTGCCCCGCGCCCCGCGCCTCGTGCTCCTTACCCGCAGGGGCGTCCGCTTCCCTCTGGTGCTCGAATCTACTGAGGGACAGGCCGCGAAGCCTGTTTCTCAGTAGATTCGAGCACCGGAGGGAAGCAGACGCCCCTGCGGATAAGGAGTGCGAGGCGTGAGGGAGGGCACTTACCTTTTGGGGCGGCCGCTTCCCGGGCTCCTCCGCCGCCACCGCCGCCAGGTCTACCGCCACTCCTCGCTTGCTGCCACCGCCGCGTGACCCCCCGCCACCCCGGTTTGCCCCCACCGCCCCCGGTTGGGCTGGTTGGCCCCAGGTTTCCCGGTTAGGACCGGGAAACCCCGAGCCATCTGGACACCCTAGGATAGGTAGGCCGAATGCTCCACGTACAGTTATTCAGCCATTATCTGTGTGAACTGTCTCTCCTGTTCGTTGTTCAGGAAAAACAGATTTCAGCCTTGCTTCTAACCTCATCCCCTTTCCTCTCCACTGCTTAGCTCTCTTGCTTGCTGCAGACTTGACCAACAAGCCTGCCAATTGTCTGAAAGGCCAAAGTGAGGCAGATTTGAGCTCCCTGCTCAAAGCAAGGCTAATAAAGGTGTGTTCTAAAGCAGAGATGGGCAGAAGGTAGATCTCCAGATGTTTTGGACTTCAACTCCCAGAAGCCCCTGCTAGCATGACCAATGGACAGGAATGCTGGGAACTAAAGTCTAAAACTTCTGGAGATCTACTTTCTGTCCACCCCTCCTCTAAATGGTAAAGCCGCTCTCTCTTCTACCCCTAGGTGACTATAGCATCCATTGATGGCAGTCATCTCATCAAGTCCAGGCAAGGCAGAATGGCTAAGAGCAACAGGAATGCAAACTGAGACTGAAGATGAACAGATAAAAGATTGTATGATAAAATGGGCTCAAAATTTTGGATATAATATTACTATGGATCAGTGGGAGAATATGTGGTTGAGAGGTTTGAAATTTACATTATTATTATTATTATTATTATTATTATTATTATTTACACTTATATACCGCCCCATAGCCGAAGCTCTCTGGGCGGTTTACAAAAATTAAAAAGATTGAGCATTAAAAAGACAATAAACAAAATTTAAAACCATAAACATAAAACAGCTATCATTAAAACACTTTAAAACATTTTAACTGTTAAGCCTGGCCATAATGTCAATCAAACCTCAACTTGAGCTGTTAAAATGCCTGGGAGAAAAGAAAAGTTTCGACCAGGCGCCGAAAAGATAACAGCGTTGACACCAGGCGGGCCTCATCGGGGAGATCATTCCATAATTGAGGGGCCACCACAGAGAAGGCCCTCTCCCTTGTTGCCGTCCTCCGAGCTTCCCTCGGAGTAGGCACCCGGAGGAGGACCTTTGATGTTGAGCGTAGTGAACGGGTAGGTTCATGTCGGGAAAGACGTTCCATCAGGTATTGTGGTCTCAAACCGTGTAAGGCTTTATAGGTTAAAACCAGCACCTTGAATCGGGCTCGGAAACCTACAGGCAGCCAATGCGAGGGGGCCAGAATCGGTCTTATATGTTCGAACCTTCTGGTCCCTGTTACCAATCTGGCCGCTGCATTCTGCACAAGCTGCAGCTTCCGAACCGTCTTCAAAGGCAGCCCCACGTAGAGCGCATTGCAGTAATCTAACTTGGAGGTTACCAGAGCATAGACAACTGAAGCCAGGTTATCCAGATAGGGGTGTAGCTGGGCCACCAACCGAAGTTGGTAGAAGGCACTCCATGCCACCGAGGCTACCTGAGCCTCAAGTGACAGAGGTGGTTCTAGGAGAACCCCCAAGCTATGAACCTGCTCTTTCAGGGGGAGTGCAACCCCATCCAGAAGAGGTTGAACACCCTCCATCCGGTCAGAGGAACTCCCCACCAACAGCATCTCAGTCTTGTCTGGATTGAGTTTCAGTTTATTAGCCCTCATCCAGTCCATTGTCGCAGCCAAGCACTGGTTCAACACATCCACAGCCTCACCTGATGGAGATGAAAAGGAGAAATAGAGTTGCGTGTCATCAGCGTACTGCTGACAACGCCCTCCAAAACTCTGGATGACCGCTCCCAACGGTTTCATGTAGATGTTGAACAGCATGGAGGACAAAACTGACCCCTGCGGAACCCCATACTGGAGAATCCACAGGGCTGAGCAATGTCTCCCCAGCACCACCTTCTGGAGCCGACCTGTCAAGTAGGAGCAGAACCACTGCAATGCAGTGCCTCCCACTCCCAACTCAGCCAGTCATGCCAGAAGGATACCATGGTCGATGGTATCGAAAGCCGCTGAGAGATCAAGGAGAATCAACAGAGTCACACTCCCCCTGTCATCATACCGGGCGACCAAGGCTGTTTCTGTGCCAAAACCAGGCCTGAAACCCGACTGAAATGGATCTAGATAATCAGTCTCATCCAAGAGTGTCTGGAGCTGGCCAGCAACCACCCGCTCAAGGACCTTGCCCAGAAATGGAATGTTTGCCACCAGCCTAAAGTTATTAAGATTTTCTGGGTCCAGGGAAGCTTTCTTCAGGAGTGGTCTCACTACCGCCTCTTTCAGACAGTCTGGAACCACTCCCTCTTGTAGAGAGGCATTAATCACTTCCCTGGCCCAGCCGGTTGTTCCATCCCTGCTAGCTTTTATAAGCCAAGAGGGGCAAGGATCCAATACAGAGGTGGCTGCACAAACCTGTCCAAGCACCTTGTCCACGTCATCGAGCTGTACCAACTGAAACTCATCTAAGAAAACAGGACAAACCTGTGCTCTGGATACCTCACTAGATTCACCTGCTATAACACTGGAGTCTAAGTCCTGGCAGATGCCGAAGATTTTATCCTGGAAGTGCCTAGCAAATATATTACAGCGGGCCTCAGATGGTTCTATCATGTCCTTGGTGCCAGCATGTAGAAGCCCCTGGACAACTCTGAAAAGCTCCGCTGGGCGGCAGATTGATGATTTAATAGTGGCAGCAAAGTATTGTTTTTTTGCTGCCCTCACTGCCCCTGAATATAGCTTACCATAGGCACTTACCAGTGTTTCATTGCATCCACCAGGAGTTCGTCTCCATCTGCCCTCAAGCCGTCTCCTATTTTGTTTCATCAATCTCGGCTCCAGGGTATACCACGGAGCTCTACGAGCTCTACACAGGAGTAGGCGCTCAGGAGCAATCGTGTCAACCGCCCAGGTCATTTCTGCATTCCACAGATCAACCAAGGTTTCGACATGAGAGCCAGCCCTATCAGCTGGAAAACTCCCCAGAGCCCTCTGGAAACGATCCGGATCCATTAGCCTCCTGGGGCGGACCATCTTAATGGGTCCCCCACCCTTGCAGAGGGGAAAAGCTGCTGTAAGTCTAAACCTCAGCAGGTGGTGATCTGACCATGACAGAGGGGTTGATGTAAAGTCCCCCACTTTCAGATCACCATCTCCATGTCCAATGGAAAAAATCAGGTCTAGAGTGTGCCCTGCTACATGCGTTGGGCCAGTGACATGTTGGGACAGTCCCGTGGTTGTCATTGAAACCATGATATCCTGAGCCGACCCAGATAAAGTGCCCTCGGTATGAATGTTGACATCCCCCAGAAACAACAGTCTGGGGGACCTCAACAATACACCCAAGACCACCTCTGTCAGCTCACCTAGGGAGTCTGTTGAGCAGCGGGGTGGGCGGTACACCAACAGAATCCCTAATCTGTCCCGTTGCCCCAACACAAGGTGCAAACACTCCAGACCAGTAGTCACATGGACAGGGAGCCCGCAGAGGAGGATGGAATTCTTATAGACCACAGCAACCTCCCCTCCCCGGCCCTCAAGTCTACCCTGATGCTGAACCAAGTACCCTGGTGGGCATAACTGGGAGAGACTAACTCCTCCCTGCTCTCCCACCCAGGTCTCGGTAATGCAAGCCAGATCGGCCACCTCATCCATTATTAGATCATGGATGACGGAGGTCTTATTTTGCACCGATCTGGCATTTAAAAGCAGCATCCGGAGACCCGAGGGCTGACTGATAGGGCGACCAACAGACCTGTGGATGTGAGGGGGACCGGAACAAGGCACAGGCATTAACTGTCTGGGCCGTGTTCCCCTTACCTGACAAGTCCTCCTCACAACGTCATATCTTCCTCTACCCATCACTATACCGATTGTACCAGATTGAAAGAATTTTTTTATAAAATGATGGTATATATCTCTGTCAAAATTGGCAAAAATGTATAAAGGGACATCAGGAAGATGCTGGAAATGTGAAGAGCAGGAAAGAACTTTTTATCACTTATGGTGGATGTGTAAAAAAGCAAAATCCTATTGGACACAAATGCATAAGGTGATGCAAAACGTATTGAAGACCAAAATACAATTAAGCCCAGAATACTTTTTGTTGGGGATAATAGACGAACAGTTGACACAAGATTATGGAACTTTATTCCTATACATGACAACGGCAGCAAGATTAATATACACTCAGAATTGGAAGAATGAAAAAGTACCAACAGAGGAGGAATGGCTGTTGAAAGTTACAGAATTGGTGGAAATGGCAAAACTTACAGTGATAATAAAAGATAAAACAACAGTTGGGTTTACTGAGGAATGGAAACCTCTGATAGACTTTTTAAAAGAGAGAGAAAGGAAGGGCATATTTGCATGCGGATTCAGCAATTAAATTGGAAGTCGGGTAATTCACTCACTATGTAGAAATTTTTGTTTGTTGGAGAAATTCGGAAGTCCATGTTAATGTTTAATGTATGTTGTAGTGTTTATATTTGTGTTTTATTATTGTCTGAAAAATAAAAAAAGTTTTAAACGTGAGGAATGCAAATCTGATACAATCATTGTCTGGACATACTCAGTTGACAAAACCCACCCAAGAGCCTTCAGCCCCAGATGGGAGCCAGGCAAGCGGAATCACTTTGGCTGCCTCTACAAGAGAGGTTTAAAGCTCTTTCAAGGCGCTTTAAAATTTTTACCTCTACAAGAACGGAGCGCAAATCGGGCGTAGAGGTGCGTTATCTCTCCGATTATGCGCATTATCGAATGCGCGTTAAATCGCGAGTTTTATTTTGCTCCGGCCGTTAAAGCGCATTTTGACTATGTGAATAAGCGCTTATGCGCATTAACTACTTGGAAAGCGCATTTTGGTCATCCATTAATGCGCTTCGCCGCCTCTTGCCGCCTCTCGTGCAGAGGTATTAGGTGTAAATGCGCTTCAGCGATTATGCGCATAATCGCCTAACCGTGCGCAAAAGCGAATCCTTGTAGAGGGGACCTTAGATTTATCCCTAAAAGTTCAGAATTGTCTTTCTACTTGTATATATACAGCAATGTAGAATTCAGCCATATGAATCAACTCATCAAAACATGGAAGTTAAAAACAACAACCAACAATCAACAAATGTCAGTAGGAAAACCTAACAACAACGAATAACAATACAATCAACAAATGTCAGCCCTACCTATCTATTGGGTGAAAAAAGAGAGAAAAAGGTTCTCAAGATGTTGGTTTTTTATTTATTTTTTCAAAGTTGAAAAAGCTATTTCTTAATTATCCCCTTTGTCATCTTTCTCCCTCTTCTTTTTTAAAAGCAGCCAGTTCTTTTAATGATAGCTTAAATTAGGACAGGGTTAGGAAGAAACTAAATGTGTAATGGTTTATTAGGCTAAAATTATCTTTGGCTGCCTGTGGCTGTAATGCAATTATCAAGGTGGCTTAAACAGTAGCTGCTGATTATTTGGCAAGGGGGGGGGGGAAAGACATTGTGCTATATGCATATTTAAAAATAGATTTGTAGACAGATGTTCTCATGATGAACAGCTTTTTTAGGGTGGTGGGGCATGAGGATGGGGAGGGAGAACTGACTTGAATAACAGCAATTTGCTCGACCAGTTCGGGCTGCGATCCTATATATTTACTTATCTGGGTGTAAGTCTCATTGAATGCAATGGAACTTTCTTCTGAGTAGACAACATGTAGGATTGCACAGGGAATGATGATCAACATCCGGCACATTGGTCATTGCATGGTGGGCAGTTGGCTATGGTTGCAGCTAAGAAATATCTCTGAAATCTGATCAGCTTTTAAAAATCATGTTTTCTGATTTTGCATAGGAAGCTGTTTTATACCAGGTTAGACTATTTTTCCATCTAGCCCAGAGGTGCAGAACCTCAGGCCTGGGGACCAAATCTGGAGCTCCTGGGGTCCCCAGAAGGCCCCATCCCCTTTTCCCTGGCCCTACCCCTTTTTCTCCAACTACCAATCCTTTGGTGGTTCCCTGGCTTTTGTGCAGTTTGTTACCTAGGCTGACCAGATAAAATCCAGGTCAGGGCTCATGTAACTTGAACAGTTGTGGAGAAAAGGGAATTTCAGCCAGTGTCATTTGTATGCAATTACTTCCTGGTGAAATTCCCTCTTCATCACAACAGTTAAAGGTGCAGGCACTATACTAGAGTGACCAGATACAAAAGAAGGCAGGGCCCCTGCAACTTTAACAGTTGTGATGAAGAGGGAATTTTATCTGGTCACCCTATTGTTACCCCATTCTAAAAGGTTGAAATGTTGAGCTGTTTCTCCTAAGGCTCTGTTACTGGCAGAAAGAGGTTGAAGCTAAAATATGCTGGTATGTTTGATAGTTTGGCCCCACTAGAGTGACCTTGTGAAAAGGAGGACAGGGCTCCTGTATCTTTAACAGTTGTGTAGAAAGGGGAATTTCAGCAGGTGTCATTTGTATGCATGCAGCACCTGGTGAAATTCCCTCTTTATCACAACAGTTAAGCTGCAGGAGCCCTGCCTAGCATGACTAGATACAAAAGAGGGCAGAATATTTTAGACAGTGTTCTCAGAATGCTTCCGAGGGAGACTGCAGGGGAAGGAAAGGCACTCTACACATGTTCAGGAAGTCTTTTTTAATTATTTCATATTTTAAAGATGGAGCAAGGGCAAAGTTGTGAGGGGTGGGTGCTTGATGAACGAGCTTCAAAGGAGAAGGGAGGGCAGCGATATCTGCAAGGGAGGGTTTTTTTTGTCCCCTAGTTACATTACTGTCTTACTGTGTGTCAGTCTTTTAGGATTATGCCCTAAATAAAAACCCTAGCAACAGCAAAACAATACCCACAGATAGAAATTAACAGTGGTCTTAAAACAACCTTAAAATGAATGTTAAAAGCTGTTAAAATGCCTGGGAGAATGAAAAGGGCTTCACCTGGTGCTGAAAAGAGCATAATGTAGGTGCAAAGTGAACCTTTCTGAGAAGGGCTTTTCACAACCAGGGTGCCACCACTGAAAAGGCCCTTTCCCTGGCAGCTTTCTGCCAAACCTCACTTGGTGGGGGCACAATGAGAAGGGCCTCCGAAGATGGCCTTAAGTAAGTAATACCCTTTATTTATGATTATTATCACGGCCACTTCAGATGTTACAAAATCCTTACATGGAAAGCTTATGTAGGAATTAGCATAAAATCTATCTGTCAGTCCTCATGTCTGATAACTTGAGGCCCAGTATTGGGAAAAAAGTGGGATATTAATATTATTATCAATAATAATAACAACAGTTACTCAATCACACAAACATATACACACATTTCCTGGCACATGTATGGATGGCGTTTCCCATGACTTTGCATCCATGGCATTTGTCAAATGTGGTGGTGTACGTGCTGTTTACATGCAACATTCCTGCACGAAAATGCTTTTTGCATTGGAATTTTGTAACATTTCAAGGAGCCCTAATCCTTTAATTGCACCTCAGAGGATATCAAAGAGGAACATGGCCTTCTGTTTTTTTCTTTTTCTTTTGTTAATCCACCCTTATTTGCGGAAACTGTATCTTCCACAAACAATGATGCTTTCTTAAACAGTGATAAGTTAGTGCTTTTTTAAAAAAAATCCTATCTACTTAGATGGGGTATGTTTTGTGTCTGGAAAAGGCTGGGTTTTTATTCATTCCTTTTCACCGCATTGGAGGCAAAGGCTTCCAAATTCATCTTCACAATGGAAGAGCTGTGTTTGTTTATTGTTTTCCCTCCCTCAGATTTGTCTATTGACTGTCTCTCTGCTTGTTTCTGTATTGTCCAGGCCTCAATTCCTCAGTTGACAAAGAATGCAAAGTTCATTCCATGGTTTCCCTTTTATTTGAGTAGTGATTTAGAGAGAGAGAGAGCAAACCTGCAAGGTTTCTGTAATACTGTGAAGAAGTGACTACTTTGAAATTCTTAAAGTCCAAATTCTAGGACTGTTTAGACCCCCTCCACACTTTTTGTGTGGAGCAGGAAGCAGGACTGCCTCTGATGGGGGCACCATTGCACTGACGTCCACCTATTCAGAAAGGGGAGCCTATGCATGGATAGCTGTATGCACAAAGATGCTCCATGCCCTATGCAGTTGAGGTACCTTCTAAACCAGAGGACCTATGAATATAAGTTGTGTGTTCATAGGCAATTCCTTTGAATGCTTCACTAAATCCCAATAATAATAATAATAATAATAATAATAATAATAATAATAAATTTATTTATTTATTTCTTACCCGCCTCTCCCTCTGGATTGAGGCGGGGAACAATATTAAATACAAAACAGCATAAAATACATAAAACTGATTAAAAACATATAAAACTAATGAATTATTAAAAACGTATAAAACTAATACATTATTAAAAGGTATCTTAATCCACTATGCTCCACTAGGAGCGTCATCACAGAGGGGAAAATCACATTTGCTTACCGTCACTTCTCCACCCATGCGTTTGTCCCTCATTACTTCCTCTTTTGAAAGGAATGGGCAGTTTTGATTGCACTGTTTCTCCTGTACACAGCAGGAGATAGCGGCAACTTCCATCTGTAAAATAAGTTGGACTTACTGGGGTGTTTTTTGTTGTCATGCAACAAAGACAAGAAGGGGCAAGAGTTGCGCAGGAGGCAGATGATGTCATGAGAGGGACCCACGAAAATCTGTGAGTGCCCAGCAATAAGTGTGCAATAAAACACTCATCTGATGACACCTGAAATCCATAATGGTTTGGAGGCTGAGATAGGGATATGCCTGCCATTAGGGATGGAACCAGTGGGCATGGGCTCAATTGCTCCTTCCCACATGAAGGGTGGATCCAGATTTATTTATTTAATAGATTTATATACCACTTGCCATATTTTAAAAATATCTCTAAGCTATTTTTAGGCTGATTAAAATACATCAAGTACATTAAAATACATTGTGGTCTACATTAAAATACAATTAAGAGAGCAATCCTATGGTCCCTGGAGGAGCATCCCAAGCTCTACAGTATGGCTTGGAAAACCCATTCCAAGGTTGGAGACAGCACTCTGACCTTGGAAGGAGAGTCAGAGATCATCCCCCACACTCCCTGCAGCCAGGGTGGAGGGAACTGCACTGCCTGCCTCTCCATAGTCAAAAAATCAACTTCAAAAGGGGGCATTCCAGTGGGTGGGAAGGGAAGGAGACTAGAGAGGCCAGGATACGATTTTTCTTGAATCTCCTCCAGGCTCCTTCCCTCCCCCTCCAAAGTGCCCTTACTAGACGGGCCTGAAAAGCCCTTCTAGTGAAAATAGAGGAGATTGGAAGATGGGAGGCAAAGATCACCTCCTCAGCTCCTCCTGCCTTGCTGGCTTCAGCCTGGCAGGGCATAAGGAATCTCAGAAGCCTCCAGGTTCAGGGGTTTCTGAGCAGCGAAGGTGCAGTCCATAGGATTGTGCCCTAAAATACACAACAATTGATACAACATTTTAAAAATCATTAAAACAAATACGCACAACACCAGAATTTAGTCATACAGAGTAGACCTACTGAAATCAATGGGACAAGTTAGTTTCATTGGTTTCAATAGGTTTATACTCTAAGCATGAATAAATCCAGACCTAACTACGTATACACAAAAAGGATTATCTCTGAAAAGCACCCATCATCAAGGAATACATCTAATGGATGGGGTATACTGATGGGGCCATGGGGCTTCTATTTGAAGTCCTTTGTTTAAAGACATCCTCTCTTTGAAGGGGTGTCCAGTCCAATTGTGGTTTAAAGATGCAGAATCATAAAAATGGCTGCCCACCAACAGTTAGCACCTGTTGCTAGTCACCTGGTCACAGTGGCCTAGTTTGCATGAAATGACATCCCAGAGTATGGATTGAGTATGAATTGTGGGTTGTTGTTGAATTGTGGTTGTTGTTACGTGTGAACCCTGCACTATGGTTTATACTATGGGTTATTAACTATGAAGAACCCAGGAAGAGATCCCATGGTTTGTTGGTGGGTTGTGAACTCTGCATTACTTGTGCACGATTCAATGACAACCCATATTCCACCCATACTCTGGGTTGTTGTTATGTGTGAACTGGGTCAGTCTTCCACACTCTGTGAGATTTATTCTATTTCAATTTATTTATTTTATTGCATTTATATCCCTCCTCCCCCACCCCAAAGAACCCAAGGGGACATACGCAATCCTCCTCTCCATTTTATCCTCACAACAGCAACCCTGTGAGGTAGGTTGGGCTGAGAGTCTGTGACCCAGATTTCCCAGCTCTCAGTCCAACATTCTAACCACTATACCACACTGACTCTCAAAATTATAATAGGAAGGTGCTTTCCGCCACCACTGGCTACTGTTTGTCAGCATTAGCAAGTTGGATGTAGAAGGACCTGACTGTGACTTTCATACCATCATTCCCTTTTCACAAATGGGGATGTGGTTTGGAAATGGACAAGCATGGCAGACATAATTTATGAGCTGGCCTTTGGCAATTAAAAAAAAAACCCAGGTCAGATGTTGGAGCCCGTGACACACTCCATATACAGTTTTCAAAATGTTTTCGAAGTGTTTTGTCCTGAGTGGTGTAGATCTGGCCTAGTAGAGAAGACAGGGCTCTATTTCATAGAATCATAGAATAGTAGAGTTGGAAGGGTCCTCTAAGGCCATCGAGTACAACCCCCTGCTCAGTGCAGGAATCCACCTTAAAGCATACCTGACAGATGGCTGTCTCTTGAATGCCTCTAATGTTGGAGAGCCCACGACCTCCCTAGGTAATTGGTTCCATTGTCGTATTGCTCTAACAGTCAGGAAGTTTTTCCTGATGTCCAGCCGGAATCAGGCTTCCTGTAATTTGAGCCCAATATTCTGGGATGATCAAGAAGAGATCCTGGCCCTCCTCTGTTGACAACCTTTCAGGTATTTGAAGAGTGCTATCATGTCTCCCCTCAGTCTTCTCTTCTCCAGGCTAAATATGCCCAGTTCTTTCAGTCTCTCCTCATAAGGCTTTGTTTTCAGACGCCTGATCATCCTTGTTGCCCTCCTCTGAACACGCTCCAGATTGTCTGCAGCCTTCTTGAAGTGTAGTGCCTAGAACTGGACACAATACTCAAGATGAGGCCTAGGCAGTGCCGAATAGAGGGGAACCAATACCTCGTGCAATTTGGAAGCTATACTTCTATTAATGCAGCCCAAAATAGCATTTGCTTTTTTTGCAGCCACATCACACTGGTGACTCATATTCAGCTTGTGATCTACAACCAATCCAAGATCCTTCTTGCTTGTAGTATTGCTGAGCCAAGTATCCCCCATCTTGTAACTGTGCATTTGGTTTCTTTTTCCTAGGTGTAGAACTTGGCATTTATCCCTATTAAATTTCATTCTGTTGTTTTCAGCCCAGCACTCCAGCCTATCAAGACCACTTTGAAGTTTGTTTCAGTCTTCCAGGGTATTAACTAACCCACCCAATTTTGTGTCATCTGCAAATTTGATAAGCATTCCCTGTACCTCCTCATCCAGATCATTAATAAAAATGTTGAAGAGCACTGGGCCCAGGACTGAGCCCTGCAGCACCCCACTTGTCACCTCCCCCAAGTTTGAGAAGGTACCATTGATAAGCACTCTTTGAGTCTGAGTCTGTAGCCAACTATTGATCCACCTAATAGTTGTTCCATCTAGTCCACTTTTAGCTGGTTTCTGATCAGAATGTCATGTGATACTTTTGTCAAAGGCTTTGCTGAAGTCAAGATATATTATGTCCACAGCATTCCCACAGTCCACAAGGGAGTTACCCGATCAAAAAATGAGATCAGATTAGTCTGGCAGGATTTATTCTTGACAAATCCATGGTGTCTTCTAGTAATCACTGCATTGTTTTCAAGGTGCTTACAGATTGTCTTCTTTATAATCTGCTCCAAAAATTTCCCAGGGATTGATGTCAGACTAACTGGTCTGTAGTTCCCACATTCTTCCTTTTTGCCCTTTTTGAAGATAGGGACAACATTAGCCCTCCAGTCATCCGGCACTTCACCCGTTATCCATTATTTCACAAAGATAATAGACAGTGGTTCTGAGCGTTCTTCTGCCAGCTCCTTTATTACTCTAGGATGCAGTACATCAGGCCCTGGAGATTTGAACTCGTTCAAAGAAATTAGGTGTTCCTTGACCATTTGTTTATCAATCTCAAACTGCAATCCTTCCCCTTCACTTTCACCGGGGGGTGGGCATACACCTGCTTTTGGGAGAAGACTGAGCCAAAGTAGGAATTGAGCACTTTGGCCTTTTCTTTGTCATCTGTTATCAATTTGCCATCCTCATTAAGCAGTTGAACCAACATTTCTTTCCTCTGTCTTTTACTATGTACATAACTGAAGAAAGCTTTTTTGTTGCTTTTAGCATTTCTCACTAGCCTCAGCTCATCCTCAGCTTTAGCCTTCCTGATGCCATTCCTGCACTTCCGTGCTATCTGCCTGTACTCTTCTTGTTCGTTCTGATTGTTTCCCATACTCTGGGCATTGGTATATAGACATCGAAGTCCATGTGCTTTATAGTCTGGCTTTTTTCCTACATTATTGTGAAGAGTACTTGGGGGCGATATTAGAGCTGTTTTCTCTGTTATAGTGCATAAGCCTTCATCCGTTGGTGCCTCCAAGTTTACATCTCCCATCCCCGTAGGATTCAGTTTAAAGCCCTCCTGATGAAGTTCTTCACACTGTGGCCAAACACATTCTTCCCAGCCCTTGTGAGGTGCAACCCGTCCCTTGCCAGCAGTCCATCTTCCAAGTAGCGTAGCCCGTGATCAAAGAATCCGAATCACTCACGTCAGCAGCAACTTCGTAGCCAGTCATTCATCCGGAGTATTTTTCTTTCCCTTTCTATTCCTCTTCCAAGAACTTGGAGGGCATAAGACCATAAGAAGAGCCATGATAGATAACACCAAGGTCCATCTAGTCTATCATTCTGTTCACACTGTGGCCAAACAACTGCCCACAGGAAACTGACAAGCAGGACATGAGTGCAAAAGCATCCTCCCACCCATGTTCTCCAGCAATTGGTGTATATAGGTGTACTGCCACTAAAAACACTGGGAACAATCCAACCAAGGTCAAGCCCTTTTAAGTCCCATAGGCTACATGTTAAACACATGTCTGTCTCTCTTCCACTACAATCAACAAAGCCAGATGTACACCTTATGTCAAATCATTACGAATGTGGAATAAAAAGCAGGATATAACACTAGGGTGACCAGATAAAATCCAGGTCAGGGCTCATGTAACTTTAACAGTTGTAGAGAAAAGGGAATTTCAGCCAGTGTCATTTGTATGCAATTAGTTCCTGGTGATATTCCCTCTTCATCACAACAGTTAAAGGTGCTTGCACTATACTAGAGTGACCAGATACAAAAGAAGGCAGGGCCCCTGCAACTTTAACTGGTGTGATGAAGAGGGAATATCACTAGGAAGTAATTGCATACAAATGACACTGGCTGAAATTCCCTTTTCTCCACAACTGTTAAAGTTACATGAGCCCTGACCTGGATTTTATCTGGTCAGCCTATGTAACACTATGAAAGCAGTATATGGAATGGGGAGAGTGCCCCAACAGTTAACAGTGCATTTCAATACCGCTATAAAACAGCAGTGTAGATCTAGACTTGCTTGAGAATAGAAACTCCTTGAGGAGTAAGCATTAGCTAAAGGTAGGAGTTTTTTTTTAGAAACCTGAAACTGCCTTATACTAAATTAGATGATTGCATCCAATTGTCATGCTGGCTGGGCATGATGGGAGTTGTCCAACACATCTGGGCATCAGGTTGGGGAAGGCTGGCATACACTCTCTCCAGCTGTTCCTATTTACCAGGAATAGTTTTGGTTTTGGGCACCTGTCCCTGCTCAAACATTGTCCCAACGATAACTTTAGAGAACAATCTTGGGATGCCTTTAAAGAATGGTAGTGTTCTTTAGGTTCTCCCCCCCCCCCTTGGATTTTGGGCAGTGGGGGTTGTAGAGAGGAGAAATATCTCAACTCTAATGCACATGCAGATGAATGCATGTCCACCATACAAGCTGGTGACTAGGGCCCAAGCCTGAGGTGTAGGGAAAGGGCACAAGTTACTGGGGCCTGGTAGTACAGCCCCCCTCCCTGGTTGCAACCTCATTACCATGAGAAGATGCGCATAATTGGAGAACCAGGCGTCAAACCCAGTTCTTGTAGAGGGGGTCTCAGAAAGATTTGTGCTTCCCTGTGTGACATACCTTCTCAGGGCAACCAGCTATGTCTTGCCTTCTTTTTTTAAACTCTTGTGTAAGTATTGGGAGCCCGATCTGAAATGAGATCCTAGCATGAGGGTCAGGTGGCTTTAATCCCTCCCCTCTTTGTGGTCCTGATTCGGATTGCCCCCCCCCCCCATGCATGCAATTTATAGTGCACAATAGTGATCTAAACATGCTCCCTCGACCCTGACACAGGTGGTCACAGATCTCAGTTGGGAATGTTTACGAGCCTTATGATCTTTTAGTTTGGAATTCCAGGCAGTAAATTTTGGATGTTCTTCATACAAAGCACACACTCTATCACTGACCTATGGTATTTCCCTACATATCAGCCCATCTCCAGCTGAAATAATGACCTGGTTCGCATGACACACAAGTCCACCCTGGCTTAATTTAGCTGCGGGGGCTATCCTGTCAGGCTGGGCATCTGGCACCCCTGGTTGTTCCTGCCTGCCATGGTTTGCCATGTTGTGCAAACCCAGCGTTGTCGGTTGTTTGAGGGAGTAGACAGCCCTCCAATAACTAAAACAGGCTATGGGTTATTGGAGGGTTGTCTACCCCCTCAAACAACCCATATGCTGGGTTCGCATGACACGGCAAGCTACAAGCTTACTGGCACCACCGCTGGCATAATGGCCAGGGTGTACCATTAAGTCTTTTCTGTTCTCTTAAGGTCTGTTAAGCTTGCCACCTTTGTTTTCTTAGCAGGAACTCTGGTACAAGGCGGAATTCAATAGGTGCAGTGCTTGACAGTATGGAGATGCAAGGTTGGGAAAAGCTTTACCTGCTGAATTTTTGTAGGCCATGCAGCTGTGCCAAACTGCAAGAGTTTCACCAGAATAGACCAATATGGTGGTACCTTTCAGCTGTGATCGGGAAGAATTCTGCCATGATATCTCTGACATGTTTATACAGGAAAATGATATTAATATAATTGAACGCCTGTGATTTATTTTATATTTAGAAAGATATCCAGGCATCCTCTCTAGATTGCCAGATGCCCCACATGTCCAGATTTCTCTAACTCGTCTCTCGCATAATGAAATGGACAATTTTACCTCCACAGTTACTTTGTATAGTTTGATTACAATTCGCAGAGAAGAACTAACAGGTGTGTGTGGGGGAAATCGCAGATTAAAATCAGGAAGGTGATTTTAACAGCATAACTATATGGATTGCTGAGGGTGGGTAGGAGGAGAGCAAAATATTATATACAGTAAAAGCAGAGAGCAGGTGTCTCATTTTCTTCTATTTTTTTAAAAAGAAAACCTTCAATTTATGTGTTGCATAGCTCCCCTTGCTGGTAGAAAAGCAAGAACTGCAGCCTGAGCGAAATCTTGCGGTTGTCTTCTTTGTGGACCAAACGTTGGAGGATGAGGGAGATGCGCAAATAACATCTCTGGAGTAGGATGAGGTCAGACCTAGATCAGGACTGACTGTGGTGCAGAGGGAAGGGATTAACTCTTTCCCCTTGTGTTATTTTCCCGATGAAAATTGCTTTACCCAGTTAAAAAAGAACCCACTGGCATAGCATTCACACATTTCTGTTGTAACATGTCATTTGGCCCTGAGTGTGTATGAGATAAGATTAAAATGAGCAGCCAGGCTTGGCATTTCTCCCTAGTGCAATGATAATAGTTTTTTTTCCCAATCAGAATGTCTCCCCTCAATTTTCATGGGAGTTTCTCTTTCTGGAAGAGAGTTTCCCTCTAGAAATATTAAGCTTTATTAGAACAGGTTTTGCATACCAAAGGCACAACCATTATAATTGGAACCCACCCACCCCAGCCTCAGAAGTTGGCAACTAACTTCTGCCACTCAATATTTGGGTGAGTTTCTTTCTTCCCTTATTGTCTTGTTTGGGTCCTTCGTCATTTTTGCTGCCTGTATTTTTTAAAAAATGTTTGTTCGAAATAAAATCCCATGTTTGTTAAAAGAAAAAAACAAACTTCTCTCAGTTTGACTTGGGCAGCCCCCAGGTACGGCATACAAGCATTCAAGAAGAGAAGCAGAACGCCTTGCGGCTGGACAGGAACCTCCATGAGCAATACATTTTAGAGCCGTTATGTAGTTTAGGGGTGGGCAACTTGAGGCCCTCCAGCTGTTGCCAGACTGTGACCTTCCATCTGTCTAGCCAACACAGCCAATGCCCAGGGATAATAGGAGCTGAGGTCCAACTGCATCTGGAGGACCACAGGCTGTTTATACTTGATGTAGATAGAGGGACAGGACATCCTGTATTCTTAAAAACTGTTAAAATGAGGTTCTGCCTCATTGTTTCTTGATAATTCTATCTATTTTTCTCCTTTTCATAGAATCATAGATTATAGATTAGTAGAGTTGGAAGGGCCCTATAAGGCCATCAAGTCCAACCCCCTGCTCAATGCGGGAATCCCCCTTAAAGCATACCTGACAGATGGCACTCCAGCTGCCTCTTGAATGCCTCTAGTGTGGGAGAGCCCACGATCTCCCTAGATAATTGGTTCCATTGTCGTACTGCTCGAACAGTCAGGAGGTTTTTCCAGATGTCAAGCTGGAATCTGGCTTCCTGTAACGTGAGCCTATTATTCCATGTCCTGCACTCTGGAATGATCGAGAAGAGATCCTGGCCCTCCTCTGTGTGACAACCTTTCAAGTGCTTGAAGAGTGCTATCATGTCTCCTCTCATGATTTTTAACATGCTTTTCTTTATATGAAATGTCCTTAGTGTACAAATCAGAGTTGGCAGCCCACCTTCCATTTTTTACATTTTGCTGATTGATCTACCTCCCCAAGCCAATGACTAAAAGAGAGAGAGAAAGAGAGAGAGAGAGAATCTTGTAGCACCTTTAAAGACTAATACATTCATTATGGCATAAGTTTTGGTGGACTAATTAGGGTGACCAATTGTCAGGATTTTCCTGGATTTGTCCTGATTTTTGTTCTATCCTGGGTGTCAGGGGGGATTTTCTACAATGTCCTGGAATAACACAACTTCCCCTTTAAGACCGCCATTAGTGTGACAGGGGGTGAATGACACACTTTCCGGAGGCCCCTATTGGTAGGGTGACCAGATAAAATCCAGGTCAGGGCTCATGTAACTTTAACAGTTGTATAGAAAAGGGAATTTCAGCCAGTGTCATTTGTATGCAATTAGTTCCTGGTGAAATTCCCTCTTCATCACAACAGTTAAAGTTGCAGGCACTATACTAGAGTGACCATATACAAAAGAAGGCAGGGCCCCTGTAACTTTAACTGTTGTGATGAAGAGGGAATTTCACCAGGAACTAATTGCATACAAATGACACTGGCTGAAATTCCCTTTTCCCTACAGCTGTTAAAGTTACATGAGCCCTGACCTGGATTTTATCTGGTCAGCCTACCTATTGGAGCAGTTGGGGGGGCAGGAATTACACGCTTTCTCCTCCTCCACTCCAATTGGGGGCCTTAAGGCCTTAAGGCCCCAACTGGAGTAGAGGAGGGAAAAGCATGCTTTTGAGGGCCTTTGGAAAGCATGTCATTCACAACTGTTATGCTAACAGCAGCTGCCAATAATGTGCTGGGAGGGGGGAAATGATGTGCTTTCCAGAGGCCCTGGAAAGCACCCTCCCCCCCCCACTGGGAGTCCTCTTCTTTGGTTTCTTGAATATGGTCACTCTGACTAAGATGTTTATTATGGCATAAGCTTCTGTAGGCTAGATGCTGCTTAGGGGCTAAACTAGGCTGACCAGATAAAATCCAGGTCAGGGCTCATGTAACTTTAACAGTTGTAGGGAAAAGGGAATGTCAGCCAGTGTCATTTGTATGCAATTAGTTCCTGGTGAAATTCCCTCTTCATCACAACAGTTAAAGGTGCAGGCACTATACTAGAGTGACCAGATACAAAAGAAGGCAGGGCCCCTGCAACTTTAACAGTTGTGATGAAGAGGGAATATCACCAGGAACTAATTGCATACAAATGACACTGGCTGAAATACCCTTTTCTATACATCTGTTAAAGTTACATGTGCCCTGACCTGGATTTTATCTGGTCACCTTAGGCTAAACCCAAGTGAGGCTGATGCATGATCCTGTAAGTCAGCTGACCACTTGGCTGAGTCACATGATGGTCCTCTGTATCAACTGTCCACAGCTGCTTCATACTCAGATAAGTGTGCAGTAGGCTACTTCTAATTTAAAAAATGTATTTATTCAACCAGGTCCCCAGGCGATGTCTCTTCTATGCGAGTCTTTCCTCCCCAAGTGCCTAAGGCTGCCTTTCCCAACCCAGTGCCCTCCAGATGTCTTGGACTACAATTCCCATTAGCCTCAGTCAGCAGTACCAATGGTCATGGATTTGTAGTCAAAATATCTGGAGGGCACCAGGTTGGGGAAATCTGATCTATGAGCATGTAGAAGGTGAACTTGACAAATCCCACGGAAAGCAATGATAAGCTAAACGCAAATATTGGTTACAATGCCTTCCTAAGAAAACAGAGAGAGAAGGAGGGAGGGAGGGAGGGAGGGAGAGAGGAGGTAGATAGGCAAGGAATAGCAAATAATACCAGGAAGATAAAAATCTGTCTGTAAGAAGAATAGTGTTCTGACTAATGCAAGTTTTCATTTTGAAATATTAGAAGCTTTGCATGAAAATGCAGTAGAGTATACACACATATTTAATTTTGCACCCCACACCACAGAATAAATGCATTCATTTCTAAAATGAAAGAACAACCACAACCAACCACAATCCAATATTTTGATTGTAGATTGGTTGAAATTAGGTTACTGTATCAATTTGTGGGTTGTGCGTTGTTTTTGGTGGTAAGATTCTCTTGCTATGCCTTTCACCCAGTTGCACTTTTTAAAGGCGCTACTACACATTCAGAGACTGTGGCTCAATAGCTGAGCTCAGATTTGAACTGCTGGTTGGTTACTTCTGTCCAGTGGTGTGTCCATCTTTGGCGAGTTCTCATTCTGCAAGCCACATCCTCTACATTCTCAAATTGGTCTCTGTGTTTTCACATTTGTGTATCATTCCTACAACAGTAGCGACTTAGTTCATGGGGACAATACATCATTGTACCACTGGATGGCAATATTTATGTAGTAATTCTGTTCAAAATGTAAGCTATATATATAATACAGTGCAGCACTACAAAATGCCACTGTTGTCGGAACATATGTAGGGCAATGACTGCCCATATTTATGTGTTTGAATAAATGCAAATTGTGCTACTCAAGGTATTCCCTCCCTCCCTCCCTCCCTCCCTCCCTCCCTCCCTCTGCAGATGACCAAATTACTTGTCTCACCCTAGAGTAGATTGGTAGCTGTGATGATATCCCACATTTCTATCCCCTTAGGTATGTCTGATTTAGTATGTCTGGAGAGTGCGGAACGTTAGACTGAGTGGATGTGGCTGATGATGCTGGGAAAGAGAGAGGGGAGGAGTATATAGAGAGAGAGTGAGGGAGTGTTTCAGTTTATCCTTATTGTCTTGGTTGGGTGGAGGGTAGTTGTGTGTAAGATAGCTGTGTGTGATCTAGTCAGAAGTGTGTGTGAGGAGATTATTAGGATTATTAGTAAATTATTAGAAGTGTTAAGAATAGGCAGGTGTTAAATTGATTTGAAAGAACTATTAACAACAATAAAGTTTTCTTTTATTTTTTGCTACCACAAACCACGTGTCAGCTTGGCTTTGTAACCTGTTCTATCAGTATAATAAAGAAACTCAAATCATTACCCTTTCAGCCAACACACTCACAGGAGAACCTTATTCAAAACCCTTAACACCCTTCCCTCAGGCTTATTCAAGTGGTGGCGCTTGTCCTGAGAGGGGTGTGCTCGTCTAGGCCTGGTGTTTGAGGCTGTGGCGGCACAGTAGCCTAGTTCATCTTCCCAAGTAGCAAAGATAAATTTATAGCACTATCATAAATGTATCATGAGTTCAATGGGATTTCTCTCTCTCTTTTACATACATACACAAGTTCAATGGGACCTATTTCTAGATTATAATCTCTCCCCCCACATCTCTCCCACAACCCACATCTCATGGTTCTGAATTTTAGCTGCTATTTTTACCTTTTCCTTCTTTTTTTATCACATTTCTTTTCTTCATTTTGGGGATCTATCATTAGCCACTTTGGGCATTGAATATGAAAAGTAAGGAAAATCATTTTTGTAATAAATAAAAAGAGCTCTCCACTTTAACTTCCCTTACAGGTCACACGTGAAGATAAAATGAGATTGCTCCATCTACTCAACCCTGTATTCTTTGGAGGAAGTGTGGGATGGAGAGTCACCACACCACAGAAGAGGTCATAGATTTGCATCCAATTTGCATATGCTAAGTTATATGTAGAGAGGCAAATGTAGAAATAATGACTGTAATTTAAATTGAAATGCAATACATTTCACCATAGAGAGAAAGTCTATGACCAACTGATCTGTGTGCCAGCTCAGTCTGCGAACAGTTGATGGGTAACTTCAAGGCCCTTCCCTGTTCTCCTTATGGTTCTTTATCTTGGACTAGACAGCCCTTCAAAGAGAGGATACCTACAAATAGAGACTGTTTTCTGACAACCCTTCAAACAGGATTGTCTTCTGTAAAGTAGGATACACGGCCACCCTAGGGATGCAAATGGGATAAAATAAGAAAGCCTTCTGGTTGAGCCTGTGACACATTCATAAACATAGACAAATCCGAAATATAATTAGAACTGTGCAATCCTATTGTCCCTGGGAGGGCATCCCAAGGACTATAGGATATATCAGATCTTCTCCTATGAGGGCGGAGGGAGATGTCTGCCTTCAGAGGTGGAGATCTTCGAACCCCACTCCCAGCCACTGTGGAAATCTCCACATAGTCTCAGTTTCCGAGAAGGCAATATGCCAGATGTGTATCAGGTGTTCTGGAAGAGATCCACAGCTCCCTCTGTCCCCAAACATGCCTACAAAGCAGCAGCAGATCTACACCAGCCTTAGATTAATTCACTTCCATTAGCTGGGGAGGGATGCTGGAAGCTTGAATACCCTGCCTCCCTCACTTCTGCCCGGCTAGCATGAGCCCTGTAGGGCTCTGGATGAGGTGGTTCTTCCACCTTCAGATCTCTAGTCCATTCCCAATAAGACTGCACTGTAAATGTCTTTGCTAGTGGGGTGTGGGGTAGCAGAAAGATTGGATGCTGTGTGTTTGTGTGCACTCACAACCTAGCAAAATGTGAAGAGGCCATTGAGATGGTTACTAGACCATCACAAAGTAATGACGAGATCTCCAAACTATGTACAAATTATTAGTAGTTCTCAAGGGCCTTGTTGGCATAATGTAGTGAAGGCACATCAAAGAAGTTCATTAAAGTTTCAGAAGAATCAGAAGTCTCTGAGAAAACAAAAATGTTACATGAGTTGGAGAAGCAGCAGCAGCAGCAGCAAAGATTGTCAATAAGCCTGGAGATCTAACTCAGGGAGTTCAAGCAAGAATGCTAATGTACCCAGGCAATACCAAAACTGCAGGCAATATGTCTTGTGAAGTGAGAGACTGATGGATAAATATCTAGCACCTGAGGAATGGGATTGCATGATCACCACAGGTTCTCTGTAGTTTATTAGCCATGGCTTGCTGCTCCTGTGGGCACCAAATTGCCAATCTAAGGTCTCCATCACCACGGCTTTTTGTGTCATCCAAACCTGGTGAGGTTGACTTGTTCAGGCCGTGGGTTCTTGCTAACCATCCCAACAAGCCGCCTCGCTGGGTTCGGATGACCCAAGAAGCCACACCTGGAAGGGGTATGCAAATCAGCTAGCATGTGCAGAGTGGTTGACAAGCAACCATGGTTTAACAATGGCTGAATTCAGACAACACGATTGTCAATGGTGGGGTAATAATCAACTTTACAGGTGTTCATCTAGGGAGTACTCCCCCCACAACATGGTAATAAATAATCAACTGTGGTGTATATTAGGATCAGCGCTGAGTTGACTATGGCAGCATTCAGACGACACAATAGTCAATACAACTGACGATTGTCCCCCTCCCCCAGTTGCTTATTGTGTCATCCGAATTCAGCCTTTGTCTTATATGTCTGTTGACTAGATAGGGTTGACCATTTCTCAGAAAATGCATTGCTAACTATGGTCATGATGAATTTGCCACCTATAGGTCATTGGCCAGGCTTGCTAATGGGAAGCAGAGCAGAGAGGGCACCAACCTCTAAGGTGGACCAAGACTGATTGATTACCCCATCAGATCTGCAACTGTTCTTCAGGAACAACTGTTGAATCCATTCAAGGTATACTCAAAAGTGTCTCCTCCCACCCAGCTCAGACTCAGAATAACTCTGAAATAGTGTGGAAGACAGTTTCGATAGTCCTTTGAATCTTCCACAGTGTATCTTCTGAGGTCTTCTCTCTCATAGTTTTTGACTTGCTAGATACCTGGTACCAGATCTAGGGTGCTAGAATTATACTCCTAGTTATTTAGGATGCAGGAAATTATATTGCTCATTTGGATCCCATTAATTGTTTTGTTGGGGTCACTGGAAACTATCTCAAACCCATCTGTGATAAATATCTATGTTTATATTTCATCGCAAATCCATGCCATGCACATCTGGAGAGCACCAGATTGGCTACCTCTTTAATAAATAAATACATCTTATTGGGAAGGGTTGTACTGAAAAAACTAAAGTGATATTAAAGGCTAAAGGCACCATCCAACTGTGTCATTCCTTTAGCGCAAATGACGTTGCACTAGTAGGAATTAGGTTCCGAACTATATGCAAGAAGAGAATCCATCTAAAGCTTGTGCAAGCACGGTTGCACAAACTTGTGCATTCTGCTTGTGCAACCCATTGTGTAACCAGTTGCACATAACTTGTGCAACTGTTTGCACAACCCTTGTGCATTCTGCTTGCACAACCTGTTGTGCAATTGCTTGTGCAACCAGTTGCACAACTGTAACGGCCAACCACTTGTGCAACAGAAATATTCACCAGAGCACTGCTAGGGCTACTTGAGTTTGCAGAATGACACAGTTGGATACTGCCCCATGGCCCCTTACACATTATATAATTTCCTATGCCTACAAGCATATACAAAGTCACTTTCAGTCCTATTCGCAAAGAGGATTGACTTGTCGATGCTTTCCTATGTGTGGAAGAGAGATTGTGCAATGCTTGGCAGTTCAGCCATCTCTGTCACTGCATAATTGTGTGCTACTCATTAACCTGAGCACATGGAGGCAGTTAAAATGCATTTTGATGGGAAACAAAATACGTATCTGCAATGGAAAGAATTGGATTTGAACATTATCTGATTCCTGCTGGAGTGCAAATAATTTCCTTTTTTATATTTAATCAGCTGCAGGCACAGTAGGGAAGAAGGAAGAGGGTGTGTGTGTATCTGTTTCTCTGTTGAAGGGAGGGGGCAGCTGTAAGAAGGGGCTGCCTTCAAAGAGATTTTCAGTCTGGAGGGAGTCTCTTCCTGGGGGGTTTGCACTGGAGGGTCTTTTGAAGTTTTTTGGATTTTGACTTAACAGGTGGTCTTAATTCTTACCAGTTCCTCTACTGAGCTGAAGCTATACAACTCTCCGGGAAGCCTGCTGACTTCAATTCCTGGAGGGGATGAAGCCACAGGGAA
The DNA here is from genome assembly GCA_029215795.1 of Anniella stebbinsi. Lineage (NCBI taxonomy): Eukaryota > Metazoa > Chordata > Lepidosauria > Squamata > Anniellidae > Anniella > Anniella stebbinsi. The sequence goes on from JARDYH010000001.1 coordinate 151,203,578, forward strand.
CCTCTCCTTTTCGTATCATGGTTTTGTTGGCATCCAGAGTGGTGGAGGTTCCCCCCACCACGCAAATGCACAAAGAATGAATATACGGCATCACTTTGTCAGGTGCCGTGTTCCCACGATCACGGAAGGGGGAAATAAGCCACAGTGGCTTATTTCCCCTGCTGCGTGCGCTGGTTGCGTGCTTGTGGGAGTAGTATAATTATCCTCGACAATGTGGCTTCCCGGGTCATGCAGACCTGGCCAGGGGTGGCTTCTTAACCACAGCAATGAGCCACTACGGCCTGGTTTGCACAACACAAGAAGCTACATTGCCAAGGGTGATTCCGCGAATCCCCAAGGCATGCAACTGGCCTGTGCAGAGTGGCTAACATGCCACTGTGGCTTATTAACCACCCTGTGATCGTGAAAACTGGGTCACTGTGTAAAGACAATGGGTATTTTCACATCTGCTGGAGCACAGTGGCTAAGAGGAGGTGCTGCCAGCCAGGAAACCTGTGGTTCAAGTCTTGACTCAGCCATGAACTCAGTAGATGTCCTTAATCAAGTCACTATTCTCTCTTCCCCTATCAGGAAGATGGGTGCAACACTTATTGGTTTGCTGTAAGGACCGCTGAGATAAAATTGCATCCTTCCTCAATGTGGTGCCTTCCAGATGTGTTGCACTACAACTCCCATCATCTCCAGCCAGCCTGATGGGAGTTGTAGTGCTACACAGCTGATGGATGCTAGATTTGGAAGGCTGCAATAATGTATGTCAAGTTCTTTGAAGACTCAAAAGGTGTCAGTGTAGTATTGTGTAAGTATTATTCTTAAAGTGCTATATGCTTAAAGTGGCTTGAAATGCTAATGCAAAACACAAAGACTAGAATGGAGATTCAAACTACAAATATCGAGAGCTGGTGTGGTATAATGGTTAAAGTGTTGGCTAATCTACCTCACAGGATTGTTGTGAGAGGCGTAGGGCCATGTAAGCTGCCTTGGGTTCCTTGCAAGAGGACAGAAAAGGTGGGATATGAATGTAACAAATAAATCAATATTCCTCTTCCTTCCTTCTCTATCTCTTTGGGTGCAAAGAGCTCTCTGATGACAAACCAGACCAGACTGTGTGGATTCTATAGAACTTGGAGTAAAGAGGAGATTTAAGCTGTTGAATGCATAGGCAGCTAGGGGTGGGGTGTGGGGGCATGGGTGGAGCCAAATCTCTCCCCAACCTGTGCTTTCCCTTTCCATTTGCTTCCTCCCCCACAATCAATGTATTGCCTGCAGGGGTTACTTCTGATGATGATGGAGCCCCACCAAGAGACAAAGAGATAGGGAGAAATTATTTTGCTCTGAAGGGGGGGGGGGACAGTGGATCTGATGGGTCTGATTTTGGTGGGGCTGTGAATCCATTCTGGGTTGTAGTCAGAACCAGCCAGAACTCTAAAGGAGCTATCCAAGGTGTTGAACCCTAACCACAAATTAGGTCCAGCACCTTAAAACCTTTAGAGTTCTGGCTGGTTCTGACTGAAACCTGGAATGCATTCACAGCCCCACTGAAATTGGAATGACAGCTTTCACTGGGGGTGGGAGAACACAGGTGGTCCAACTCGCTTCTCACCCACCCATACAGCACTTTAAGGATCTCATTTTTTAAGGGATAACATGCGACCTGATTTTGAAGCCCAGATGAATCTCTTGCCATCATAGCACCTTTGGCCTTTAGCAAAGTACTTGCCCCTCCTCCTTCCACTTTTTTCTTTTTAGAACAGCCTCGCAATAGACGGTTCTTTGCCTTCTTCATCTTAGTCGCTAGATGGCAGAATGGATCAAGCAATGGCTTAGGCAGGTACAGCTTTCTGCATGAAAAGCAATGAGTTTAGACAGTAGAAAGCAAGTAGCAGCTGGTGCAGGCAATGTTCCCCCAACAAGGCAATCAGACCTGCCTGCAGATGTTCTGAAGTCATAGCTGCCCCGGTGTTTGCACCTCACCACCAGAGGCAGGATGTTGCAGGCTAAGAAGATGAAGGCATCAATTAGTATGCATGTCTTAGCTTTCCTAGATGCTGGGTGCTTAAGTCAGCGAGGCTGACTCTGGGGGCATTTGTCAATAATGGGTTGGATCCAGATTCAGACATGCTTAGAGTAGACCCATTGAAATCTATGGGAATTAACTTAGTCAATGCTAACTAAAGTCCCATTGATTTCAATAGGTCTACTCTGAGTATGACTAAGGGTGCAATTCTATGCATGTTTTGGCAGAAAAAAGGCCTACAAATCCCAATATTCCCCATCTATCCATTCTGGATTGTGACTTAAATTTGAATCCAACCTATTAGTAATTCAGAAGTCACACATCTGAAGATCATCTGTGAACTCTCCAGGAAGCCATGGTTTTGGCAATAGGGGGACCGTATGAAAAGGAGGACAGGGCTTCTGTATCTTTAACAGCTGTATTGAAAAGGGAATTTCAGCAGGTGTCATTTGTATGCATGCAGCTTTAATCAGGATTAATCAGGAGGAAAAAGTACTCTGCATTGTGTATGGCCACAGAGCATCCTGAAATGGGGAAGGACCAATGATATTCTTCGTAAGAAGCTCACCTGTGGCTCAAATGTTGAGATGCCAAAAGAAAAACAGTGACTCTGTCCCAATTTTGAACAATATTTTTGGGGAAATGGAAGGATGTGGTTCAGTACTATGAAACAACTGGATATGAAGTTACAGTAAGCCCATAAGTGGCCTTCTTCTTAGGTGAACTGAAAGCAATTGTTTCTTCTCTTAAATCCGGTGCCTAGAGCTTGTAGGGAACTTATTGATTGCTAACTATTGAGTAGCAAAAAATGGAAAAAGCAAACCTACACCTAGAGGACTGCGGGAGAAAAAGTGGCAAAATTATGTTCATGAATAGGCTAAGATTTTAGAAACTTCTATATGCATAGGCAATCCCTGCAAGTATTGCAGGGGTGAACAATATGTATTGTATGGGTGGTCCTCCAAGCCTTTACTGTGTGGCCCCCACCACTAATAGCTGCTGCAAAATTTGCTGCTGGCTCTTGCAAATCAATCAGCAGTTTGTTGCCAAATTTCAGAAGCTTGCCTCTAAATTTCAGTGGCATACCATGGTGGTGGCCTAAAAACGCCAAATTTAGCCTTACAATTTTTGTTAAAAAAGATAACTGGCCTTTTTAGGCCACTGTTGCAGTCTGGTGCCGAAATTTGGCAACAACCCCCAGATTGTTTGCTGCTGCTGCCAAAACTTGGTTTGTGTGATGGCAGCAGGGGTGCAGCCCCCGAGGGGTTCCTAGAGGTTAAAATTGGCCCCCAGAGATCCCAGTGTTGCCCATCTCTGAATAAAATGGTAAAAAATGCAAAAAGATGTATGACAATTGTCAGTGCTTTGAAAATATACATTACAGTAAATATTAAAAACTGCTACCAGCTATACTATATTTTGTTAATTTACAGTGGAGCCTATATAAATCTACTCAGAAGTAAGTCCCATGGAGTTCAGTGGGGCTCACTCCCAGGTAAGTCACAATATAATTTGCTCTGTTACTGTGGGCTCATTCACATGGAGCTAATGTAGTCAATCAAGATTGTTTACTCAATGACGTTTACGGGTCCTTTTCACAACGTTATAATCTTCCAGTGCCTCTCCTGCCATTTTCAGTCCTTATTTCACCATGATTTAACTCATCAAAAATGCAGTAGCCAATATACACCGCCATCAAAGAGCTAGTGTATTTCTGGGATAGCGCAATATTGCTGCAATGTTGCAGCACCATCTGCTGGCTGTATAAATGGAACATATGGAACTGTATTTCATTTATACAGTCAGCAAAGGAAACAGACAAAAAAGGTGGTGGTGGGGGAAAGGGGGAGGCACATGAATTGTGGCCATCATAATCCCAGAAAGACTCTGCAAGAAGAAAGGCCAGTAAGGATGCAGGATTTTTTGCTTTAATGTAGAGAAGCACCGTATCATGGGTTTATGATCCTTAATACATGAACCTTAGCCATAGTATCAGACTCTAACATGCAGTTAGATAAGAGACAGGGGTCATTAATTCACTGTAGAGGAGTTGGAAGGATGAACCTTTTCAGAGCTGTCCAAACCATTGGGCAAGGTGAAAGAAGGACAGGGAAGATGTAGTCAAGAAATGCCAGCCTAAAAGGCAAGAGATTGTAATGAAACAGGGCAGGGGTAAGGGACAGTTTGGTGGGCTGAAGAATCCAGCATGGCTTGAACTAACTCAAGGGGGAGATGTCGGTATTTAGATAATGATTGGCACGACGTTCAGAATAGCCTTTGGAGAGGGTCCATTTCCTTCGGAAGCAGGAACTTTGGAGAATTTTGATGTTGTCTGTAATGATCTGTTTATTCCGAGATGCACAATGGAGAGGGTAGCAGGGGGTGCGAAAGCAAGCATGCAGGAAGCAGCAAGAGTCCCAAAGCAACATCACTACTCTAGAAACCCGGCTCGATTAGACTCAGGGCCAAAACAGACATTACATTAAATCTCTCTCTAGCAGCAATGTATTTTTCCCCTTTCATTTTTACTCTAGAGATGGTGTATGGGATCTGATCCAACTCTTGAAATCCCAATTTGTGCCTATTCTAGAGTAAATAAGAAGATGTAGGTGTTAGACACATTTTTAAAGCAATGTCTGCTTCAGGTCTCAAGATTCAACTAGCCCATCATACTGTTTCCATAGTAGTCAGCCCTTGGGAAGCTGACAAGCTGGACATGAAGGCAATACTGTCCCCTGTTGACTGTCCCCAGCACTTGGAATGCAGAGCTTTATTGTCTCTGAACATGGTTGGGTTGGTTGCCAAAGCTGATTCTTTCTCTACAACTTCCAGCCAACTTCCAACTCCATAGTTAAAACATCCCTTTTCACTCCTTATACACCAATCTCAAACTGGTCAGATTTTGAAGCCTCCTCTCTCCTGTGGAGGGTATGATGGTGGTAAATTAAGAAATATCTTATGGGCTGGATCCAGAATCAGTCCTACTTAGAGTAGACCTATTGAAGTCAGTGGGACTGAAATCGATGGGACTGACTTAAGCCCCACTGATTTCAGTGGGTCTGCTCTATGTAGGACTAAATCTGGATCCAACCATTGGGACTGACTGTTCAGCCACACTGAACCCAAGATCTTTGCAGAGTAGGAGAGGGCGTCTCATCATGCAAGGCTTGACACAGGTCTTGACAGTGTGTGAGCTCTTTCTTGATTGTGGATGTTGAATGAGTGAGCTGAGACTTTCAGGATTGCCTCTTTTATTGCAATATGTTCTCGGTTGTCATTCACCTTGAGCAAACACAGTGAATGCTTGTGACAGAGCCAAACACAGGTCATTAAGTCCACCTGCAGAACCTGAGAGAAACATATTGGTGTCCCGATACCCGTAGCCAGCAGCAGCAGTTTCTCTGGCTCCCTTTCAAAGACACTTTCATCTCTGATCTGGAAAGCTTCCATTTGGAAGCTCTGCGTTCCATCCCCCACCCTTCCTGCCTGCTCATCAAGAGAGGGAGCAAGACTAGACCTGTGGCTTTCAGGGAAATGTAATCTCTCAGATGTTCCCCATCAGTTCAGATGATGACAAATTATGGTGGAGGGTTGTGTGTGGAGCCGGCATTTCCTGCATGTATGGTTCTCTTTCTGGCCTTCATGACAAAAGGAAATGCATTTGGATATTTTGATTACAAACCAAGGGCTGACACTTATGTTCATGGAGATCATGGGGCCCTGGCCCCAAATCAATTTCCCAGTGCCCCACTTCTCCCACAGTGCTGTGGTAGCATTTGTAGGACACAATCACATGAGTTGGGCAACTGCCATGGTTCATTCCCCTCAGGGGCATTGCTAGGTGTGTAAAAGATTACACAGGGAGTGGTGTGGTGTCCCCCTGTGATCCCCCTGGAAATCCACTCACCACCTTTCATGGCAACTAAGCATAGAAAATAACTCCCATAGGCACCAATGAATCCCCCCCAAGTTTAATTGACATACAAGGGGGATTTGGGGTAGGGTTGTTGCAGCACGAGGGGTGGGTTAATCCTTCTGTCCTCAGCTTCAGTCGCCTTCAAAAACCATGCCCTGAATGGCAATTAAACTGAGAAAGAACTAGCCACCCTCTATAGACACCAAAGGACATCCAGGGGTCTGGGGAATTGATCCGGGGCCCTGGGAAATTATTTTGGGGTCAGGACCTCATGGGCCCAGGCTTAGCGACGTCCCTGCTTCTCCCCTGAGTGACATTGATATCAGCAAGGGCAGTGACCATTTCACCCACCCATCCAAACCATGTGAATGCTTCCTATAGAAACCAGATGTACATAAGCAAAAAAGAGGAGTCCTTCCCCACCCTGGAGATTACAGTCTACATTTCCTGCTTGAATAAAGACGATGAATGAAGTTACATTTTAGAAAGGAAAAGGGTCAGGTTGGCATACAGCAATGTGATGAAGTTTGGTCCCCAGATTTAAATTTGGTGGATGGAAGTTTTCATGAGATTTTTTTGTTAGCTCTGTTGTAGACAGATCCTCCACTTTTTTTTTTACTGAAGTTTGGTAGATAATATACTGTGCTGTGTTTCCTTTACTGCTGCAAGAAAATAAATTACTTTAAGAAAAGCAAAATTCAAGATTTGAAATCCCATTGTGACTAAGATGCAGTCCAGTCTTCAAAGTGTTTTTTTTCTTTTTCTGTTATAGGCATACCAGGGGCTGCGTACTCTAGCAATGATGAAGCAGTCATGCGCCCCAGTAATGATGCAGCAAAGTTTCTGTGACTTCGGTGCTAGGCTGCTCAGATGCACCTGCTAAGTCTTAAAGAACTACATGGAGAAGAGGAGGTTCAGGTAAGCTGCCTTGGGTTCCTTGAAGGGGGGAAAAAGGTGAGATATAAGTGTAATAATAAATAAAATTAAATATATAAAATTTATTGAAAAATAAACACTAGCAACTTCAGTTCCTTAGTACTTTAGCTTAACTCAGGGGTGGGCAACCTGCGGGCCTTGATATATTGTTGGACTGCCACTCCTATCAGCCTTCATCATCATAGCCAATGGTGAGGAATGATCTACTTCAGTCCAACAACATCTGGAAGGCCACCAGCTGAATTGGGTACCAAACTAGGATGCAAATTGGGTACCAAACTGGGATGACTGCATTTTTAGCTATTTTTAGGACTGCACTGCATGTTCATTTTATGAATATTTGGAATGTATATGGTGCAGCATGCTTAGATACAAACTTAGGAAATTGAATAGCAACTCTCTCCTTTTCAAAAAAAAATCACGCTCCATTATAACTCTCCCCTTCTTTTCACAGCCACTGTACTAGAAGTATGATATTAAAACTAACCATAACATCCTACATCAGTCATTTGCTTCTATGTGTGGTAGGGAGTTGGCTAAATTAAAAAATGTACTCCTGTGAAGCCACTCTTGGTGGAGTCAACACTCTCTTCCAAAAGAAAGTAGAGTTCTGTGCTGTTTATTACAATAGTTCATAATCAGCTGAAATCCATCTATTGGGTTAGATCCAGATCCCCATACGCCCATTGAACTTGATTGGACCTAAGTTAGCCATGACTAACTGAACTCCCACTGATTTCAGTGGGTCTACTCTAACTATGACTAAATCTGGATCCATCCCATTCTCTTTCACCTAGGTTCTGGATCAGTCCATAAGAGTACTATGTACAAGAGAGACTCTGCAAGAGGAAACTTCACATTAAGTTTAAGAGCATACTGCAGATGCAAAGAACTTGGGTGCACATGATGCATCTCTGGCTCCGCAAAGAGAGTTGCAAGTTGAGAATACAAATCAGAGGTCTGTTGGGAGATAACAGGGTATCTTTGTGTACTGTTTCTTCATCAATAACAGATGAGCCACTATTCCCCTTGCATGTGATGCTTATCCCTTTGTCCAGAACCAAAGTTGGGGGGAGAGCTCAAAGGGCGGAGGGGGAGAGAGGAAGGAAGGTCCATTGGACTTGGCAATACTCTGGGAGATGCTGCATTCACTAAGTGTAGTGAGCATTTTGGATGCTTTGTGGTTGCAGACGAACATGAATATTATTGTGCCACATCAGATTGTATACAGCTGTGGCTATTGCTGAATAGTGGTAACATACCCCCCACCCTTTCTATGTGGCTCTCCATTACTCAGACCAATAGGACAGGCACACACACGTGTAGCTGAAATGCCCACAGCCCCATTTCAGTTTTCTTCCTTTGCTTGAGTCAGTCACAGAAGGGAGAAGGATGGAAATGGCATGTGTCTTCTAAAGTCCTTTCTCCACAATCAGAGGAAGTGCAACCCAATTGCAATTCATAGTTGGAGCTGAGTCATTCATGACTGATATCACCAGATTGCAATATCAGTGATGTCAGGCTCCTTGCCGCACCCATGAAGTCTGTCATGCAGAGACCACATCAGACAGCTGGATGAGATGATTACTTTCCATACTGGTACCCATGCAGGTTGTCTGTGACCACCATGCTCTGAGTAGGTTTCTATGCAGTTCCATACATGGGCTCTGTGCCTGCACAGATCTAGTAGGGGGAGAAGGTCCTACCCTTAACGGGATGCAAACCCAAAACCTGGACTAGAGTTCTAGAGCATTCCAGTGGAGGCTGATGGTTCTGATTTCAGTGGGGCTGTGAATCCATTCTTGGTTTTAGTCAGAACCAGTCAAAACTCTAAAGGAGCTATCCAAGGTGCTGGATGCAGCTTGGGGATTGGGTTTCGAAACTTGGATCACTCCTTTAGAGTTCTGGCTAGTTCTGACTGAAACCCAGAATGGCATCACAGCCCCACTGAAATCAAAGTCACCAGCCTCCACTGGAACATTCCTAAAGCTGGATTTGCACCGATCCCCAAACCCATACATAGACCTGCACAAATATTACTTATTTTTCTTCCGTGTCTAGACGGATGTGCAATCCTATATTCACCACCAGAACCCATGCAAAGAAGAACTTTCCATAGCTTTTTTCTTAGGCAACTACAAATATATAGGATTTTGAAGGTTATTATAATTATAATTTATTATTTATTGCATTTATATGCCACCTCATAGCCGAAGCTCTCTGGGCAGTTTACAGAGATTAAAAGACTGAACATTAAAAACCAATATACAAAATTTAAAACCATAAAATCATAAAAAACAGCTAACGTTTAAAACAATTTTGAACTCTCAGCCGGGCCAAGAGACTCAGTTAAAAACTCAACATAAGGTTGTATTTTAGTCAGAGTGGGAAATTTTCTAGATTCATCTACAAAAAAGAGAGTTTGTACTTGTAAAGAAACAGTTCTGACAATACCAGTCTTTTTGGCAGTCTCTTTATCAACCTTGCACAGAAGTACAAATATTTGAAATGTGACTGTACATCTTTCGTGTTTTTCTACAGGAGCAGCTACATCAGCAGAAATCCTGCAGCCAAACCCCAGTGTGGGCTGGAGTGGAATATCAGCATCCTGGCTGACATGGAGGTTCTTCACAGATACAGGATGCTCTCCTTTTCAGATGCTGCCCTCCACGAGTAGAGGGTGATGGCAAGAGGGGGAGGCTAGGCTGAAGCACTCCCCCTCTTCACTAGTTTGATCTATCCAGGTAACATAACACCTGGATAGGTTTTCTATCCAGCCTCCATGTGGAATATGCAAAATCTAGAAACGCTTCACATTTTAGATACAATGAGAGCAAGGGTTTTGCTCTTTCTGAGTGTGAAACAAAGCTTTAAAAAACAGAATCTACAGGCTTGGTGATGCATCACAAATTAGAAAGAGTCATTGGGGATCATCAAATGAGCATTTTATCGCACGTTCGCTACTGCCCATTTTCATGTGTCCTTTAGACGATGATGTCCGCCTCCTGTGCGCCTCCCGCTCCTTCTTGCCTTCTTTCCATCACAAAATAGACCCCCAAAAATCTGACTTTTTTTTGGAAATGGAATGTGCCACCATTTCCTGCTGTCTGCAGGAAAAGCGGTGTAATAATGCCCCCTGAATGGGCCAGGTGGTCTTTGTTTACTTGCTCTTTCTTTTCCAGGAAGAAAAAGGAAGTATTGTGGGACAGGAGCAGGGTGGAGAAGCGACAGTACGGAATCGTGATTTCCCCCATCTGATGATGCTCTATATCTGATCTTCTAACCCCTGTGATAAGCTCTGGGCTGTATTATAGAGTGATACCTGTAAGTTATAGGAAGCAAATGGATACTTTGGATTTGATGAATAATGAGAACATATAAAATAAAGGAAGGATTAAGGATTCAGCCCATCAGAAATTATATGTTGAGAAGGGGGGGGCTCCCTCTTAAAAACAAAACACCGGCAGAATCTACTGCAGTGGCTCTCCAGCTGTGTGCCATGAGACAGCTGTTAGCGTACCATGAGAAATAAGTTCATTAAATAATCAAAGGCTCCCATGAGCTCAAAGAACTCATCCATAGAGGAGGCTTCCTGCTGAGTCTCTGAACGATTAACTGCTCCGATCTTGCCTGCTTTCAAGCAGGTACTACTGGGGACAGATAATTCTGCTGTATCTCTTCATTGGAAGAGATCATAACACAGGTGAAACCAGAGCCTGTAGACAGTCAGTCAGCCAGCCAGCTTTTTATAGGGGTTGCCTCCAGTCTTCATTCAAGGAGGTTAGAATGGCCTCCGTGTGTTACATTTATATCCTGCCTTTTTCTCCAAGGACCCCAAGGTGGCATACATGATCCTCTTCTGATCCATTTTATCAATACAACAACCCTGTGAGGTAGGTTAAGTTGAGGGTCAGTGCCTGGCCCAAGGTCACCCAGTGAGCTTCACGAGCAAGTGGGGACTGGAACCCAGGTCTCACCTGTCTCAGTCTAACACTCTAATCACTACACCGTACTGGCTCTCAGATAAGATATTTCACCTTTTATTAACACAACCCTGTGAGGTGGGTTAGTCTGAAAGATATACTCAGAGCCTGATTGATTGGCCTATAACTGAGCCAGTACTTGATTGGGTGCTGCTGCGCCCTTATCTGGACAGAGATAGCCTAGCTACAGTTATCCATGCTCTCATAACCTCTCGTTTGGATTACTGCAATGCGTTATACGTGTGGCTGCCTTTGAAAATGGTCCGGAAACTTCAGCTGGTACAAAACAGGGCAGCCAGATTGTTAATGGGGACTGGCCAACGAGACCATATGACGCCAGTCCTTTTCCAACTTCACTGGCTGCTGATCCAGGTCCGGGCCCAATTCAAAGTGCTGGTACTAACATTTAAAGCCCTAAACGGCTTGGGGCCAGGTTATCTAAAGGAACGCCTCCTCCCATATGTACCTGCCCGGACCCTAAGATCATCTACAGGGGTCCTTCTCCGTGAGCCCCTGCCAAAGGAAGTGAGGCAGGTGGCCACTAGGAGGAGGGCTTTCTCTGCTGTGGCACTCCGGCTGTGGAATGAGCTCCCCAGAGAGGTTCGCCTGGCACCTACTTTGTACTCTTTTCGTCGCCAGGTGAAGACCTTTTTATTCTCCCAGTATTTTAACAGTTAAATTAACTCAATTTTAATTCTTGCCAAATCCACCCCTCCTGGGGTGCCAATCTGTCCCTCCGATGTTCCCTAAATGGCCAGGTTCCTTTCTCCTTCCCCTGGCCCAATCCCATTTCCCTGAACCGCCAATGATCGGCCAATTGTTTGGTGATTCCCCAGCTTTTGCACACTTCCCCCTGATTCTAAAAGATTGACACGCCTCTCTTAAGGTTTAGTTGCTGTCAGTGAGAGTTTGAGCTAAAGCATGCTGTTATTTTGGGTATTCTTTTGATGCATCCACCATTTGAATGCAGCCCCCAAGAGTTTCTCTGATACTGAATTTGACCCATGACCTGAAAGAGATTCCCCACCCCGATCTACCTTGAAAACCGGTTTATAAATCTTCTAATTAAAAACATGCATTGATACCTATAGTGATTTGTCCAAACTCATTTAAGGTGCAATCCTGTGCATGTTTACACAGAAAAAAGGCCTACAACTCCCAGCATGCCCCAGCCAGCCATGCTGGGAGCTGTAGGGCATTTTTCTGTCTAAACATACATAGGATTGTGTCTTTAGTAACCTTCATAGCTGAGTGGGGATTTGAACCTGGATCTCCCTACCTGTGTCCAACACTATCCACTGCACCATACTACTAAGTATGCAAACTCTCTCTGTGTGTGTGTGTGTGTGTGTGTGCTTCCTGTGTGGTAAGTCATTGATGGGACAACATACAATCACATTAACAGTGCAGAGTAGGATACAGCTATGGGAGCATGAAAGTCGTCATAAGAAACATAGCACCCGGAATGCTTCAGCTATGGAGAAAAACCAAATTCCTTCTGGAATTGATGATTTTAAGCCAGTTAACAGGGAACAATAGGCTTGGAATGCAGGACATCTACTGGATGGAGCATTGCAGGGTCATAAGAACGCAATGAGAGCCCTGCTGGATCAGTCCACAGAACTATCTAACGCAGCATCCTGTATGCCACAGTGGCTACTCAGATGCTCCTGGGTAGCCCACAATGTGACATGAGGGTCATAGCCCTCTCCCACTGTTGTTCTCCGGTAACTAGTACATAAAGGCAAACTGCCTCTGATGCAGGAGGTCGGGTGGTATATAAATGTAATGAATGAATGAATGAATGAATAGATAGATAGATAAAATATAACCATCAAGACTGGTAGCTATTGATAGCTTTAGCCACCCTTTAAAGTCATCTAAAGCCATAATTTCACCTGGTAATAGCGAATTCCATTGTTTCACTATGTGCTGTGTAAAGGACAAGGGAGGAGGAACAGTCTTCCTCTTTACCAGCATAGTCCAGGGCAATGTAAAAACATGAAGCCCAGATCTCACTCCCTCTCCCAAATCAGAGCATGGTTTCCCTCTTTCAAGAGCCTTTCCAAGCTTATCAAGTGGGTTTATGATTTGACCCAGACGTTGGCTTTCTTGGAAGATATTCTTGCATGATCCATTCCTTATTCCCTCGTCTTGCCCACCATCCCCATCATCTCAGCTGACAAAGGAGCACATGAAGACATGGAACCAATAAATTCTGTATTTTTGAACCAACAGCAATATTTCGTCTACAATCTGCTGTTGCTGCTGCTGGTGGTGGTGGTGGTGGTTGACATCCCATAGGAAAACACCCCACCCATCATACCTACAATATGAAAAAAAAATAAGACAGACAATAAAAACAGTACAAGCAACTGAAGTTTAAAAATATTGCATACAAATGTTCAGTAAATACAAACAGCAGCAAAATCGAAACCTGTCTGATAGTGGAAAACCTTGAAGAAAATGGCAATTTTTTACCCATTGGAGCATAAAGATTTTTCTTGACAGATCTCCCTGGGCAAGGCATTGTTCAGAGTGGGTAGCAATACAATACCGTGTGGTGTGAATTTTTGGAAGAATATTCTGAAAGTCTTGTTGTTCTCATAAATAACATATTGGTAATATCTTCTAAGGCTGCTCCAGTGCATTTATATGGATATTATCCACCAAGGATGGACAAATCCATCTGTTTTGCTTTTTCCCACATTTGCTTTTTTTTTTAAAAAAAATCTCAAGTTCTTTCCATCCTGTTTATGAAGAAATTTGCAAACTTCGGCAAGTTCTTATCAAAGAACAAACCAAGCAAATTTCTCACCCGTCTGGGCCAAGCAAATTCAACAGGTACAGCTGTTCCCAGCTTGAAGAGACTCATGTTCCACCTGCCTTCCATGTAACTCTTAAAGATGAGGAGCCTTCCAGAAGAAAGAGGTAGCTACCCTAACCCAGCACCACAAATGTGATTGAATACACAGGAATTCAAACCCAGATATTTAAGAGCTAAGCACTCAAAGCCCTTTGCCTGGATGGAGGAATCCATCAGTTACATATACTGCAGGGGCCCTGCCTTCTTTTGTATATGGTCAGTCTAGTATAGTGCCTGCACCTTTGACTGTTGTGATGAAGAGGGAATATCACCAGGAACTAACTGCATACAAATGACACTGGCTGAAATTCCCTTTTCTCTACAACTGTTAAAGTTACATGAGCCAGCCTAATACACACACACACACACACACACAATTTTCAAGTTGTTCCGGTCTGTACGAAGAAATTTGTGAATTTTGTTAAGTTCTTACCAAACGAACAAACAAACTTGAGCTAGTTTCTCACCCATCTGCTTTATCTTAATGCTATAACTTAGGTGTGACAGCAAAGAGCATTCTCTCTTTTCTGTACCTTACATTTAATTTCCCACAACTTTTAAATCTCTTGGAAATGACAAAAGTAACTGACTCTTCTATAAAACAGGACATCAATCAGATTCTCCAAGCCTTTTGAATTACAATAATACAGGGAACATTTTTATTCCAAACAGAGAGCTGTCTCTTTTATTTATAGATTTTTCTGTTGGAAATAAGATGGTAGTAAAATCTTCCCTTCTATATCTTTTTCACTGTATGAAAACAGGGTTACAGATCAATTGATTTACCATCACAATCGATTAGGTGACTTTCCTCCTATCTCTCTTGTGGCAGTACACAGGCGCTCGTATAGATCTTTCATTAGAGAAGTCATTGAAAATCTAAGGTTCATTGGAAGCCTAAATGGCTTGTAGCTGACTCATTAGTCCATTAACCAACCATTAATATTGTTTAACCCTCAAAGTATTGCAGTTAAATATAAATTCTCATGTTATTGGATCCAACGTTTTATTATTATTATTATTATTTAAAAAAAACAATAATAAAACCTTTAAAGGGCAAGTATACTTATGAGCTCTTACTAACATTGATTGCAGCAAATGGCATTACGTATATGAATTTCTGAAGAGCCAGTGTGGTACAGGACTGAGAAGACCTGGGTGTTTCCAGGCAAGTTTTTTTCAATTATGTACAATTGCCCTGCCTCATTCATGGAATTTTACACTGGTTCCAAACATTATCATCTTCCACTTGTAACCCTCTTGCATTTTTTCTGCTGCCTCATCCATCTTTTTTCCTTTGAGAAAAAAAAAAGCTGTTAACGAGGAAAAGATGGAAGGGTGGCACAATGGCCAGATCTACATCAAGCAGGATATGACACTGTGAAAGTGGTTTGAAAACTGTATATCCTGGGCCCCAACAGTTGCCACTACTGTTATTAACCGTTTTAAAGCAGTAGTGTAGATCCTGCCAATGTTTTTTGGTTGGTAGCGCTTCCATCTAGAAGCACCTTTAGATTATATGGAAGCACGGGCAAATGAGTCTGAGAACCCCGAAGGTGAAGGAGGAGGAAACTGGTGCTGAGAAGTTGCCGCAGCAGCAGCCAGCTGAAGAAAATGACCCTCAAGAATGTTGAAACAGCATTTGTGTTTAGTGATCTAAAAGTTGTTTTGAGGAACCTGGCTGTGTTGGATATGCTACTTTCAAAGTAAATGTCAGGATTAGAGAATATGATTGGGGCCTGCCTCAAGTTGTTGCCATGTGGGATGCTCCTGGTCAGGGTTCCTGCCAGTTTGCCAGTCACACCCTTTTCCAGGATACACCGTTTCCATCCCTCCGATTTCTGCCCCCACCCCCTTGCTGAAGCTAAGCAGTTCTAATTCTGGCCAATGCATAGATAGGTGACCACCTGGACTGCTGGAAAGAAGGCAGGACCTAAATGTAACCAGTGGTGTAGTGGAACCAGTGCTCATCGGGACACAGTGCCAGGACCTTTTTATTAGCAGGGACACAGACATCATCTGCCACCATCCCTCAAGCGTCCCGGTTTCCTCTGGTTTAGCTGCAATCCTCACAGTAGCTGGGAGGTGGGATGGATTTTCCCTGCAAGGATGTATCGTTCCCTGTTGTAATGCAGTATTTTGGGGTGGCTGAGTCCTGAATGGCTAATCCAGACTCATTTGCTTTATGAAAGACCTGGTCTTTGTGCAAATGAAAACTGCTACAACTGGTTTGTTGGAACAGATCAACACAGCTGCCTACATTGTTGGATCCTCCTTGGGGGTGGGGCTGTGGAGAGTGTCATGATGAGCAGTTGCACTTCAAATGTTACCATTACACCATTGAATGTAATAAATACATAAATATAAAAGAGTGGTTGCCATTGATTCATAAGAGAAATAGCAAGGCATTGTGGGATAAGAGCAAACCTTTCCTCCAACTCTGGCCCTGGTTGGTCTAGTTCTCACTGTCAGAGTTCTTGCAAAAGGGGAAGGTATAAAATTAAAATACTGCCTTCCCAGGGGTCCTGCAATAGACAAACTTTCCCTTTGCATCCTGCACTCATCATAACACTGAGCATTTTGCCAGTCATAATTATAAATGGCAATTAACCAGGAAAGCATTTGAAACTTTCCATGTGCAGAAAGAAAGAAAAAACCCAAGCATATGTTCTGAGAAATAAAATAAAACTTATGTCAGTGCGTTGGCACGGAGCCCTTAAAATCCTGGTTACTATCAATAATATAATGAAAATATATCTCGTGGTTTATACGGTATATAAGATAATATAAGCAGCAAGCGTGGATTGCTTACTGCATTGCTAATCTCCCAGCAGGTCAGCTATAATGAATGCACTCCTTCTCACACATAATTTTTAATAAGATAACTTGCTTTAAAGTGAGGCAGTCAATAGGCCCGTTTGCCAGCAGATTTCTCCACAGGAGAAACAGCCATTACACAATATCAACTGTTTTCTTCTGGCTGTACAAAAATAAAGCATAGATGGAGGCGGGTGGCCGATGCAAACTATAAATTTAGTGGCAGATGCGCATGCATAGAATGAGAGCAAAAAGGGATGTACAGTTCCGAAAAGATGCAGAAAGGTTGTTCTGAGCCTATTCAAAATGCTTATATAGCCCCAAAGAACTGAAGACATGCCCTGAGAAAAGAGAAAATCCAAAATATGTTTATCAGCACAACACATAATAATTTAAAAAGCTATAGCTATACTACTGAACGGAAGTAGCAGGTGTCCCCGGACATGTTAATCTAGGGTGGCCAGAGGTTCTCTTTTACAGAAGACAGTCTTCTATTTGAAGGGCTGCCAGAGGACTATCCTCTATTTTGAAGGAGTCCTCTATTTTAAGAAATGTCCAGTCTAAGTCTGGTTTAAAGATAAAGCACCATCAGAAAGAAGAGAAGGGCCTTGAAGTTGCCCATCAGCAGCACCAGGACAGCAGGCTGAGCAAGGTACACGGATCACCTGGTCAGATTCTCCCACACTATAGTGAGATGTACAGTATTTCTATTTAAATTGCAATAGTTATTTTTATGTTTGCATCTCCATATATAAATTAGCATATGCTGATTTTATGCAAATCAGCACCCTCTTTTGCCCACTCTTTTGATAATGCGCTTCCTCTTTTCTGGCCACTCAATGCCCATTGAGTCAGATTTGGCTATATATTCTTGCAATGCATCATGGATTCAGGCCTGATCTTGATATGTGAGGGCAGGCCTGGTATCAGCATTCAATGTCCTCAGGTAGTTGCCTCATGTTCCTGTGAAGGGGAAGGTAAAAAGAAGGAAGGTGGGAGAGTAGGCAGGGAGGGTGAAGAATGGAAAAGGCAGGATATGAGCTATCCTGGAGCCTCTTCCAGCCTCCTTACATCCCCCTACAAAATGCCCCAGGGTGGGAGGATGGGGAAGTGAGGACCGTCTCTGCTGCTGCTCCCACACTGCATAGGATGATTGTAAGCTTACGATCATTGTGCCCTTATTTATTTCCTTCATTAACAAATCACAGGGAGGTGTAAAAAGATAATTAACTGATAAAATAAGACAGAAAGTTGCAAAGAATCTGCCCTGCTATCTCACAACTCTCATTCTCATGTATTTAGCTGCCTGTGTAGGAGACTTCATACAACCAGATGCCATATGTTTGTTTTTTTTGGGTAGATGTGGGATAATGTCTCTTTTGATTGCCGAGCGGATGATGAAATGTGATGAGATGGGCTTTGAACTTAGATCTCAATTTTCTAGGGCCAGTGACAAGGTATTGGGTGCGTTCGGATGACACTTTAGTCCATGTTGTGGGAATAGTCCACTCCATGGATGACTATTTGTGTGACATCCTTGCATGCTGTGTGTATGAGTTTCCCAGAGGTATTTGGCTGGCAAGTGTTGTCAGAATCAACTCAAGACATTCCATGTACAAAAGCCAACTGGACTGGCTGTTGAATATATACTGACACAAGGCAAGACCTATGGCACATAGCTTTCTTTTTCAACACCTTGTTGTCATCTCCCAGCATCTGCCTCCTGAGGTGACTGTCTCATTCTGGACCTTCTCTGAGTGTCGGAGGCAAAGTACTGGATGAGGTGGACGTCTGTTCGATGTAGCAAAGTAGATCTTACGTTGCCTGTCAATCCCATTGAATGCTAATGATCTCCCTCAGGTAATTAATTTTGTTTCTCTATCGGAAATTAAAAGTGCCACAATGAAAAGAAACACCAGTATATCCCAGAGACATAGGAATGTAGAGATTGGGGGCTGTGGGGGGGGGGGGGAAGACGAAGGATGTGTGAGAGGGAGACTCATATTGGGATCCCAATGATATGTACCAATCTGTAGCACTCTGTAAGGTGTGCCTCACTCCACAGGCAACCTCCCAGCAAGAGAGAAATGACCTACTGTTTCTCCATCAAGGGCAGCACACTTGGAAACCCAACAAAAGCAACACAGGGAGCCTGGATTCATGCATGCATCAATAAAGGTTGCCATGCAACCTATTGTGAGAATTTTATCAGCAACAGATGGGCTTTTAATACTCTCCTAATCCATACTTTAAATAATGCCTCAATACCTTGCCTGATAAATATGATTAAACCAAACCACTCTCTAACAGAGATCCAGTAACAGCATTGGTGGCCAAGCTACAGTTATGACATTGTGCACAAAGAAAAAGATGGGGATTTCCTAAAAAGCATTCAAAAATTCTGCATATCTTTATGAAAAATCAATCCCTGATACGTTCTCATCAAAGGTAGAACTATCCTCACTGTACTGTGGATTGGGACTCCAGGCCTGAAGTTTTCCACTGCTGTTGTAGTCTAACCCCTGATTGATGCAGGAAATCCAAAGCTAGAGCAGTACAAAGAGACGTCTGTCCACTGGCCTGTGCTTGAAGACCAGCAAGGGGAA
Source organism: Anniella stebbinsi (assembly GCA_029215795.1). Classification (NCBI taxonomy): domain Eukaryota; kingdom Metazoa; phylum Chordata; class Lepidosauria; order Squamata; family Anniellidae; genus Anniella; species Anniella stebbinsi. The sequence continues at coordinate 151,222,716 of JARDYH010000001.1, forward strand.
GCCCACTACCCCTCTGAGTAACTGGTTCCATTATTGAACTCTCCTTCCTTTCAAGATCTTTCTCCTAACATTTATCCAAAACTGACCCTCCTGCACCTTCAACCCACGCTGTCATTTGTCTCTCTTGAATCTGCTGAAAACCAAGTTTTAGTAAATCCAAATCCGTGTTGTTATCCGGGGGGGGGGGGGGGGAATCTCTTTATCCACTCTCCTTAAACATTAAAAAAAATGCAGCAGATTTGTAATTTTCTGAATACTAAAAAAATTCTCAGTAAGCCCCATTTTAAAATAGATGCAATCTGCAATTGATTCTTTCAGATGAAGTCAGATATGAACCAATAGATTCTCAGAGAATGATTATGGCATATTACTTTTATGGTCTCTAATATTGATAGAAAAGTAACAATTATGGGAAAGTTTGATCCCAATTTATTACATGCAATGACTAGAAAAATAATAATTTTTCAGGTAAAATCCTAAACCTATATGAATGTCAATAAGGCAAGGCACCTGTCAATATCATGGCTCATGATGAAATCTGCCTACAGAAGAGGATTTCTTGAACAGGTTCCTGCATAGCAGTGTGAGACAAAAGTTGTCTTTGTTCTTGCTGTTGCTTTGCATACCAACATCTGATAATGTTATCTATTTTATGTTTAGGAATGTTATTTTGGAAGTGGATAGTTCAACTGGTCAATGTAAACTGGACTTTGTGTCCCAGTAAGAGCACATGTTGGGATTCCAAACAAAAAGCAGCTCAGGAAGAAAACCAACTAGCAGTCAACGAATTCACTTGTTTGCCTACCATGAGAAGCATGCCATTTGATTCCTGATTTCATAGCAATAGTTATATCGGTGAGGAGCCAACAGCTGCATGTTGCCTTTCAGTTAATAATAATAATAATAATAATAATAATAATAATAATAATTTATTTCTTACCTGCCTCTCCGTCTGGATCGAGACGGGGAACAACAACATGATAAAATACATAAAACTGATTAAAACATGACACATATTATTAAAACTGCATAAAAATCCTAAAACATCCTAAAAACATCCTTAATCAAATTCTCCGAGGACCTTTCCACTATTGTTCTGATATCATTTGTACCATTTGGAGAATGCATCCTCAAAGCTTGCGGAGGTGTAGAGTTTTCGAAAAACCTTGATATTAAAATACCTCTGCATTGGAGAGTATCTCTGCACTCATATACTAGTTTAGCCTTAATGCATCCATTAAAAGTAATTAGAGCACATGCAGAAATATAATTATAAAACAAATATTCTATACAAATTATATCATCTATATTCATCAAGTCCATATTGGCCCCCCTTAATATTTCCATAAAGTGCAATTCAGTTCAATTGGTCCTACACCATCCTAAACACCCTAGGCAGGGGTAGGCAACCCAGTGCTCCTTAAATGTTTTGGATTACAATTCCCAGCAGCCTCATTTGGTATTGCCAATTGTCAGGGATTATGGGAGTTGTAGTCCAAAACATCTGGAATGCACCAGATTCCCTACTGTGCACTAACATTCTGAGTAAACCTGCATAGGCTTTTCAATGATCAAGTCTGAAGTTACATAAGCCCAATAGGAGTGAATTTATATCATTTGCACTTGGCAAAAAAGTAGAGATGCTGACATTTTTATAATTACCTGGATTGGAACATGAATTCGTCCAGCACCACTTTCCTGAAGAGTTCTTCTCTGGCTTGGTCTTCAATGGAGCTACAACAAGTCTCCAGGAATGCCACTCTGGAAGCCCTGGTGTGCTGCAGCATGCGCCGGGGAGACAGAGATGGAGAGGAAAGAAACAGAAAGTCTTTCTTCCTCCTCGCTCCTCAGCACCACTGCCAATGCATCATCTGATATTAAAGGTTAAATAAAAGAGGACTGTGCTTTGTAGTTGCCCTACCCTTGCACCAGTTGCCCCATTGAACAGTGAGACACCTGAGTAAACATGCATAGGTTTGTGCCATTAGTGTTCAAATCTGAAGTTAGATAAGCCTTTGTGGATGGGGTGGATTTTTTCTTCAGCCTGCCTTCTTGCATTGGCTGCCTGTATGTTTCCAAGCCTGATTCAAGGTGCTGGTTTTAACCTATAATGCCTTACATAGCTTGGGACCATAATACCTGATGGAATGCTTTTCCCGACCTGAACATACCTGGACACTACAACCAACATCTGAGGAGCTCCTCTGAGTGCCACCTCCAAGGGAGGCTCAGAGGACAGCAACAAGGATAGAGCCTTCTCAGTGGTGGCCCCCCCAACTTCGGAATGAGCTAACCACCGAGGCTCACCTGGCGCCAACACTGTTTTTGGTGCCAGGTTAGGACTGTCCTCTATTTCCAGGTAATTAATGGCAAATGATGGGGGAATTTATGCCAGTCATCTAAACTGGTCTAGTATTCTATTGAAACTGTTTTTAGCTATCTAAATTGTTTTAAATGTATATTTATATTTTATGCTATATATTTTATGTTGTATTTTATTATCTTATGAATTGTTGTAAACTGCCCAGAGAGCATAGGCTATTGGGTGGTATATAAATGATAACAACAACAACAATACCTAGAAAGGGGATCTAGTAGTTTGGGGATGGGTGGGGGATTTTAGAAGCCTGCTTTTCCTTGACATGGGCTTTGAATAGCCCTGTGCATTTTTGAGTAACAATGTTCATTCCTGTCCTGGTGGTTCCCCAGTTCCTGGTAGGACAAGACTGGATAGGACGATGGTGGCTTCTCCAATGTTTGACCTTTCACTTTTGACTTTAATGAATTGTGGAGGATGGAGTCCTGTCCTTTGGAGATGCTTCAGGGTCTGCTGTGCCACTCAGCTTAATTACTAAGGTCATGTCAGAAAGAGCCTAAGAAATCTTGAGTACAAGCCAGGAGTCTGGCCATTCTTAGGCTGTTTTTTGATATCTTATTGCTTGGAACTAGGTTGACCATGTGTTCTCTGTTATAGCAGACAGTCCTTTTTTGGAAGGGTGGCCTGAATACTGTCTTTTAGTTTGAAGATGTCCTACGTATGAAGGACTGACCTGTCGAAGTCTGGTTTAAAGAAAAGGAAGAGCTGGGCCTTGTAGTGGCCCAACAACAGTAGGCTGACCATATGAAAAGGAGGACAGGGCTCATCTAACTTTAACAGTTGTAGAGAAAAGGGAATTTCAGCCAGTGTCATTTGTATGCAATTAGTTCCTGGTGAAATTCCCTCTTCATCACAATAGTTAAAGTTGAAGGCACTATACTAGAGTGACCAGATACACAAGAAGGCAGGGCCCTTGCAACTTTAACTGTTGTGTTGAAGAGGGGATTTCACCAGGAACTAATTGCATACAAATGACCCTGGCTGAAATTCTCTTTTCTCTACAACTGTTAAAGTTACATGAGTCCTGTCCTCCTTTTCATATGGTCAGCCTAAACAACATAATCTAGAGAGCAGACTGAACAAGGCACACAGCTCATCTGGTCAGAGTCTTCCACACCATGGTGAGAGATACTGTATTTCTATGGACATTATAATCATTATTTCTATATATATGAATGAGTATATGCACATTTTATGCAAATAGCTGTCTCTTTTGTCCTCTTTTTCTGATGATGCGTTTCCTCTTGTCTGGTGATTTTCAAGTGGCTACCATATTTGGAACCGAGACATTGCCATGTGTGGGAGGGAGAGATCCTATATGCCTCCTGGACAGTGGCTCCCTGCCACTTCTCCTCATAGCCATGGGGAGAACTGCTCCGGCTACCTCTCTGCACTTAGAAAATGGAGCATAGAGATGGGGAAAAGAGGGGGTGTTCTTCTTGGGGACAGGGAGGGGAGTAGACTGGGGTGCCTGAGACGAGATATCCTGTGGTTGCCCCAGCCTTCTTCCCTCCCCCTCTGAGGTGTCGCTTCTAGACAAGGGAAATCACCATCTAGTAGAAATGCAGGGTGGCTGGAGCATGGAGGCAAAGATCATCTCTGCTGTCCTCCCACCTTGTATTAGCTACTCATCAGCCACATTGGATTGCACCTTAGCCTGCTTTCATTTAAAGAAAGGCACAATCCCTATGCATATTTAGACAGAAAAAAAATTCCTACAACACCCAGCATTCCCCAGCCAGCACAGCTAATTGGGGATGCTAGGAGTTGTACAACTTTTTTGTTTAAACATGCATAGGATTATGCCCTTAACTTCTTTTTTTCTTGTCAGATGCTTTGAGGGTCCACTCTCTGATAGGATTTCTATGAAAAAGAACAGGATAAATATCCCTCCCATCAGAAAGGGAGAGCTTATCCTAGAGAGTTTCTGGAACAAAATCGTATTTCCAAATGGTCAAGTTAAAAGAAGTGTATGAAGCTTTCAGTTTGGTGGAGAAGTCAAAGAGTGTTTCATGCTGGTTGTATAACCGTAATAAAATTTATCTATCTATCTATCAAAGAGTGTTCAAAGAATGGAGTCCATCACTGTGTAGAACTATTTATTTATGACACTCATATGCTCCAAATCCTCAAAGGGCTGTGCAAGTGGTTCTCCCCACACTCACCTTTATCATCACAACAACCTCCAATAAGTTATTCTGAGAAACAGTGATTGGCTCAAGGTTTTCCAGTGAGCTCTGGAATTCCCCGGCCCTCCTCCAACCCTGTAACCATCGCATCACACTGGCTCAATTCGGACGACACAATAAACAACTGGTGTGGGGGAAACAATCGTCAGTTGTTTGACTATCATGTTATCCGAATGCTGCCATAGTCAACTCAGTGCTGATCCTAATCCACACCACAGTTGATTATTTATTACCATGTTTGTGTGGGGAGTACCCCCTAGATGAACAACTGTAAAGTTGATTATTACCCCACCATTGACTATCGTGTTGTCTGAATTGAGCCACTGACTCTAATGTGTCTGTCTTATAAAAAGGTGGAGAGGCGCTGATAAAGAACTTTCCTTTAGAAGCAACTAGGAAAGAAGTACGCTCTATAATAGCAAATTCAAGTGCTGAGTGCCAATGCTATGTAGCAAAAACGGGACCACCAAAAAACTAGAAGGGGGCATCAGTGTGGTTGGGGAATCCTAACTTTTGGAGAAGTACAAAAAAACCTTTAGGAAAAAAACCTGAAAGGGGCACCCCCCCCCCCATCCTCAAACAGCTCAGTGAGCATACTCAATGGCCACAGAATACTCAGTGTTGGGGGGGATATGTGGGGAGAGAGAGGGAATGAGGGAGGGAATGGACAGAATGGCATATTCTGGATGAGGCCATGTCTGACTGGCTGGAACACCGCAAAGCAACTTTTTCTTGAAAGCTCCACTTGTTCTTCTCTGCGGTTCAAGTAGCAAAAGAAGCGGGCCTTCAGAATTTTGAGTAGTGTGTGTATACACACCACAGCATTCTCATACCACTTTCAAAAAACTAAGCATTGCTTGTTTTTGTAACAGTCATTGCTATGCAAAGACATGGTACGTCGTGTCAACGAGGCACTGATTAACTCCGTATTATGCAATGGCGCAGGATGGATTTGAATAAAGCTCCCACAGACGACTTGGCAAGATGTATCGTGTCAAATGAAAGGCTCAATATTATGCCTTGACAGAATACATCATTACAGCAGCGGAGGAGAGATCATGTTAGTGTGGAGTATAAAGCCATTAGCACTAAGATTCTTGACATGCTCCGGCTTGATAGTTTTATATCCATATTGAAATGACGCATTTTAGATTATGTTAAAAGAGCCATGTATTAGCTGCTCAGATCTCTCTCTCTCTCTCTCTCTCTCTCTCTCTCTCCCCCTCCCCCACAACAATTTATTCCATGGAGCATTGAACATGGGAAAAGTCGCATCTTGAACGATCCTTCGGATGGCTTTTGGATGCCTCTTGGTAGCAGACAGCTGGGGCAGGGAAGTGTATGAAACAGAAGGGAGAGAGAGAAAGCGCCCATGTCTGCACATGTCTGTGAGATTAAAAAAAAAAACAGCACCCAGGTGTCTTATGTGTGCATGCATGTGGATGAGAAAACATCAGCTTGTTTCTGTACAACTGCCTACCCCAACATAATACCCTCCAGATGAATTGGAATCCAACTCTCATCCCATCCTGGCTGGGCATGACAAGAATTGAGCATCATATCTGGAGGGCACCACATGTGGGGGTTCAAACCCTCCTGTCATGCAATCACCAGAAAGAGATTCCATCTCCAAATCAATAGTTCTTTTATTATTCAGAACAGTCAGTCTGTCAAACAATACAGATTCAGTGCTTGGCTAAACTGCCCTGATCCTAATTAGCTTATCTCCAGTTCTCTATGAGAGAAGGCCTACAGTGAGATAGACAGTTGTTGCTAATCTACCATTACACATTTAATACAGGAGTAGAGAGCTTTCTCAGTCCTGCCTTCATGGCAGGTCTTCCCCCAATTGTCTCCAGTGACTGGCTAATTTGGTAGAGCATCTCAATTCCCTTGCTTGCGCTGCCTGCTTCAAATGGCAGAAGGATCATGCATCTGCCAAGTCTTAGTTTTCGGCTGACTGGTGTGGAATTAAATGTTTGGCAGCAAACACAGATTTTCCCACCCTGTGGTGTACCTCTCATCCTTTCCCTGTCCACCATTTTTCTTTGAAACTTTTCTCTCCTCTTTCCAGCCCTTTCTTCCCTGTCAACTGGGGTTCCCTCCATTGACTTGGTCTGCACAAAATGCTAACCCATGGTTTATTTAAACTATGGGTTGTTGAATTTTGGGATTTTATTATTGTTGGGTTGACTCTGGGTTGTTTAAACCATTGGTTGTCATTACATGTGAACCCATGGTTTCTTCATGGGTTGTTTTTGCCAGGAGCTTATGGGCAAACATGGTAAAACAAAAACAAAAACCAGCCACTCTGCATGCCAATACTACAGCACCACAAAGGTATTTGAGATACAGGGAGGGAGCAAATGAAGGAGGAGGGAAACAAACAATCCAGGTATTAAGAAGGGAAACAAACAATCCAAGGAATGAGAAAACAAACTATGGTTTGTTTAACCATCTGCCAGACAAACTGGGATAGAGCAGCAAACCATGGGTTAAATAAAGCATAGGTTAGTGTAATGTGCCAACCAGGTCTATATGTGCTTGCCATGTATGGGAAAAGAACTAGGCAGAAGGATTGTAGTGCAAAAATAGCAGTTGGGGAGAGGGTGAAGCACTTCCCTTCCTGCCTGCTGCTTCTCCCTTTCAAATGCCCCCTTAGCCATGTGGCACATTAGCAGCATATACAGGGTTGGGAATTAGTGAACATTTGTATCCACCAGGGCTGTGCACAGATCTGGATCGAATCCCGAATCCAGATCAGTTCAGGCTGATCCGGGCTTTCCTGATCAGATCCACGATCTGGATCCAATTCAGATCTGGTCAGAGCACTCCCTCCTGCTCTCTCCCTCCCACCCCCACTCTCCCTGCTTACCTGCTGCCTCCTCCGCATTGTCCCCCATAGTCATCTCTCCTCGCTGTGTGCCGCTGCATTTCCCATCTGCTCAGCACCACATTTGCCGGTTGAGGCGGGTGACGTCATCACCCGATGCGACTGGGAAATGCGACGGCACACAGTGAGGAGAGAGGACTACGGCAGGACAACACGGAGGAGGCAGCATATAAGCAGGGAGAGTGGGGGGAGGGAGGGGGAGAGCAGGAGGGAGTGCTGTGCACAAATCCAGATTGGATCCGGATCCGAGTCAGATCGGATCGCGCCAGATCTGGACCTGACAGATTGGGATGCAGATTGGATCGGGGGGGGGGGGGTCTGTGCACAGCCCTAGTTTCCACCCTGGATTGCAATGGAAATGAAGAGAGGTAACACAAACAAAAAAAAAATTGAAGTAGCATGACAATTTAAGAAGAACTTTGGCCAGATCTACACCTTGTGTCAAATAATGATGAATATGTAATAACAAGCAGGAAACAACAGCATGAGCTTCTTTAAAGAAGCGCTTTATAGCACACTCATGAGTGGCCACTCCCTCAGTTGTTTTGTTGGAGAACTTCCCAGGTAACTTAAAAAGAGAATTGGAAGGGTTATTGAGGGGAAAAAAATAATTAAAGTGAAAGATTGGCTAAAGAGAATGGTTAGTAAAAAGCAAATAGAAGAAGCTTTAAGAGGACAAAAAACCTTATGGTTTAAGTGTATACAATTGGAACAATGGACACAGAAATTGAAAAAGAAAAATAAGGACTGTAGAAAGGAAACAAGATTTGAAAAGTTAATTGAGTCAAGAGAAAAGGAGGGGGAAAATAAAAGTAAAAAAGGTATAATAAGTGAAATATATAATATATTGATAGAGGAGGGAGAACAACAAGAAATTTTGAAAACATTCTGGGAAGAGGATTTAACAAAACAAATTACTGAGTATAACTGGGGGAAGATATGGGAACTAAGAACATTAAAGTTGTTATCAATAAGATAAAAGAGAATCATTATAAAATAATATGGAGATGGTATCTCACTCCCGTAAGATTACATCAAATAGATAAGAAAATTGCAATGCTATGCTGGCGGGGTTGTCAGGAGGTGGGGACATATTTCCATATGTGGTGGACACGAATGTACAAAAATTTTGGAAAAGAGTTTTTAAAGAAATAAGTGAAATACTGGGTAATAATGTGGAAGCAAGTCCAAATCTAGCTTTACTTTCGATGTTTGATAAAGAATATGGGAATAAAAATATAAGAGAATTGATTAATTGCAACTAATGATAGATTAACATGTAAAATTAAAATGAGGAGGGGATTATCCAAAAAGAATGATTTTGAAAGTATTTGGGGACCATTTATAGAATATGTTTTAATAAAGTGGAGAGGATGTACACCTTCAAAAGAAACATTGCAATTCTGGAAAAATGTGTAATATATTAGAGCAATGAAGGTCTCAAGGGTAGGGGAGCATGGGGGGGATGTCAAGGTTTTGTTTATGTATTATGTTTATTATATGTTTATTATATGTTGAAATAATAAATAATTTAAAAAAATGAGTGGCCACTCATGGATGTTCACGGGTCATTTTGATGACACTGTCAGCCTCCTGCACATTTCCTACTCCATTCCCTGATTTTAGCGGTAAAAAATAAACCTCAGAAAAACCAACTCTTCTGAGATATTGGTACTTGTTGGGTTTCCCCACCATGTACAGGTGACGTTGTGCTATAAAATGCCCACTAGAGGGCACTGTCTCATTGAATTTTATGGGCCATGTGGTCACTGCTCTCTTCCTTGTGTAATTACAGCTTGTTGCAAATGCAGAAAAGAAGTAGGAAACAGAGTCACAGTAAGGGAGCACAATTTCCCTATCTGAAGGAGCTCTATGAAAACAGTATATGGAATGTGGATTGTGCCCCAACATTTATCAGTACACTTCAATACCACTATAAAGCAGTAGTGGAGATCTAGCCTTTGTTGAGATGTAAGTACTATAAGTAGAAAATGGAGAGTTCATGATGGAGAAATGTATGCAGTAGAAGGTGGCCTCGAGGTTTTATTGTTCATAAAATTCACACAAGGGTATGCATATGAAGTTTTGATGTAATACAATTCTTGATGTAATACAATACACTATTTCCAAAATCTTTTGCACATTTCCTTGGAGGTGAGTTCCACTGGGCTCAATGGGGCTTACTCTCAGGTAAATGGGCACAGGATTGCAGCCTTAACTAGTGTTGTTTGAAATATACAGCATGCAACTGCACTGAAAGATGTTTTATTTCCTAAAGACACACATACAACAGCTGCACAGGAAGGAAGAATCCAAGAAAGGAAGAATCCCAAACTTCAGAAAAGTGTCATCTGAACAAAAGTGACTTGACAGCTTTTATCTCAATTCCTTGACTGCTGCTTAAGAGGATTAGTGACACCGGGTAGCTTCATGAGAGTAGCTAACGGTAAAAGGATCAATTGCAACTCATAGCTAAAAATCAATGAAATGTGTCTCACTAAATTGGACTTATCCTCAGGTCACCGTAGAGAATGCATTACCCTGCCCTTATTTAGTTACACGATTAGAGTCCAGAAATGATCATAAATGAGACTCCTTCAAGTCCTTTGAAATAGATAGTCTTCAAATTTTTGTGGCAATTAGAGGTTAAAGAAGCTTCAGAGAGCAAGCCAGCGAGATGCCCTCTTGCCAAAACGGATCCTGCTGCTTTAGTGATTATTTCAAGTTCTCTGCTGTGGGAGGCAGATGAAGGATCTCATATTTATTGTGTGTGTGTGTGTGTGTGTGTGTGTGTGAGAGAGAGAGAGAGAGAGAGAGAGAGACAGACAGAGAGAGAGACAGAGAGAAAGAGAGACAGAGAGAGACAGAGACAGAGACAGAGAGAGAAGTCAAGGAGAAATGTCCAAAATAAAAACTATTAATAAGTAAAAAAATAAAAACTATTACCAAATGGAAAGTTGTATTTGGATGGAAGTATATCACAGAATGGGTCCCCCATGCTGTAAGGAGAATATGTCCATACTCAGCTGAATGTGAAAGGATGGTGGAGAAAATCCCACTGGACTGCGCAATTAGAATAAAAAGAAAAGCAAGGGAATTAGTAGATCCAATGATTTTCTGGGAGACTAGAAAGAGCTGGAAGAGGGAGAAGAATATGGGTAGCTATGGACCTCCATTTTATCTTATATTTTAAAAGAGGAGGCTTTGGGGGTTATTGGGGTGAGATTTGGGTGTGTGTGTGTGTGTGTGTGTGAGAGAGAGAGAGAGAGAGAGAGAGAGAAAGAGAGAATATACTATCTGGGAATATGTCCCATTGACAGACAGACAGATGGACAAATATAAGTCCCATTGGATTCATGATTCATGGATTCATGACATGTATATGATTGTGCTGTAAAATCATCTTTATCACTTGGCAAGATGATCTAGGCTACTAATTTACCCTGGGGTGAGAAAGGTAATTTGGTCACCTACATAAGCTCTGTATATATGGTGGAGTTGTGGCAGGAGAGCACACTGTTTCATACTCCAGTATTTGCATGTGCTCAGGGTGTGTGCTCAGGGCATGTGATGTAGCAGCCTCCCTGAAGATAAGTAGGTCTCGTCAGTGCCTGAATGGGAGACTGCCTGGGTATACCATGTGCACCACCCTAGGTTCCATGGTAGAAGAAAGATGGGAAGGAAAGAAATCATAAATAAAGTCAGAACAAAACATTTTGAACAACAGATATCATCCCTTTAGATGGTACTAAATTATCAGGAGGAAAAGAACTTTCTGGTGATTTACTACACAACCCTGTATATGCCTACTCAGAAGTAAGTCCCACCGATATTATATTATTATATTAGGTTATGTTATAAATGATATGTTAGACTTTGGCTGAATTCGGACAACACGATAGTCAATGGTGAGGTAATAATCAACTTTACAGTTGTTCATCTAGGGGGTAATTCCCAAACAACATGGTAATAAATAATCAACTGTGGTGTGGATTAGGATCAGCGCTGAGTTGACTATGGCAGCATTTGGATGACACGATAGTCGATACAACTGACGATTGTTCCCCACCCCCAGTTGCTTATTGTGTCGACCGAATTCAGCCTCTTTGTTGTTTTTGCTGCAACAGACTGAGATGTCTACCCTTCTGGAAATTTTTACAGTGAGGGGATGGCGTGATTGTGATAGTACAGAGCTGGGACTCCATTGGACAAGGACTCCATTAGACAGCATTCCAAGTCAAATAAGAAGCAAGAAACTAAGGGTTTTATCACACCTATCCAACCCCCCCCAGGTTGCTTCTGCAGGTTCCCCCTCCGTTTCCTATTCGAGTCTAGCATTTTGAATCACATGTGGTCGGTATTGCTGCAATACCTCAGCTTGGCCTGTTGAACTTTGCCTGTTTTGGACTTTGCCCATTCAGGGATAAATCGAAAGAGAAACTAAAAACTGTGACCTCAGGGCAGGACAGCAGCAGGAGGGGGCGACGTCATGCGTGTCCAGCGCTGAAGAAGTGGAGTAAAGTCGCGGTGGGTGTGCTTAAAACCGTCTGTGTGATAACGACCTAAGGTAGTGGATCAAGAAGGGAGTTGGTACTGATGAAACAGCTTGGCGTGAATTTCTCTTGATCTGCAATAGTATACCCTTTCATAATCAACCTGCCATTAAGATTACGACATTAGTAATTATTGCCATAGTATGTATTAAATACACTTAAAATATAACTAGGATTACTTGACAAATCCATTTCTAATGCATATAAATGACTTAGAAGAGTACCACAATCTTTACTTAAAACAAAAAAGGAGGCGAAATCTATAAGGTATTGTTATCTAATATACCGTGATCCATAAAAAAAGCTATTAGCCCTGGAATTAAAGAAGATGGTGTTTACTAAGTAAAGAAATACAACAATATTACTTTCATGTGCCATGTATTCATTTCCACCATTAAGGATTGCAATGTGAAATGTAATAAAGAGTCTCTAAATAAGGAATAAGAGAGAGCCAGCATGAGTGCAATAAACTTTTCACAATGGGTTCATAAGATTATACTAATTAAAGATAATCTCGTTTGAACTGTTTTTACATTCTAGGGAAAAATAATAATTTGATGTCATTCTATTGGAAGAGTCATTGGTACAAAGGCTCTGGGGGGTACTGCTTAACTCCCCCCCCCCATTATGTGTAATATTAAAAATTAGGGCTGATCTATGGGAAGGTCTTAGATCTAGTAATCTCTCCTCCAAAGATCCACCACATATTCCGTTAAGCCTCCGTAATTATCTTCCCTTATCTGTGACAAGCACAGACTAATCAGTCTCTTAGGGAGTTCCCTGCAAACCACTGAGAAATGCATGTACACTTCACATTTCTTATCAAGCTATTTTGTACTTGGCGTCACATAGGAACTGACAAAAGTTCATTATCATCACAGTCTAGATGGGAATCACCCCAAATTAAGATCCCACCAAAAAAGCTCAGTTTTGAGGCTGGGGAAGGCTGGGGGTGGGGGTGGGGGTGGGGAAGCGATATTGACAATTCTGAAATATAGCTGAGAAGGTCTTAGTTAAGAATAAAAGCAATCTATGGTCTTAGTTCGCTTTAATCCCATATTAAAAGATTAGAAAAAACATCTAAAGAAATCAGAGATAGTCTAATTGAAGGTCTTGCCTTTAATCCTGCAAGTATACTCCCCTTTGGATATGAAGATCTGTCAGTATGGAGTCTTGGGTATCCTCCAAGGAAAAAAGAAACCAGAAGGACTGGACATGCAACATATATTGGGGGAAGGGAGGGGAAAGAGAAGAAAGTTGATGACATCAAAACATATTGCACTGTAACATCAAGAAAACAAAAGAAGAGAGACCCATATACTCCAAGAGTCTCTGACGCTCAATTTAAAAAAGAAAACAGTCATTATTTTGAACTGTAAGTGCAAACCTTCCTGTCCCCAACATGCTGATAAAATTACAAAGGAATCCACTTTCCATTTCTTTACCCATACGAGCAATTCTCCTTATGAATAAGGTTCCTCTTTCTACACTATTTCTACGTGTATATTAGTTTTATTCAGGAAGGCTCCCTCTCCCCACATCCCCTGCCATAATGCTGGTACTTTTGCACTGTGCATGTTACAAAGCAAAAGAAAAATCATAAATGTGTGTATAGTACTATCATGTGTCAGTAGCTGAGATAAAGAAATGGTACATGTGATGTATTCTATTCTGTCTTATCAATGGTTTGCTTGCACACGTGATGGTGTTTGCAGAGTGTTCAGCTATTTAGCACTGTGATCTCATTATGTTCATTGGGTTGGATCCAGACTTAGTCATACTTAGAGTGGTACCCATCGAAATCAATGCAGAAAACGTAATGTATGTAATGTAGATGGATGGACTGATGCAAACATTAATGGCTAAAGTATGTACTTGGATATATCGAGTTGGTTCCAGATTTGGTCAGAGAAGACCCATTGAAATGAATGGCAGTTAAGTTGGTCATGGCTGACTTAAATCCCATTGATTTCAAAGGGTCTACTCTAAGTCTGGATCCAACTCATTGTGTTAGCCATGTTTGGGATCACTCTTGTACCAGTCCAGGAAGCACTGCTCTCACTTCCACTTGTCCTTGGTGATCCTCTGACATAGCCCAATCCTTGGCTAGGCAGTGTCTTGTCATCTCATTCACCATGGTATCCCTCCATGGGTGGATCAATGTTGCCAAACTGGATTAAAAAAAATAGGCAAATAGTTGTAAACCCAAGGACTGGATCTAACAAACCACAACTGGAGTTCCACTAGCAGAATGCGTCTTTCCTCCCCACCTTCCTTCTGAAGCCCTCTGTGCTCCCCAAAAAGCTGCTCCTGGGTGTCAGAGGGTCTCCAAATGGGATGTGACAGAGGGCTGCAGGAAGAAGGCAGGGTCAGCATAAATTGGGGACAGGGCCAGCCCAAGGCATTTGGCTGCCTGAGGTGAAGGACAAGATGGCACCCCTGCATTCCTCCTGCAGAAGCTGACTAGACTGACAGTTGAATTTATTTTACTTCAACACTGGTGATGGGACTGCATCCTCCACCTCACCTGAGGGCAGTAGGCTAGCTTAGGGGGTGCAGGGCAGATTGCCTGGAATACACAGCTCTGTCCTCCAGCACAGGGGAATGGCCAAGGGGCTGCCACTGCTGTCCTCTCATCGACACCTAGCATCTGTCACCTGGGGCAACCACCTCACTCTGCCTCATGGTAGGGCCAACCCTGCTTGAGGACTACCTTTGTGTGCACTTAGGTCCCACTGAAATTAAGGTGAAAAGTTACTCGTGATTATAATGTTCCATTGATTTCAGTGGGAACTGTGATGTTCAGCTGCTGTTGAGATCCGTGTATATAAAAGATTGTAAGTAGTTGTTTGTAAAATGCCATAAAAGAAGGTAAATAGACTTACAGTTATGTTGTAACTAGGTAAGCATAAGGGGGGGAGTGCATGTGTGAGTGCTGATTGGATGGTGGCGGGGGAGTGCCGGGATTGGCTGGCTGTGTGAGAGTGTCTGTGTAGATATTGAGGGAGCTGACAGGAGCTGACAGGAGAGTGGGGGACAGGAGAGTGTGAGAAGAAGAGAGAGAATTATTGTTGACTAGATTAGAAGTTAGGAAGGACCAACGTGTTTTGTTATTTTGGTGGAACTAGATTGTGGGAAAGAGTTTAGTGTAGTTTAGAGTGGGTAGAGTAGGCAGGAGAAACATAGAACGTGAGAGTTTCTATTGTAAATGTTATAAACAGAAAGTACTGAAACCATAAAGCATTGTGCCTGTAACCAATACGAGTATATACCTGAGGAAACCATCATGCTTATTGACTTACATATACTTCTGTTAATAAATCTTGTTAATTACAACTGGTGTGATCATTGGAAGTGTACCTGAGGAAGGTACTGGTGGCAGCGGACAGAAGAAGGGGGATTTGAGGGCTAGGGTGCTGGGCTGTGGAGCCTTGGGGCCTAAAAGAATAAAGGCGGGATGGGAGCAGCAGCAGTAAGCCTAAATTCTCAAACACGTCATAAGCACAGGGGGTTGAAGTAAGCACTGAGTGCGAGTGGTGTCGACAGCCCTGTTGTGTAGCCTGGTGAGTGTCACAGGTGCAGGTAGGGCGTCACAGGAACTAAATGCACTTATTGTGTCTTTCGGGGGGGGGGGATCTGTCTTTGAGCAGAAAAACTGACACCGGAGGATATTCCATGAAGACATATTTAAGATCAGTGACAAAATTGGAACAGATGAACCACCAATCTGAAGTAATAAAGTATTATCATAGAATAGCAGTTCTCTTCATATCCATATCTGTGATATTAGAATGATAGAAGGAAAATTACAAGTCCAAACTAAAATGTGTTAAAACTTGGAGCATTGTTAATTGGACAGGATAAATATAAAACAAAGTGGAAACTGTTGCACTGAATGACTAGAAAATTACTGAGATTCATGTTTCTAAATTACAGAATGATGTATAGATAATAAATGTAAGCTATATAAGCCTAAATGTGTGTTCCCCATTTGCTATTTTACATACAAATATAGTGGAGTATTAAATTACAACACATTTTGAGTTTTCTTTTATTTCTGCCATAAATAATCTCAGATACAGAGAAGTCATTTTGAAAATTTAAATAGGCAATTTCATATTTTATTAAGCATGTATTACATGTTTCTCTTAACTGGGTTCTGGTGGAGCTGCTGCAGAATGTGAATCAAATCATTCTGTAACATGAGGGCTGCTTCGCACATGACATTTGAAACGTGCGCAGCCAAAATATTTCATGTAAAGATGCACAAATGGAATTGTGCAAACCTAGCTAGGGGCATATTCATGTGGAAGCCGGGTGAGGAGCTGAGCACCCAAACAAGCACTGCAAACATGGGTCCTGGTCCAATTCAGCAGCCGGAGAGGCGTGTGGCTGTGTCTAGCTTTGGTCAGGAGAGATGATTTTAATTTTTTAATTTAAGATTATTTTTAGGGTAGGGACTATAGCTTAGTGGTAGAGCACCTGCTTTTCAGAGAGAAGGTCCTAGGTTTGATCCCGGTGTTTCCAGTTAGGGCAGGAAAAAATCTTGGTTGAAACCTGGAGGGCTGCTGCCAGTCAGTGTCAACAATACTGGGGTAGATGGGCCAGTATATGGTAGCGATGTTCAAAATCTTCTCATGGTGGCATACAAGATCAAAACAATCTGTTTGGGAAGGGGAGGGGCTAGGTTTATTTCCCCATCATTCCCCTTGACCAGGTGATGGTGGCTATTGGAGATGTTCTGACTGGGCTTAGACCAAGCACAACTGCAGTTGTTGCGCATGCCTCCTGCTTCCTGTTCAATGACATCCATCGGCTCCAGTCCAGAGAAACCGAGTCACACTAAAGTCTCATTGAAACCAACGGGATGAGTTAGTCACAGCTAGGGTTGTATGAGAAATTTGTTTCAGTTTGCTTTTGATCACGATTTACCCAGTCCCCAACATCCGGATTGAATGCAGACTCGGATGCAATCTGTGGCTGAAGTTCAAACATTTCTGAGCTTGCAGTGTGATTTGCGGACCAAAAAAATATTAATTTGACAACTCATGGACATTTGAAAGATGCACGTGAAAAAATGGGCACTTTTGAAAAATGGACAAAACGCAGCATCGCGGGGAAGCCCCACGGTGGCTGTGAACCTGTGCCTACATTGTTTAACTGATGGGGTGCAGATCTACAGCACCACAGGGCTTTCCCCGCATGTAAACAGCCCCCAACAGCCATGTACTGGACACATAGCACAAATACCAACCACAAAATAGATGTTTCCTGTATTAAATATCATACAGATTCGTATGCCTGCCAATAAGTACATCTTAAACAATATTAGAGCTTGAATTATTTGTCTCTGTGTGGAACATTTTAAATCTTACTGTAATCGATTTCCTTAAGATGTCTCCCAGCAGTATTTGCTGAAACTCAATAGCTACCTGAAAAATCTGTATTTCTTATAGCAAATTTGGCAAGTTATTAAAACTGCTAACTTCAGTACAGAATAAAACCGCAGCCACTCCCTAAATGATGTTTTGATCAATAGGATTACATATGTATATAGGTTGAAAATTGCTCTGTGTCCGCTATAAGTCTAATAAATGACAAAATAATTATCTGGTGTGTGAATCAGAACTTGTGCATTAGAGCCTTGTTAATCAGACTATTGATATTCATTGATAGATAATCCACTCAGCATCTACCACTGATATGGTTGCACTAAAATGCGTAACTCCTTTGTTTTAGTTTAGTTTAAGAACTGAAGCAACGAGAAGAGACTGTTGGGAGAGGAACAGAGTCTGGTTTCTGATTGCGCATCACTGGTGTTCTACAAAAGTGCTCACTGGCTTGCCTGTGATGACTAGGAACCTCTTCCTACACTGATGCATTAAAAATATGTAAAACTAAGGCTGGGTGAACCTGTTAATTTCAGTTCTGCTTGGTTCTCAGTTTTCTGATCCTAAGTTTGTTTCAGCCTGGTTCCATATCAGGGAACCTTTTAAAATTTATTTTAAAGGAAGTACAGACAATTTGCTTACATTTTTGTGTGGACTTCTAATATATACATTATTGCATGCATTTTTTCTTAATGTGTGCTTTTGTTGTAAACCATTTTCCCAGGCATACAATGTTTTAGAATGTAATTTCCACTAATATACACATTTTTGTGTGCATTGTCCCCCAATGTATGCATTTCCCTTAATGTATGCATGCTTTTTTTGAGTGGAGAACTGTATCGCAACATTTGGTAAAATGTGAATTTCAAAGCCCCAGTGTGATTTAATGTTCTTATCAGTTTGGGAGGTGCAAGTTAGGTAAGTTTGTATTTTAAAAAATGCATCAAACGGATTTCTGCTCCAGGGGATTGGAGGCACTGTTATGGGGAGGAGGGATTGGAAAATCTGCTTCTACCAGCCTAGTCGGCAATGTCTAAATCTGGACCATGCCCTCCACCAAACTTCTCTCGTGGGCTATCCTGCACACAGTTACACTAGGCTGTTTTGCATGTTCAAAACAATTCACTATGGGTTATTTAAGCCACAGTGGCTTATTTAAATTGTGGTGTGTGCCAAGAGCAATTTCCATAATTACCACCTGAGCGCGGCTTGTTGTGTCATCTGGGCCTAGCTGGAATGGCGTATTGGAGGAGGAAACAACTCATGGGTTGTTGTAGGGTTATTGGTGAGTTATTTTCTTCTCCAACAAGCCATGCTTCCTGGGGTAGGACAAGATGTCAAGCAGCACCCAGGCATGATTATGCAAATTGCAACCCAGGCATGCCATGACTT
Organism: Anniella stebbinsi; assembly: GCA_029215795.1. Classification (NCBI taxonomy): domain Eukaryota; kingdom Metazoa; phylum Chordata; class Lepidosauria; order Squamata; family Anniellidae; genus Anniella; species Anniella stebbinsi. Next base: position 151,241,510 of record JARDYH010000001.1, read on the forward strand.
AAATAAGCCAAGATGGCTTAAACCACGGTGGCTTATTTTGATAGTACGAACCAGGTCACTGTGTGGAAAAGCTCATCTTTCTCTGTTTATCAATGTTTCTCTCCCCAAAATTAAATATCTTTATAAAAAGCCTTATAGAGCTGCTATATTATGCTGCTCTTTTCGCTACTTTGCTATAAGTCTCTGACTGGGTTTACACTACCCGATGGTGGTTAATAAGCTAGGGTGGTTTGTTAACCACCATGCATGGGGGGAGGATCCCGGGCTTTACAGCTTCTGAGATTGTCCCCCAGGGTGCACACATTAGCGCGATGTCCTAGAAGTCAAGAGGGACGTTCCTGGTGCAGTGTTTGTTTTTTTAAAAAGAAGGGAGAGGTTTGCGCAATTGCGCAGGTGCGATCCTGCGCCAAAGGTAAGTTTTTTTTGGGGAGAAAAAACTTCAAATTTGGCACCCCAAGATGCCGAGAGCCATCTTGGGGATGGTGAAAATGCTGCCCCCACCCCTGATGGGCATGGAGGCTGCCCCGCACAGCTCTGTGCCCATTTGGAGAGTCACACTTCTTGCTGGGAGGAGGGAGGACCTGGGAGACAGGGCCACACTGCCTGCAGTCTTTGGGGTTGTCCCAAGACTGCAGGAAAAATCAGGAAAAGTGGAGTCCCAGTTATTCAAGGAGAACTGAGCGGTCGTCCCTAGTTGACCCTGTTAGATGTAATCCACATCAAGTGTGCAAGAGAATCAGATAGTTAATCAGTTAGAAATATGTTTGTACTGTGTTTGCTATTTTGACTGGTTAGCATCTCTTTAACCTGAAGATTGTATGTGTGTCCCATAATGCAATTCTCAGGTTTGCTTTCTGGTTCTAACTGCTCTCAATGACAGTTATGCTCTCTCTGTGACAGTTATGGTTGTTAATGATAGTTGGTAAGAAGTCTTCAAGAAGACCAGACAAGATTAGTTTCTCCACAACTATTCTATATATTAGTATTTCAGTTATGTTCTAAGAATAAACGTTAATCATTTTTTGTTCTCTAATATTAAATAATTGTCTCTAGCATTGTTCTTTAAGAACACACCAATGTTGACTTCCGCTAACAGGCTCTGGGATTAGCTGTGCATCATTTGGATGCACAGGGACGACCTCGAGCTGACTCCGGGATAAACGCTGGTGTAGACATGCCCCTGATTTACCTTATCACTCTCGCCAGGCCCAACTTGTCTTGATGGTCAAACCTGGCGAATGTGGGTGGCTGGGGTGGTTAACAAACCACCCAGCAAACCTAGAACAGGCCATGGGTTCTGGGTGGTTTATTCACCCATCCTTGTCAGTTTTGGACATCATGACAAGCTGCACATGGCAAAATAATTAGGTAAATCGGGTGCCACAAAACCAGCACATACAGCAGTGGTTAACAAGCCATCGTGGCTTATTAACAACCCTTGTGTTATGCAAACTGGGCCTTTGCTTTTTTTTCTCTGCCCCTTTTCTTGTCCTTATCTAGTTTGTATCACGTGTGTGTGTGTATGTGTGTGTTACGGGGTAACAAATCAATGGATAAATATACATTTTACCATTTTGGGGAGCATTTATACTCCAGGAATAATTATTCGGGAATATTCATTTTACCATTTTGGGGAGCATTTATACTCCAGGAAGAATTATAGGGGAATTTAACTGCTGTGGTGTAATTCCACTGCACAAACTACTAGTATAAATTCACTTTTAGTTTCTCACATTTACATGAGACTGCTCAGTGAGGCTGCCTAGAGATTTGGGTGGAAGTGCTGTTGTCATCAGGATACTGATGACAAGAGATTTGGGTTGAAATGCTATTGTCATATTGATGGCAAGCAGCTTTATCTTTCATTTCCATCTGTTCCACAGAAAGTAGAGGAAGTTCTGAACTGATGTCTGGGGTTGTGGTGGTAATCCAGGAAAGACAGAAGTACTGTTGGTCAGGGTTCTGTAGTTCTGGGTGTAGGCATTCTGCCATGGGTGAGCAGGCATGCAGCATGGGAATACTCCCAAACAGTGGTGTGGTGGTAAATTTTTGAAGTGTAGATGTACATTATGACAGCCCTCATGCCTGCCAGGGAGTCCAAAAACCAAGACAGTCATGTTATCCCATATCAACAAACCCATTCTAGTTGTTTTCATCTCCTCCAGGAACAGGTCTTTGTAAAGCTAACGGGACTGAATTGCCCATTCAAGACCAAACTATCACAAAATCCTTTGTTTTTACAATAGGGATAGCTCACAACAATATATTGTTCGTGGTAGAATCTATTTCCCCTTGGCTATTGGGAAGATTGCTGCTAAACTCAGAGGAAACAGGGAAGGTGGTAGATGATGTCAGCATCCCTCCTAATAAAGAAGTGCAGGCGCTGCATCCCTGTGATCCCTGTGTCCACTACGTCACTGCTCCTGAATCTGGTTCTATTCCTAGATACTTAGGTCAGGAGTACTTTTTGAAGAGCAGCTAAAATAGAGCCTTTGGGGAAAAGCTTATAACTTGAGTTAATTTTGTTGCCCCTGAAATGCTTATTTTGGCACGTTAATATTTCAATTTTTTAATTCAATTGTTGTTCAACTTTGTATTGTGGGTCTTCTCTGGAAAGGGAAGATATAAAAGTTGCAATAAAACAAACAAACAAACAAACAAACAAACAAGGCTTATTTCCATGCATGGCTTTAAACTTACCATGACATGGTCCTCAAAACTGAAGCTATACAAAGCTACAGGGCCTTTAAGATAACCTGTGATTTAGTGATACGCTCAGTATAAATTCTTAGATGAGCTCTTATATTAAATGAAAATGTTTGGCTTAGCCATGCCTTTAAGCTGAAGACATAGCTGAATTATATATTTAAATTAAAACTTTTAGTTAAACAGCCGATATTGTCCAAGCCTGAAGGATCCCCAAATTCTCTGGGCACAAACTGATCTTGAAATTTTTTCAGTACTTCCAAAATCTAATATCTTTTAGCCTTAAGCAATTCTAGTTTCAGGACATATTGCATTCAACCAAGTACATCACATCAAAGAACAAGTTGGATGGATTTGAGATAATCCTTTGAAATGAGCTCTGATAAGTCCTTAGCAGACCTCCCCAACTTTTAAATAAGACTGCAGAGAAAAAGTTGGCGAGTTCAAGCTGCCAATTTTTACACAGTCTTATCTTTTAAAAATTACCCTGTAACTTTGGTTCCACACTAGGAACTCCATCACACCTACTTTTTTTTTCCTGTTATGCACCCGCCATTTTGATCTCCGTTTTATTAGTGCAGCAAGCGCTGGTCCCTTTCACAATCGTCGCTATACTGGGGGACTCTATTTTCACTTGTCTGCTCTCCCGTTATTGTGCCTGCCCCACCCCGCCCCTTCTCTTTCTCCCTCCACTTCATTGGTTCTTGTTGGTTGATGGATGTGGGAACCTCCCCCCTCACTCTGGCTTTGTTGTCTAGCATTTTACTGATTCAATGTTTAATCGTCTGGGCGCTGTTTCGGCAGGCAAGGAGGGTGGGTTTGGAGCAGCACAAGCTCGTTCGACTGGCTCAGCACAAGCCCATTCATTTGACACAGTGTGCTGGAGAAGGAGAACTGCCCCGCCATCCTCTCTCATAAGCAAGCACACGTTCAAAGCACACGCCCCTAACAAATGACATAGCATGAGGATGTCAATACACAGGGCCAGAAGGGCACTTTAATTCCGCATGGAAGAAATAAACCAGACTTTCCCCGCTCTAGGAAAATGTGAAAAATGGAGGGGAAGAGGCGGGGTAACTGCAGGACAGGCACGGCATCATGTGAGTACTGCAAAACAGCAAACCAGACATGATGAGAGTGTGATAAAATGCTGATGGTTCAAGAATGACTTGGCTGAAATGGGTGTTGACGAGGAACTTAATAAAGATAAGGAATGTTACTTGAGTGATCATAATAAATAATAGTAATTAGCATTACTGGAGCACATTTCAAACTATCAAAGCCTTTTTTGTATGTTATCTCATTCTTCCTTTAAGACAAGTGAATAGTATTCCTTTTGCATTATGATCATATACATGTCAAGTGAAAAGTAAGTCCCATTATGTTTGATGGGCTGACTTCCAGATAAGTGGGCATAGGATACACAGAGGCCATGTCTACACCAGCCATTTATCCCAGACTGGTCACATGGTCATCCCTGAGCATCTGAATGACACACATGGGATCCCGGGGTTAATCAGGGATGACCACTCACTTTGCTCGGGACAACTAGGACAGCGGTTTTCCTGAATTTTACCGTGGTCCCAGGACAACCCTGAGGTCTGTGGGTGGTGTGGTGTCTGCTCCCTTCTTCCCTGCAAGTAGTGGGGCTCTGCCACAGGACAGAGCTCTGTGGGGGAGAGTCTGTGTTCATCGGGGGTGAGGGGGGGGTCTTTTGCCATCACAGCAACGGCTCTCACGTTTTTTTTTTTAACACTCCGTGGCACAGCATTGCAATTGAGCACTGTCTCCTTTTGTGGGGGGAATGGCACACCAGAAGGTTCCTCCTTACTTATGGGACAATGTGCAGGTGTGTGCACGTTGGGGGATGATCCCGGAAGTGGGAAAGCCCAGGATCCCTCCCCCCATCCCGGAAAGCCTGTAGGTGAAGAGCCCACCCCACACAAACAAATGTAATATACATCCGTTAGTATCTATATATAACTATAACCAGTGTGGGGTTGTTTTTGTTTTTGTTTCTTTTAAATTGTTTTTTGTTTCTCTGTGGTGGCCCCCCAATTGTGGAACAATCTCCCTGACGAGGCCCGCCTGGCGCCAACATTGTTATCTTTTCGGCGCCAGGTCAAGACTTTCCTCTTCTCTCAGGCATTTGGCAATACCTGAGGAGCCTGGGTTTGTTTTTTGTTTTTGTAGCTTTTTTGGGCTGTTGTAGCAGTTTTAAATGTATGTGTGTATTGTGTGTATGTTGTATGTTTTTGCTATTTTAATTTTTGTATATTGTTTTTTAATTGTTTTAATCCTATGTAAACCGCCCAGAGAGTTTCGGCTATGGGGCGGTATACAAATGTAATAAATAAATAAATAAATTTTAAGAAGGATGAATTTAACTAAATATTTAAGTTTCCATAACTCAAACATTCACCAAAAGATAAATTGCTGCTTAGTTAAATTTGTTATTTTTCCACTATTATAAATGCAGTAAGATAGATCCAGACTTAGCTATACATAGAGCCAATGAAATCAATGGGACTTAAGTCAGCCAGACTAACTGAAGTAACATTCATTTCAACAGGTCTATTCTAAGAACGACTAAGTAATATAACCTTAGTATACCTAAACGTCATAATGTTTATACTTGGGGATTAATTTTCACAGTAGCTTCCTATCTCTTTTTTGCCAACTCTCAGTTTAATGTTTTCAGTTCTTTTCACCATTAGGAAATATACCATATTTTAAACAACCACCATCTTAATGAAGGCGCACTTTGTCTCTCCATATGGTAGCCATATGAACTTGTGCAGCAATTAACAAAATACCTAGCATACTTGGTTTGCTCAAGGCAGGGGTTCGAAACCATTTTGGGCCAGTGGGCACATTTCACATTTTAAGGGGGTGTTACAGGTGTTCTCATGAAATGGCTCCGTGGTGGACGTGGCCAGTCATAAAACACTCAATTCCCAGAAGGCAAACTCTTTGGCTCAGAGACAGGTAACTCGCCCAAGAACCTAAGCACAAGGCAGTGATGGGGTCTGAGCTCCAAAACACAAAACCACTCTTTTGAACCCATGGTTTTCTGCTCTAATACCCATTTCACAGAAGGTAAACTGATGAAGCTCAGAGAGAAGTAACTGGGCCAAGAAACTGAGTACAAAAGAGAGATGCAGTCATAACCGTTATAGGCTGACCATACGAAAAGGAGGACAGGGCTCATGTAACTTTAACAGTTGTAGAGAGAAGGGAATTTCAGCCAGTGTCATTTGTATGCAATTCGTACCTGGTGAAATTCCCTCTTCATTACAACAGATAAAGCTGCAGGGGCCCTCCCCTCTTTTGTATCTAGTCACTCTAGTATAGTGCATGCAACTTTAATTGTTGTGATGAAGAGGGAATTTCACCAGGTACTAATTGCATACAAATGACTCCGGATGAAATTCCCTTTTCTCTACAACTGTTAAAGTTACATGAGCCCTGACCTCCTTTTCATATGGTCAGCCTACATAACCCCCAATGCCATATCAATTATTTGCCCCCACAAAATACCCATTTCACAGACAGAAAAATGGTGATGCTCAGGCAACCAGCCCCCCCACCCCCACAAAAGAACCAAACCAAATGAATCAGCTAGCATACACCAAAACAAAATAAACACACAAAAAACTAGGCAAAACACAGTCATGGCCACACACACAGCACAAGGGAAGCATCCCACCACCCCGCTGCTCCATGCCATTTCCTCTAGCCCCTCAGGATATTTCTCATCTTAGCTTACCTTTCTTAGTCCAGGATGTCTGGCCATGCTTCAAAATAAAGTGCTGGGCTGTAGCCACCCACCATTTGTATTTTCCAAGAAAGCTTCTGGGACATATGTGGGGCCCACAAGCATTCTTGGCAATAAAGGTAGCGTTGGAGGCTGGCATATTGCTGTGTGGCATGCTAGCCTTCCAGTTTTTTTTTTTTTAATTGAAAAAACCAGGAATGGCAGGGAGCCTTGCATACACCAAGGGAGATACCCAAAGGCACTTCAGTACCTACTGGCACCATGTTGGAGCTTAAAGCCACCGATTGAGTTCATGAATAAGGTGACATTTGAATCAGGGACATCTGGGGGGCTGTCTGCAGGCCCAATTTACCCTGAGGTGGCTGTGCAGTGGCGCTGTGTTGGTTATACGACACAGCAGCCACCTCGCAGCCACCACTGGGCTTTTCCCTGAAACTGGGCCTTAAAATGTCTCAGACTTACTGCAACTTTTACCTCTTCCTTTGAGGTCACCACCGTATTTTCTCCATCTGTCGGTGGTGACCTCACTTCATGTTGATGCCGGGGGCAGATCAAGGACTCTGGTAGGTTGCCTGGAATGCAGGAAGCCAGGGTGGAGGGCAGGGGGCATGCTCCACAAGCCCAAAGGCTGATGGAAAGCCCATGCTCTGTCCTGCCATGGGGATCAACTGTTCCCACCCTGCAGCTGCGATGCTGCAATTTTTTTATGGAACCTGCGGCAAAAGGGCTGCCATAAAGACACCCCCCTGATCCATATCTCACACTCTTAGCTAATATGTTTTTACCAGATCACAAATATGGCCCTAAGTTTTAAAGTCATTCATCCATCATCTGTCTGGTGACGGCCACAAAGATCTTCAAGTTCAAACAAAATGAGGGAGGAGGACCGATCAACTCCAGTTTATTAATTAATTGCAATAGAGCTCTTGTCAAGAGGAATCTCCAAGATTGTATTGTTGATATTTTCATTTGCAATGTTGCAACTGTGGCATTCGTTACTCGTGTTTTAAAAAATGTCTCAGGTAGTATCTAATGCAGTTCTCCTTGCTAAAATAATACAGGAAGGCCATTTGACTTGCCTCCCCTCCCTTCTAGATAATTGATCGTCTCTGTGTGTGAAACTCATCTGTGTATTCTGTTGAAGATCTTTGGCTATCGACTTTTGTACTCTTCTAGGAATCTGAGAAAAGCACAATCCTTAGGGAAAGACCAGACTGACAAGTGGGAAAGGTGTGCATCTATAATTATGTCAAAGTTTAAGGCTCCCTCCAAGGTCACGGTCGTGGTACGATTTCCCCATCTCAACCATGCACATAGTTCCAAACAGATACGTGCCTTTTGTTTTATTTATTAAGCCTTTTATGCTTATTCAATATCTGCAAATCTTTGCCATCATTATGGCTCTATTACTGGCTTCTAATTTTCCTATTTATTCTCTCCCCCCTCCCCCAGCAAATTAAGCCTCCCATAAAAAGGCCTCGTCTCAACCCATATGCACGATTTTCTAAGGATATGCAGTTTTTGTTTTATTCATTGGGATTTACAGGATATGGACACATTAAGCATAAAGGGGAACATGAATGCAAATCTTTATAAAAGCTAAGAGAAAGAGAAGAACACTGTTCACTGGGATCTCTGTAGGAGATGAAACTGACAAGTCTTAAGGCACACACTGGAGGAGTCTTTGTCAGTTTCACTTCAGCAGCAAAGGCCACCTGAGGTTTCAGGGGCAAGGTTCATATTTTGCATGTATGTCTAGGGTGACCATATGAAAAGGAGGACATGGCTCCTGTATCTTTAACAGTTGTGATGAAGAGGGAATTTCGCCAAGTGCTGCATGCATACAAATGACACCTGCTGAAATTTCCTTTTCAATGCAACTGTTAAAGATACAGGAGCCCTGTCCTCCTTTTCATATGGTCACCCTATGCATGTCACACTTCCCGGCAATTGAATGTGTGAACTTATTCCATTGAAAAGCACTGAAGGAATGTAAGAAGATATGAATGCCATTTTAATTCTATGATGATCCATTCATACTTGCCAGCTATCATTTGATGCTGCTGTTCTTAGAGGACTGACATGCATGTATGAATTAGCTCAAGGGAAATTCTGAAGATGAGCTGGACGGTATTTGGATCTGACAGTGGGCTTTTAGACTAGATAGGCTAGATCTACACTACTGCTTTATAGTGGTATTGAAGTGCACTTATAATTGTTGGGGCACAATCCACATTCCATGACAGTTTCATAGAGGTTCATCAGATGAGTGTTTTATCACATGCTTGCTACTGCCCACTTATGAATTTGCATGCAAATCACTGTTTTATAAGCTGAGCACTGGGATAAGTCTCACAACCTAGAGTGGAGATGGAAAGTGGCAAGTTGTGTTCTGTGACATCAGTAATGTGACAGCCATAGCTAATAAATGACTAACAATTGTGAAACCAAATTCCAGGCTGCTTGTCCAATTGCAGCATCTCCACTACTGGTGGAGAACTACATTTTTTCCAACAGCATAAAATGTCAGTTTGAGTGCTGGGAAAATGGGATACCCTGAGAATATTGTGGAGGGTTCTTTGTTTTTCTGCTGTGTGAATTGGCTACAGAAGATGGCTTGAAGATGAACTGGTAGAATGGGTGTGTGTGTGGGGGGGGGAGAAATGCTCTCACTCAATGCAGAGGGTATGTTGTTGATGTTATACCCCAACCACTAAAGAGAAACTACTTGGAGTTGCTTCATACATTGCATGGCAGCAAACCTTGATTTCCACTGAGAGTGTACTCAGCAGGGTGCTGTAGCCAATCCTGACCCTAAACTGAGTGTAACTGAATGGTGTATTGTTCATACACATTAAGTGCATTCATCCATTTCTTTTTAAGGGGTACACCAGAAACATCACTAGGACCTGTGGAATGGGAATGCAGGAAACTGCAGCTCTGGAACTCCCCCCCCCCCCCCCCCCCAGAGCTGGAGCAGATTGTCCTCTTCTAGAGTGTCAGGTAAACTGACAGATGCTCCTTGCTCTGGCCAGTGAAGGAGGTGATAATGAGGCTTTCAATTTTTAGCACTGTTTGTGACAGATTAGCATAGAAGAGATCAGAGAATGAGGAAAACAGTTAAGCAGAAGCTGGATACTTCCTTTCCTTGATGGAGTTCCTACTTTACTCTAGCAGTCAGCTAACATAGGCTGGGACTTCCAGTTTCTGGCGTTCTGAGCAGCAACATCTTCTGAGAGCTCCGTATCTATGCTGACTATTTTTGGTGGTTTTGCCCTTGGGGAGAGTTTTCAAGATGAGCCTTATCAGCTGTCCTGTTTTCTTTGCTATTATTTTCACCTCCTCCATTGGATTCTCAAGTTTCTTTTTTTGAACTTCTGATCTCTCTGACCACAAACTTCTTTTTCGAGATCACTTGATTTTCTACTTAAATGCCAAATGTTGCATTTCAGCTGGCTGAAGATCTTTTGTTAAATCTTATCATGGCTTAGTGTGTCATGTGAACCATTCCTAACCATGGTGGCTATATACCCACGGTTTAAACACACTCAGTCACTAACCATTTGCTACAAAAGGGTTAGTGGCCTCACCATGGTTTAGTGTGTCATCTGAACAGGTCAGCTAAGTCATAATTCATATGACACGCTAAACCATAATGTTTAACTCAAAATGCTTCACCACGGTGGTTTAGCATCTCATCTGATGTCAATGTGTTTTAGTAGTTAAACTAGGCTGACCAGATAAAATCCAGGTCAGGGCTCATGTAACTTTAACAGTTATAGAGAAAAGGGAATTTCAGCCAGTGTCATTTGTATGCAATTAGTTCCTGGTGATCTTCCCTCTTCATCACAGCAGTTAAAGGTGCATGCACTATACTAGAGTGACCAGATACAAAAGAAGGCAGGGCCCCTGCAACTTTAACTGCTGTGATGAAGAGGGAAGATCACCAGGAACTAATTGCATACAAATGACACTGACTGAAATTCCCTTTTCTCTATAACTGTTAAAGTTACATGAGCCCTGACCTGGATTTTATCTGGTCAGCCTAAGTTAAACAGTCTTATGTCTGTATACAATCTATGCTATACAGTCAGACATAAGTGTTACTGAGTTCAACGGTGCTTACTGCCAGGTAACCATGCATAGGATTGCACTCCTGCTGATCCTTATAAATTGAGCATTATGCTATGTACTACTGCTCTTTGGTGTGTGTGTGTGTGTGTGTGTGTGTGTACTTTGTTATGTTGAGCTCCTGCACTTCATAATGTACCACTACATCACTGTCAGGGAGACATTTATAATTATAATGGGTGAAGTGGCCCTTAAATTTATAAAAGTGGCAGTGCTTGGACTTTATTCAGGAATATTAATTTTAAAAAGATATTGCAATTTTCTGGTTAAGTAGAGATGATAGATCATGTTTAAGATTGTTGCTATAAATGTTGTTCTATCATGTGCTTTTTCTAAACATATACATTTAATTATGAATGAAGATATTTGGATTGTGTGCAGAAAGAACTATCTTACTGGGCAAATAACACATCTGGGTTTGGCAGACAAATTAACAAATTGATCTGGAGCAAATATTTGGCCATGCTTTTATTTATCATGTTTTAAAGTTATTATCAGGCTCTAAAAACAGTTATGACCAAGGCCTACAGGACTGGATGGGATGGAAATCCAAAGTCACAAGTTGAACGATTTTTTTTTAAAAAAAAAATCCCACCTCAAGTGGTTAAAAACAGATTGTTTTTTTTAATTTGCAGTTTCTTTGAATGTGAGGCTGCAAACCATTGTGCATAAGAATTGCCTTGTTAGATCAGCTCAAGGGCCATCTGTTTCAGCATTCCTTTTCCAAAAGCAAGCAACCAGATGATTTTTGAGGCTCATAAGTAGGGCATGAAATTGATGATTATCACCAGTTGTTTTTCCACAGCTTAAAGGTAAACTGTCCCTGAATATGGAGGTTCTTTTTAGATATTGCGGCTAACATGAATATGTCTAATGAGTTTTTGAAGCCACACTGCAGTCCATTTAAAAGCTATTGTAGCCATTACCACATCTTGTATAAATTGTTGTAAGTTAATTACATGTTGGTAAAGTATTTCCTTTTGTTTATTCTGAACCTAGTGCCAGATAACATCACACTGGTAACAGGCTGAGTTCAGACAACATGATAGTCAATGGTGGGGCAATAATCAACCCAGCAGTTGTTATCTAGGGGGTACTCCCTGCACAATGCGATAATAATCAACAGTGGTTTGGATTAGGATCAGCGTTGAGTTGACTATTAATCCACACTGAGTTGACTCACTCATCCTCCCCTCACTCCACCTCAGTCCTCCTGCTAGTATCCCATCAACCATTGCTGCCAAAAATCTATCCTGCCAGCTGAACTAGAGAAGTAGCCACCACTTTGACCACTCTTTCCTTGTGCCTCTCTGGCTGACAAAATAGCCAATGGTGGCTGAGGAAATAACCAACTGTACCCTCCACACAAAACAACACCACACAGTGTTGGTTATTTGTATTGGTTGTTTTGGCCAAATAACCAACCGTTGGTTAAAAAATTCCCTCTTCACAACACGATAACCCATGGTGGGTTAAATAACCAACTATTTAAGCCACCATTGGTTATCATGTTGTCTGAACCCAGTTTCAGAGTTCCAGCAAGATGAGATGAAGGAAATAAAATAAAATAAAAATCCTCTTTAGTTGTTCCACATTTCATAATTTTATAATCCCCAATCACGTCTTCTCTTAGTCTGTAATCCTATGTGCACTTATCTAGGTATAAATCTCATTGAACTCCATGGGACATATTTCTGAGTAGACTTGCATAGGATTGCACTCAATTCATTTTTTGTCCATAATAAGAAGTCTTCAGCACCTCTTTTCTTCTAGGGATGCAGCTCAAGGCCCTTGGCCATTTTAGTTGCCCTATCTTGTACTTTTCCCTCCCAGGTCTATGATATCCTTTTCACAGTGTGTCAGATCTTAAGAAACTGACACATTTAAATATAGCAGCTAGGAATCTGAAGCATTACATAAGAAGTGTTCAGTTCAAATTTCATTTAGATGACCTTAGGCAAGCTACTATCTCTCTATGACTTTGCCTACAACTCTCCATTTGCATTTATGGGAAAAATAATAAAGCCTACCTTACAGCATTGTTGCAAAGAGTGCTGATATAATGTATGTATCTTCAAATGACTTAACAGGCAATTTATTTGTAGGTTTGGCTTAAAACCTATTTCCATTGTGTGGTCCAGGTGAAAAATACTGCAGCTATCTATTAGTTAGCAGTATTTAGCACAGGGATAGGCAACATTTTGAGCCCATAGGCATATGTGACAACTTGTCCTGGGCACCATCACAAAATGGCTTCCATGGGAGGTGTGGCTAATCAGAAAGGACAAGTGACCTGCCTAAGACTGAGTACAAGGCAGAGATGAGCCCAAGCACACTAAACAGCTCCTCTGAGTCCAGTTTTCAGTACCTCCGCCAACAGAAATGTGTTTCACAGAAGGCAAAGTCTTTTTCTTTCTTCCTCCATTCTGCCAGCTAACTCATTCTCTTTTTCTTTCTCACCACAGCACACTACCCACCCACCCACCCACTCACACCCACACTCCTCCTATCTTGCCCACACCCACACACCACAGAAAGCAAATGGGGAGGTATGGAGGACCACAATGGGCACCAAGAGAGGTGTCTAGCGTGCATCAGTGATGCCCATGGCTATTACCTCACCAACCCCTGATTTAGCATTTACCAGAGTCTTTGCATTGTGAAAAGCACATCAACGTGAAGCTACAGAGCAGAGAAAGCCGACATTAGCTGGGAAAATCAACTCTAAACTGGGCATTTGGAAAACCGCACTTACTTCCATGACAGCTTTAGTTTTAAAATGGAAATGATGATACTCCCCAGCCATTATCCCTGTCATCTCAAAGTGAAGAGCTCCTTGTCTTCCATAGAGTCAGACTGTCCTGACCACCACACCACACTCACACTTTGTTGTTACTATTTTTCTGTTTGCTGTATCGCCAGCAAGTAAAGTATCCTTTTGAACAATTAGTTTGAACAATGATGTGTGTATGTGTATGTGTGTGTATGTGTGTGTGTGCGAGAAAGAGAGAGAAAAGGGTGGTACACAAAAGGAGAGGCTGTGTACAGGTGAGGACTAAGCAGAAAATGTTGTAGCAATTTGCTGAACATGGAGGCTTATTGAGGATGCGGTCTTGAATAATACACGCTGGCTTTGCTCTTCCTTCCTTTAGTCTGCGCAGAAGAGAAGTTATGAATCATTCATGGTCTCCCAGCTGAGAAGGGCTTCAAAGGGGATGATTCTGATTGGGCGTCCTGTGTGAATTGCCAGGCTGCAGAATCCCCTATACCCCTAGCACTGGAGGGTTGAGGAAGCACTTTCATCTGGGCCTCCAAAGTGTTTAGGGTCACAGTTCACCAGGAGATAACGATGCAGATGTACATTCAGAATTAGCTGCCGAGATACCTGTGTAGTGCGGTGTGGAAAAAGTGAGCCAGTGAGATCCCAAGTGGCTGCTGCGAATCAATTACTGTATTCTGAATACAAGGTTGGCTGCAGGGGATAAACAGATGTCAGAGAATTTTTTCCCTAATAAGACCCCAGTAATAGAAGAGCACTGTCAGCTTCGTTTTGCATTAAAAAAAAATCATCTCATTTCCAATTTACATGGCCACTTTTTATGAGGACTCTAAACAAAGCTATTTTATAAAACTTGATGATTACTGCCACCACCACCCCAGTAGTAGTAGTAGTAGTGATAAGATCATTTAACAGATAGATATAAATATTTTGCAGAGGTGATTAAAAACATAAATTATGAAGCATATAGTGTGATGCTGAAGTACCTTTTTTGTTTTTTCAAAAAAAGCAAACTTATTTTCAATTGTGGACCAAAGAAGAGATTGCACCGCTCCCCACATAGCATATCACAACAATGATGTTTCAACGATAGCGTAGTTTCCTCCACAATAGTAATTTAAAAAATGGGCGTTAACTTTTCTCTGTAATTTTTACTTGTAGTAACTTTTAGGGCTCCTGTATGAAGAATCAGATCTTTGCGGTAAGAATGGACCTCTAGGTCTCAGAGATTAAGGTGAGGATTTGAGCACGCCCCTTCATCAGTTTTCCTGCTTCTGCAAATATTGCAATGCAGTTTGGGGCTCAAAAATATTTTTTTAAAAAATGCATATTCAAAAAGCACATTTTAAGAGAAAAGATACATATTTAAAAATATAGGTAAATGCAAATTTTCATGCATATAAAAAAAATACTGACAAATCAATGTGGAAATGGGACAAAACTGTCTTATAACAAATGCATGCAAAACTGACATAGAACTGAAACAAACCGGGTGTCACCAGACAAGCATTTTATTGCACACTCATTACTGGGCACTCACGGATTTTCGTGGGAGCTATTCATGTTGTCATCTGCATCCCGTGAACCTCCCATCCCTTCTAGCCTATTTCGCATGGCAAAAAAAGACCCTGGTAATCCAAATTATTTTTGAGCCGGAACTTGCCACTAATGAGGGACAAAAGCGCAGGTGGAGAAGCAACGATAAGGAAACATGATCCCCCCCCCATGTGATGACACTCACTGTTCTGTTAGGGTGACCATATAGAAAGGAGGGCAGGGCTCCTATGTCTTTAACAGTTGTATAGAAAAGGAAATTTCAGCAGGTGTCATATGTGTATGCATGCAGCACCTGGTGAAATTCCCTCTTCAACACAACAGTTATAGCTGCAGGAGCCCTGCCCTCTTTTGTTTATATAAATAACTCCTGGAATTGAAATTCCACCATCCCCATAGATAATGACTTGAACGCAAACACTTTTGTTCCAGAGTATGAGCCACAATGGAGATAGCTCTGCCCCTTGGCCCTATCAATACTGAATCACTTTTGTGAAGGAAGGAAAATGGATCTCATCAACTGATCTAAGATGATAGAGAGATACATGGGGGAAGGGCAACCTATTTTAACTATCTTCCTTTGAAATTCCAGTGGCAGTTTATACGCAAGATGGGAACCCCCAATTGTGGCTTCTCTTGTCACATGTCTAACATTGTTGCTGTTGCTATTAGTTATGTTTGCAATTCTACACCTACTTACCTGGCTGGGGCATGCTGGGAGTTGTAGTACTTAATTTTGTGGGGGAATTGTAGGACTTTTTCCTCTCTAAACATAGATAGGATTGTTCCCTAAATGCACTTTGCCTGTGATGTTCATGGTAATTATGAGTTTATGGTGGTTTTGCTTTTTTTAAAAAAAAATCAAAGCAAGCTTTCATACCATCTCCTTCTTCCAAAAATCAATTTAATATGCAGCTCTTCCATCTGAATGCATGTCAGATATTAAACTGATAGCAACATATGGATTTATCCAGAACTATTCAGGCCTTGGATTCACACTGCAATGCAAAAAGAAAGACCTGCACTCTCTCTCCGTAGCTAAGTAAATACAGGCATTCAAATCCGTTGAGTGCCTATGCCTATTCATAACTCCCTGATTTTAACATCATGTAAAGACTTGCATGTATGAACAAACTATTAGAGTTGAATGCACTAGGAGAGCAGAAGGGAAGCACCAGCTAGCCTTTGCCACTGGCCAAGAGACAAAGTGCCACTCCCTTCCTCCCAGGAAGAACATCATGGCAAGAGGAGGATCAACCTGGTCTTATCTACTGCCCAGTGATGGAGCACCTGCAGGGAGCTTGCATCACTCCTCCTTGCTTAGTTCCAACTGAGATTTGTCCTTGGAATGCAAAGCAGAAAGGAAGCACATTCTGGCCCCATCAGTCAGCTAGAAAACTGAGGGCTGTTGGGTTGCATATGTGTGAGTTTTGTATTATTACCTGTTGCTTCTAGGGCAATTCTGAAAATCATTTGATTGAAAGGCAGGTTATAAAACTTCAAAATAAATAGATGATGATGATGATAATCATCATCATCATAGTTGACATATACAATATTGGCTCAATTCGGATGACACGATAGTCAATGGTGGGTTGACTAACCCTAACCCTCACGCTAACCCTAGGGGGCACTCCCCAGACAACATGGTAATAAATAGTCAACTGTGGTGTGGATGAGGATCAGCGCTGAGTTGACTATGATTGTTTTCCCCACACCAGTTGTTTATTGTGTCTTCCAAATTGAGCCAATGTCTCTGTAAAAACTTCCCTGTAATATAGGGTCAGTATTATTATTATTTTTATTATTCCCATATTTGAGATGGGAACTGAGGTGGAAAGAATAGCGACTTGCCTAAGGTGAGTTTCTGGCTAAGGTGAGATTTGAATCCAGGATTTCTGGACTCACATGGAGTATCCAGTGCTGCCTGTATCCCAGTGAGATTAGCATTACCGCAACAGGGAGCTAGCGATTCTTAAATGAACTGGAAGCAAGTGGAAACACATTTGTTTCCACTTGTCCCCACTCTAGTCCCCACTCAGCTATGGAAGCTCACTGGGTGATTTGGGCCAGTCACAGACTCTCAGCCCAAACTATCTCACATGATTGTTGTGAGGATAAAATGGAGAGGAGGAGGATTATGCATGCTGCCTTGGGTTCCTCGGAGGAAAAAAGGTGGGATATAAATGTAAACTAAATAAATAAATTTCTGAAATGGAGCAGGTCAGCGGAGCTTGAAGGAAGCTTCATTGACTCATCCCAATTTGAAAATGAGTGTTTCCGTTAGCTTCCAGGGTTCCTTTTGGAAGTGCTAACTCTCTGTTCCACTAGCGGTGGGTCCTATGAATGCAACAGAATGACTAGAAGTGCAGCCGCAGTACTGAATATTGCTTATTGCTTACATTATAGTGCGGTAGCTCTCATAAATCCTTGACATATTGATTGCTGTCAGAAATATCAACAGTTAATAGTACCTGGGTAAGTGATACAATGTAGACAACTGAATATATGTATGTATATGTATGTGTATGTGTATGACACGAAAATAGATGTATAACTATAAATCAACTAATTCTATTTCCACAGATGGCTTTAGAAGACATGAACAACAGTGCCATGCCAATTTGTGTCAAGTCAACAACTGACTCTGTGGTTCCATGGAGGAAAGGTTTAATGGAAGTTAGGAAATTTTAGCATGATAAAGAAGGTATTTCACATTCATTTTTAGTAGCAGAGTTTTAATGCATGCCAGAGGGAATAAACTATGTTAGTTTAATTATCAACAACAGGCCTAAGGACACATTCATATTACATTTAAACAGGATAAAAATCAAAATAAATATAGACACAATGACGTAGTAAGCAGTTAAAAATCTCTCTCTTGGGTGGTTATGGGGGTGGAAGAAATGTAACAGGAATGCATATTTTATTTGTATCATTTGCATTTATTTATTGTTTCTAAAAGAAGAACAAGAAAAAAAGAACTGTACCACACCTGTCTAAGACATGGTATTTGATTGAAGCACACTTAACCAGATGTAAGTCATGTTGAATTCTGTGGAACTTCCTTCCAAATAAACATACATAAGATAGGATACATATCTGCAATCCTAAACATATGGACCAAGAAGCCGGTCCCAATGAATCATGTTTTTAATTGGCTCAATCAATGGCCTTTCTGCCATGCCCGGGGAAGGAAGAGACAAGTGGCTGCCTCTCATTGGAGGGCAGTTTAGGCGCCACGAGGCTGGGAGAGGACTCAAGCCCTATTTAAGGGACCTTACCCCTCCCAACCGCCTCTTTCATTGCTGCGCAGCTCCCTCCCTCCCTCCCTGTAGACAGTATGGGCTTGCTGGTTGCCTATTGGGACCGAGTAGGAATTTTTTGCTCATGGACTAAGTTGTTCATGAGTTTTTTCGCCTACTTCATACTGTAAGACAGTTTGGGAGTGTTAATTAGGTTAATCTGGTTTCTCTTAAACGGTCACATTGCTGATTTGGCGGAAAGGTAGGGGCATCCAGAGCGGACTTTAGATTGGCGAGCATTTACAGGCACTGTTGCGGTGACTGGTAATTCCTGAGGCTCTCAGCTTTGAGCCCCGCGGCCTGGCTGGGAGATAAGGATTACCTTTGGGACCAACCTTTCTCACCTACCCGGAACCTTGTGGTACAGGGGGAGGTGACACCAGAAGGTCTCCCTACCCAACTGGGGGACCCATGAAAGGGCAATCCGCACATCGCCAATTCAGGGGTCCAAAATGGCTCGCCCGACTGAGGATGTGGGCCTGGGAAAGCCCAAATGGATGCCCCTATAGGTCCCCCTTTGCAGATCTTGTAAATAAATGTGGCCCTATTTAAACCCATATCTTGTGTCTCTCTTCATTTATCCACCTCCACTCCGCAATGGCTCATGGTAGTTATAAGCAAAAACATTTGGAGGATGGCCTCAAGTTGTAAGCTGTCTTGGAACGACTGCAGACTTGAAAGGTAGCTAAGAAATGGATTAAACCAACAAGGAAGAAAACAAAATAAAAGAAAGCACATTAGTCTCTGGATGGGAAACTCTTTCAGCAGCAGCTCTGAGTACGGGCACATTTTCCTTCTAGGAACTATCATGTCCTGCCTCAAACAAGTTTGTTTCTCTGTATCATCATCATCATCATCATCATCATCATCATCATCATCCGGACAAGGCCTTTATCCTGCCTTCACCCTGCTTCAGAGTCAAAGCAGATATTACTTTAAAGACAGCTATGTCTTTTTCATATTTACTCTAGTGTAAGAGCAAGGAGCTCAATCTGAATTTGGACCCTTGTATGGGAACTAACCCTTCCCCCCTTGCCATGGGTCTGAACAGAATCAGCCCTGTGCTCATGCCTGCAACATAACCTGTAAGCTTTGGGGGCCCAATCTGGATTGGGCCTGAAGGGGGGGTAAAAGCCCTCTTACTCCCTCGCACTACAGTCCCAATCTGGATTGAGCCCCACGGATTAACTTTACAATAAATATTAAAGAAGTAATGTCTGCTTTGGCCCTCATTCACAGAAGTTTATCAGGGATGGGGGCAGGCTCCAGAGGAAGCAGTCTTCCACTCCTAACCCTCTTGTGTTTCCTCATCACTTCTTTGGTCTTTTTACTTAATGCAGAAAATCAGTTAAGGAAAAATAAAGTGGGGATTCCTGCAGAAGGCCTCCTGATAGGTCGTGCTAGGAGCCCTCTCTCTGGGAGCAGCTGTAATGATTGTCTTCACCACGTGGGAGAACGAAAAATTCTTTTAAAAAACAACACCCACCTTCAAATCTACTCAATTCTGATTTGTTCTTCTGACTTCCTGCTGCTCCATAAGGTGGCTTTTCACAAAACTACAGATCCCAGGATCCTTTAGAGATGTCTATCAAAAGAAAAAGTGTTTTGGAATTCCTTTAAGTTTATTCCTAAGGGTGTAACTAGTGCCTTGCTGGATCAGCCCAAAGACCTATCTAATCTAATGTCTTGCTTCACACAGTGGTCACCCTCTGGGGCCCTTTCCGCACCATAGGGGTGGAGAGAACGCTGAAGCCGCATCAGGAATGCGACGGCCTGGGCTTCTCCCAGACCGTTGCAAGTTGCGGTGGCCATTTTTTTCAAAGGTCCATGGAAGAGCGCACGAGCGCTTCCCCGCAACTGTAAGTATATATATAAAAATCCCCGCACACGATCGTGCCCCCTCCCCCCGCCATCTTGGGGATGCCAAAATTGGGTCCCCTCACTCCTGATGGCCTCGGAGTCGCATGGTACAGCTCCGAGGCCATCGGTGCAGCCATGCTTACTCGCGAGTAAGCACGGCTGTGCTGGGATGGGCAGCCACACCAGCCGCCCATCTCGCCATTGTCCAGAGAACGGAGAAAATCGGGATAAAAGCGTTTCCTGAACTCCCGGGAAAATGGAGGGCTGGCCCCTACCTGTTTGCGGGATGCTCTGTGCGTCATGTGGCCTCTCCGCAAGCAGGTAGGGGCAGCCCCGGGAAGAATGGCTGGTGCAGAAAGGGCCTGGGAAGCCCACAAGCAGGACCTCAGAGCTACAGCCCTGTCCCACTACTGGTCTCCAGCAAGGGATATTCAGAGACACACAGCTATAGATTATGTGTAGATTTTTGCATGTCATCAAACGTGCATTCACACTGTATGTATGCTCATTCAGATGGCTGTGAGAATCTGTCAACATGTGTTCCTACAGGTTTTCTACCTGTACTAGAATCCTACATAATCCAGGATACAGATGGGTACAGGCGAACCTGGATTGAATGAATGCCTATATGGTTGTGTGAACCGATGAGAACATGTCCACTTTATGTAAATATGAGATTAAAAAAAAATGTTTTAGCATACCTAGCGGCATGCCCAAAACCGCAGCACTTCCACTTACAGGACCTCTGCTAGCAGGCTGAGGAAAGACCTTTCCTGTCTTGCTAGATAGTCACTGGCAGAGTAAACTGGGGTATCTCAAATGTTTGGTACTGGGTGTCCACTTTGTAATACCTTTGCTTTTGGCTTGGCAGTCGCGGCCCAAGAAAAGAGCCATACTTTCTAGGCCGGGTTCAGGAACTTCAGGTCCAGGACCCAATCCAGCTCTCCTGGGTCTTTCTAGGGTTCCCCAGATGGCTGTACTCCCTCCCCTGATCCCACTGCTTTCCCTTATGCCTTCAGCCTCATTCCCTTGGTGTTCAGTTCCTCTCACACCTGAATTCAGCACTCAGGCTCAAAGAGATTCCCCGTTCCTGTTCTAGGTAATAATTATGGTTCTCGAACTTGGTCGTGTTTGTCAGCTGTTGTGTAGCCTGCATAAGGGAATACTGACTCATCCTCATTTCTTCCTTCAGGATGATGTGGTTCCCCATATTTTGGCAGAGAGATAAGAAATCAGTGTTGTGTGGCAGGGATGGGGAACGTGTGGCCCACCAGACGTTGCTAGACTGAAACTCCCATCAGATCTAGCCCATATAGCCAATGGTGAAGAATGATGGTAGTTGCAGTCCAACCACATCTGGAGGACTACATGTTCCCCATCCCTCCTGCATGGGTTCACCCCACTCTAAGGAGTGTAGAGCAAGGGATGCATCTAGCATTGGTTTGTTTTTTGAACCCCTGCATATCCTGACACACAATTTGGGAATCCCTGCTTTAGCCCTTACCAGGTGAGGTCAACATTACTACACCAGGGTGCAGCCTTCAGACCTTTGGGGAAGGAGCACTAACAACGAGCTCTCCTCTGAACTCCAAAGAAGAGCTTCAAGGAGGCAGGGTTTTTTTTGTCAGGACTGTGTCATGGATGGAAAAGGTTTTTAAAAAGCATCTCTTCTTGTCGCAGTCCAAATCCTGATAAACTCCTCACCCCCATTTTCTATTTTAAAAAGTAGAAACATTAGACACGCTAGGCCAAACTACACCTCAAATTTAATGTGTGGTTTGGTTCTAAACTTGGAGACTGGTGTCTTCAGTTCTTAAAATATGGTTATGCATGCTGGATGGACAATGGAATCTTACTTGAAGTCAATCAAGGCTCTTCCTCTCGGCCAATAAAAGAGCAGATCCTTACATTTTCAGATCTCGCTGCATCGATATAAACTGATACAAATTTTATATATAAAACACACATACATATTAACGCTTTCCCCGTTGGGATGATTCCACAGACTTGCAGGCTATTTTTTCTAACCTTTGGGAATGTTGCACAAATTTTGTCACAGAAAAATATGCAAACATGTAAAAATAAAAAAAAAACTGGCCAAATATTTGCATTTCCCCCCCATAGGCTAAAGCATGAAAATGTGCATTTTGGGGAAATTTGAGCTTTTGGGGGGAATTTGCACATCTGTGACATGTCCTAAGGTCTGGTTTTATTTTACTTTTTCATGGATTATCATTGGAGAGACCCTTCCTTCTTGGTTCCCTTGAGAGGGATTGTGGGACCTCTCAAAGAACCTGCTTGTGAAACTCTTCCTTTCATCATGCCATACATGTAAGATTCTTCAGGGACCCAGGGAAAATACAGAGATGTGGTCCAACTATCAAGCAAGTACTTAAACCGAGCCCTATCAGAATCTTTCATGACTGCCTGACCAGGTCTGGCCAGGAGCCTGGCCAGACCTGCAGATTCTAGCATGCTAGACCTAATGTTGGGCCCAAGTATTTGGACGTCTGAATTTTTGGTACGTTTCAGTTGTGGTGGGCCTAAAATGCCCTCTGGAGATTTGATTATTCTCTGGAGGTTTTCAGGGTGGCCATGTGTTTTCTTTTAAAGAGGATGATACTGTATTTGAAAAACTTCTCAAGGACTGTCCTATGTTTTGAAGGTGTCTGCTATATGAGGGACTGCAGAGTCCAAGTCAGGTTAAATGATAAAGAACTGTCAGTAGGAAGAGCTGGGCCTTGAAAGTTGCCTATGACCTGAACAGCAGACTGAGCAGGCCCACAGGTCACTCGGTCAGAGTCTTCCACACTGTGGTGAGATATCCTAAATTTCTATTTAAATTTTAACAATTCTTTATATACTTGCACCTACACATCTATATTAGCATATGCAAATTTTATGCAGATTGCTATCTTCTTTTGTTCCCTTATCTGTGGTGAATTTTAAGAGCCCCCCTATTCTTCCTCTCACCCGAAACAAAAGCATTGCAACAGCTTCAAGTACCAGCTTCAAGGATGCTCTCCGTGGCCCAGCTGCATTCCTGCCATTGGGAATAATGCTACAGCATAAGGTAGCATCACTCTGAGGAGCATTCTGCCCCAAGAACACAACCAGGCTGCTAAGAAGCAGTCAACTTGTAGGCTTTGTGGGTGGGGGAGCTTGGTGAAAGAAAGAACTTTGGCCACCATGTATTTAAAGCAGAACCTCAGGCCCAGGGGTCCCATCTGTCCCTCTGGGGTTCTTCGGGTAGCATTTCTCCACCCCATTTTCTCTGACTGCCAATTGTTTGGTGGGTTCCTGGCTAAGGAGTGTTTCCCCCTCCCCATTCTATAAGATTGACAGGCCTCTCCTAGGGCTTAGTTACCAACAGTAGGAACTTGAGGGAACCACGCCAGTTGCTCTCTGGGGTTGGAAAAGTCACTTTGGAGAGTGGGGAAAGGGGGAATTTCAGTGGGGAGGGGAGCAGAGTGACCAGGATATGAATGCCCTTGAGCTTCTTCAAGCTGCTTTCTCTCCCCCTCTGAAGTAGCACCACTAGATGGGCAAAAAGGCCCAGCTAGAGAAAAATGCAAGGTCAGAGGATGTGGAGGCTCAGGTACTTTGCATTGGATGATTGGAAGCCTCTGGGTTTGGGGGCTTCTGATCACCAAGGGTGCAATCAATAGCATTGCACCCTTAATCTAAAATATTCTGGTACCATTGGTATCCTGACTTTGCCCCTTTTGCCTTTTGTTCTGACACTACAACAGCTGTCCCGAGCGTTTCTACCCCACATTACCCTGAAATGTCTTTTACAAACCTTCATATGCTGTTGTTTTGCAGAGCTTCTTTTGGCTTGGAAGTGTTACCACAAGGCGAATTTCAGTGAGGACTGAGCATGCTCAGCGGCCTCCAGGAACCATGGAATATTGTGCGTCAGTTGGAAAAGAAAAACAGAAAGTCTGGTTGGCGATGGGGAATGGGAAGATGAATTGACCCACTTGACCTTTTTGCAGTGCATGGGATCCTGGTTGGCTGGTCCCTTGAACTGGAGCCTTCCTGTTAGGGAGACAGCATACGCTGTAACATGTTGTTGCAGACTTCATTCGACAGGTCAAGAATCTAAAAAGGCCCACCGATATGAAACTGCCTTCCCTGTTATTTATATGTTCTGCATGTTCCAGCTCTCCCAACTGCTTCGTTTTTAGGCTGCAAGTGGAGTATCACATGTTTGAATGTTCCCCAACAAAAATGAATTTAAAAAATAGTATGTCTCCGGAAGAAACCTAGGTGGAACCCTTTTTCTGGACAGGCTAGTTTTCCATATGCAAGAGAAGGTTCTCCACTGTGGGGGTGCAGTCAAACATGCAACCTCACCCCCCATCTGAGATGGTACAGACCAGGGAAAGCTTTACCACTGGGTTCTGTTGCATATGGAAACTCTCAAGCTGGTGCCTAAGAAATGAAAGTGAGTCATGTGGTTAGGCCCACTGCAGGGGGGAGGTTCCTGGGAATACTCTCTTCTCCTCTCCTTCCTACCACTGCAATGTAATGGAAGCCTTTTGCTGTTGTTGTTCCACCAGAATATATAAATATTTTCCTATTTGTTTGGTCTCTAAGATGGAGGAATCAGACCAAGGAACAAGAAACGGCAGCCTCTCACAGCCAGCTCTCCTCCCTTTTCGTCTATCATGAAAAGGTTTCTAAGTAAAGAATGCCAGCAGTGAGTTGTGTTGCTTCTGGGCATTTTTTTTGTTCTTGTGATCTAAAGTCCACTTATTGTGTTTTGTGTTATTTGGAGGTCACCAAACTTTGATCACTAGGGGGTAGTATGGGGCTTTTTCCTTGATGTCGGAGATCTCCTATATAGACTGATGTTTTCTGGAGTACAGATATGAAAGATAAACCTGGATCTCTCTCTCTCTCTTTTTAAAAATATATATAGTGGTGAAAAACTTGTTTTTTGAGACATGTTTTTAGAAATGCACAGTGATTTGCTGACTGAATTAAAATCCAGATGTCAAACACTGGGGAAAAAAAATACAAGAAATTTAACTCATTCACGTGCTAGGGCTTCGGGGTTCTCTTTATCCTTTTTATTTTCTGTTGCTGTGAAGGTAATGCTTGGATTAGATCTCAATATACTAACAGGGTTTCAAGGGTTACTGAGAAAAAAAGAAAGAAAGAAAGAAAGAAAAAGTGACCCCCGCATCCCGTATTAATATTTAATCAACTGCTTGCTCTAGCATGGCAAGCGATTCCCAGGGAAAATTAATTAGCTCCAAAAGACGCTTGTCCTTTAATGGGATTGTAATCCCTTTTGAAAATTTAGATGAGATAATCTGTGGAAACGCAACTGCTGGTTCGGGGTGCTGATGTTGCCGCTAGTCCATTCTGATGGCCCAGCCGCGCTGGGCGCCATTCGGATGTTATTGGCTGCAAATTTGCTCTTGAAAAGAAAAGAAGAGAGAGGGAATTGGTTCCTCCATCTCCTCCCCTTCACAGATTGCCCTTTTCATTGCCTTAATCTGATGGTGACCCCCTGGAGCAAATTACAAAATCCTTCAGGGACCTTTCCTTCGTCAGGGACAGCCTTGTTATTGGGACACTGAAAAGGATTTGCTGTGTTTGACGATACTGAGATGAAGACAATACAGAGAAGTGTGGGTTTTTAAAAGGATTTGTTGTAGTTGCTGTTTTATTCCATCTCCCACCCCCACATCTTTTTCTATCTCATTGTCAATCAAGAGGGCTGCAGGGAGTGTGCCACTTCTGTGTTCAGTACAGCACCCGGTATGCTGTTGATATTAAATAGTCATTTACTTGATACTGCTGATGTAGTAGCAGAGTTAGTATTGATGGTGGTGCTATGACATTTTCACTACTGTACACTGTTACTACTAGTATGCTACTATACTGTTACAATGACACTACTACTAGTATATGCTATTCCTACTACTAGTAGTATACTACTAGTGTGACTATTACTAGTTCTTCCAATATTGTAACACTGTTGCTACTATTAAGGACATAACAAGAGCTGTGCTGGACCAGACCAAAGTAATATCTAGTCCAGCATTCTGTTCCCACAGTGGCCAACCAGATGCCGATGGGAACCCCACAAGCAGGACATGAATGCAATAACACACTCCCACTCATGTTCCCCAGCAAGTGGTATTCAGAAGCATACGGCCTCTGATACCGGAGGTAATATATAACCATCATTAAATGCTTCCCCCATTAGGAATGGTTGAATCTGTCAAACTTGATTTCACTCAGGTTTATGCTTTTCAACTTTAATGTTCACTCTGTCCCTTTTCTGCATTGGATTGCAAACTATTTTTTTTTAAGGCTGCATGGCATTTGAATTGTATTTCCAAGCACATTTTCCAAAATATGCACATCATGTCCACTTCCCCCATCCACATTTTTGCAAATTTCTTTTTTATGAAATGTTTTTGTGCACATTTTTCAAAATGCACGCATCTTCTGTACTCACTTTTCAAATATATGCCTTTTTGAACACCCCTTTATAAACTTGTTAGCCGCATCGCACCGTTTTGGAAAAGTATGGATTCTGACATCGAACTTTCTTCCTGTTTGTTTGGGGAAGTACACATTTGGTAAGTTTGCATTGCAATGAGAACTGAATGAATTTCTCTCTCCCATCTCGACTCCCATGGGGAAGAACCTTCTTGCATAGGAAAACTAGTCTCTCAAGGAAAAGGGTTCAGCTTATCCTTCTTCAGGCCCATCTCCTGGTATTTTGGCACCCTAGGCAAGCAGGCATTTGGGCACCCTGGCGGACATGCCACCGTCCTCTTCTCTCTCCTTTCCTAGTGGCAGCAGTAGCTGCTGTTACTGCCACCACCCTCCCTCTCTTCTCCAGCAGCAGTCCCAGGAGATGCTGCCACCACCATTGTTCTCCTCTCGACTTTCACCCTGCCCCCCTCTTTGCCTCACTTCCAGGGGCCCTTCCTTAAATGGAGGCATTCTGGGTGAGTTGATCCTAGAAATCACCTGTCCCGAGGCAGAAGAGGTGATCTTCAAAGCCACCTCACCCAGAATGCCTCGCTTTCAGGAAGGGCCCCTGGAAGTGCGGCAGATGGGGGGGGTGGGCTCTCAGGAAAGCTGCGCCGGCCGCTGTGATATTTGTCACAGCAGGGAAGCAGCTGGTGGAGCTGCCCAGAGAGACCACCCACTCGCGGCTAGCTCTGAGGGCAGTAGGAGAGCTGCAGCAGCAGGAGGGCAGCCAGCGCAGCTCTCCAGAGCACCAGACAGGCCGATGCCTCACTCAGAGCTAGGCATCAGCCCACCCCTCTGGAACAGCAGGGGGATGCTGTCTTTGCAGCAGCAGAGTCAGTGGAGGGGTGTGTTGTTGCAGCCCTTGAAGAACTGAGCACGGGCTAGGAGGAGGAGGAACCAGAGCGCTTCTGCCACCACCTTCAGCAGGTTGTTCGGTGCCCCTAGAATTCAGCACCAGGGACAGCTCCCCTGCTCAACCCGTCCTTAAAGAGAGACTTCTCCCAGGGACACACTGAGGGTACCTCTAGGCGGACTGTTTCCGTGGATACGGCTTCGCATGGGCAGCATTTTGGTTACATGACGCAGCCGCCAGTGCAAAGTCATCTAGGGGCAAATGCCCTTTGCTCCAATTTAAAAAAGTTGGCCATTTAGTGAGACTTTTTTTGGAGAGGAGCGGGCAGCCCAGGGAAAGGGAATGGAGCAGCGAGCTGTAAGCTTGCTGCACCGCCTCCGCTGTCCTCCCCCTCCCATTTTGATTTTAAAAAACAAAAAAAAAAACTCCTTACCTTACTGGCGAGGAGCCGATGCTCCCAGCCACCCCTCCAACTGTTGGTGGGTTGCCGCCCACGTGCTGGCGACAGCTCAAGGAAAAGCCGGTGTGGCGCCCCTCACGTTAGAGAGGCATCTGGGAGCGCAAACGAGCCTCGTGCCGGCTGCTGCTGCCGGCACAACATATAACCGACGTCATCAAGAGGGGACCTGAATGGCCCTTACAGTCATTTTCTCACAATATACAGAGAAGATTAATTTCCCTTTGTTAACTTTTGTTAACAAACATAATAACCTTCATGACTCATGATTTCTCACCATCATCTATGGCTCTGCCTCCTCCACCCCCAGTTCACAGGAACATTATGAAATGACACACAACGATGTACAGAGGAGCCGGGTTCTGGGGCTGGCATGCATGCCCTTGCTCCATCCACACCGTTAACTCTTCCATGGGCAGGCTGAAGGCATTCATGGGGCTTTTGTTATACTTCAACCGAAAGTATTTGCCTGCTCTTGCACATCTCCCCACTGTTTCAGTAGGGCTTGAATTGGAAACCTTTTCAGAGTGCTGTGACCTGAGTTGCGATTTTCAGTTCATGACTGGTAATCTTGGAATAACGAAATGGCCTAAAGTGAAAAGACCCATGCAACTTTAAAATTTACAATAATTCTCTTTCAGCGTTATCGCTACAAGTCAGTGATTTCCAAAGGATTTCTAAAATGAAGGGTGTTCTTAGTTTTTTTCAGCAATTCATCCCTACCGTTGGATGATGATGATGATGATGATAATAATAATAATAATAGAAGCCAAAAGTGCTAGAGCCAAATCCTGATACTTGAACATTGTTTATCTTGTGGAAGTCCATGCAGCGTTGCTTGAAACCAAAGAGCATAGCGCTAAGAGATGGTGAAGAGGTTATTGCCGTATCACGGTTTCTCTCCAAGGGATTTAAACATGGCTATAAAAATCACGGAAAAGCAATCACCGGGCGGAAAGATAACATCTTTGCAATATCAATGTCAAAAGCCAGTGAACATTGCAAGTTATTTACACCCAACTCCTCCCCCCCCCCCAGCTTTTTGACCTGTTTCTACTTGTACTGGAAAAGGAAATGTAGTTTTTGCTATTAGACTCTTGTGTGAACTACATTGCCTGTGAAGTTCTGTGAGGTCAGAGGATGAGAAGTTCACCTCCAACTAACTCTGTACAATCTGATGTGACATACATTTAGAGATGACTCCCTGCGATCTTTCACTCCAGAATCACACGAATCATCACTGATCTAGGCATGTTTCCCAAACTGCCTTTGAACACAGCAAGGAGAGATCTGTGCTTCTTTAAAAGAACATTTCTTGAGGGCACAATCCTATCATGTTTAAATAGAAAAAAGTCTAAAACTCCCAGTGTGTCCCAGCTAGGTTGTCTGGGGCATGCTGGGAACTGTAGGACATTTTTTTTTTGCCTAAACGTGCATAGGATTGCACCCCAAATCCTATTAGAAATTGCTTCATAAGCCTTATGCTTCACTCTCATTTTGTTACTTGCTGCAGAAGGATTGATACTTAGACATTTTGACTATGAGAGCCAATATACTATATTGCAGCCTTCCTCAGCCTGAATCCCCTTCAGAGGTATGTAGTGAATTGGGATGAATCCCACACCCAGGACACAATCAAGCTACTTTGGAGGGGATTTAGGAGACTTTTGAGCTGAAGTGAACCAACCTGAACTAAACCCTCTCGAAGCCTCATTAGCGATTTGGAGGTTTGGAGGCCAATGGAGATGCAGACTTCGGGTCTGCCAAAGTTGAAAAACTTCTACCCAAGTTCTTCATATGAGGAACATACCTGGGTTGGAAGAAGCGGGAGAGGGGAGAGGAGGGCTGTAGCATTGTGATTGACAGCTCTGGCCTCCAACCAGGGAACTTTTTCAGGGCTCTCCTTCTAACTTCCAGTCATAGTGCTTGGGGAAGGGATGTAGAAGGGCTTTATCAGAGGCTGCTCCTGTGCTTTCATTGCTGTCATTGTGACAGCAGAGGAGGCAGCATTGCTGAGGGCTTCCAGAAATTGGGAGGCAGCAGGGGGCTGCTGCTGACACTAACTCCCCAGGTAGGAATGTGGAGTTCTACTGAGTCCACATGACCTGACTGAAGCTCCCATAGCACTTTCCCCACAGGGCAGGACACTCCATTTTTACTAAAGGTAGTCAGTACTTATAATAGAGGGGCACCAAGTCCAGGTAGACAGTGAGGCTGGGGTGTCTGGGAATTGCTCTTGCCAACTCTGCTGCCTTCTCTCTCTCACTGCTTCATGTAAAGGCAAGCTCAGTTTCATGCTCTGAAACAAAACCCTGTCAGGGTACATATGACCCAAACTATTGGTAGGGGATTGAAAGTACTTCAGGTAGCAGGGCTAGGAAAGGCCTTTGCCTGTGCGCCTGGACTACCAATCAGAGTAGAACAATGCTGGGTTAGTTGGACTAACCTGGGCAACTTTCAATGTTTATAGGTCCAACAAACCCAGTTAGTGAGTGTGCAATTTTGAGAACTACCCCCCCCCCCCATGAGACTTTAGCTAGTCTGTCGCCAAAGTACTCTGCATGCTTTGCCATATTTCAGAGATAATTTAAGTCTTATTTTTGAGATTTTTCTGTAGGATGAATACACAAAGAGATCTCTATAATTTATGCTTCAACTAATTATACACTTCCCAGTAAGGCTTACACCACATGACAGAGGGAAAACAGGGCCACTTCCTCAGATAGATACCCCCAAAGAGACTCACAGAAACATCTTTCGTTCTTCAAACATGAGGCTGATCCCAACAGTACATTAATTATAGCATCTGATGCTTCTCTCCCACACAGCCATCGCAGTATACAACAAGTGCGGCCTACATCCTACAGAGCACGTTTCCCACTGATAATTCTGGTTGCTCTGATTTCCTCCCCCCCCCCATCCTACCTAATTAGTTCAATGTGATCAATAATGTTCTATGTGGCTGCTAGAAAGAAACTCACCTGGTATGCCCAATATCGGAAGCTTTACCAATAAACAAATCTGATAGTGAAGGTAGCTAAGCTTAGATGACACAATTCTCTGGGGGAAGTTGCAAATGTTATGTAATGGGTTTGATTGGGATATGAGGTGAACAAAGAACCCCAACAATGAAAAACAAGGTGGAGCCTTGTCAGTTTATCATGTGTTGCATTTCAGTTCTAAGTGCATTATAGTCTATCGATTTCACTGGAATTTGCTTCAGCTGGTTCTGGTTCAGGCCAGGTAGGTCACATACCTACGTTGCAGAATGTTCAAATGCATGCCAGCCTCACACATGCTGCTTGAACAGAGGCAGAACCTCTCAGTGTCTGTCAGTTATTACTTCCACGTGCCTACATGAGCAGGCCCAACAGGAGCAGGGCCTACTGAGTAGTATTGACCACATTTAAACTTTCCTCGGATAACAGCTAGGAGTGACTATGCTAATGTGTAGTACATGAGGCTACCATTGAAGACTGTTCAGAAACTTCAGCCAGCTCATAATAGAGTGGTTAGGGTGTTAACCGGGGCATCCTGGTCAATGCTGGTAGTGAAAAAACTTCACAGGTTTTCAATCTGTTTCTGAGTACAATTCGAAGTGCAGGTGTTTCTTTTTAAAGCCCCACATGGTTTAAGATTTAGGTACCTGAAGGAACAACTGCTCCCACATCAACCTACCCCATGCATTGAAGCTCTCTTCCAGGTGCCTGTACCATCTAAGACCAGAGCCTCTCAGTAGTGGAATCTTCTTTGTAGAATTCTCTCCACAGAGAGAATTGGCTAGTGCCAACACTATTACCTTTCTGACCCCTGGCAAATAGATGTTTATTTTCCCAGACTTTTTAATGTATTTTTCTGGTTAATGTGATGTTGTCATATTTTATCAGTGTATTTTATTTTGTTTCTGTAAACTGTCTTGGAATCTCTGCTGAATGTACACAAACTTCAGAGAATGTACACAAACTTTCAGAGAAGTTTGTGTACGATAGCCTATCTGGTGAGGTGGCTGAGTTTAGGGGCTACATTTCCCAACAGGTCATGTTGTGAACTTTGGCTGGCTCAAACCTGGGAAAGAGAATTCCCTTCCTGAGGTAGGGGAAGCTGGGAAAGAAAGGGGTAGGGGTGTTTGGATTTTCTGAAATCCATCCTGCATGTTTCGTGGATTCATTCTGGCGTCCATTCACAGATGGAGTGAAATTTTCATTTTTCCATTATGTGGAAAAATACGTAAATCATTCCCCTAAGAAAGTTTGCAACAATTTACATAATTTATGTTAGCATGTAATATATTTAGTGTACTGTGTATTTTCCTGCAAATGAATCTGCATAAATTTTTGGGAGAGTGAAAAAAAAATATCCTGAAAGTCCGCAGACTCCGCACAGCTTTTAGAGGCTGGTCAGCAGCGGATACTGCTAATCAGATTCTTAGAAATCCAAACTCATTCTAGCCCATCTCAAATTTCTTCGGCGTATCTAGAAGGGAGACACAGGCAGAGGCTGGAAAAGGACTGTAACCTGGGAACTGAAGACTACTGACTCACCATTGGGAGCTTAGAGAGCTGGAGTGAAAAATCACTCCTAAAGGACTGAAATAAAAGGTAGCTAGCTCTAGGACTGTTACTGACTGTTTAAGGACATTTTTGGAATAGAAGGGCCTGACAAACCTGTGCAATTTTATTGCTATACCGGCTCTCACAGAAGCTTAGTTAAAATGATGTTTGGAATTCAGTTCACACATGTCACTCCCAATGTGGTTACAAATGGCCGTAGGGTGGCCAGTTACACAAGGCAAAAAAAGAAAAGAAAAAAAAGAGGGCATGCATTGCCAAAAAGAGTTTAAAAGAGATCATGGGGTTGCACACAAATGGCATATGCTAATGTATATGTATTGATGCAAATGTAGAAATAATTACTATAATGTAAAAAGAAGACTTAAGTGACCTGTGTGTCTGCTCAGTAGCCAACTGTTGATGGGCAACTTCAAGGCTCCACTTTGCTCTCTCTCCTAGAGTCCTTTGACTATAAACCAGGCTTGGACTTAAAGAATACCAATTCCATGGTCTGGTTCCTAGTTCAGCTGCCCTCAGGTCCCTGTCCCTGTTACAAAAGGAGGCAACCAAACAATGATTACAATGTTCAGTTCTAAATTATTATCTGGAGCCTATCTACACTACTGCTTTAAAACGGTTTATAACAGTTTTAAACCGGTTAATAACTGTTATTCACCGTTTTAAAACTGTTACAAACCGTTTTAAAGCAGTAGTGTAGATAGTAGGGGTGTGCACGGACACCCCGGATCGGGACCTCCAATTTTGTTCCGGATCAGATTGGAACAAAATTGGAGGTCCCCCGGATCAGATTGGACCTGATCCCAATCTGAAAATCGGATGTCCGATTTTCAGATCGGCTGCCATTTTTCCCCATAGACTTGCATTGGGGGAAAGAAAGCTTTCCCCCAATGCAAGTCTATGGGGAAAAATGGTGGCGGGGGGGTGAGTGGGGGCCTAACTCCCCCTCCCTGTCCCTCCCCCCTTGTGCTTCTTACCTGCAGGGGCCTTCTCCTCCCATCCGCGGGCGCCCGTGGGTGCCCGCGGATGGCAGCAGATGACCCCGGCAGATAAGCCCCCTCCTCCCCTTCACACTCCTTACTTGCCAGGGCCACCCGCGGGTGCCAGCGGACAGCCCCAGCAGGTAAGTGGGAGCCCCCTTCCTCCTCCCCCTCATGATCCTCCTTACCTGCGGGCCCGTCCGCTGCCATCTGCTGCCGCCTGGGCGGCAGCAGATGGCAACAGACGGGCCCCAGCAGGTAAGCCCCCCCCCCGGCACTCTACTAACCACCTGGCGCTCTACTGAGAACTAGGCCGCGAAGCCTAGTGTTCAGTAGATCTACGACAGGTGAAGGCGGTGGACGCCCCCGCAGGTAAGTGGGAGCCCCCTTCCTCCTCCCCCTCATGTTCCTCCTTACCTGCGGGCACATCCGTTGCCATCCGCTGCCGCCTGGGCAGCAGCAGACGGACCCCGGCAGGTAAGCCCCCCCGGTGCTCTACTGACCACCTGGCGCTCTACTGAGAACTAGGCCGCGAAGCCTAGTGCTCAGTAGATCTACGGCAGGTGAAGGCGCCAGACGCACCCGCAGGTAAGTGGGCCCCCCCTCCCTCCTCCCCCCTCCCCCCTCCCCCCTTGCGATGCTCCTTACTTGCCGGGCCATCCGCTGCCAACCGCTGGTGCCCACTGGCACCCATGGATGGCAGCGGACAGCCCTGGCAGGTAAGCCCCCTCCTCACCGTTGCACTCCTTACATGCTAGGGCTGTCCGTTGTGGACGGCCCCGGCAGGTAAGCCCCCTCCCCGCATTCGCACTCCTTACCTGCCAGGGCTGTCTATGGACGGCCCCGACAGGTGAGGGGCGTGATTGGGGGGAGGGGTTCCGATCTTCTGATCCAACATGATCCAGATCGGGTCCTTTTCGGATCAGATCGGATTGGATCAGCCGATCCAGGTACTGGGGATCAGATCAGATAATTTTATCCGATTTCCCCTGGATTGGGTATGGATCGTGGATCGGACCCGATCCATTGCACACCCCTAGTAGATAGGCTCCTGAACTACTGGATCTTCAAATAGGACACCTTCAGAGAGGTCTGACAGAATGACTGACTGACAAATAGAGGAATGGCCTCGATAAAGTTTCACCTACCCTATTAAACCATCGGTCTGCCATGTACCTGTGTGATTGCTGGAATCCACCTTAGTCCTATTAGTTACTAATGCTGGAGAAGCTTCTGCCTTTGCCCTCGGTGTGTGGCTATACAGCTATGCCCTTGGAAGAATAGACCAGCCTTCCCCAACCTGCTGACCTCCAGATGTTTTGGCCAGTGTGGTATAATGTGGTGTAGTGGCTAGAGTGTTGGATTGGGAGTCGGGAGATCCGGATTCTAGCCCCTACATGGTCATGGAAGCATACTGGGTGTCACAGACACTCAACCCACCACCTCACAGGTTGTTGTCATGTGGATAAAATGGAGAAGATGAGGATTATGTATGCCTCCTTGGGTTCCTTAAAGAGGAAAAAGGCTGGATATAAATATAATGAATAAATGAATAAATGAATAAAGGCTGATAGGAGCTGAAATCCAAAACATCTGGAGGGCATCTGGTTGGGGAAGTAGACCCTAGTACCAGCAGTCATGGTAATAGTTTAGAACTGAACTTGGCAATCATTGTTTGGTTGCCTCTTTTTGTGTCAGGCACAGGGACTGAGGGCAGCTGAACTAGGAACCAGACCATGGAATTGGTGGTCCAGGAACCAGAAACACAGCAGGCAGAAATTTCTAGGAGAAGATCCTAGTATTGATACTAGCCTGCCAATCCATAGCCCTTAGACTGCCTGACAATCACCGTAGCCAATGCTGTACATCACTATTTCCTCTGTGATTGAAGAGGGCTCTGGAGCCGGTGCAGACACAGTCATGGAAAGCTTTCTAGGTCAGATTCCTGCCTTAGCCATCAAGTGCCTAAATCTTGGCACAGGTTCAGTATATGGAGAAGTGTTAACCACAGCTTATTTCTGTTGAATTATCACTTTGCAGGGGCTATGAAGAGGGGGGAATACTATTTTGCAAATAATGTGATTTTGAATCTGTGATAATGGTTAATGTGCTGTGTGCAATGTAGAAAAAAGGAGTCATTTTTAATTTGAATGATAGACTGTAGAAATATGGTTATGTCATTTGAATGACTGGCTGAATGTGTTCTTAATTATGTGGATTACTGGTTGTCATTTAAAAACACACACACATAGAGATGCAAGACACCTTCCTCTTGGTCTTTCAAAGAGTGCAAACAAACTGACTTCTGAACCTGTATAACACAGGTTTGTGCAATATTATTGCATATGCCAAATTTTAAAAAAAGATTTCAACATTTCTTCTCTGACAGCTGAATCCTATATTTGGGGGCTGTAAATATATGTAGCTCCTGAAATGTCTGTACTTCTTCTGATCTGTATAGCAATGTACCCATTTCCAGCTCTCTACAGTTTCTTAAACAAATGGTCCAGTATTTCAGATTGGATGTGAATGAAAAACATCTGCTTGTAAAACATCTGCTTGTATGTTTGCTACATTTATGTCCTGGTTTTCCTCCAAGGAGCCCAAGGTGGAATACATGATTCTCCTCCTCTCTTGTTTTATCCTCACAACAGCCCTGTAAAGTAGGCTAGGCTGACAATTAGTGTCATCTGATGTGTTAAAACATTGCTTGTAGCAACATCACACACTTAGTAGCCTACAACCATAATATTAGTAGCACAGGGAAAATCAACTGTGGGCAGCATCCAACTGTGAAGTTGTGGTAGTGGAAATTAGGTGCAAGGGAAGAATTCTGCATGGACCCAAAGATAATCTTCAGGGTTCCCTCTCTGGGGACTCCTGCCAAAGGAAGTGAGGCAGATGGCTATCAGGAAGAGGGCCTTTTCTGCTGTGGCCCCCCAATTGTGGGATGAGCTAAACAGAGAGGTTCGCCTGACACCTACATTGTACTCTTTTCAGCGCCAGGTGAAGACCTTTTTATTTCCCCAGCATTTTAGCATTCTAGTCTTTTAGCTCTGTTGTTTTAAATCTATATTTTAAATCTCTGCATCACAGCTAGGTATTCTGGCTGAACTTTTACATTGTAGTTTAAGCTTTCATATTTTATATTGTTTTATGCAATACCTTGTTTGTGACCCACCCAGAGAGCTTCAGGTATTGGGTGGTATAGAAATGAAATGAATGAATAAATAAACCCAACTAAAGTTATGTTTGTGAAAATTGAGTTGTGCATCTAGTTGTGCATAACTCTTGTGCACTTTGTTGTGAATACTGTGCAACTAATTACACATGGACCCTGTTCAGATGACACACTAAGCCATAGTGGTTAAGCATTTTGAGCTAAACATTATGGCTTACCGTGTCGTATGAATCATGACTTAGCTTAAGCAGAACATCATGAAGAGCCTTGAGGGAGACTGGGCAGGAGCAGTGGTGACTGGGAGTTGTGAGTTTTTTTTTAAAAAAACTACCTCAATGAGTAGTGTCTTGGTGCCACCTTCGCAATGTGTAATGAACTGGAATGCTGTCCTAACTTGCCTATTTTAACATACAGACCCTGTTCAGATGACGTGCTAAGCCACAGTGTTTAAGCATTTTGAGCTAAACACTATGGCTTAGTGAGTTGTGTGAACCACGACTTAGCATGTCACGTGAGCCATTCCTAATCATGGTGGCTACATAACCACAGTTTAAGCATGCTCACTAACCTCTTGCTGCAAAAGGGTTAGCGGCTTAATCACGGCTTAGCGTGTTGTCTGAACGTGCACAGTTTGTTGTGTGAACCATTCCTAAACATGGTGCCTACATAACCATGGTTTAAACATGCTCTCTAACCATTTACTGCAAGAGGGTTAACAGCCTAACCATGGCTTAGCGCATTGATTGAACAGGCTCATTCTGTTTGCGCAAACTGCTGTGCAACCACTGCACAACTGCTTGCATAACCAGTGGGCAAGTGTAACGGGCAACCTCTTGCACCATGGAAAGATTCAGTGTAGCTCTGTTAGTGATACCTGAGTTTGCTGAATGTCACTGTTGGATATTGCCCTGTGTGCTGAAACTAACCCTACAGCACAAAGATCTCAAAGAGAGAGAGAAAGATAAGTCTGGGCAGACATCGCAGTCTTTGATCAGAATGAATGAAGCCAGATTTTGTGTGATGGATGCATTGCAGATCCCTCCCACAAATGAATTGAAAGCAAGCAACCAAACCTGGTGAGCAAAGGCTGGTGCAAGTTTTGCCTTTTCTTTGCAAGCCAGAAGATAGACATCTGCAAGTCCTGGGTTTGTGGTTAAAGCAAAATGAAGTCCTTAAAAGCAAGGAAACACCCCATCTTCAGTAGCTCCAAAGGAAAAGCTGAGTTAGGGTCCTCCATGCCGACTATCTCTAGATAAGTTGAAAATACCTGTCAGATAGTAGTGATGTTGGTAGTGAGGAATGCTACTGTCACAAAGCGAGGTTTTTTTTAGGGATGCCACAGCCCCTTTGTCCTGAAGAAGTTTCTACCCCTTACCAACGCTCAGGGTACTTCTACACAAGCTTGCTCACTGCGGTCCTAGAGGCAATATATTCTCTACAGAAGGGTGGGCAACCTGCAGCCTTCAGCCGGATTCCATGCGACCCTTGGCCTAATGTCAAAAGCCCTCTGCATGTGATCAGCTCAGGCCTTTGGCAAGAGCGATCTATCCCTTCCTTGGCAGCACACTGTGTGTGAAGGAAGAAGGTGAGGGGGAAAAGATAGTGGCAGAAAGAGAAAAGGGGCAACCCAGCCACTTTTGGCATTGGCCCTGCCCACTGCCAATGTGCAGCCCCTGACAGATTACCCATGAGGAAATGAGACCCTTGACAGAAAAAAGCTAGCTCTATGCTGGAGCTTTTGGTCTATGTTTAACCTGGGGGAATGAGTGAATTTGTTCCTAGCAGTAGTCTAGTGGATTGAGAGTTGGACATGAAAGACCTGGGGTGCTTGCAGATGGGCACTGTGCAGCTATCTGCCCTTTTCTTCTTAGTGGATTTTCTATGGTAAGAAAAAAGATGGTAGTAGGAAAACATGGGTTACAAGTGGAAGAGGAGGATGTCTGGACAACCAGTAAAATTCCATGAATGATGCAGGGTGCTGGGGCCATAAATGCCTCATCTGAAGCCCCTCCTGGTTAAAATCTTATCACAGAATCATAGAATAGTAGAGTTGGAAGGGGTCTATAAGGCCATCAAGTCCAACCCCCTGCTTTGAGGTGGGTGGGGATTTGTCCCTTTTGCCACAAACCCTCTCCATAACTGGCCATCAGTGGATATTGGAGACTTCTTCTGCATTTGGAAAGGACAAGTCTTCAGGTTTTTGATGATGGGACCTAAAATAGGGGCTAATATAAGTTTGTGTGTGAAGTGCATATCCTTTGCAGATAAAGATGCCAGTAAGCTGTCCTCCCAGCCCCCACTCTTGGCACAGCATCAGCTCTGAGCACAATCCTGCTCCCAGAAGGTACCCATCTCTAGCCTTGGAAATTATAGTTAAGATATAGTTGTGTCCAGCAACATTTGCTCCTTGGAAGGTAAAAGACATCATTAAAAAAAGCTACCCTAGAATGTTTCTTCTTTTCCAGAAAATTCAAAGTGGCATTCCTTGATTTCTTGTCTCTGCTCCCCAAATGTTCAGCTAAGAGAATTATGTTAGAAGCAAAATGCTAGCCATGATTATGAAGTGAAATCCTCTGAGATCAATGTTATTGCCCAGTGGCATGCCACAAAAGCAAAGGCATTTTGGCAAATCTCACTTTCTCTATCACTTTTCATTAATGATAATCCATTGGCATGGAATATGTGGACAAAGTTCCCTGCACAGTGAGAGCTGGGGGATTGAATGAGTATTTGTTAAAATAACAGTAGCATTTAATCAAATGGAAAGAAACCCACTCTTGATTAATAAATAATGTCTCTAGCTGAAAATATAGACAAGGGAGATAACATACAAGGTCCAGTAATTTGAGTGTGATGTTTGCCCTCCTGCGAAAGTGTAGAAACATTGCCGGCTTACTTACAAAGACATCACATTTGAAATATTTTATTTACAACTGTGTTGAGATCTGAGGCTTTCATTCTAAAAAAACACACACACACAGCCATGCTCCCCTCCCTTAGGCTGCCCTTTATGCTTGAAATTCCCCTCCAGTTGAAATGAGTCTTTAAAAAACGCCTACCTCTTCCTAAAGACATGTCTTTTTAATGCTACTTCCCCTTAGATCCTTCTTACTCTTATGGTAGTATTCAGAACATGAGAAGAGCCTCACTCAACCAGAATAAAGCATTTTGTTTCCAGTGGAGGTCAGCCACATGGCCCTAGGAAGCTTACAAGCAGGGTGTGAAGGCAACTACCTTTTGCCGTTGATCGTTGCCAGTATCTGATAATCAATCAATTAGAGGTATACTGTAAACGCGAGGTGGGAAGACCTCAGGCTTGTGGAACTAGTTTTCCAAGATCCATCACACTGAACTAAGTGTCTGCTTAGTGCAGAAGGGGGAATGTGTTAAACTTCCATTGTCCCTAGTCAGCACAGCCAATGATAAGGGTTGATGGGAATTGCAATCCTACAGCTTCTGGAGGGGGGCACCTGTTTCCCATCACTGGCATATTGGCTCAGTGGCACAGACATACACTTAGAGCTTTTTTACACAAAGCTGTTAATTGGCTAATAATCTACTGTATCTACTATCAGCCTACTATCAGCTTCGGCTGATACGCCAGCTGAGCCCCTTCCTAGAGTTGGAAGACCTAAAAATGGTAGTGCACGTGCTGGTAACTTTGAGGTTTGAATTCTGCAATGCGCTGAACATAGGCTACCTTTGTGCCTAGTCCAGAAACATCAACTAGTTCAAAATATGGCAGCCAGATTGGTCACCGGTACACCTAGGGGTGACCATATCACACCAGCTTTAAAATCGCTCCACTGGCTGCCAATTAGTTTCCGGGCAAAGTATAAAGTGTTTGTTATTACCTTTAAAGCCCTACATAGTTTGGGTCCAGTTTACCTGTGGGATCGCCTTCTCCCATACGACCTGCCCTCCACACTTAGGTCCTCTGGGAAGAATTTACTACAGTCAGCCAAGTTACCCAGAGGACCTTCTCTTCTGCTGCTCCCAGACTGTGGAAAGGCCTGCCGGGAGAAATCTGCCAACTTACCAGTCTTCAAGAATTTAAGAGAGCTATAAAGACTGATCCCTTCCGGCAGGCATACCCAGTTGAATTTTAAGACTTTGTTGATTTTAATGATGTATTAGTTTTATATGCTTTTAATAAGTTTATGTATTTTATATTTTTTGCATTGATGTTGTTCCCTGCCTTGACCTGGAGGGAGAGGCGGGTGAGAAATTATTCTTATTCTTATTTTCAATTTCATCGCAGAATTGAGATCCAAGCATTACATGAGGAACATTTCATATCCTGCTTTTGTGCTACATAACTTCTAGGTGGCACTGTGGAATAGCAGAATAGCACAAATACACAAGACGAAATTGTGCTTTCTTTAGCTTTCATAATTCAATGCTGCAGTTTCCATGCTCTAAACAAAACATTCACCAAAAGTGCTGAGATGAGACAGAAACGAAACTGGTGGGCCACAACATCATCTAAAGAACCCATGAACAATTCTGAGTAGACAATAACAAATGCATGATAAATGAAAACCCATAGAATTAAAGACCTCTGAGCATATGCTCAGCCTTGGAATGTGTTTTCATTACCAGAACTGAGATCTCAGCCTTTTCATACAAAAACCTATTACTGGTTCCTCCCTTTCCACCAGGTTTTCTTCATTTCAGCAGTCAGGCATGTATGGACACTCATGTCATTAAACAGCTGGAGGTCAGAAACCCTTTTTGACCTACCACAATCTACCTTTGCCTTCCCTATACATGGAAGTTCTGTGAGGGGCTGATGGGAGTTGTAGTCAAAAAAATCTGGAGGGCACCAGGCTGGAGAAGGCTGGAATGGGTTGTGTGCAAAAATGCTGCTCTGTTCTGAGGAATGTTAACAGCCTTTCTGCCAAAAAGAAAAGAAAAGAAAAAAATATTCAATTAAGTATTACATCCCATTTTTCAAGACCAACATTATTACCTTCTAGCAGAAAGGAATAAATCACTTACCATCTAGGAAATACCCCAGGTATTTCAATTCATTCATACTGTTGCAATTTCCTGACCTTGTGATGCAATGCATAATTTTGCCACTCTCCTGCCATGCTGATAAGTGCAAAAACAAAATGTAACAAACGAATTTTCTTTTGTGGTACTTATATTTAAGATGAGATGGTTTGTCTGTGTCACACACACATACCCCAATCTCCAGAAGAGTCCTGATCTTATTTCCAAATTTCATTGCCTCTTTTCCATCTACATAAATCCCCTGAGAGGTTGAAACATGTTTCTCCCTGCCCTATTATGGCACAATCTAGATGCATGGGATGATTGAGAAGTTGACATGCAACTAAGGCATGGATTTACTGTAGTAACTTTTGAATGGGTCACAGGCTTAGCACCATGGATCTCACCTTGAGTAGGATTTTTTTTCTTTTTAGAGGAATCAGTTTGCACACTCTGTTGCAAGCCATCAATGTTGAGTAGCAAAGGAATGAAAGATCATGTAATGGGCATGCATGTGTGAAACCTTTTTCAGAGCTAGAGCACATCTTGGGCTGGCCACAGTGATGCCAGACAAAAAAGCTGTATTCCCATGTTGGGTTTGCTCCTTCCCCACAATCATGTTTGCCTTGTGAATGGCTGCCATCAGCTGGAAAAGCACATGGCTGCTCTGGGCAGGGATATGGAGACTCCCCATTTGATAGCAGCCAACTTTAGGATGGGTGTATGGAGAACTCACTGCTCATGCCAACCATGGGCCCCCTTTTCCCCTTAATTTTTGTTGTTGATGCTGTTGTTGTTACCTTGAACATTTGCCAGTTCTAGAGTTGAGCAGCTTTCAGATGCTATCTTTGTATCCCTCTTCAATGCCCTAGAAGTTCAACCCTCTGGGGATTTGGGGTGGGGTTGAGAAATGAAGAGTGCAGCTGGAAGCCACTTGGGGCCAGAAGGATCACTCACCATTCCTCAAAAGGGAAACCCCCTGATTTAGAGAGGGGGTCCACTCATTGGCACTTTACAGCAGGTCTCCTCACCCCTGGATTTAGACCAGTCCAGTGGGGTAGTCATATTAGTCTGTTGCATCAAGCACAAGAATGAGTCTTGTTGCACCTGTAGAGATGAGCAGATTGTGGCTCAGAGTTTCATGGATCAGAGTCCACTTCATCAGATGTATGAAATTGTTCTCCACAGAGACACACCTATCCTCAGTATGATCACAAGAATGTTTATGACAGCTCAAAAGCATATGTCTCTTTCCTGTGCAGAACGTTCACGCCCACCCACATATATATTCCGTTATCTATTGCATTTACACCAATTGAGTGGAAGGTTGGTACAGGTGAGGAATATGCTGATTCAATACGTCCTTCTGGCTTCCTGCAGTCAAAGGCCTCCCATGGAGACCCAGATTGAAATGAAAGCTGATCTTCTGTAGTTGAACCCCTAAGGCAGCTTAGGTTGCAGGAGGCAGGACTCACCCAGGTGGATCCACATGGTGCCTACAGGGGACAGTGCCCCCCCCCTCTCTCTCTCTCTCACACACACACACACACACACCTGACTAAAGAAGCAAAATCGTCCAAAGCTTAAACACATATGGGAAGTAGCAAATCAAAGGAAACTATTTTGGTATCTCCAAAATTCACACACACACTTTATGTATTGAGTTACTACATTTATAAATTACCCAATAACCAATGTTCTTTGGGCAGTGTACAAATTAAAAACAGAACATATGAAGTTTTGTAGCTTTGATCACTTTCTGCTAATAATACAGCTCTGTTGTTACATTAAAACAAAGAGCAAAACAACAGAAAAAAAGGACTCAGCTGAAAAATGTTTAAAATGAGCGTGTTTGAGGGCCTTTTCATAATGTTACTGGACACTCATTATATTATAAGGACACTAAATGCCATATCATAATTGAGCAGAAGGGCTTCCTCCCAAACTGAATGAAACTTTATTTTCTCTTGTTTCATCCTTCAGGAATCTGCTGTGCCTTCGTCCATTTGGCTTCACGTGGTTGACAAACCAAGGAGGAGCCAAGCAGCTGCTTCTCCACACCCCAGACCAAGAAAGACATCCTTGGCTTCTGCCTGTGGATCTCACTCCCCTTGATCCTTGTTTGGTCTCTCAGATGGGCTGCTGTTAGCGATAGTACCCTACATCCCGAACAAAATACTGGTAATATTCTCTTCTTCCCACAAAGAAAAGCCGCTTGGGCAGGGTAGTTTTAGTAGGAAACACTGTTGGAAGGGAAATGGTGAAGATGCCCCTCTCTGCTCCCTCCCTACAGGGCTGGTGCAAAAGGTAGGCCAGGGGGCTGTCTTGACGAGGGCGCGTTGGTTAGGGTGACCATATGAAAAGGAGGACAGGGCTCATGTAACTTTAACAGTTGTAGAGAAAAGGGAATTTGGTGCCTCAAGCCCCTAAAACCCCATGCTTGTGCTCCTTCAGTTGTCCCCACCTAAGGAGCGGGCGTGGGGTTTGAAGGCGAGGAGCGGCTGTCCCATGCACTGCTGCCTGTGCACAGGGGTTCCCACGCCTCCTCGCGTCCCTCCAGTTTTTTTTTTTTTATAAAAAAACTTTTTTCAGGGGTCAAGCGTTCTTCTCCTCACACTGGAGAAGTGCGGAGGCATTCCAGCAGCCATTTGGCTCGCTGGCCCACCCCCTCCCCCCTGTCCAGGCAGATGGTGACCTAACACCACTGCAGAGCCACCCCGGGGCTTTCCCCTTGTCAAGACAAGTCCCTGGTCAGGGATCACACCCCACCAGGGGCCCACTCACAAGAGCTTTGTGGACTTGCTTCTCCTCTTCAGTATTGCAACCTGTTGTTC
Organism: Anniella stebbinsi; assembly: GCA_029215795.1. Classification (NCBI taxonomy): domain Eukaryota; kingdom Metazoa; phylum Chordata; class Lepidosauria; order Squamata; family Anniellidae; genus Anniella; species Anniella stebbinsi. The sequence goes on from JARDYH010000001.1 coordinate 151,286,001, forward strand.
GCCTGCTTCTTGCTCTGGTTCGGACAACAGTGACGATGAGAAGGAGGACCAGTAGATGCTGCTGCCTACTGGCTCTCTGACTGTGAAGCAATAATGGGAAAGAGGAGGAGGAACAATTGCAGGTAGTAACGATCACGGCGAGAAGGTAGATCCATTGAGAGAGGGGGCCAGGCCCATTGGGGGTGTCTCGTCCAAGGGCCCTCCAAAACCTGGAGCTAGCTCTGCCTCCTCATGCTAGTCTTCCACAGCAGATTGCAACCATCAGTGGCTGCAATTTGTAAAAGGAGAAGATGATGACACTGGAGAAAAATTACCAGCAACTGGGTCTCACATGTAAATCAGCCCCTTTGCTTATTGGAAGGATAAAATTATTCAAGGAGAGATTAAAATATGCCCATGGGCTAGAGTAGAATAGGCATCTAAATAAAGAAAGAATGAGTTATTGACTCAGAAACAATGACTAAAATTGCTCAGCATGAGGAGATAAATGATGGCGAGATCATAAAAATCTCCCAATTCAGGCGAGCAAGAGTGATATTGTACTCATTTTGTTGTTCTTGTTTGTACATGGAATTCGCCCCTCGTGCTAATTAATTCTGATGCCGATGAATTCCAGCATTGTTAATTTTCTTCTGATACTATGAAACTCTCTGAGTAATTTATTTGCTTTATGAATTCAATTAGAGACTGACGTTTGCACTAAGCTGCACCCCGGGTTACCCGGCAGGAGACTGTGCAAGTTGCATTGGCTCTGTAAGTCAGCGAGAAAGCTACCCTGAAGTATTTTATCATCTTCTCTTTCCCTTGTGTCTTTAATGTAGCATTATCTCCTCACTTGATAGCAGGAGTTGTGTGTGTGTGTGTGTGTGTGTGAGTGAGAGAGAGAGAGAGAGAGACAGAGAGAGAGGGCTGACATTGTCAAAGCTTTTGGGACATAAGCAATTGTGTTATTGACAAGCAGTGCAGACAAAGTGAAATGCCCTTGTGGGGGCTTCTAATGGAGAAATCTTGGCATGTTCACTCGAGGTTTATTTCTGTGTCTAAGGCACAGTTTAAATATTTTGCAGAACCAAGGGGTAAAGCTTGTCCTGAATTGCACCACTTCAGATAGGAGGGGGCTTGCAGAATTGAATGCTTCCCCGCCTTCACTCCACACACACTAGCTAGCATATGAAAGATAAGAGCTCAGTGTCGCTAAGCCTTCTCTAAGCCCTCCAGATGTTTTAGATTACAACTCCCAGGATCCCTGACCACTGAGGCTGGTGGGAGTTGAAGTCTAAAACATCTGGAGGGCTCCAGGTTCAGGAAGGCTGGGGTGGCCTTTTCCCTTCCATGATGAGATGTTTTTCCTCCATGGGGGAATATTCAAATAGGGGATTTCCCCCCCCCCCCCACTTGCAGCCCAATGGTACAGCTGAAGAAAAAGATGTAATGATGATTCTGCTGAGTATCTGGGTATGATACAAGGAGCTGCCTTATACTGAGGCCCTTTCCACAACCAGGCAAAACGCCTGGGATGGACCCCGGCTGCTCCCTGTGAGTCCAAATGACGCACAGGGAGTTCTGAGGGGGGGGGCGGGCATGGGATTTTTCCAGGTTAACTGAAACCTCAAAAATCCCGATTCCTCTGCGGTCCTGGGAAGTTCCCGGTAC